>CM062813.1:146569040-147276144 GCA_031772625.1 Pinus tabuliformis
AATATAAATTTTTATTTTTATTAATAATCTTTTTATAATTATTATTATTATAACCTCTGATATAACGAACGTTATTCAAACTAAAAGCCACGATCCTATTATTACGATTGTCCCTATTATCATTATAATAATTAATGCAAAACGGTGAACCTAGACCGTCGATACCAGAAGGACCATCCGGTCTACACCACGCGGAAGCCTAAGGCGGACATTGATCCAACGACTGAGAGGAAGCCCTTCCTCCTCCCTGGTCAGCGCCGTCATAGAAATTGACCTTCGAACAATCACGCACCAGTTGAAACGGAGACCCCCGGGCTGGTTTTTGTAGCGCATGCAAGTCACCTCAACTTGCTCATGAGAACTATCTGACCTGTTTTCTAAAGATTTCTTATAAGGATTTTGACTTGATATTTTTGGCCTCTCTGCTTTTCTTGTATTCTTGCATGAATCCTTATTTTTTTCCTTTGTCTTGTTCATTTTTCTATTCTGGATCTGCTCACCAAGTTATTAGACCTTACCCATCCTTTTAAATAACTTAAACTGAGTTTTTGTGCTTATTTTAGCTAATCTTGTCTGTTTACAAAATTTAGTTGGGCTTTTCTATTTCTAGCAAACCTCTAGATTTGTCAAAATTGCCAAATATGCCTCTTAGCTATTTCCAACTCTTTCATGCATTTACCACTCTACTATTATGTTTAGATTAACTTCCAAAATCCACCACTAAATTGTCACTTATCAATTTTCTTTACTTGTTCCACTGTGAACCCAAAGGCTTTGCTAAAAACATCACGCTGCCACAGTAGCTATCGATTGTTTCCATGCATGCATGTGCCCAAAGAATCTTAGTATATGCCCAAAGGCCTTTTAATGTTGCCACTTCAAAACACACCCAATATTGCTTCGTGGCCCATTTTTATTTTAATACAAAATGTTGCCAAATCCTCCAGAATTGGCCTTCACTCCTTATGCTTTGGCGCCTTGTTTGTTTTTTCCATAAGACCATGGGTTGTGATATTTGGCTTAGCCTCCAGGTTCTTAACTGCTTTAAATCATTTTATGGCTTATTTTCCTTTATAATCCTTCCCACTCTTGGTCTTCATTAGTTCAAAGAACCACATCCTTGGTGCTTAAATCCCGACGCCTTTTACTTGTGCCCTTCAAAAACCTTCAAGGTTTCTCTTACGGGCTTAGCTTTCCCTTGGGGTCCACCTTGCCTCAATCTCATTGGTCTATGTTGCTGCCTATTAGTGTTGATGTGTCCCGATGCCTGTCTCCCAATGCATTTTGCCTATGCCCCTTGATAAATTTCCAGGGTCTTCCTTACAGGATGAGTTGTCTCAGTGGGTTCCTCTATTCACAGTGAGAGCCAATAGAAAATCTCTCTGGGTTGAGTTGTCTCTAACATGCCCACATCATCCCAATGCCCAATCATCCTACCTATCTCTTAAGTGCTTCTCTTTAATATTTCTGGTTGTGACCATCGGGATGACATTATGCTGGCATCACCTATGCCATGTGTCATCCATTGATTAGTCCACATGTCACTCAAAAATGGGTCATTCAAGTACCCAAAAACACTGATATGATTGCCACATGTCATGCTCCCATTGGGCATGCGCTGACATCATCTCCAACAAATAATGAGTTTCCATCTGTCCCACTTTTAGAGAGGAGAGAGAATGGTCCTACAACCTTGTTTTTCAACGATTTCCTTTATAAAAATTTAAAGGGTCCCAACCATTTTTTTTGTACTACTCAATCCTTTTGTCAGGTTGGCACTCCTCTGCACTCTGCCTTGAAATCCTTTAGAGTTGCCTTTCTGGTCTAGCATCAGCGGGCTCATTTGTTATGTGGGGGCCTCCCACTCAATCTTCTGCCAATAAACTTCCTCCGCAATGTTGTGTCAACTTCACGTTTTCTTGTCAGACGTCATCCAACTTAAATTCTTGGGTGCCTTTTGAAATTATTCAGGGTTCATCTGTCAGGGTACCACCACCAAGATGCATTATAATTGGGGGCTCCACCTGCGGCCAATCACATTGCTTCTCGCTGCTTTGTTGTTTATGCCACGTATGCCCAGTCCTCTTTTGGCCGCTCCACCAGCATTACCACTAGGTTTGGCTACTTCACCAACCTTGGTTATTCACTAAAAGAGTCTTCAAGCACCTATAACTCTACTATTTGACTTTAGGAATACTGCAACTTTTATTAGCTCTAACTTTCAAACCAGGAGGCCATTTTCAGGCTTTCGTATACCACTGGAAGTCTTTTTTCAAGCTTTATCCATCCACGTGGGTTTCATCTATGTCATAGATAATATGCTACTTCAAAATTGGCTCTAAAGTCTCTGCACCATTCTCACCCATGTTTCCCCCTAACTCTTCTTGTTGTTCTTAGGACCTAATCTCCTAAGTCCTTATTTGACACCTTTTCCATGTGTTGACATCACTGACAACATATTTCCAATTACACCCTTTGTCCAACCATTAGAAAATTTTTAGAAGAAGGTGAAAGTATGCAATGACACCCAAATGTTAAATGTTGAAAACCATAAAGCTACTTGGAAAACATTGATTGTTTCAATTGAAATTAAACCAAAGGTCTTCAAAGATCAAAAATAGGTCATTAATGTGACTTTCTCATGTACTTACAATTCCACCCTCAAAATGAAAACCTTATAACTTCCTCACACATGTTATCACATTAAAAATAATCATTGATAGCCTACAACATGGTATTTATTCCACCTCCATATATTACTTTCTAAAAAAATTTAAGGGTTATTCCAAAATAGGGTAAGAAGCACATTTTTCAATCATGATTATGAGGTGGGGTTGGTGGGGGGATCAATAAATGATTATAATTCCAAGTAAGATTACGAAGAGTGAGAAGCCTTAATAGAAGTTTCAAAACTTGAATTATGCAAGTAATTGTTGTTTAAAGAACAAAGAGTAAAATAACTAAAGGTTGTTAACTCTTGCTAACAAAAAGAAGAAGATAAAATCCTTGAAGAATCTTCACCTATAATGTCCCCAACTCAAAACAGGAAAACTAATGGAAAATCGATTATTCTTTCCTTGGCCTACCCAAGACGAAAAGGATGCAGAGACACATTGGATTTGGGAACATGCATGAGAATTAATGTGAATGAATAAGACTGAGCATGACTGGGAGTTGTTTGGAGCACATGCTTGACTGAGATAAATACCACTAGAACACATGAACTAATTTAGGAATGAGTTGGCACTTTTCTTTGAGTTAATTAAAACACATGCATGGATGGGGAGATAACTGAGGGTGTGGTCCAGTTAACTAGGTGCTTGATTTTTTTCTCTTCCACTTCACAACACTTTGACATAAGAGTATCTCCACTAAACTAAACAGATGCTTCTTCTCTCCACTTCTACTTTAGTTGAACTCAATCATACTACCTTTAGCCATGTGCATGGCCATCACATCCTAGTTCACCATTAGTTAACCGAAATGCATGGAAGTTGAAGGCAGAGTCTTGCATGCATAATCCGACTTCCATAATTTATAAAAGGAGAAGGTTGCTTTGATAGTTGAGATATACATTGTTTCTATTCTATGTTGTTGTAATTTTGGGCTTAATGTCTTAAAACCTTGAGTATCCCTGCTTTTAAAGAGACATATGGGCTCCCCCTAGTCAAAAGGTTGTGTTTTGGTGGAAGAACTACAGTTTGTGAGACCCTAGCACATCATCTTTTCTGGGTTTCACTCATTCATCAGGCTTGGAGGTTGATCTAGAGAAAAAATTTAGAGGATAATTTTAGATTTATGTTCATTTCATCGATTAATTTTCATAGTTGTAATTCTTGAATTTTATGCAAATAAATTTTGGATTCTGTTGTGCTCTCATTTAAAAATATATTTTTTTTCTAGTATCTTTATTTAGGAATATTACAATGGTATAAGATTTGCAAGACATGGAAACCTATTTGGGTTAACTACATGTGTAAAGAGGGTGGTCATAACCTAGAAAAATGGAAGGAAATAATCGTTGGAAATGATAAACCATCACCATCAAGTGAGAAGTTGGAAAAACAAATGTTTGCATAAATGTTAAAACAACTATAAATGAATAACCTTCATTTGAGTCAGATGGCTTAAAACACAACAAATGGAAGAAATATGATGCATATAAAGTGAGTGGAAAGTAGCAAGGTTGAAGAAGACATTGAACATTCTTCAAAAAAACCTTCAAGTTCAACACAATCTAGACTTTTTCATGCCTACTTTTATACAAGAGGATGAGCCTACATAAAGGGAACCCATGGAGGACAATGAGGATGCTAAAATATTAGCTAAGTATCAAGCTTTGGAGGTATGTAATATCCCCTATCAGGGGTATCCCTCAAACACAAGAAAACTCCAACCAGAGAAATAACAATAGTGCAACATACAATAATGTATACATGGAATATAAGCAGATACTCGAGAAATGCAGAGAGAAATTCTAAGCCATTTTATTATACTGAGGAATGGAAAGAGAACAAGAGGTGATCAGAAAGATAGCACCTCGACTTGCACAAGGCAAGTGAAGCAATACACTCAGAATGGTAAGGAAACAGCCTCTCTCTAAACTGCGTCCAAGCTGCCGAAGAACTGTTGTGCTGCTGCTACTACTGGAATCCAGTGATGATTTGGGGTTGTTCCCCTCCTCAGAAAATGTTGAAACTCTGGAATCAGCCTCTGCTCAAGAAACCTAGAAAAGCCCAGAAAGCTTTTCTAAAATAATTGACCCCCGAAAATCACCCCCTTGACAATCTACGCTATCCCTCAAGGCTCTGCGCTGCCCCTGAAGAGAATCCTCCAAAACTCTACCCGAGACTCTGCCAAAATCCTCCAATATGCAAGAGTTGATCCCGTGCTCAGTCTCCAAGCTCAAATCATCCACATAAACCCAATCTGGAGCTCCTACCAAAAGAGACTGCATCCTCCCCTCTCAAGACTCCGCAGTCATCAAAATGTTCAGTCCCTCCTCCACTCCAGAGATTGCTCCCTCCTGCAAAATACTGATGAAACTACCTTGCTCGAGCAGGCACTCGAAGTCCCCCAGGGCTAAGGGTGAGATCTTCGAACAGAGACACTTGATGCACTAAACAATGCTGCAGACATGCTAAACAGCCAGCGTGCTCTAAGCCGAAGTGACTAACTCAAATGCAACATAATCAAATGCCCAAAATGAGGAGGCTCCTCTCTCCTTTATAGCGTTGGCCTCTCTCAAAACCCTAAGGACCACCTCCTACAACGTAGCCTCTCTCTTGTCACGTGCTCCTTCTCCATCTGCGCAGTCCGTCCAAGTGTCTATGTGGGCCCCTTCTCTACGTGGTTCTTTGGCCCCCCTTGGCTCCCCTTTTAAGTTACAATGTTGTGCTACTAGGGAGTGACTTTATTCAAAAAGTGAGTTATGTCCCCCTTTCCTCACCTTTTTATTTATAAATAACTATAGAAGGCAAAATTGAGCAAAATTGAATATTCCAACTAGCCATGGCTAATTAGGAATATTACAGTCTCCCCTGGAAAAATGTTGCTTGTCCTAAAGCAACTGAAGTGATGGATGCTACAAAATTTTCTCACTCTCCCAAGTGGCATCCTCATTCGGTAAATTCTTCTACCTCACCAAGAATTCCTGGACCATCCTATTCCGCAACTGCCTCTCCCTGGTATCAATAATAGCCTCTAGTTGCAACACCAAATGCCCCTCATCATCCATGGGTCGTATCTTATCTATCACTGTCACCTGTTGCCTCAATGCCTTCTTCGGGCATGATACATGAAAAACGTTATGAATCTTGTTGCCTTGGGGCAGCTCCAATTCATATGCAACCTGTCCAATCCTGTGTATCACCCTGTATGGCCCATAAAAGCGGGGCTTCAGCTTCTCAGTTCCCTTTACTTCAGTGATGATTGTCAGTATGGCTGTAATCGTAGGTAGACCAAGTCCCCTACCTCAAACTGTCTCTCCACCCGACCCATGTCAGCATACAGCTTCTGCTAGTTCTACATTGTAGCCATATTATCCTTGAGATCTCGGAGGATATCCTAACTCTCTTGGATCCAAATCTTGGCTCTCGGAGCCTTGCTAGAACCAAACATCACGTCAGCAAAAGATAAAGGATGATATCCATACAAAGCATAGAATGGTGACATACCAATGGACATGTGATGTGTAGTGTTGTAGCAGTACTTCCCCAGATGCAGCCACTTCAGCCATGCTCACTACTGCTCACTAACATAGTTACGCAAGTAGCCCTCTAGCCACTTGTTAACTATCTATATCTACCCATCCATCTGTGGGTGATAACTGGTACTCGGTGTCAACTCTGTCCCCACCAACCAGAAAAGCTCCTACCAAAACCCGCCCATGAAACAGTTGTCCCTGTCACTGATGATGGTCTTAGGAAGACCATGTAGCCTGAAGACCTCTCTAAAGAACAGCTCGGCCACCTGCGCTGCTATGTAGTGTGCAGATATGGCGAAAAAGTGTGCGTACTTTGTCAGTCGATTAACGACGACAAAGATACAATCCTTGCCCTGCACCATGGGCAACCTTGTGATGAAGTCCATCGAAATACACTCCCATTTCCCCTCTAGAATGGGAAGAAGTTGCAATAATACTGCGGGATGGCTGATCTCCCCCTTGTTCCTCTGGAAAATATCGCACTCCCAGATATACTAGAGTACGTCCTCCTTGAGACCCTTCCATGAGAACCTCTCTCTAATGGCCCTGTAGGTTTTGGTAAACCCCTGATGGCCGGCCAATGGTGAATCATGTGATACCTGAAGTATCTTCTTCTTGAGCTGAGATCCCTTAGTCAAGAAGATCTGGTCCCTATAGTAGATGATCTCATCAACTACCCTGTACCTGTCATCCGCCACCTACCCATCCAGAACCTCACATGCAAATCTGTCCTTGGAGTACTCTACTAAGAGTCGAGCCCTCCAGACTGTGTCTAAGCTCATAAGAGACAATGTGGCTGGTCTACGTGAAAGGCCATCTGCTACCACGTTGTTCTTACCCTTGAGATACTCAATTTCAAAGTCATACACTTGGATCTTACTAATCCACTTCTGCTGCCTCTCATGTAGCTATTTCTGCTCCAAAAAGAACCTGAGGCTGTTGTGATCAGTCCTCACCCTGAACCTGTTGCCCACTAAATACTATCAAAATTTGGCCAATGCATGCATAATGGCCAGCATCTCCTTGTTGTATATAGAATACAACCTCTCATTGCAGAAGGAGCATCCAGCTCTCAAAGGCTATAGGGTGACCTCCCTACATCAACACTGCGCCAATCCCCTCTCCCGACGCATCACACTCCAAAATAAATGGCTGCGAAAAATCTGGCAATACAAGCATTGGGCAGCTGCTCATAACCTCCTTGTGCCTGTCAAAGGCTCACTGCGCTGTGTCTGACCAACTGAATGCCCCCTTCGTCGTCAGATCTGTTAGGGGTGCAGCAACCTGTGAGAAACTCTTGACGAACTTCCGGTAGTAAGTACAAATGCCAATGAATCCTTGAAGATCTGTCACGTTCCTTGGCTCTCGCCAATCTCTAATGGCCCTGATCTTCTCCTCATGGACTCTCACTCCATCCAGCCCTATGATGTGTTCCAAGTACAACATCTCTATCAACCCAAACTCACACTTGGAGAGCTTGGCATAGAACTGTTTCTCCTCCAAGATGCGCAGCATTGTCTCAATGTGTTGGATATTCTCCTCCCAAGTCCTGCTGTAAATGAGAATATCATCAAATAACACCAACACAAACTTCCTTAAGTGACTGCGGAAGATGTAATTCATGTAGGACTGGAATGTAGCTGGGGTGTTGGTTAGCTCGAAGGGCATCACCAAAAACTCAAAGTACCCATAGTGACACCTGAAGGCGGTCTTTGGAATGTCCTGCTCCCTCACGTTAATCTGATGGTACCTAGATCTCAAATCAATCTTTGAGAAGAACCATGCTCCTCTCAACTCATCCATCAACTCATCGATCTTGGGTATGGGGTACTTATTCTTTAGGGTCTTCTTGTTCAGGGCCCTGTATTCAATGCACATCCTCAATGTGTTTTCCTTCTTCTTCACCAACACCACGGAAGAAGCAAAAGGACTCATGTTCAGCTGAATGTGCCCAAGAGCCAGCAACTCCTGAATGGCCCATTCAATCTCATCCCGATAGGCCTTGGGATCCCTATAGGGGGTAGTAATCACTGCCTGTATGCCCTGCTCAAGCTCAATGGTGTGCTCAAACCCCCAGTCCGGTGGCTGTCCCGGTGGAATCTCCCCAAACACTGTGGCATACTGGTCAAGGATGGACTATATCTCTGGGTGCACCGTCTGCCCTGTAGTCCCTGCCTCTGATGCACGCAGCTCCACTGCCCACTCTACGTCTCCCTTCCGAAAGAATTCCTCCATCCGATGAGCCGAAATAGTCTGAAGCAGATATGTGTGTTGTCCCTGTATCTTCTCATGCCTCCCTGTCTTCTTATCATCCCACTCCATCTCTAGGTCCTTCCAATCTGTCGTGACCTTCCCTAGAGTGATAAGCCACTGAACACCAAGTATCAGGTTGGTGTCTGGAATATTGACCACGAAAAAGTGTTCAGTCAGTGTGTAGGTGCCCATCGTCACTGATAACTCTGGGACATAACTAACACACACCATGGTATGATCTCTTGGGACCAAAACTGAAAAGCCATCAAAGCTCTCTGTCTATATACCTCTCCGCTCAACCATCTGTGCATCGATGAAGTTGTGGGTTGCCCCACTATCAACCAAAACTGATACTCATTGGCCACGTACTATCCCCCATATGCACAGCGTCAAATCCTTGCGAACTCCTTGCAATGCTGCAAGGGCCCCTCCGGTAGGTGCAAAAGCTGCACCACCTGCTGTTGGTGGTGGAGGTGGAAAAGGATCCTACGCAGCATGACTATCTCCTGTCTCCACATCATCCTCCTCATCCTCTTCCCCGCTACTCTCAGAGAAGACCTCAATAAAATGTGCTTTTCCAGCAGAAAATCTATGTCCCAGTGCCCACGGCTCCTGACAGGTAAAGCACAACCGCTTCTTCTTCAGCTCCCTCCTGGCATCATCATCAATCTGTGCTCATCTTGGATTCCCCTTTGGAGGCGGAATCCTCACATCCTTCCCCTTAGGCTGGAAATCCTGTCTCTGGGGGTAAGGTGCCCGGGTCCTGGGTAAGGCATCCTATAAGTCTCGGGTCCTGCTAATAGCATCCTGGAGTGTGGCTGGTCCAGTGGATCTGACTAGACCCCAAAGTGGCTCTGCTAACCCCTCAACAAACATGTAGATCCTCCGTGCCGTGGATAGATCTGGCACCATCACTGAAACCCTCAAGAAGTCTGCAATGTAGGTCTCTAGGTTCCCGGTCTATTTGAGCCTCGTCAGCTCAACAAAGTGTTGTTCCAGATCCCTCCGGCCAAACCTCTCTATCATTCTCCTGGTGAACTCAACATATGTCATCATTGTGGAGTGTCCAAGTGTAACCAACCGATGGAACTACCAGTCCTAGGCCTCACCATCCAAATTTAATGTCGCCACCATGATGGCCTCTATCTCCGACATCTGGTTAAGTTGGAAATAGATGTCCAGCTTCTCCACCCTGTTATAGACATTTTTGTGCCTTACAGCATTGAGCATGAAATGTCCATAATCCAAGGGATCCAAAGTCCCTAAATGAGTTGTTCCTACCCCTAAAGGAACAAGGTCAACCAATGACAGCTTCTCCCAGAAGTTCTCCACCAAAAACCACTCAGAAACAGTCAATTCAGGATCAATTCAGAGGCTCCACTAGCTGTCTGCGCTAAAATGCAGAGATTACACTGGCTAGGTGCACTGCAACGCAGGTAGAAGCACTACCAGGGTGCGCTGAGCGGGAAATGACAAATGGCAAGTTCATTCAACGAGGTGGAAAGACCCTGGAAGCTTCCAGAATCTTCTCCAATGACACTTGCCTCAATGAATTCGACTAGTGATGAGTAAGAGGTTCTCAACCTCCAAGTGGAAGCAAGAACTGACAGAGAGAAGCCACAAGTCAAAACATGAGCTGACTCATCCTCTCTGCTCACATCTATATATGGATCTCTCACCCAGAGGTTCAGGAGGCTGGAATTTTGTACTTTGCAGAGAATTGTTGTTGGTTTGAGATTGACATTAGCACATTGGGTGATTTATGCTTTGTTGGAGGAGAGGAAGGGATTCCTTTGCTGGGAGGTAAATGCTAGATCGGAACTCACTTGGTTGTATCTCCTCTTGGACTTTATTATCTTGTCAATAAACTATTTGAGTTTCTCCTACATGTTGTATACCAATGATGTTTTGTTATGCTTACATGTTTAGCTTAATCTGATATTGAGCTTTTTATGAATGTATATCTGTATCTTTGTGTAGTTTCTCTCTCTTGTAATCTTGCAGGAATTCGGTGAAGCTGGGTCGGTGAAGGAGCAAGAAGCTGGGAGCTACTGAAGAGAGGAGTGATTTGGATCGACAAACTAGCGGAAGATACAGGTTAGTTAGATCCTTCTTCTTCACTTACATTTCATAAAGAAGAATACTCGAATAAGTTTACATGTTTGTTGCTAAGGCACTATCACCTCTTAGAGTGGGATAGGGGCATTCCGAATTGGATACTTTTCCCAACAAAAAATTGGCGACTCCGCTGGGGAGAGTATCTTGTTAGTTTATTTGTGTTTCTATTTTTGTTCTTCTCATAAACTCAGGAGTGCCGAATCGAAATGCACTTGCCATTTTCAAGTGCAAAGTAGAGATCTGCCACTCTAGTCCACTCACTGGGCCTGTTTTTATGATCTGAACAAACTGATCCACAAGTGCTCTAACAGCCCTTTGTGATAGATCTTAGTCCTCCTCGAAATCATCCTCCTAATTGTACCTAATTGATAGCTTTGATCCGGCCAAAAACTGTTGATTTAACTGCAAACCGTAACCCAGAACCCAGAAACAACTCTCGTTTCTACTTCAGCGCAGACTCTGTGAAGAGGTTCTGCATTTAAACACAGATCCCGTGAAGGCTACCTGCGCTGAATGTCAAAACCTCTGTGTTGGGAGTGCGCTGATCAGTCTTTGCCTTGTGCAGCTGTGGTTCCCCGCTTCCTTTTGCTCAGTTTTATCTCTGTTTTTTGCAGCCTGTTATTAGTCAGTGTACCTATCTGAAACCCCTTTTCTTTGCCTCAATTCCACCTCAGTTGTATAAAGAAACTGTATTTGTTCTTTGTGTATTTGTTACATCATTTGCATTTTCCCATTACAAAAGTAAACTAGTCATACTGTCGCCCTTAGATCTAGACCTGTCATAAGTGTCGTTTTGATCTTAGGAGTGAGTCTGTTTGCTGTTCACAGTTGATTGAGATTTTAATTTTGTCGTTTGGTTTGAATTTATGCATTTCTAGTGTCGAAACAAGTAAATCATAAGGTGTCGTAATCGTCTTTTTTATTTTGAAAAAAGAACTTGTTTATGTTTTCACTTGAAATCGAATTCAAATTTATACAACAACTTTCTTTTTAGGCATCAATATTAAGGAATCGAAAACAAATACATGCATTTGTGCATTTGCATTTTGATAGTTTGCATGCTTTGATTTAGGGAAAAGTGCATTACAGTGTGCTCTATGCTCTTTGAGAAAAGTTTGTATCTTCCTTTTCCCCTTGTAGCTAGGATTTTCATTGTTGAAAAGATATAAAAGCTTGCTTATCATCTTTAGACTGCATTTAGGAATTGTATCATACATCAAGTGGTGATCCAAAAAGGCAAACTTCTAAGAAAGATCAACCTAAAATAAATTGAATGAACTTAACAATGCTTTGCAACTTAACGCACAACATAGAGGTCTAGGCTAGAGACGTGTTCCAGCGTCGTAAAACCTGGTGACTGTCGATCTCGCTGATGGTTGGGTGATTCCTCCTGAGGAACGATAGCGCCAGTACGGATTGTGCTCCCACGTACCATTGAGTATATATTGGGAGACCCCTATAGGCATAAAACCTTTATCCTTAGGAAGCCGTGTCGACCGCCCTACTGATCGCAATGCACTGAACACAGCATTCAGGAAGATTGACCGCTCGTACCTTAAAAAGTATTCTGCGGTTTTGCGAAAAGTTTGGCACACCCTCTACCTAGAACTCCAGAGCAGTTCCTTTTGGCCTTTTTCAGACTCTATAACGGAAAAAGTCCATCCGAGCATTTGTCACTTCGGGCTCGTTAAAACATCGAAGGAGACTAGAGTCATCTTTAGCTTTTTCTCGACTCTTTAAAATTGAAAAAGCAAGTTGTGTCTAAAGCATCTAAAAATTCATTTAATGCGGAAACACACTTTCCCCTTTTGTATTTTGGTTGATCGAGTAATCCCAATCGTGGAAGAAATTCAATTGAAACCTCGTCGTTCGCGGAGGCTTACGAGTCAACCATCTTTGTCTCTGGAATCGAAAACAGTACGGACAAAGCGAACTCATTTAACCGGTTCGAAATCTCCTATCAAAGTTAGAACAAGTGTTCCAACAACATCTGAGATTCCAGTTACTCCAAACATTTCTGGAAACCCTGCCTCTACAGAAGAAGTTCAACAGCCATAGAGGGACAGTGATACTGATCCTAGTCTGAGAGCAAACACTTGTGTTACTGAACCAGTTCCATCTGTAACCGGTTCAGAGAGTCTTGTTCCTCGAACATCTGTTGCTGTTGATTCAACCCCTTCTTCGGCACCAGAAATATTTTACGGACCTGACGGTCTTCCCCTTCCACCTGGTTTGATTGCGATAGAGGAAATTGTAGAAGATCCGCAAGCAAGTACTCCAACACATTTTGGAGTCGGGGTCACTCTATTTCCTTCGACATCAGAAGTTAGTCTACCACCAGTGGAAGTTCCTGTAGAATCGCTAGGTAATCTTTTGGATAGACTCAAAATGTCTGAACAACCGTCAACATCTAGGACTGTGTCAAATGACACAGCGACAGCAGAACTCCCTGCCGTCACTCCGACAATGTTTGCCGGCATACCATCTGTCCCGACTAGCTCACAACCGCTAGAAGGAGTCCACCCAGGGACTATTTCGACAGTGTGGTCCGTTCCTGTTTGTTCCTCCGGAATAATATCCGGCAACTCTTATGTTGAGACTCGCCAAATTGATCCATTTGGAGGTCAATTTGGGCAATCCAGTCCCCAAGGACAAACAATCCCCTTGAGTTCCGGATTGCCACCGTATGGGGGGCAGTATGCCCTTTCATTACCCCCTTCGGGAGGATATCCATACGGGAGTTCACAACAGTATCCAGGTTATATGGGAGTTACATCAAGTGGTTGGGTACCTATACTACCCCAACAACCAAGGGTTGTGTATTCTATGCAACAATGTGTACCTATGTCGAACATCCCGACTACACCAGCTATTGTGACAGTGTCGCAAGTTCAAACATTGCCTGTTGTATGTCAACCTCAGATCTCTCAGGTTGTAATGCAACAGCCCCTTGACCCTGTGACTCAACCACAATCGCCGACTGGTGGGGCGACACAGGTCCAAACGGGTACAATTACCCCACACCTTGGTCCAACGGTTAGTATAGCGCAACAGAACATGGCTTCACAACCATGGCTGGTGCAATATCAACAACCACAATTCCAACAAGTATACCAAGGTTCTGAGCAGCAGATCTTTACGAACAGTGGACAACCGTACATTCAAAACGGTCAAAATCAACCACTTTACGATGGTCATGTCCACCAACCGTATCAATCATACCAGCATCAATTACATTATGCTGGTATGCAAAGACCAACTGCTCAGGCAATTCCATCATATCCTGGGTATGCTTCACCTAACCTGAATCAACAATTACCATTCGTGGCAACTTTAGAGTTACCCGATTTACACCGGTTAACAAACGATCCAATTGCTTATGCCCCTTGGTGGCCAGCGATTCCTCACAAACTTCCTTCAGACATTCCTAAATTTAATGGAAATCCAGGTGAGGACCCATCGAATCACGTGATGACATTTCATCTATGGTGTTCATCAAACACCCTAAATGATGATTCGATAAGGCTTCGCCTTTTTCAGAGGACGTTAATGGGTCCAGCGGCAAAATGGTATATTGAATTGCCTAGAGCTTCGTTCGACAATTTCAGCACCTTAGCCACGACTTTCTTAACCCATTTTCAATTACCGATAAGGTATGAAACAGGAACGGAAATCTTAACCAACTTCAAATAGACAACGACCACTCACATATCTGATCATATACATGAGTGGCGACGTCGTTGTAGGATGGTAAAAACGTACGTTCTCGATCAGCTATAGCTGAATGGTTTATCAAGTCGTTACTTCCTGATATAATGGAAGATGTGGCAAAAGGGGGAGTCGTAACAGAAGAGCAAGTTATCGCTCGTGCACAATATCTAGACTTAGTCTATACTCAGTCTGGCATGCTCTACGACAAAATACCTGATGCCCCTAGACTGGAATTCTCAATTCCTCCTCCTCCTAAATCAAACAATGACTCTCATGCCGGTGATGGCGTGATTGGCACGCCAAACGCGAAATCAACAAAGGCCAACTCCAAGAAGGCCCGTAAGATTTCGGATCAAAATGCAAAAGATGAAATTCTTGCTTCGGAAGTAAATGCCGTATCAGCAGATAAAGGCAAAGAAACCAAACAATCAGGAAGCAAGAAGAAGCAAAACAAAGGGAAGAAGAAGAAACAAGGAGAGTCATCTCCTGAAAAAAATTCTTCAAACCCTCCTGGAAATAGGAAACTAAAATATCCATGTCAAATATGTGATGAGGATCATCGGACAGGAGATTGTCCATACAAAGCTGAGCTTAAAAGGTTCTTCAAGAGTTCGCAAACTTCAGCTGTGTTAACTGATCCGTTTCCAAATCCAGGACAAAATCTGGTTGATAGTGGAAATGCTTCCCCGTCGCAAGTGCTAATGTTGTCGATTTCCAAGCAACAAAATGATGCTTTGATTTCGACAAGGAACAAAGATTACGGGAATCCGCAGCTGTCGAACGGCAAGGAAAAATATCAACCAAGCAGTTCGACAACAACTTCGACAAAAGTTGTACCACCCATCATTCCTGAATTAACAATAAAACCGCCAAAGGGAGTAGTACACAAGTCGACATTTAATCCTCGTGCCAGAGCAGCACATCATTATAACATAGTGGAAGATTTGGCCCAATCGCCATCCGCTATGTCGACTCTCGAAGTACTACAAAATTGCCCATCCCAAAGGCAGGCTTTGTTATCAGCCATTGGTGGGGTTGATCCTAAGGATTCCAATCTTGTATCCTTTGACCACAAAGGATACGATCCTCAGTTACCAGCTCAACTAGCTTTCCTTATCCAAGTGAAAGCCCTCAACAAAACTGTTCATCGAACAATTATTGATGAGGGGGCATCTACATGTATTATTTTGATGAGTTGCTGGAAAACTTTAGGATCTCCATCCTTGTCGCAATCCTCGACAACATTAAAAGCATTCGACGGAAGGACATATACCCCATATGGTATCCTAAATAACTTGAAGGTTGAACTAGGGGGAAAAATAGTAGAAATAGATGTTGAAGTCATCGATGGGAATCTTGATTACAACATCCTACTAGGAAGACCATGGATCTATGCCATGGCAGCTGTTGTGTCGACCTATTTTAGAAAGATTGCATTCCCCTTTCAAGGGGGGATTACGATCGTTGACCAACAAAACTTCCTCCCTAATGGTTCACAAGTTACAGGAAGCATTCCCATGATCCATGGAAGCCCCCATTCGCTTCAGAATATCGGAGTAGGCCTACTAAAAGATCCTATACTAATGGGAACCTTCACTCTTCCACCTCCAATCGACTTGGCGGAAGTAGCGTCGATAGGTACCTGCAATATGATATCTTCCACGAAGGTCTCGGAAGACGATATCAACATGGATCATGCAATGGTTTTACCCCCAAGCCCGATAGAAATATTGTAGCAATCAATGTTTCTGGCATGGGAGGCGAACCCAGATCAACGCTCATCAATCGTTTGGGTAGATAGGTCTAGAGAATATGGTACCCCTTTAGATCCTTGGTCGCGAGTGCATGGAATCGACGAAGGAGTTCTACAATCAATGTTGATTGAGGGGGCACCATGGAATGATTGCCACCATCGTTCCCTTCTTCCTGACTATGAAGAAGATACTCAAGATGACCTTTATCACCCTTCAGTTTTTGAATTCCTATCAAATACTGTAAATACGGTGGATTGCGATCGAAACTTATCCAATATTGAAGAGACTATAGCCATAAATATCTCGACTAAAACAAATGTTGTAGAGAATATTTATGTCGGCAAAGGTTGTTCTCCTTCAGAACTGGAAATATATAACGCTCTTTTTCGCGAGTTCAGAGATGTCTTTGCTTGGTCATATGATGAAATGCCCGGCATTGACTCGAGTATAGTTGAACACGAAATTAAGATGTATCCAGATGTCAAACCGGTACGACAACGACTTAGGCAGGTGCACCCCAAGAAAGCCGCTGCCATTAAGGCAGAAGTTGAAAAACTCCTCCATGCTGGTTTCATCTACCCGGTTCCTCTAACCGATTAGGTATCGAATATTGTCCCTGTTATGAAGAAACAAGGGACAATTAGGGTGTGTGTCGATTATAGGGATGTAAACCAAGCTTGTCCAAAAGACAACTACCCTACACCCTTCATCGACCAGATAATTGATGAATGTGCCGGATGTGAAATCTTTTCATTCATGGATGGATTTTCCGGGTATAATCAAATAAATATCCACCCACAGGACTAGTCAAAGACTGCATTCATTTGTCCGTGGGGCACATTCGCATATCAAAATTACCTTTTGGTTTAAAGAATGCAGGGGCGACGTTTCAAAGGGCAATGAATTATGCCTTCCATGACATCAAGAACAACGTTCAACCATACCTCGCAACCTTCTGGCTCATTCGCGAAAGCGGACTGATCATCCGCAACATTTAAGAGCGATATTTCTACGTTGCCGACACTACAAGATACGACTCAATCCACACAAATGTGTATTTTGCGTCAGTTCTGGTCGTTTACTTGGATTTGTAGTCTCAAAGGATGGGATTCGTCTCGACCCTTGCAAGGTCCAGGCAATCATCAATTTGCCTCCACCTTCAAATTTGCTTCAGATTCAGAAACTCCAAGGGAAAGCAAACTTTCTAAGGAGGTTCATTCCAAATTACGCCGAACTTGCTAAAGGTTATACACGTCTTTTGAAAAAGGAGGTACCCTTCGTCTGGGATCAGGTTGCGCAAGCTTCCTTTGATGCTTTAAAGGATTCCTTAATAAAAGCATCATTAATGTACGCACCCGATTATCAAAGAGACTTTAACCTGTATCTAGCTGCAGCAGATACGACCATCGCAATGGTTTTAGTTCAAGAAGTCGATGGAATCGAACACCCTATATATTATTTAAGTAGAAACTTAAATGATACAGAAAGAAAATATTCTTATGTTGAAAAACTAGCGCTTGCAGCTGTTCAAGCGATGCAAAGGTTTCGACACTATGTCCTCTTTCGGAAAACTACCATTTTGTCTGATTGCAACCCCATGACTTATATATTGTCGCGACAGTTACTGGGGGGCAAATATTCAAAATGGATAGCAATCCTTCAAGAGTTTGATCTGGAATTTGTAAAATCCAAATCAAAGAAAGCTCTAGTTTTCGCAGAATTATTGTGCGACCTCCCATCGTCGTCCAACGATGAAACATCCGAAGAATCAATCGTGGACGAGAATTTGTTTCTGATATCTACAAGCAATGAGTGGTATGGAGATATAATAATTTATCTCCAAACCCAAAAGTTTAGGCCTAACACCTCTCACTCAGAACAGAAACGTATACGATACCAAGCAAAAGACTACATGATCGTCGGTCATATGCTTTACCGTCGTGGTATCGATACGGTTCTGAGAAGGTGCCTCACCCATGAGGAGGCCGAAAAAGCCCTGAATGAGTGTCATTCAGGCACGTGTGGGGGGCATCAATCTGGATATGCTACAGCACAAAAAATTTTACTAGCAGGATACTTCTGGCCAACCATGTTCAAAGATTGCATAACCGCAGTCAGAAGTTGCCATGCTTGTCAAATTTTTGATAGCAAAACCAGAAGACCACCCGCACCTTTACAGCCAATAGTTGCTGTTGGGCCTTTCGCCAAATGGGGCATCGATTTCATGACATGTAACCCCACCTCGACCAGGGGGCATGGGTATATTATAGTCGCCGTTGACTATTTTACCAAATGGGCCGAGGCGATGCCTACATTAGATAACACTGGTGAAACAGCTGCCCTTTTCTTTTTCAATCATGTAGTCGCCAGATTCGGCATACCACAGGCTATAGTTACGGATCATGGATCGCATTTTCGCAATCACATGATGGTTGAATTAGCTGCCAAGCTAGGGCTATCTCACGACAGCTCTACCCCGTATTATCCGCAAGCCAACGGACAAGTTGAAGCAATCAACAAGGTCCTAAAGCGTATGTTGCAAAGGATGATCGGGGTTCACAAAAGAAGGTGGCACCTAATCTTGTACTCAGCCTTGTGGGCCTACCGAACATCGGTAAGGAATGCGACCGGGTTCACACCTTTCCAACTGGTATATGGCCTTGAAGCAATCTTACCAGTCCAGTGTGAAATCTCGTCTCTTAAACTCGCAATTGATCTCCTCCCCGGAACTTCAGAAGAAGAGGCTCGTTTCTTGGAATTAATCCAATTGGATGAAACCCTTCGTGATGCCGCGTTGGCTAACGAAGCCCATAAGAAATGAGTCAAGGCGCAGTTCGACAAAAATGTCAAACCCCGTGTCTTCTCAGAAGGTGACTTGGTCTTACTTTATGACCAAGAATCCGATAAATTGGGAGCAGGTAAATTTAATTCTTTATGGATGGGCCCCTATATTGTTAAACGTGTGTTAGCAAAAGGAGCCTACGAGTTAATGGATTATGACGGAATTCCACTGGCGCAACCCCGTAATGGGTTGTACCTCAAGCGTTACTATGCTTAAATAGTAACCAGTATGCTTTTGTTGTATTTTGTTTTCGCTAAAGTGTTTGTTTTGGTCGAGTAATCCACCTTTTTACATTTATTGCAGATGTCAAACCTTTTGGAGACATGTGTTGGATATGCCGACGGAGCGAGTCGTAGTTCGCGGAAATTGTCCTCCGCAGCCTGGGCCATTTTTTATCCAAGCGGTGAGTTAGTAAGTTTCAGAGGTGTATGTATTGGGCAATCAACGAATAACATCGCTGAGTATAGTGTGTTGATAGAACTGCTCTCTGATGCCATCACCCATGGTATACGCCGACTAATCGTCAGGCTAGACTCACTACAACTCAATGGTGTATATTCCGTCCGAAATCCAGCCATTTATCGCATGTTTCTAAGGGTTAAGATTTTGGAAAGACATTTTGATCTAATTCAATACCAACATATTTCCAGAAACTTAAACACATTAACCGAATCATTAGCGAACTATGTGTTAGATAGACATTTGCGACATTTATAAAAGAAATACATCATCAATGTTGTACATGTGGGTCACATAACTCAACCAGAATAAAACCCCGAAAATCAAAATATATATATATATATATATATAGCTATTTATGGTTTACATATAATGTTCTGTAACCAAGACAAAATCGGTCACATGACCCAAAAACTCAAAAATGCTAGGGGGCACCCTAGTCTAGTGATGCTCATGATAGCACGTCACGGCCTGTGCGATCATGCGTAAGAGACGAGTCCATCGTCTAGGCACACCAGTAGTATGCCGCTGCAACTGTAAAGGTAACTCGTCGATCCTCACGTCTAGAATGCCGAGAGTAAGACTCTCAACCTGCTCCTGTACAGCTGTGAGGGTCTCGGCTACATCAAGGTCACGAAGAATAACCCTCCCGGCATCCTCTCCTGCTGGGGCAACGGCTGGCGCTCTCGGGCGAACTGTTGGACGAACAGGACCAACATCTGCGCACACACATGAGTTTGATTAAAGTCTTGATAGAATAAAGCACAAGGACATTGTGAATAAAAATAGTAAACAGTGATATGGTCCAAGATTTTACCAATAGCACCCCACTGCTCGTCGTCCGGCAGTACCAAATCCGGATCACCCCGGAAGTCCATGCCAACATATGGATACTCGGAATAGACCATCTCCTGACGCTCGAACCACCTAAAGAAGGTATCAGAGAAAGAAATCTGAGATTGACTGGCATGCCTAGACATGTGATCAACCCATCTCTGCATGCGTGGTTCAGTAGGAGAAGGCAAGTCGAGTGCAATGTATTGTGGCTGCATCAGTGGTATCTTCTCCAAAGCAAAGGCGGTCAAAATAGAACCAAACCCAAAGTTCTTCAACTTCCCGTCCTTTACCTTGGTTAACTGACTTTTCATCTGAAGAAGTACTGCATCACACTAGTTGAATATTTTCGGTTGGAGGCACTCCAAGGCATGCTGCACATAGGATCTGTTGGCTACGTGAAGAGATGCGCTGCCGGCCATCCTACCAATAGTATACAAGATAGACCTGAGGGACCTGTCAGCAACCTCACGGATAACGATCTTGCTGTCTTTACTCGGCTGAGATCCTTCCCTGCAATACTGGCGGACATAATCTCTCACAGAGTCACTCCCTCGGGCCGAACCTGACAAAGAGATGGGGGCACCTCGCCACGACAAGCCAGTCAAGAAATAAATGTCTATTGCGGTCAAGGGGATAGATTTGCCCCTAATTTGAAATACTTGGTTGACAGGATCCCAAGCGTCGAGCAAATACTGCAGTAGGGAGATCTGCTGTCTCATGCTAGAGATACGGAAGAACTTCAGCAGGCCACAGTTCCGCAACGCGTTCACAGTGACAGGATCATGTAGGGCAATCATGTCCTCTTCTTCATGTTCTCGTTCTCGCCATGTAAGGGTCATTTTGCTCCAATATCTCTGAAAAGAAAACATGAGATGAGTTAGATCCTGGATTTGATGAGAAATAGGCAAACATTTTCATCAAAAACTGTGCAATAAAATCCTTTTCTGCGCTCAACGCACTTACACAGTGTTCCACCTGCGTTGAAGGTCAAACTGCCTTCATGCCACTTGACATTCAGCGCAGATTTCGAGTGCACAAGGTGCGCTGATGGCAGAGCGACCCCATAAAACCCCAGGGGCTCAGAAAAAAGGGAAATCAAGCACAGAATCCAGAAAGGAAACCATGAAATGAAAGAGCTCAACTTTAGCTCCTACCTGGTCCAGACGGCGCCAAGAATCATCCACAGAATCTCCCGAAATCAGCTAGTGAAAATCAATGGGGAAGAGGCACCTCCAAAGCTCCAACAAACCAAGTTCAAATGAAATGGTAAAATGAGAGGTAAAAACACTTTTTAATTGCTTTTTACGTAGTTCAAAGCAAAATATTAGGGTTTTAATCTCATTTTCAAGCAAATGTTATTCATTTCTAACTAGTTTGATGCAGCAATTGAAGGTACAGTGCTATCTTTGAAAAGGGCAAAGCTAGTTGTGGTAAAAAATCAAAATTAGACCATGTTATCGAGCAGTTTTAGCACATAGTTCATGCTCGTTAAAAAATAAACATAAGATCGAGTAGTTTTAGCACATAGTTCATGCTCGTTAAAAAATAAACATAAGACTAAGCAGTGTTTTTCCGCGTTTAAGCTCATTAAAAAATGAACTATCTTCCGGTAAATAACCACCGCGAATGTAATATTATCAGCCATTAAAGCCTTGGTCGTGTTTGCACCGTCACCTCCACTTTTCCATTGGCCGATCGTTCACCTCCATATGATTGTTTACCCATTTTGAGGAACAGCTGCGAAGAGTGATTTCACTAGCCATCCTTGTGACACTGCCGTGATTGGAAAATTCCAACCTTTACCTGGAATCAACTGCTAACCCGTTTCATCACTCGTTCCTCAAAAGACGAGTCTTCTTTAAGCTCTTTTCATCTGACTCGTAAAATATGAAAAGATTGCCGAGTTTTGGCCTTCCAGCTCGTTAAAGCGACCGGAAGTGCTATCCCTCCTCTAGATTTTAATCTTTTTGGACCTGAAGGATTATTGCACAAAAAGATCGAGCGCTTGTTTTGTTCGGCTCGTAAAAACTATCGAAAATTCATCCCTTTTGTATTGTTTTATACTTTTTCGGACTTAAGGGATTAGATGACGAAAAAGGACTTTCGGAGTTGACTTTACGTACCTTTTTAGACTCTCTAAAAATGAAAAGGACCGAGTTATCTTTGTCGTTAGACTCGTTAAAAGCATTAAATAGCGACAAACTTGTCTTTAGACGAGAACGAGTTTCACTATCGCTAGGCTCGTTAAAACATAGCGATGGGTTTGCCCGAAGGGCAAATTATAGAACAAGCATATGTTATCCTCCTCAAGCTTGACAAAAATAAAGAGGTACTGGTCAGCAATGACTGGGGAAAAATTGGGAGAAACTCAAAGAACTTTATTGGTAGCAAGTCGCTCTTGAACATGACACTTCCACTCCGTGCCTGAGTCGGGTTGGGTTGTTTCATTCACCGGTCACATCGCCATGGTCTCGCCATACCATCCACCTTTGGGGTAAATGCTACCAATCCATCACACAAGTGTCGCCGATATGTTCAAGAGAAGTCATCCAGAGAAGTCAACCGTGTCCCATCCACTACCATACATTATCCTTCATTCCTTTCATGACCGCCACCCTGAACCATATATCATCAGATCATTTTCACCTCCATCAAAATCATTTGCTCCGTTCCATGTCACTGATGTGGGATACATTAAGGCCCTCCTTTGACGGGTCGCTTCTTGTCGACATCAGCTCATTATCCAAGAAGTTGATCTAGGAACAACCCCTTCAGTACTTTGAAGCTTGCATGCCTCAATGGCAAGTTTCTCACTTTCGGCGACAGGTATACATCAAGGACCTTCGACTGAAAGATTTTGCGTGGTTTTCGACGCCAAGTCCTTTATTCACACCATGTGAATTGTACTGCAGTACCTTGAGGGTCATTATCATTATTGGTGATTCCTCTCGCGCTTGTTAACGGTTTACCTCATTGACCGGTAATCAAGCGATGTCCTTCCATGTTCGACTTCAGAACATTTCTCACATGGATCGACTTGTACTTAGAGTGAAGATCGAACGAGTTTGAAGACCCCGGATCTAGTTTCATCCATCCAGGCTGCGATATATATTCAGGAAAAATAAAGACATTGACATGTACAGCATTACAGCAGATAATCATCCTACCAAAAGGATGATGATTTCATCAAAATCATCAGTCTACCATCAGACGATTGTCTGTTCTATGTACAGAAAAATGAATTTATAAAGCTGAGCATGGGAATGCCCGCCTCAGCTAGATCATGAAAGCAGGATGAAAAATAATGTATTGTATTGTATCTTATTACAGGTCTCCTCCCAGCATTGGAAGAACTTCGGATCCTCCTAATAAAGCATTTCACCCGATAAACGGCCTCATACTTTAGGGGGCAACTGTTATAGACATTTTTGTGCCTTACAGCATTGAGCATGAAATGTCCATAATCCAAGGGATCCAAAGTCCCTAAATGAGTTGTTCCTACCCCTAAAGGAACAAGGTCAACCAATGACAGCTTCTCCCAGAAGTTCTCCACCAAAAACCACTCAGAAACAGCCAATTCAGGATCAATTCAGAGGCTCCACTAGCTGTCTGCGCTGAAATGCAGAGATTACACTGGCTAGGTGCACTGCAACGCTGGTAGAAGCAATACCAGGGTGCGCTGAGCGGGAAATGACAAATGGCAAGTTCATTCAACGAGGTGGAAAGACCCTGGAAGCTTCCAGAATCTTCTCCAATGACACTTGCCTCAATGAATTCGACTAGTGATGAGTAAGAGGTTCTCAACCTCCAAGTGGAAGCAAGAACTGACAGAGAGAAGCCACAAGTCAAAACATGAGCTGACTCATCCTCTCTGCTCACATCTATATATGGATCTCTCACCCAGAGGTTCAGGAGGCTGGAATTTTGTACTTTGCAGAGAATTGTTGTTGGTTTGAGATTGACATTAGCACATTGGTTGATTTATGCTTTGTTGGAGGAGAGGAAGGGATTCCTTTGCTGGGAGGTAGATGCTGGATCGGAACTCACTTGGTTGTATCTCCTCTTGGACTTTATTATCTTGTCAATAAACTCTTTGAGTTTCTCCTACATGTTGTATACCAATGATGTTTTGTTATGCTTACATGTTTAGCTTAATCTGATCTTGAGCTTTTTATGAATGTATATCTGTATCTTTGTGTAGTTTCTCTCTCTTGTGATCTTGCAGGAATTCGGTGAAGCTGGGCCGGTGAAGGAGCAAGAAGTTGGGAGCTACTGAAGAGAGGAGTGATTTGGATCGACAAACTAGTGGAAGATACAGGTTAGTTAGATCCTTCTTCTTCACTTACATTTCATAAAGAAGAATACTCGAATAAGTTTACCTGTTTGTTGCTAAGGCACTATCACCTCTCAGAGTGGGATAGGGGCATTCCGAATTGGATACTTTTCCCAACAACACACCCAAGACTTTGCCGAACTATTTGATGAGCCATCAAACGTAGGCAAGTGGAATCTACTAGTTGTGTGGTGGGTGTCTCCATCATGATAATGCTGGTATCCTCTGTGATGGTCACGGGGTCTACTATCCCACTGGAGCCAAACAAAGTCTCTGAATGAGAGAGCATCCCTGAACTCCTGCCCATAGGCCTGGTACTCTGCAAAATAATCGCCCATATGACTGGTCTCTGCCTCCTGCTGGGCTTCGGCCCCCGTGTGTGCTCCTAGGAAAGTGGGCATGGTAGAGTGTGTAGGGGCATGTGAGTCCATCTGCTGAGGAGTATCATGCTGAGTGGCACCCTGCTTTGGAAAATGGTGGGATGTACCCGATCCCTCACCAACCTGGAAAACACGTGGGTTCTCACGCTGTCTAGCCTCCACCGTCGTGAAACTCTACGCCATCACCTCGATCTGCCTTGACAGATCCTGCACTGATTTGAGGAGCATGTCCGCAAATCTCTTGCCATCCTCATCTGCCATCGGATCCTCCTGCTCTGCGTCCACCACAGGCTCCTCCTGTTCTGTGTTCACCACAGGCTCCTCCTGTTCTGTGTCCACCACCCAAACGCAGTCTCCCTCTCCATAGGTGTTCTCCAACCTATGCTCAATATATCTGTATTTCCTACCTCTGTAACAGATGTAGGGCTTCTCCCCCAGTAGAGGTAGGGATTCTCCCTCAGTGTCATAGACTGCTAGCTCCACAGGCTGAGCCAGATCTATGCTCTGATACCACTATAATATCCCCTATCAGGGGTATCCCTCAAACACAAGAAAACTCCAACAAGAGAAATAACAATAGTGCAACATACAATAACAGTAGTGCAACATACAATAATGTATACATGGAATATAAGCAGATACTCGAGAAATGCAAAGAAAAAAGCTAAGCCATTTTATTATACTGAGTAATGGAAAGAGTACAAGAGGTGATAAAAAAGATAGCACCTTGACTTGCACAAGGAAAGTGAAACAATACACTAAGGATGGTAAGGAAATGGCCTCTCTCTGAACTGCGTCCAAGCTGCCAGAGAACTGTTGTGCTGTTGCTACTGCTGGAATCAAGTGATGATTTGGGTCTGTTCCCCTCCTCAGAAAATGCTGAAACTCTGGAATCAGCCTCTCTTCAAGAAACCCTGAAAATCCCAAAAATCTTTTCTAAAATAGCTGACCCCCAAAAATCACCCCCTTGAGGATCTACGCTATCCCTCAAGGCTCTGCGCTGCCCCTGAAGAGAATCCTCCAAAACTCTACCCGAGACTCTGCCAAAATCCTCTAATATGCAAGTGTTGATCCCTTGCTCAGTCTCCAAGCTCAAATCATCCATATAAACCCAATCTGGAGCTCCTACCAAAAGAGACTGCATCCTCCCCTCTCAAGACTGCGCAGTCATCAAAATGCTCAGTCCCTCCTCCACTCCAGAGATCGCTCCTCCTGCAAAATACTGATGAAACTACATTGCCCGAGCAGGCACTTGAAGTCCCTCAGGGCTAAGGGTGAGATCTCCCAATGGAGACACTCGATGCACTAAACAGTGCTGCAGACAGGCTAAATAGCCAGCGTACTCTAAGTCGAAGTGAATAGCTCAAATGCAACATAATTGAATGCCCAAAATGAGGAGGCTCCTCTCTCCTTTATAGCATTGGCTTCTCTCAAAACCCTAAGGCCCACCTCCTCCAACGTAGCCTCTCTCTTGCCACGTGCTCCTTCTCCATCTGCATAGTCCCTCCAAGTGTCTACGTGGGCCCCTTCTCTACGTGGTTCTTTGGCCCCCCTTGGCTCCCCTTTTAAGTTACAATGTTGTGCTACTAGGGAGTGACTTTATTCAAAAAGTGAGTTATGTCTCCCTTTCCTCACCTTTTTATTTATAAATAACTATAGAAGGAAAAATTGAGCAAAATTGAATATTCCAATTAGCCATGGCTAATTAGGAATATTACAAGGTAAATTTTCAATCATCCATCTCCTTTAGGGACCATTTGGAGGTCACAAAGTGCACAAATCCAAAGAAAAAACAATGGAACCAAGGCAAGTAGAATTATGGGCTGCATAAGATGTTGGGCAATGTATCCTTACCAAGTTTTAATGGATCATCCAAGTGTACAACTAGGGCTTGGATTCATAAATTGGATACTTATCTTTCCCTAAATCAGATGAAGGAGATTGAGGCCATCAATTTTGATACCCTTCACCTTCAGGGAGTTGCACATGAATGGCAGTATCATGAGTTAGTGACACGAGGACATAGTGAATGTTAGGTCCCTATACTACTAGTGTAACCCCTTATTTTTATTAGTACAACCCCCTTATTATATTGTTGTGCCCATGTAGTCACCATATTGTTATTATTGTGTCTCATAGAAGCCCACTATTGTTATTATTGTGCCCTTACATTATTATTGTTATGTCTACTCTGATTATATTATGACCCCTTAGACTCATATATATAGAAAGGAGGTCTTGTCATTTGTATCATCGAATAATTGTTCATTTTTTGTAATGTAAAGGAGGTTTCCCCCTCGAAGAGGCTTATTTCTAAGGCATTCATCTATCTTTTCTATCTTTTTGTGAGCTAGTTTCATAACATTTGGTATCATAGCTTTGGATTCTAGGGTTTTGCTGCTCCAAACAGGTGATTGTCGAATTTTCACTAGTGACATTTCACAAGCAAAAAAAAAAAACCCATTTAAGATGAAATCGCGCTGAACCTAGGTTTCGAATTTCAGATCTTGTCTCGTTATATTTTTGGAGATATGATCTGAGGAAGTTAGGGTTTTTGCAAGCTCCATAATTTCACCTAAAACAAGTCATCGTGGAATTTTCGCTATAATGTTTTCCCTACGAAGTTTCAGAAGCTTAAAAAAACCCATTTGAGAAGAAATTGGTCTAAACCTCAGGTCCGAATTTCAGATATTTGCTCGCTATATTTTCAGATATATGATCTGAGGAAGTTAGGGCTTTTGTAGACTCCCGAATTACATCTTAAATAGGTGACCTTGGGAAAATCATCATAACTTTCTCTCTGAGCATTAGATTGAAATTTCGTAAGAAGTTACAAAAAGAGGACAAACTGTATTTTGTTCGGGTATAATTTTCAGAACCTAAGGTTGAAACAATGACACGTGGCATGTCATACAAGTTCACTCTACTGAACCAGTCTATAATTAGGTCATTGCGGGAGATTGGGAATAAATATTTCTTTGGGAATCCAATTGCGATTAGACTTGTGGAGTTAGAAAGAGGACTCAGAGGGTGATTATAGGGCGAAATTTCAGAACTTAAAGATCCAAAATTATAGAGTTACAGTTGTTTCAAGATCGAGCTTCTAAAATCAAGAAAAATCAAAATGAGGAAGTTTGATGGCAAGGATCCAGTAAATTGGATACTACAAATGGAGAAATATTTTGATCTACATGGTGTACCACTGTTACAAAAGGTACGTATTACATCTAATTATTTAGAACTGAATCAATTTTTATGGTATAAAGGGCTTTTTTCTCGTAAACCACTTGCCACGTGGTCAATTTTCACGGAGGAAATGATAACACATTATGACGATACCAAGAGCAACACCTTCTTTAGCCAATTGATAAATCTCAAACAAAAGGGTTCAGTGGTAGAGAACATTGAGGACTTTCAAAAATTGAATATAAGGGTAAATGATATTCTAGAGAAGAAAAAGATAAATAATTTTATCTATGCCATGGAAGCTGATATCAATGGTATGAAAGCATATTGGAAGAAATGCATGGAAGATTTGAAGAAAGACATGGAAGGTTTGAAGCAAGGTGGGACAAAGCTGCTACAAGAAAGGCCTCCTAATGACGAAAAGGATCAAGAAACGTCAAAAGAAGAGGATATACACCGGGAACCAACCCTAGAGAAAGAACAAATGAATCTGACCATATCTTGTATTGCAATGAAAAGAATTACCACTCCTCAAACTCTCAATATACAAGGACATATCGAGAAGAAGAAGGTTCAAGCAGTGAAATATCAGGAAGAAAAGTATCAAGAAACATCAAAAGAAAAGGATACTCACCAGGAACCAACCCTAGAGAAAGAAGAAATGAATCCGACCATATCTTGTAATGCATTGGTCGGAATTACCACTCCTCAAACTATAAAGATAGAAGGACATATCAAGAAGAAAAAGGTAATAGTGTTGATTGATTCAAGTAGTACCAATAATTTTATTCATTGTAAGATAGCCAAGGAATTGAATTGCTTCCTATATCCAACACCAGAGTGTCAAGTGACGGTTGTAGGTGGAGGAACCATAAATTTCTCTAGAAAGTTCCATAATATCAAGTTATCCATGGGAGAATATGTATTGAATAGCCCAATGCTTTTTGTTCCAATGGGTGGTATTGATGTTGTACTAGGAGTCCAATGGCTACAACATTTGGGTACAATAGCTTTTAATTTTCAAGAACTTTTCATGAAATTTTCTTCGGAAGGAAAGGAAGTTGAATTAAGGGGTATCACAGGGAAACCAGGAAAGATAATCAGCTCTAATAGAATGACAAATCTTCTAAAGAAAGAACAACGAGGCGTAATTGCACAATTATATTCACTAATGGTTCCCACATTGAAATCATCTATTTCTCTAGATCTCCAAAAAGTCTTGGACAATCATTCCAAGGTATTTGAGACTGCCAAAGGTCTTCCACGTATTCGTGATCATGATCATGTTATTCATTTGATTCCAGGAAGTGTTCCTCCAAACATCAGGCCTTATAGATATCCATATGCCCAAAGGAGTGAAATTGAACATATTGTTGTAGAAATGGTAGAGGTTGGTATAATTATCCAACCAAATTTGATAAACGAAGCAAGGGATGAATGGAAGAATGGTGAAGCAAGGTGGGAACTCATTCAAAAGTTACCGAAGATCTCAGTTCCAACAATATTGCCAGAACTTGACAAGGAAGGAAAAATCATATTGGAACCTGAAGCATTCACAAAACCGAGAAGTTGACAGCTACGAAATCGATCAATTTCAGAGTATCTCATCAAGTGGAAGAACTTACCCGTTGAAGATTCCACATGGGAGGATGAGAATTTTATACACAAGCATCAAGGACTACTCAAGCGTTGAGGACAACACTTTTTGAAGGAGAGGGGCATGTTAGGTCCCTATACTACTAGTGTAACCCCTTATTGTTATTAGTGCAACCCCCTTATTATATTGTTGTGCCCATGTAGTCCCCATATTGTTATTATTGTGCCCCATAGAAGCCCACTATCGTTATTATTGCGCCCTCACATTATTATTGTTATGTTGGCTCTGATTATATTATGACCCCTTAGACTCCTATATATAGAAAGGAGGTCTTGTCATTTGTATCATCTAAATATTATTCATTTGTGTAATGTAAAGGAGGTTGCCCCCTCGAAGAGGCTTATTTCTAAGGCATTCATCTATCTTTTCTATCTTTTTGTGAGTTGGTTTCATAAGAGTGAAATAGTCCCTTATGATTAGTTTTGCACTACATTGATAGAGTTGTTTGACTGCAAGGATTCATAGATACACTCCAGAGAGTTGGAAAATTTGAGATAGGTTGGGACACTTGATTCATATTGTTACACAGTAATTTGTCACCGTCCCTGTTACCCCTTCTCCCGCACATTGGAGGACTTATTCCGGGACCTGTGAGAAGTGACATAACCTGAAAACACTTGCATTGTATCCCCTTGAGTATGTACTTCATATGCCCTGAAGACACCTTCTGCAAAATACCCATAAAAATAGCCCTTTTTCCATTGGCGCGGTTCCACTGTGTATCACTCGCGCCAATGGGGGAAATCCTCCAAAGAGGGCGTGCCAGCTGGCGCTCTGTCTCAGAGTCGCACTCGCGCCAGCCCAGTTGGGTAAAGTTTTTAACAAACAAACTTACGAAGGTTCTTCCTAACCTATTCATGAACTGATTCCATCTTGAGTTAGTTCAGTTGGGCTTCGAATCTCCATAGAAGGGAAGTAGTTCTCCACCTCTCATGGAAGCTTCTTAGTGATAAAGCTAATCCCATGAATCTTGTGGATGGCCCTAACTCCTTCTCCTCTATCTATAAAAGCTTGTAATTTTCATTTGACAAGTTAGAGTCTCCAAGTCCCAAAGTCTGAGAATTGCTAAGCTCATGCTACAAGAAGCCTTCTTCATTCCCATGAGGCTAAATCTAAAGTGAGGAGATTCTTGTCCAAGTAACCAAGGAGAGAGAGGCTTGTTCCCCATTCCCAACAAGCTTTGCAAGGCATGTGCTGCTGATCACCTAGCCAAAGGAGGATTTGACGTCAGAACTATGGTTGTATTCTTCTTTGTTTATCAATAATAGACAACTATCATTATGGTTCCACTCTTATTGTCTTTTGTAATGATGATTGAGTTATATCCTTTCTGACTGATATATAGTTGCATCTATTGGATTTTATGCTTGTGTTTGTGTCGTTCTTTGCATGTGCAGGTGTCCGTTCACGAGGATCGTGGTGATTGTGACCAGCTGGAGCAAAGGAACAGGAGCGACGACTCTTCTAAAAATATTAGCGTTGGAATCCAGGTAGGCTCTCATCATTGGTCTTTGATTTGCAATTAGGAACATGCGTGATAGCGTTGTTTGATTGTTGCTAGACCCCATTTGGGCTAGTAGGGGTCGCCTCTGTCTGCAGAGGGGATTTACCTCCACAACAATTTGGTGACTCCGCTGGGGAGTTGGATTTTTGTCTTGTTCTTCGTTTTGTCTTGTTGTTTGATTTGTAAAATTTAGACGGAGCCTGAAGTACGGCCAGGTAGCCTTCGAAACGCTATTGCTTTGCATTAGCAAAGTAGATCCACGCCACTTCAGTCCATCTCCGATTTGGTTTATGAGCTGAACAGCTTGGAACTTGCCTTGTTTCTTGTTTGTTTCTTGGTTTCTCTTGTTTGAATAACTTTCTGGGTTGAGTCTTTGTGTTGCTTCTTGCCACTTGGTGTACCTGGGTACTGTTGACTTAGCTTTGGCTCGTTTTTTTTTTTGTTTTTCCATAGCAAACTCGGTTGGCGCTCTTTTATAGCATTACAGTCGCGCCTGTTGGCACCAGTTTTATATTGACAACCCGCGCCAATCACTGAAAGGCGCTATTTTCAGCCTGACAGTCGCGCCAGGATTAGTAACTTTTGAAGTTTGCTTTTTTTTGAGCCTCTTGAGCTTGGTTTTTGTTCTGGGTACCTTTTTTCGACTACTTCAGTGTGTTGGAGTCTTGTTTGACTGGTTTTGAGTATCTTTTTTGAGAAATTCTTAATTTGATTTCCTTTGGTCATTACTTGGAGGTTTGTCCCAGTCTTTTCACAATTGTGTATGAGTGTTAATCGCCTTTGAGTGTTTTTATTTTTTGATCTTTCGGAACTCTCACCCAATTTTCATGATTTGCACTTGATTGGTTCTTGGATTACATTAGAATCATCTTGTGTTTGAGAATTCTCTTGCATAGATCATACTTGCATAATTAGAATTCTCATTTTCAGAATGTGCATAGATTACATTTACATACTTTTCAAGTGAATTGTGCATAGATTACCTTTACCCTTTGGATGTTTGCCATTTTCTATCGATTTCACATTTCTAGCCCTAGGGCATCTAGTGGCTTTGTGTGTCGAGCCTTCCTTAGGAGTTTTGGTCTTCTATTAGTCCAGTCAACTTTCTGATTGCTCCCTTGCACTCGTTGAGTGGTTGTTAATCATTTTATTGTGTTATTTGGGTGATTTTCTTCGTCTTCACTTGAATTCCGCTTTGTCTTACTTTGAGCCTAGATTACACGGCTCATTGGTCTCTTTGGGATTTTTCTCGTTCTTTGGAGTTTTGTTTTGTGATTTAGGGAACTGAATGTGTTTTCATTGAGTGAAATTTGTGCTTTTACTCTTTTGTTATCATTTCTCAAAGTTGTTTAGTGCGTTTTTCCATCAACTAAAGAAAAAATCTCTTTTGCTTTGTATTAGTTAATGAGAATTAGAACTTTTCATTTTGATTAGTGATTAGTGATCTTAAAGAAAAGTTTGTTAATTTCCATTAGCTGCATTAGGGAAGTTCTTTGTTGTTTTGTGATCATTTCGTTTGCGTGAAAGCTCGCAAACCCTCTCGTAACTAGCATTCATCAAATGAAATGACATATTTTGGCATATAGTTTGCATTTAGGGAATTTTGAGAAATTACATACGGTAGGGCCTGAAAACTGAAACATAATACAAGATCAACTTTAAAATGAACTAAATGAATCTAACAACGCATTGGAACATAACGCACACTTTTTAGAGGTCTAGGCTAGAGACATGCTCTGGGGTCGTTAAACCTAGTCACTTTTGTTTCACTCAAGGTTGGGTGATTCCTCCTTCTGTGACTCAATAGTGGTCTAGTACGGATTTGAACTCCCACGTACCGTCGAGTATATGGGTAGACCCCACTAGGTTATCATCCTTTATCCATAGGAAGCCGTGTCTGTCGCCTTACAAGCCATAACGCACCGAACAAAGCATTCGGGAAGATTGACTGCCGTATGGAAAGTCCTTGGTTTTCATATAATTGCCAAGGTGTATATGCAGTTTTACGGATTGTCTGGTAAACCTTTTGCCTAGTTCTCTAGAGTAGTCACTTTTTGATCCTTTTCAGACTCCCTAAAAGAAAAGGCTCACCTGAGCATTTGTCACTTCGAGCTCACTAAACATTTGAAGGTGACTAGAGTCATCTTTTTGTCCTTTTCTCGACTCTTTAAAGATGAAAAGGTCAAGTTATGTCCTTGCGTCTTAAAATTTATTCAGCCACGATTCACATTTACCTGGTTAGATCTTGTTTGTGTTAGTTTGAGTAGGGTTCTTTCTCGTTTGTGATGGCAACTTTTCCGGAGTTTACCAACCCAGGCATCCCTCTAATAGGAATCCTGGTCATTTCTCTCCTTTTGGAAATGTTGGTGCTCCTTACATGGCAACGTTGTCCCTTCCTGGGTTAACTATTGGGTTGCCTGTTTGGTTGTTCTCAACCTCTCTGGTCCCTACTGATCCGGATTTAAACAGGAACGCAACAAATTACAGCGATAACCATATACACAAAGATAGCAGAAATAATACTTCATTTCATTAATGGAAAATACTGAAATATGCTTACAACCAGAAATGGAAATAAACCAGCTAGGGCGATGGTAGCTTATCTCTGAGAAGAGATGTGGTGGCTACATGCCTCTGAACTGTGTTACAATGAGGCTCGAAGGCCTATTTATTGTTGAGAAACAATGTAAAACCCTTCACATTCCAAAATCTAACCCTAGGAGATGAAACGCCAAACTGTGGGCCTCGTTTGGGTAAATTGGTACATCAACTTCCCGGGGTCGTAACTTTGGCATACGATCTCCGTTTGACGCGTACAATAGCTCGTTAGAAAGATCTATCCGAGCACCCAGATTTCCCAAAAAACGTCGTTTAGGGCCTCAAAACGGCTCCAGAAGTTCAGGACCCGAAAAACTGCTAAAAATAGTAAGTTGTGCTACAATTAAGGAAACTAAAAATGCTGAGAGAAACAATGGTGGGGGTCCAGGTGGACTTGGCAGGTGGCCACCAATATCCACCTGGATCATTCCTCCCCCCTTAGGAAGCAATGGTCCCCATTGCGTTGAGTTCCTCCATGAGATGAGGAAACTTTTGCTAAACTTGTTCCCTGGTGAGCCACTTGCCCTGCTGAAGGAGTTGGCCTGCTTTGGCAACTCGATATAGTTGGATATTCTATTGGCGAGTGTTCTTGATCTGTGTGTCCATGATCCGATCAGTTGCAGCTTGTTCCATGCAATCTGGATTTAATTCTGTGGGTTTGAGCTGTTCTGCAATGTCGGATGTGTCTAGCAATGGTGGAAAGTATGGCCGAAGGCGGTCCACATTGAACACTGGGTGCAGGCCAAGGAATGGGGGAAGGCTTTCAAATGCATTGTCTCCCATAGCCTTAGTAATGGTGTAAGGACCATATCAGAGTGGTCTCAATTTCCGATAGGCTCCAGTAAGGCGTTCCTTTTGCAAATGCAACCAGACTTTATCGCCCACATGAAACTTGTGTGGCACCCGATGTTGATCATGTCGTTGCTTGTACTTGGCATTTGATTTCTCAAGAATGTCATGGACCTACTGGCGAATATGTTGGATGTGCTCAATGAAGTTGGTGGCCTTATCTGTTTCGGACTGGACATGAGCTGAATTTATGTGAGTAGCTGCAAGTGGCATGGCCACATCAATGGGGCATAGTGGCTGGAATCCCAAACCCACCTAAAAAGGGCTATGGCCAGTGGAGCTGTGTGATGAGCCCCAAAAATGTGCAATTATTTGGGCTCATTCAACCTCCTAATTTGACTTAATCCACTATTCTCATTGGTTTATTGCATGTTTTTGATTATTTTTATGTTAATAGAGTGAATTTGGTTAGTCATTATGCCAACAAGTCTAATGGGTGCTTTGTGTAGCCTTTTTGGTCAATTTGGAGACAAAATGGAAGGTCTTAATGAGCACTTGGCAGCCAAATTCGTGGGAGAACAAGCTAGAGGATTTGTAGGAAGGTGTCCCCCTCATTTATGGGCCCTTACCTCGAATTCTCCACCATCAGCTCGGAGTTCAAGGGCCACCGAATCAATCAGCACAAGGGCAGCCAAGCAAGTCAAGTAGGACTGCTGTTAACTACAAGTCTTGGGCAGCCAAGTCCCTAACTTTTAGGAGGACTGTTGGGTCCTCAAATTGTATAAATAAGAAGGCTTGGGGCCTCATTTTGGGTTAGCTAGTTGTTAGTCATTTTGGGGAGCTAGTTGGTAGTCATTTTCGTAGCTAGTAGTTAGTCATTTTTGGGATTAGCTAGTTAGTCAATTTGGTTAGACAATTAGTCTTTTTGTAAGCCAGTTTTGGCATGATGTTAGATTCATGATTATTCAATAAAGGCAGGCAGCTTTGGATTCAATTCTGAGTTTTTAAGGGAGCTATAGCTCTCAGGTTAGGGCCCAACCTGAGAGCAATAGACCTCCTCTTCCTTGTATCGTTACTTGTTTCCTTGCAGCACTTTATTTCCTTTGTTTTCACATGCATTTAGAATTTCCAGTCTGCTGATTTGATTTGTTTTGTGTGATTGAAGTAGGATTAGCTTATGGTTTAAGTGATTTTAGTTGTTTAGATTAGAGGAGGAGGATTGTAATTCATTAGAGTCAAGAAAAGGTTGATAGTGCACTCGCTGCCATCTCTGTTTAGAGATTGGGGGTGTGGGCTGTACCAACCACCAAAAAAAACGCAGTCTTATGCTTTCATGCAAGCTGCCACATAGTTATTTTAGTTATAGATCCATGCATGCACTCTTTCTCCACTTTAGTTCTTTGTTCCTGAGCCATCACAAGCCTCATTTCCATCCTACCTATTCACCCATACACTTCCTCCACTCCTCCATCACCCAAAACTCCAACCACAGACCTTCCTGTAGAAATCTCGAGACTTCCTGTAGGATCCCCTGCAGACATCTTGTAGAAGCCTGCAAACTCGGTTGCTGAACATCTGGACGTGTGGAACTTTTGTGGGATGATGTTAGAGATCCCCTGGAACCTCTCCTAGCCCCCCCTGGCCTTTCCCAAGCTTTCCTTCCTTTCGCACCACCTCTGCACAACCAAACCCTAATAAGAAACAAAATCATCATCACTCCAACCATTTAAGCAAAAATACAAAAACATGTTCTTTTCAATAAAAGTAGTTTAAGTTCATGCATTTTACATCATTAGAAGTAATGGCATCATTTCCAGACACTTGCACTCCACCCATTGCATCCTAGAGGTTAAGCTAGTCAGATTAGGGTTTCCATGTTTTGGTTGGCTTTCAGTTCATTTTTGCAAAATAGATTAATTTCCTTTAAGATAGCCTTCGTCCATCATTTAGCAAGCTTCTTCTGAGAGCATATAGAAGTTGGCTTGAGCCCTAGCGGACTTGTGCCAGCTAATCAAGTGACAGCTGCGACAAGAGCTAGTACTTGTGCATACAGCACCGTCGTTTCCAAGTTTGTACGAACTACCGGGTTGATAAAATTAGAGATAGGAAGCTCCAGGAGTTGTAGCATTATTGCTACAATACTGGAGCCCACCATCTTTTTGGCGTCGTTGCCGGGGAAGCGTCAGAGTATTAGTAATTGTTGCTTTTCTTCTATTTTCTTACTCTTGCCTTCTGCTAAGTAGTTTATTTCATTTCCATTCTGCAAAAGTAGCATAGACATTTCCTGCTTTCATAGATTAGCATTTCCTGCTTTCATAGATTAGCATTTCAATTCCGCAATTTCATTTCTGCAAGCGTAGATTAGCATTTCAATTTCGCAAGCGTAGCCTAGCATTTCATTCCTGCAATTTCATTTGAGCAAAATAGATTAGTCCTTTCCTGCTTTCATTTCAATTCCACATTTTCATTTCAGCAAGATAGTTAGTTGCAGTTCAATCTATTTTAGTTTTGCAGGTAGAAGTAGAAAAAACAAAAAAATCAACCAAAAAGATTTCATTTCATGCTTTGTAGGAGTAGAGATAAGTTAGAAAAATGATTGCACAACACCCCCACTGCTTCACACAGCCAAGATTCTCTCTTCTTCGATGGTTGTGATTGAAGAACCCCTGGGTGGACATCAAGACATATCTGAAGAACCTCTAGGGGAGAAGAAGAAGAAAACATTCCTCTGGAGCAAATGGCTACAAGTAGAAATGTTGGGAGCAACATCTTGTCCAAAGATGAATTTGAAAATCAGCTGGAAGATTTCAAGAGTGATATGAGGCAGTTTCTTGCCATGCAACTGGATACCTTGCGGATCCAAAAGAAGCAAGAAGAAGCCAAGAGGGCTTTGGTCATTTTTTGTCCTAGGTGCACTAGAAAGCATCCTAGGAACGAATGTCCATTGTACTCCATAGAAGTGTGTTTTGTCTGTGAAGAATACCATCCTACAGATCAGTGCCCTTCCTTACCCAGATTCAAAGCTGCATATCAGAGAGCCAAAGGAGCCACTGAATCACTCTATTACATGAACCAAAGTTGGCCGCATAGACCTAGATCTCATCAGTGGGAACTGCAAGGGACACCCGAGACCTATTATGACCCCTACCAAGCCACTTTCATGCCTTCTTGGGGTCCCCCTGCTCATCCTTCTTGGTTCACACCTCCTCCTTGTTCCTTCACAGATCCATATTATGCCTAACCAGTTGCTCATTCGTTTCACTCTTATGCTCAGCCACAGCCTCAGTGGAATGCACCTTATCAGGAGTGGAGGCCCCAGTACAAACCTCATCCCGCTCATTTTCCTCCACCACCTGCTCATCCACAACCATCGGCTCCTCCTCCACCAAGGCAACCCCAAATTCCTACCCAACCACAATGCCATCCATCTCCATCTCAATTTCACACCTCCACTCAACTACCCGTACCATTTCCAAAGCCATACAATGGAGTAGCTCAACCCAATTGCAAAGCTGAGGCCCAACATATGCAAACAACTCCTCTTGAGCTCAATGATCTTCACCATAGCTCAGGAAGAGTGTTGCAAAGCAGAGACTATATTGCAAGCATTGAAGGATCACATCCAGCAAAAGAAGATTCAAAAGAGGAGATCAAAGAACCATGGGCTGCACTTGATGAAGAGAAGAGATCAGAATCAGAGATCGAGAGAGTTCCCTCATGGTTACCATCAAATCCTCCATGTAGTCAAGAGAAAGATCAGCAAAAAGAGGAAGAAGAGAAAGTCATGTTAGAAGGTGACATGAAACATGATTCAGATCAGAAAAAGGACCAAGGATATCAAAGCTATATTGAGACATGGTTCCAGACAGTCACTAAGTTGCAGCAGTACTCTCTTCCTCAGCTATGTTTTGTACTTTCAAAGTTAGATCATTTTGTCTCTGAAATCTGGATCGTTGTCAAAGCATGTATTTCGAGCCTTCACATCATTTTGTCTCTAATCTCGATGTGCACATGGCTCCATTGGAAGTATTCTTATACTTGAAAATGATTTTGTTTTTCAAGTAGGGTAGGGTAGAGAAAAAAAAAGAAAAAAAAAAAAAAAAAGAGAAAAAATGAAAATAAGAAGAATAAAAATCTAAGGTGAAAACCTCCTCGGAGGCGCCTTAGATTGGCTCATTGATTGAAAACCTCCATGAGGCAGTCAATGGGTTGGGAAAAAAGAGAAAAGAGAATAAGATCTTTGGGTGAAAACCTCCCTTGGAGGCGCCCAAGGCAGGCAATTAGGGTGAAAACCTCCATGAGGCGCCCTAGTTGTTTTTCAAAAAAAAAAAAAAGAGAAAAAAGAAAAAGAAAAATAAAGCTAATCTCCATTGAATAAGTTCATGTTGCAGCAATGACATTGCAGGTTAAAGAAGGACGTTTCATGACAGGAGGAGCACTCAAATCAAGGTCAAAGGACTCTTTCTTGTGCCTTCTACAGGAAGCTCTGTATTTCTACAGGAAACATCCTGTAGAACCTTTGGACGAGCCAAATCCAATTTCAAAAGTGAATCTGATGGTGGGAATCTGTTGATTAGGCCTACAAGCACTTGTGTGTCCATCCCTTGCCTTCATCCATCATTATTTCACCTTCTTGTGCTTCTCATTGTGCTTCTACAGGAACTTCCTGTAGAAATTGTGGGAAACTAGGCATGCATTTCAAAAAGTGGTTTGGCGAACATGGTAGCTTCCTCAAGGGTTCAGAAGTCCTCATGCAGTCTTCCAACTCCTCCTCCATCATCTCTATACCTGCATCACAACCAAAATTCATTTTGTCATCCCATGCAACCAAAATGCAAAGTGCCTTGAAGCAAAAACACATAGAGCAGAATTTGTTTTTGCCATAACTTGAAAACCATGCATCCATTTGACAAACCGTTTTATGGGGAATTGTACAAGGTTGATGACAACATGCCTGAGAAGTTTCATTCAATTCCGGTGCACGGTTTCCAAGAAATCAGCCTCCATCACCATCAGCCATTTTTGCATTTTCTCCATATCCATGCATTCGTTTCAAAACTTGTTTCATGGGGATATGCATGTGAGTGATAGTAGCCTACCCAAGCAGTTTCAGCCGATTCTGATGCACGGTTTCCGAGAAATCGAGCTCTGAAATCTTCAGCCATTTTCCATTTTTCTCGAAATCCGTGCATCCATTGATCATGATTTTGCTATGGGAGATGCATAATGATGGTAGGAACATGCTCACCGAGTTTCAGATCAATCCGATCTACCGTTTGGGAGAAATGGCAAAAAGAAGTTCTGGTTTTGTGACCATGCAGCAGCAGCAGCTTGAACGGGCAGAGTTGAACGTGGAAACGATTGCATGCAGCTCAGATCCGGCCAGAGGACACCTGCACAAGGAAAAGCAATCAAGGATTAACAGCCAAGCCACATGCAATCAGAAAAACTAAGCATGCAGCAGCAGAAACAGAGCAGGCAGCAGCAAAAAGCTCACGGCAGCCATTCAACTTCGAGGTATGTGACTGATCTCATTCTTCTATTGCATAGATTTAATTTGAAAACTGCATGAATTGATGGAATGGTGGAATTAAGCCACGAATATAGCAAGGTTAAGTCAATTGCACTCATCAAGGCAAAAATCACGCAGCATGATCAGTCATTCACGTGAAAATTAAAAAAAAAAACAGTTAGTGTCGGCTGCTTGAACTCCAGTGCAGCAGATCAAGAAGAAAACAAACAGTTCATGATAGCCTAACTGTCTGCATGGCCAACACATGTCTCTGCCACCTCACTCCAAAAATCACGCAGAAATCTGAGCGCTCAGCTGAAACTCATAGACTGTTGTTAACTTGCACTTGCATCATGTTTAACTCGAAGTATACATCCTCTGCTTCCACAATCGACTTAACCTATCATCCTCCGCTGAGTTTCCTACCTGGTTCGAATTTCACTCATGCATCGGGCTCACTCAAAGGCAGAATCACGTTCTATAGGAAACGGGTGGGGTCTTCTATAGGAAAGTGCAGCAGAGCAGAGAAGCCTGAGTTTCTCTTCATCAAGTTTGGAGCTTGAAGAAAGGTGAAAATAGCTGAGGTGGATCATGCTATTGATTTTATTGTTCATCCACTTGCACGTGATATTGCAGAGGGTATGAAAGCCGTGGAATTGCTTTTATAGCTTTCAAAGGATATGGATGTGTGTGAACAGATTAGCAAGGTACAAGGTTGTATCCTCCTCCTTGTAACAATGTCAAATAGTGACAATCCTAAAGCTGCTAAGGATGCAAACGAAGTTCTGGAGAATCTCCCATACAGTGAGCATAATGTAGTGCAAATGGCACAGGCGAACTATTTCAAGCCCTTGATACAGAACCTGAGAGAAGGGTCTGAAACAATGAAGATTGTTATGGCAAGTAAGTTGTCAGAGATAGATTTACAGATCAAAACAACGCTGCATTGCTCAAAGAGGGAGTTGTATTTCCACTTCTTGAAATGATTTCAAATATTAATTTGAAGTCAAAATTAGCAGCCATTGGGGCACTTCAAAATCTTTCAAGTTTACCTGAGAATGCTTTACAAATGATCCAAGATGGGGTGGTCCGACCCATCTTGGACCTTCTATGCACACCACTGTCAACTATATTTGCTTTGAGAGAAAAAGCTGCTAATACCTATGCAAACCTTGCTATGTCTACAACATTACCCCAAATAACAAATGACACAACAGCTGCATTATTGGGATCTGATGAGATCATATACCAGCTATTATCTTTAATAAATTGGACACCACCTTCAATACATGGAAGCATTGTTCGAGCATTCCATGCCATTTGTTGTGTACCAGCGGCTGTTGAGGCAAGGACAAATTTAAGAGAGGGAGGAGAAATTCAAGTATTGCTTCCCTTTTTGTGAAGCTACATACTCTGAAATGCGAGCTTATGCTATGAAACTGTTGTTTATCTTGTCTCAAGATGGAGATAAAAGAAAATTAGCAGAACATCTTGGAGAAAACTATATGAAATGTTTAGCAAAACTTATTTCAACATCTTCAAATGAAGAAGAGAAAGCTGCCGCAGTCAGAAAGTATTGTCATGTTAGGAACAGAAATTTGAATCAAAGTTAACGAATGGAAAAACAGTGATTTTACATGACGTGAATCTACCATGAAACAAACTGGAAAGTTCTGGTGTTGTTCTGGCTAGATTTGTTTATTTCAATACTTTCCAAGGGGTTCACAAGGTCTTTTGCAATAGCTAGATTATTCCATGTGAAAGAATTCTTAAAAGTGTGATTCGGTATGAAGTTTTTCTCTACTCCTGGTTATACAGCAGCTTGAAACAAAACTTGGGAATTCTCATTTTTGGCCTGTTTTGAAGCAATTTCAGATTGAAGGGAAATGCTGATTCATAGCAGTGATATGTTAGCAAGTCATATTTTCTCTGCCCTTGATCTATCTTATGTTCTGTTCTGCTTCTGTTATCAATTCTTAGTAGAGTTCAAATCCAAGATTAAGAATGCCATTCGATTCAGTTAAAGGCCTGGAAACACTCTTTCCCATCCAGATTTGGCATGTGCTATCTATTCTCGGGCAGTTCATTGTACTTGTGTGCTTTTATAATACATTAGACTTGCCATTCATGTTGGATTCGTCAGCTTTCAGGCAGCACAGTTCAAGGAGAAGGCACCCCCAGCCAAGCAAGCAAAATCAGAGAAAATTGGTTCTACAGGAAGTTAGCAGACTGTTTCTACAGGAAGACAGAGGACTGTTTCTACAGGAAGCCAGCGAACTGTTTCTACAGGAAGTTTGAAAAGAGGGAAGCCAAAGGAGAAGTCAGCCGAGATGTTAGCCAACGAAGCCACCAGGGCCATCAGATGAGGAGAGAGATTGGTTGCTCAGAGGATGAGCAACACTTTCAGTAGGGGGGTGATGATGAGCCCCAAAAATGTGTAATTATTTGGGCTCATTCAACCTCCTAATTTGACTTAATCCACCATTCTCATTGATTTATTGCATGTTTTTTATTATTTTTATGTTAATAGAGTGAATTTGGTTAGTCATTATGCCAACAAGTCTAATGGGTGCTTTGTCTAGCCTTTTTTGTCAATTTGGAGACAAAATGGAAGGTCTTAATGAGCACTTGGCAGCCAAATTCGTGGGAGAACAAGCTAGAGGATTTGTAGGAAGGTGTCCCCCTCATTTATGGGCCCTTACCTCGAATTCTCCACCATCAGCTCGGAGTTCAAGGGCCACCGAATCAATCAGCACAAGGGTAGCCAAGCAAGTCAAGTAGGACTGTTGTTAACTACAAGTCTTGGGCAGCCAAGTCCCTAACTTTTAGGAGGACTGTTGGGTCCTCAAATTGTATAAATAAGAAGGCTTGGGGCCTCATTTTGGGTTAGCTAGTTGTTAGTCATTTTGGGGAGCTAGTTGGTAGTCATTTTCGTAGCTAGTAGTTAGTCATTTTTGGGATTAGCTAGTTAGTCAATTTGGTTAGGCAATTAGTCTTTTTGTAAGCCAGTTTTGGCATGATGTTAGATTCATGATTATTCAATAAAGGCAGGCAGCTTTGGATTCAATTCTGAGTTTTTAAGGGAGCTATAGCTCTCAGGTTAGGGCCCAACCTGAGAGCAATAGACCTCCTCTTCCTTGTATCGTTACTTGTTTCTTTGCAGCACTTTATTTCCTTTGTTTTCACATGCATTTAGAATTTCCAGTCTGCTGATTTGATTTGTTTTGTGTGATTGAAGTAGGATTAGCTTATGGTTTAAGTGCTTTTAGTTGTTTAGATTAGAGGAGGAGGATTTTAATTCATTAGAGTCAAGAAAAGGTTGATAGTGCACTCGCTGCCATCTCTGTTTAGAGATTGGGGGTGTGGGCTGTACCAACCACCAAAAAAACGCAGTCTTATGCTTTCATGCAAGCTGCCACATAGTTATTTTAGTTATAGATCCATGCATGCACTCTTTCTCCACTTTAGTTCTCTGTTCCTGAGCCATCACAAGCCTCATTTCCATCCTACCTATTCACCCATACACTTCCTCCACTCCTCCATCACCCAAAACTCCAACCACAGACCTTCCTGTAGAAATCCCGAGACTTCCTGTAGGATCCCCTGCAGACATCCTGTAGAAGCCTGCAAACTCGGTTGCTGAACATCTGGACGTGTGGAACTTCTGTGGGATGATGTTAGAGATCCCCTGGAACCTCTCCTAGCCCCCCCTGACCTTTCCCAAGCTTTCCTTCCTTTCGCACCACCTCTGCACAACCAAACCCTAATAAGAAACAAAATCATCATCACTCCAACCATTTAAGCAAAAATACAAAAACATGTTCTTTTCAATAAAAGTAGTTTAAGTTCATGCATTTTACATCATTAGAAGTAATGGCATCATTTCCAGACACTTGCACTCCACCCATTGCATCCTAGAGGTTAAGCTAGTCAGATTAGGGTTTACTAGGGTTTCCATGTTTTGGTTGGCTTTCAGTTCATTTTTGCAAAATAGATTAATTTCCTTTAAGATAGCCTTCGTCCATCATTTAGCAAGCTTCTTCTGAGAGCATATAGAAGTTGGCTTGAGCCCTAGCGGACTTGTGCCAGCTGACCAAGTGACAGCTGCGACAAGAGCTAGTACTTGTGCATACAGCACCGTCGCTTCCAAGTTTGTACGAACTACCGGGTTGATAAAATTAGAGATAGGAAGCTCCAGGAGTTGTAGCATTATTGCTACAATACTGGAGCCCACCACTGTGAAGAGCTCGGTTGTCGCTGTGTTGAACATAGGGGAGGCTCTCGTCCCATGTGCGTGGATGCTTTGAGTTATACATGCGCAGAATGTGCACAATCATCCTATTGACAACCTATGTCTGGCCATCAGTTTGAGGATGGAAGGCTGTGGACTTCGTGAGTTTGGTGTCCAGCATTGACCAGAGACTGGACCAAAATGTGCTGAGAAACCAACTGTCCCGATCTGAGATGATAGACTGTGGGATCCCAAAGTGCACCCACACTCATTCAAAGAAGAGTTTAGCAGTGGCTTCTGCTGTGATATTCTTCTTGCAGGTTGCCATAATGGCCATCTTCGAGAACCTGTCGACGACCACAAAAACACAGTCATTTCCATGCTTAGTGGAAGGAAGTAATCCATGGAGATGGATTCCCAAGGTCGACTAGGGGTAGGCAATGGGATATAGAGGTCGTGCTTCTTAATGGTCGGTTTGGCAATGGCACAGGCAATACATGATCTGATGTACTTCCCAACATCCTGTCGAAGATTCAGCCAATAGAAATAATTTTGCAATACTGCCACTGTTTTCTCGACCCCGAAATGCCCAGCAGCCCGACTTTAGTGTGCTTCCCAAATCATCTTGGCACGCTCGCTTGAAGGAACACAAAGGTGACCCAGGTGGCATAACAGGGCATCCTGGAGGTGAAAATCTGGAACATGCCGACCCTCCAAGAGTGTCTGGTATGTGTGGCCGAATTCTGGGTCGCTTTTGTAGAGAAGTGGCCAATCAAAAGTCTCGTGCCCACAAGAGTTGAGAACGGTGGTTAACGCCATGATCGGTGGTCAACTGAGGCAATCTGCAACATTATTGGTGCTGCCCTTCTTATACTTTATATTCAAGTGGAACTGTTGCAGGTATGTAGACCACTTCTAATGGCGATCATTCTGCAATTTCCCTTGGGTTTGTATGAACTGCAGGGGTCGGTGGTCTGTGTGGATGACCGTTTCCTTCCCCAAAATGTAATGCTTCCATTGTCGGCAGGCCTATACAATGGAATACATCTCTTTATCATAAGTGGGGTACTTCCGGACTATGTCTGAAAGTGTTTCACTGTGATATGCCACTGGATTTCCATGTTGAGTAAGGACTGCCCCAATAGCATAGTCAGAGGCATCTGTCTCGACCTCAAATGGCTGTTGTAAATCTGGTAACGCGAGCACTGGTGCCATGCAGAGGCGATCCTTCAACTCCATGAATGCCTTCTGTTGAGATTCAGACCAAAAGAATTTTGCTTTCGCCCCTCCCTTGGTGACTTGACTCAAGGGCCAAGTAATATGAGAAAACCCCAACACGAACCTGCGGTAGAAGTTGGCAAGACCTAGAAAGCTGCGGAGCTCTGTTAGAGTGGTTGGAGATGGCCAGTCCCGAATGACTTGGATCTTGGCTGGGTCGACATGCACCCCCTGTTCATCAATGATGTATCCCAGATACTGAACCTGGGTCATGCCAAAAGTGCATTTCTCCAAATTGGCACATAGCTTGTGTTGCCGCAGTGTTTGGAGAACCTGTTGGATGTGGTGGAGGTGCTCTTCCCAACTCTGGCTGAAGATCAGAATGTCATCCAAGTATACTACTACAAAGGAGTTGGTGAATGGCCGCAAGATGTCATCCATTAGCCTCATGAAGGTTGCAGGAGCATTCGTCAATCCGAAAGGCATAACCAACCATTCGAAAAGGCCCTCCTTGGATTTGAAGGCAGTCTTCCACACATCAGAGGGTTCGATTGGTACCTAGTGATATCCTTACTTCAGATCGATCTTGCTGAAATATTTCGCCCCCTTTAGTTGGTCTAGGAGGTCATCAATCCGTGGGATCAGGTACCTATTACGGACAGTGATCTTGTTCAGCGCCCGATAGTCAATACAGAGTCTCCACGTTCCATCCTTCTTCTGTACCAACACGATCGGGCTCCCACAAGGCGATGAACTCGGATGGATGTGACCTTTCTGCAGGAGCTCCTGAATCTGCCTCTTGATTTCATTGTTCTCCAGAACAGAGCGCCGATAAATTGTTCCATTGGGTAGCGGCACACCTGGGGTCAGATCGATGGAGTGCTTGACCTGACAGTGCAGAGGAACCCTGCAGGGGAGGTGAAGATGTCCTCATACTCCTCCACAACCTTGTCCATCTGTAGTTGTCGTGCAGAGGGACTCCGTCTGGAGGCCGCGGCCACCGTCTTCTTCTTTCCTTGAGGGTGTATCATCAGGAAAACAAATTTCCTGGTTTTGGAAATGATCTTACTGCATTGTTTTGCAGTAATTAAAGAGATGGCGGTAGGTGGTGCTACCTCTGTATCCTGTACAACTTATTTCCCAATGTAATAATAACAGCACGGGGCCTTGATTCATACATAGCATGTCACTTCCACAAGTATGGTTGTCCTAATAATACATCACAAACTTCAAGGAGAGCAATGTCACACAATACCTCATCCATGAAGAGCTTGATGTTGTATAGAAGGCGACAGTGCTGGCTCACGTGAAGATCTCGTCCTTGGTGAAGCCACCCAATGGTGTATGGTTGTGGATGTGTTGTGGTCGGTAAGCCCAACCGCTTCACGACCTCTGCCGAAATGAGGTTCTTTTGACTCCCGCTATCAACAATGAACTGTATCGGGGAGCCCTTTACCCACATCTGGGAGTGGAAGAGACGCTCCTCCTCCTCTGGATCTTCGGGTTCATTTTTCTGGATCTTGGCGGTAGCAACAGTGGCGTTGGGATCCGCATCAATGATCTGCTTCCCTTTTTCATTCCCCTTATCAGGTTCTGACTCAGAGTCGGAACATGCATCTTATTCTGAAACCTTTAGCTCAGCCACCAGTGACTGCTTGGCCCGACACTCACTTGTGTTGTGAGTGGAGCTTTTATGGAACTCACACCATTTTCCAGTGTCCTTTTTCGGCTTCGCGGCGCTGTTCTTTGCTTGCAGCTTCGGCGGGTCGTCTTGGGCTGTCCCGCCTTGGCTTTGTCCTTTGTTCTGTGGTTTAGGGGCACCTTTCCCCTGCTTTGGATTCGCAGATCCAAAGTCTCGCTTCTTTTGTTTAAACTTCTGCTCGACCTTGACGGCAAATCGGTATGCTGCGCCGAGCGAGGAGATGTTCAGGAATTGTATTTCTTTCTGGATGTACTTGTGCAGGCAGCCACGGTATTTGAGTATCAAATGTTGCTCCGAATCCTTGATACCCAACTTTGTGCGAAGGGTATGGAAAAGATTGGTGAACTCCGGCACGTCTTGGTCCCTTCCCTGCCGCAGCGTGGTCCACTTTATGTATTCATCCTCGTAGCTTCCGACAGGGTAGTACTGCTCCTTGATGGCATCCCGGAATGAATTCCAGGTGGGTGAGGCTAAAAATAGTGAGCCAGTACTTTCATCCTTCTGCTCGCAGTGGGTTTCCCACCAGTCCTTGACGTGGGGGGCTGCTTTGAGAAGAGCGAAAACAATCTTTTCCCGACTCGAAAATTCATGAACAGAAAAATAACCCTCTAGCAGATTTAACCATTTATCTACAGCATCTGCGTCTATCTGACTCTCGAATATGGGGATTTCAAAATTAACTTGTACCTTAAAGGGTGTGGTGTTTCCAGAGTAGCTGCTGGAAGCCGTTGCGTCGCTTCTGGGTAGCCGCTGAAGGATCTGGGCAAAGCTGTCCATCATCGCGTTCCGTTGTCGCTCGAGGGCTTCTTCGAGCAAGATTTTGATGGGATCTCCTGCCCCCTCATCTTTCTTCTCATCCGCCATGGGAGGCTGTCGGGATTTGCGAGGCTGGTCTTGCAAAGGTTCAAACAGTTCAAGCCCTAACTCCTTATATCCCGACCTTGTTGGGGACATGCAAAGAAAAACAGAGAAAAAACAGACCGCTCTGATACCACTGATCCGGATTTAAACAAGAACGCAACAAATTACAGCGATAACCATATACACAAAGATGCAGCGGAAATAATACTTCATTTCATTAATGGAAAATACTGAAATATGCTTACAACCAGAAATGGAAATAAACCAGCTAGGGCGATGGTAGCTTATCTCTGAGAAGAGATGTAGTGGCTACATGCCTCTAAACTGTGTTACAATGAGGCTCGAAGGCCTATTTATTGTTGAGAAACAATGGAAAACCCTTCACATTCCAAAACCTAACCCTAGGAGATGAAACGCCAAACTGTGGGCCACGTTTGGGTAAATTGGTACATCAACTTCCCAGGGTCGTAACTTTGGCATACGATCTCCGTTTGACGCATACAATAGCTCGTTAGAAAGATCTATCCGAGCACTACCACTTTGGGAAAGGCAACATCGGTCCATGGACCCATGTTGCCCCCAGATTTCCCAAAAAACGTCGTTTAGGGCCTCAAAACGGCTCCAGAAGTTCAGGACCCGAAAAACTGCTAAAAATAGTAAGTTGTGCTACAATTAAGGAAACTAAAAATGCTGAGAGAAACAATGGTGTGGGTCCAGGTGGACTTGGCAGGTGGCCACCAATATCCACCTGGATCGCCTACCGTCTCAACTGCTAGTCAATCAGTTCCTCCACCTGAACAACATCATGTTGATTCTAAGGTGGACCTCTCCCCTTCTTCGCCTGTTTTTGCGTCCTCATCTTCTACTTCGCCTGGTTAAAGTCTAACCAGGTGGCTAAGAAGAAGAAGAAGAAGACGAAGAAAAAGAAGTCTCCTAAGCAAGAGGTTAAAAGTACAACTCAAGTCGAGCCACCTTCTGCTCCTCCGCAGAAGGTCAAATTTCCTTGTAGATTGTGCAAGGATGACCACCTTCTTCGTGATTGTCCTGGCATTCCCAGGATCCTTGAAGTATGGTCTCGCAATCCGGCTCGTCCCTCATCTTCCTCTGAAGCTCATGGCGATGCCACCCTATCAAATAACAACATTCAGAAGAAAGGGAAGATTCGAATCCCCTGTAGACTATGTGAAGGCAATCATCCCCTTCACCTTTGTCCGCTCATGGATAAAGCTTCCGCTGTTTTGGAAAGTCTTACAGCTTCTTCACCCCAACTTCCTGTTGGTTATCAGAAGCTCTCTTATGACCCCCTCCCTGTGGACAAAGAAATCGACTTAGATTCTTCTCTTGTCTGTCCTCCTCCTTCCGAACCTGGCTGTGCCAAGCTTGCTCCAGACCAACCATTGGTCAGAGAGAGTGTCGACTCGGGTTCACCACCTGTCAATCACTCTATTTTGGAAGAGCATCATGCTCACGTTCTTCTCATCTCCTCAGATTCTCCTGAGCCGAAAATAACTCTCATATCCCAACTGCTCCCGAGAGTCCTTCTTCGGTTCCTTTAGAGCAGGGGGGAAATCATACGATTCCCCCACCAAGTAGTTCAGTCGTTTCCTTCGACTGGAGTCATTTGACTACATTCTGCCTTCCATCCCATGTTCCTTTCTAGATTATAGTACATGCCTATGATAAGGCAGTACCTGGCACTGTCTTGGATGAGGGTGCATCTGTCAGTCTCATGCCTTTCACTACTTGGCAAGCTTTGGGCTCCCCACAGCTTGTGCCAGTCGCACAGAATCTGTTGGCATTTGACGGAGGAACCAGTCAACCTTTAGGGATCCTCCCGAAGCTTCCTGTTACTTTGGGAGGAAAAACCATCTATATAGACGTACTGGTTACCCAAGGTGCTCTAGATTTCAGTCTTCTCCTTGGCCGTGACTATGTTTATGCCATGGGGGCCCTTGTCTCTTCACTTTTCCGTGTGGTTTGTTTTCCACACGACGGAAGAATCATGACTATAGATCAATTATCATTCTTTAGTCCCCCGGTGCCTCCTGCGCAGCTTCCATCCCCTCCTGGTTTTTATCCACCAGTTGTATCTACCCCACCGCAGGTCAACTACGTGGCTACTTATCCCGTGCCTGTATCCAGTGATGATGCCGTCGTGCATGATGTCCTGGGGGCATTGGGTCCTGACTTCCAAGACGTTTTCCTTCCACTGGGAGTGACACTCTTGGAAGCAACGACTTCCTGTTCATTATGATGAAGTTCGTTCGGAGCATAGTTCCTTTCCTATGTCAAGCTCCTTAAAAAATGAAACTAGGTCTGGTCGGAGCATAGTTCACTTTCCTATGTCAAGCTCCTTAAAAAATGAAACTAGGTCTGGTCGGAGCATAGTTCACTTTCCTGTGTCAAGCTCCTTAAAAAACGAAACTAGGTCTGGTCGGAGCATAGTTCACTTTCCTATGTCAAGCTCCTTAAAAAATGAAACTGGATTTGGTCGAGCATAGTTCCTGATCTTGTGTCAAGCTTGTTAAAAAATGAAACAAGGGTTACGAGGATAGTTTTGATCTTATGTCGACCTCGTTAAAAAATGAAATAAGGGTTATGAGGATAGTTCTTTTCCTATGTCAACCTCATTAAAAAATGAAACAACTCCCTTTCCAAATTGAGTATTTTGATTAAGATCTTGTAAAATACAAGTCGAGTCTTTCATAGATCTCGAGAGTGAACCTTCATTCCATCCACTTTGTTAAATGCAATGAAGCTTGGGGGGCATGTACCTCGTTTTGCGTCATTAGGCTGGGGACATGCAAACTCATAACAAGCATAGTTTTTCGTTTCAAGCTTGTGTAAACATGAAACTGAATCCAAGCAGAGTTCTCCATGGTTCAAGCTTGTGTAAAAATGAACCCATACCTAATTCACATCTTGTGATTGCCGCCTATCCGCTAAATTCTGCTAGATGAGCCTTGGTTGTTTCATTCCATTGCCACCATCTCTTTGGTTGATCATATGCTCTCACTTGGTTGTTTTTCCTTTCCTGAGGAACCGCAGCGATGAGTGGTTTTATTAGCCAGCCTCCTGACCATTACATGTTTTGAGCAGTTCCACCATTGCCAGAACAGTTGCTACCCTTTATACCACTCATTCCTCTAGGATTGGTCACCTTTAAGCTCTTTTCTGACTCGTAAAATATGAAAAGATTGCCGAGTATTTCCCTTTTTGACTCGTTAAAGAGAATAAAAATGGAGGTCTGCTTTCAGTGCTTTTTCGACCATTTAAAGACGAAAAGATTGCCGAGTTTTTCCTCTTGACTCGTTAAACGTAAATAAGACGTGGTTGTCTTTAAACTCTTTTCTGACCGTGTAAAGACGAAAACATTGTCGGGCCCTTGTCATTTCATGCTCGTTAACGGTTATGAAACGACATGATTTCGGTCACTTTTTTACTTTTTCAGGTCGAAGTCAGTAATCATGAAAAGTACTCCTCGATCGTAATGGTCAGGCGGTTCTTTCGAGCATTGTTTTATACTTTTTCGAACTCGAAAGACACAACTTTACGAAAAAGGACCCCCCTGGAGTTTACTTTTCAGTTGTCTTTTCAAACTCTCTAAACATGAAAAGACGCTGAGTTTTTCTTTTGTCAGACTCGTTAAAACTTGATGACATTGGATTCCGTCGAAATGACACTTTACAAGCATATGCTATCCCCGTCAAGCTTGTTGATAAAATAACTGGGGTACTCGCCAGAAATGGTGGGGAAAAATGGAACCACAATTATTGTCGTGTCGGCAGTATGTCGCTCTTGAACATGGCACTTGTCTGCATTCGTGTCTGGGTGGGGACATCTCATCTTGTTTTTACACTTGCCTCCATGGGTTTGGGTTATCCTATTTGACCTCTCATCTGCTCATTACCTCGTCACCATGACCCTTGATCATTTGATGTCAAATACTGCCAATTCCACTGTCGTGCCGCCAATATGTTCAAGAGAAGTTGACCTCTGCAGAATACTCAACTTCCCTCTGATACCTCACACAAAACATCTTATCCTTCTCTGTCTCGTGTCGATGATGTGGGAAACATTATGGCCCACCTTCGATCAAGGTCGCTTCATGTCGACTTCAGCTCATTATCCAAGAAGTTGACCTAGAGACTCCCTTCAGGTGCCTTGGAGCCTGCATGCCTCAATGGCAGGTTCTTCGCGTTCGACGCGAAGTTTTCATCATTGGCCTCCAATCGAATGATTCTACGAGTGTTCGACGCCGGCTCACTGATTCGCACGCCGTAGATTGTACCTATAGTGCCTTGAGGACCATCGTCATTATTGGTGGTACCTCTTGCGTCTGTTAACAATTTTCATTATTGACTGGTAATCAGACGTTGTTCTTGCATGTTCGACTTCGACTCTCATATTCGCATGCTTGAACTTGTACTTTGTTCGGGTCGAGATGGAACACAAGACCCTGGATTTTGTCTGTTGAGATCCAGGTTGTGATTTTGTGGATTATTATGATCATTACATGACTCATTCACTGGATGGCTGCGACCATGCCTGAGTCTACTTATCAATCCTCACTGGATGGTTGTGTCCATACCTTGGATCTGGATTTTTATGTACTCTGCTATGGATGGCTGCGCCCATACCACATACATCATGTACTTGAGATATCAGTTGTACTTCTTCATGCAGGTTCTCCGACGGCAGTGTTTTCAGTTGGCCATTTTCTTGTAAAGCATTTCACCCCTCTCTCTCTCTCTCGGGCTTCATGCTTTAGGGGGCATCTGTTACACAGTAATTTGTCACCATCCCTGTTACCCCTTCTCCCGCACATTGGAGGACTTATTCTGGGACCTGTGAGAAGTGACATAACCTGAAAACACTTGCATTGTATCCCCTTGAGTATGTACTTCATATGCCCTGAAGACACCTTCTGCAAAATACCCATAAAAATAGCCCTTTTTCCATTGGCGCAGTTCCACTGTGTATCACTCGCGCCAATGGGGGAAATCCTCCAAAGAGGGCGTGTCAGTTGGCGCTCTGTCTCAGAGTCGCACTCACGCCAACCCAGTTGGGTAAAGTTTTTAGCAAACAAACTTACGAAGGTTCTTCCTAACCTATTCATGAACTGATTCCATCTTGAGTTAGTTCAGTTGGGCTTCGAATCTCCATAGAAGGGAAGTAGTTCTCCACCTCTCATGGAAGCTTCTTAGTGATAAAGCTAATCCCATGAATCTTGTGGATGGCCCTAACTCCTTCTCCTCTATCTATAAAAGCTTGTCCTTTTTCCTTTGACAAGTTAGAGTCTCCAAGTTCCCAAATTCTAAGTCCCAAAGTCTGAGAATTGCTAAGCTCATGCTACAAGAAGCCTTCTTCATTCCCATGAAGCTAAATCTAATATGAGGAGATTCTTGTCCAAGTAACCAAGGAGAGAGAGGCTTGTTCCCCATTCCCAACAAGTTTCGCAAGGCATGTGTTGCTAATCACCCAGCCAAAGTAGGATTTGACGTCAGAACTATGGTTGTATTCTTCTTTGTTGTTTATCAATAATAGATGACTATCATTATGGTTCCACTCTTATTGTCTTTGTAATGATGATTGAGTTATATCCTTTATGACTGATATATAGTTGCATCTATTGGATTTTATGCTAGTGTTTGTGTTGTTCTTTGCATGTGCAGATGTCCATTCACGAGGATCGTGGGGATTGTGACCGGCCAGAGCAAAGGAACGGGAGCGACGATTCTTCTACAAATATTAGCGTTGGAATCCAAGTAGGCCCTCATCATCAGTCTTTGATTTGCAATTAGGAACCTGCGTGTTAGCGTTTTTTGATTGTTGCTAGACCCCATTTGGGCTAGTAGGGATCGCCTCTGTCCGCAGAGGGGATTTACCTTCACAACACATATATTTCATAGCTTCGGTGGTTGTCATCTATGGAGATTGCTTTCTTGGTTCATAGAGGGCTTGTCAAAACCTCTCAGTGGTTGGGTCAAATCTTTTAATCCACCAACCTTGTAGGATGCTATTAAATGTCCAAGGTATCTAGAGTTATCCATGCCATAGGATAGGTTCCCTGTCAACTTTCTGCATAGACCCTTCCTTCCAAATTGGCCGCAGAGGTAGGATAAGAAGCTAGAATATAATAGACTTATGGGTGAGATGTCTAGGCTAGTTAATGGTGCATGTTATGATTCAAGGGATGAGATGAGATGAGAAAGGCTCTGCTTTAACTGTTGTGAACCTCGGACACCTGGACATAAGTGTAGAAGCAGAGGCAAGGCCCACTAGATTGAGGAATTTAGGATCCTGGTGATGGTTAGTTAGAAGAGACACAAGTTCCTGATGAGAAGCATGAGCATATGGATGGAAATACATGTACAAATGAGAAACCGAATGATTTGGAACAAATAGGGAATACATTTGCAACCCTCACTACTATTCTTCATTGTAACGCCTTCAAAGTGAACATTGTTATATAGGGAAAATGAATTGTGCTAATTGATAGTGGGGCTACCCACAATTTCATTGACTCGTCATATGTGAAGAAGCGGGGTTTGCATGTTGATGAGTGTTATGGTTTTTGGGTACAATTCAAGTGTCCAGATGTTGTGTTGTGTTCATCGTGTTCCATAGTTGAGTATAACTTTGGGTAACTACATCATTACTGATGAATTTTATGTGATTGACATTGAGGATACCAATGTGGTGTTGGGTGTTTAGTGGTTGCATTTAATAAGTCCATTTGTTACAAATTTTAAGACTATGCAATTGAGTTTCACATCAAATGGTAGGAAGGAGGTATTATGAGGATTAACTCCATATATTCCTAGAGTAATTACAGCTAAGAGTATGGAGAAAGTTTTTCAACATTTCGAGGCCAAGTGGGCAATGTAGTGTTTCATTTCAGAAAGGTCTACAGGTATAGGAAAACGTGTGTATCATGTAGACATATAAGGTTTGTTGGACAAGCATATTGTGGTGTTTTCAAATCTACCACGTGGCCTACCTCTAGATCATGGTTTTGAGCATATTATTGAGCATATGGACGGTAACTCAGTTGTTATGAATCCCTACCGCCATCCTAAATGATTCAAGGATGAGATTGAGAGGACTATTCAGGGATTGTTGGGTGCAGGACATATACGACCTAGCTCTAGTCATTTCACTTCTTTTGTTATCTTGGTAAATAGGAAGGATGGCACTATGAGGATGTGCATTAATTATCATGCACTAAATAAGAATACCATCAAGAACAAGTACCCTATTATGTGTATTGATGAGTTGATGGATGAGCTATATGGAGTTGTTTATTTCTCCAAAATAGATTTTCATTCAAGATATCATCATATTCGAATATGAGATTAGGATGTACACAAAAGAACTTTTAGGTGCCGCTTTGGACATTTTGAGTATTTGGTGATGCCCTTTGGGTTATCAAACGGTCCAACTACTTTTCAGTTTTGCATGAACCATGTGTTCAACAATTTGTGGCGGATATTTGTGTTGGTTTCCTTTTATGAAATGTTAGTATATAGCAAGTCATGGGAAGAGCATCTTCAACATCTTGATGAAGTTTAGATAATCTTCGGCAAAATCACATAACCAATCTTTTATCGACGCGTTTCGAACCAACCAGTGTGGTTCATCGTCAGGACAAGTTGAAGAACCAATCTGGCTTAGCATGATTAAATAGAGTGTGCAGAGACTCCAACGGCTATATTGCCAACGGCTAATTTTGACCTAATGATCCTAGTCAAACCACTAAAAACATATAATTCATTATTATTAGTTAATTGAATAATATAATATTTATATAATCCATATTTATTATTTAAATATAATGGTCATTAATAAATTATATCTTCATATTTATAAAATAATCTATATTTATTACTATTCCCAAATTATTTAAATACAAAAAAATAGCATTAAATTACTATTATTCTTAGAATTTAGTTACAATAGGTAATTGTGTATTTATTTAATAATAATTATTTAAATCTAAGGGTCCATTGGTAAACTAGATCTTCTCTATATGCTCTTTAAAATATATCATTTTTATTAATTATTTAAATATAATGGCCCATTCGAAATTAAAATAATAAGTTATATACAATAATTTATGTTTATTAAAGAATCTATATTTACTTAATAATTTATAAAACAAATAAATAGTATTCTAGTTAAATCATTATTATTCTTAGAATTTAGTTACATTAGGTAAATACCATAATTAAAGTACATGTTTATTAATAATAGTATATCCATAAAAAATAACTAACTCAAACTAACTCAATGTTACTGGTCTATCATATAATAATTTCTTGTTTATCATTTAAACCTAATGGTCATTTGGTAAACTAGATCTCCTCTTATAATTAATTTAGAAATTTATATTCATTAAATAATCAATATTTATTCACTAAATTTTTTTTATTAAAATTAACTATGTTATTAGGTAAATATATTATTACTTATAAGGTGTAAAAAGGGGTTTTTTATTAATTAAATATATAGGAAATTAGTTAAAGGGAAATTTCAAGGTGTAGTAGAATTAAATATCAATGCATAAATAATTGAAATTATGGAAATAAAAAATCTAATCTAATTATAATATACCCCCTAGTATCATAAACTCATGCACTCCATAATAATATGACTAACCTGCCAAAAACAAAACTTAAGGAGAGGGAAGACAGAAACCCTAAGACCTAACAAAAGGGGAATGAGGAGGCTAGGAAGACAAGGCTGGGACCCAGCAACTGCTAATCTTCCAGCCATCATCCCTATTAAGATTGTTCGGCCTTTTCTCAATCTCCAGGGCCTCTCTAAATTTGCGATGGTGAAACTGCGCAACTTTGGCAATGACTTGAGCCTCTTCTATACAAACATGATGCATAGTCTTCCCCGCATGCTCAGCCAGGGCTGAGGACTTGGTCCTACCATGTCTTAAGTCAGCCGAATGCTCGCTAATCCGTTGATTGATAGAGCGACCAGTCTCACCAATATAAGGGGTCCCACAGGAACAGGGAATGACATAGACGCCCTTCATGTCCTTAGGGTCAATAGGGTCTTTCACAGACCTGAGGGAGCCACGGATAGTGTTGAGAGGTCTAAAAGTTGCGGGCACATCGTACTTCCTCAGAACCCTCGCAATCCTATCTGTGGTCCCTTGGATGTAAGGAAGGTTCACACCCATGATATGATCTTTAGAAACTCTTCGGATTGAAGGCTCCTTCTTGGCCCTGAGGAAGGCTTTTTGACCGAGGTGCCTATTGTAACCATTCTTCTCAAAGACATATAGGAGATGAGCCTTCTCCGCTTCCAGGCTCTCCTCATCCAAAATTCTTACAGCACGTGTGGCAAGCGTGCTAAGAACCCCTAACTTCTGAGCGGGGAAATGATGCGAAGACGCATGCAAGTATTGCTCAGTATGCGTCTTCTTTCTAAACACTTGATGAGAAAAGGAACCATCCACCTTCTTAGAGATGAGAACATCCAAGAACGGAAGACAACCATTATCTTGATGAAGTGTTAAGTATATTAGTAGCTAGTTCCCTTTTTGTGAATGCCTCTAAATGCGAGTTCAACATGACTTAGCTATTATATTTTGGATATGTCATTTGGTGAGGTTGTGTGAAAACATATCGGGAGAAGATTCAAGCTATATTGATTAGTCACCACCAAAGGATGAACCACATTGGTTGGTTTGAAACTTCACCAAATCCTAACGATGTGATTAATCCGAAAGATTGATATCTACTATACTTGATTGGTCGCCACCAAAGAACCTGTCACAATTGTGGGGCTTCAATGGTCTATGCATATATCATAGATGGCTTGTGAATGGATTTTCTTCATTAACCACTCCTTTGACAAATTTGACCAAGAAGGATGTTTTTGTTTGGACAGATGAGAATCAAGGAATTATGGATCATATTGAGAAGGTAATGGGTACTTGTTTTGGCTTAACATGATTTCTCTAAACCTTTTATGTTTAGTGTGATGCATTAGGTATTGGTATTGTGGTTGTTTTGATGCAAGGAAAGCATCCCATTGCTTATGAAAGTTAAAAATTCAATGAAGTTGATAGGATATTCTCCACATATGATAAGGAGATGTTGGTCATCATGCACGCACCTGAAGAGTTTTGTCAATATCTTGTGGGCAACCAGTTTACTGTGAGGACTAATCAAAACAACCTCAGGTATTTCATGGAGAAAGAAGGATTAAATGAGAGACAACAACAATGGATAAGTAAGCTACAAGGGTAAGACTTTGACATTGAATTTGTCAAAGGGAAGAATAATGTTTTTGTTGATGAATTATCTAAGAATCCTTCATTTTTCTCACTTTCATAAATTTTAGCCTCTTGGAAAGAACACATACTAGCAAAATATGCAAAAAATCGACATGCTTGTGAATTTTAGAAGGTAAAATTGATGATGGAAGATATAAAGTGATGAATGACACCATCTATTACAAGAATAGAATCTACCTAGTACTTGAAAGTAAATTTAAGCACAAAATTCTAATTGTTGTTCATAACAATCAACTTGTTGGTCACCCTAGTTATTTGAAGACATACAATTATGTTCGTGAAAGGGTATGAAGGATGATGTTCTCAATCATGCGATGAAATGCCCAGAATGCCAAAAAAACAATGTTTAAGTTTCCTTCCCGGCTACTACAACCACTTCCTATTCCCAACCAAAAGTGGGAACAAATATCAATGGATTTTATCACAACGTTGCCTAAGGTAAATGGTAAGGACTAGAATTTTGTTGTAGTGGACAGACTTACTAAATATGCACATTTCATTCCAATGCCTTTTGAATCTAAATTTCCACAAGTTGTTGATCTATTTTTTGAACATGTATTCAAACTTAATGGTGTGCTTAAGAGGATTGTAAGTGACAAAGACCGCATATTCATTAGCACCTTTTGGAAAGAATTAATGAAGTTGGTAGGAATAGAAATTGATCATATAACTAGTTATCATCCTCAAATTAATGGTCAAACTAAAATTGTTAATAAATGGCTTGAGGACTACTTGAGGAACTATATGTTGGGACAACAAAAAGCATGGGTAAAATGGTTACATTTAGCATAATTTTGTTACAACACTACGTATGACATGAGCATTGGCATAACTTCTTTCAAAGCCTTGTATGATTATGAAGCTTCTACATTTTTGAATTTGGTCTTGTGTGATTCTAGAGCTCCAAAAGCTCTTAAATGACCTAAAAAGAAACAAGATATCCTTAATACACTCGAGAAGAATATTTAGATTGCATAAGAACAACAGAAGAACTATGTTGATCGCCATCTAATTGAGAGGTATTTCGAGATGGGAGACATGGTATTTTTTGCATCTTCAACCTTATAGATTGAATCAATGGAGTGGAAAAGCTTAAACCCCAATTTTATATGCCTTTCAAGGTTATCAAGAGAATTGGTGTACTGTATGAGTTGGAGTTGCATTCTACAAGAAAGATTCACAATGTATTTCACGTATCATGCCTTAAAAAGGTTCTTGCGCGGCATGTAACTCCAATAGAATTACCTCCCTTAGATGAAGAAGGTAAATTGATACTTAATCTAGAGACCATTCTGTAGGTCAGGGAGAAACGATTGAGGAATAAAGTAAACTCAAAATATCTCATCAAATGGAAAAACTTGCCCTTTGAGAACACATGTGATGGGGAGGAGATTCTTAAACATCCTAATCTTCACATGCTTGAGGACAAACATTCTTTGGGTGGGGGGCACTGTAATGTCCCCACCTTAAACCAGGAAAACTAATAGCCACATTGGGTTTGGGTGCATGCATGAGGATTAATGTGCATGGCACTGAGCGTGATTGAGAGTTATTTGGAGCACATGCAAGAGTGAGCCAAAGACCATTGGATGCATGCACTAATTTAGGAATAAGTTGGCACTTTTCTTAGAGTTAACTACAACACGTGCATGCATGGGAGATAACTGAGTGTGTGGGTCAGTTAACTTGGTGCATGTTTTTTTTCTCTCCCACTTCACATCACTTCGACATTAGAGTATCTCCACTAGACTAAATGCATGCTTCTTCTCTCCACCTCTACTTCAGCTAAATTCAAGCGTACTTCCTTTAGCCATGTGCATGGACATGTCATCCTAGGTCACCATTAGTTAATCGAAATGCATGGAAGTTGAAAGCATAATTTATAAAAGGAGAAGGTCACTTTGATAGTTGAGGAGATATACATTGTGAGTTTCTATTCTATGCTACTGTGGTTTTCGGCTTAAGGTCCAATAATCTTGAGTATCTATGGTTTTAGAGAGACATATGTGATCCCCTTAGTCAAAAGGGTGTGTTTCAATGGAAGAGCTACAAAATTTGTGAGACCCTAACACATCATCTTTTATGGGCTACACTCATTCATCAGGGTTTTGATGGAAGAGCTACAATTTGATGGAAGAGCTACAATTTGTGAGACCCTAGCACATCATCTTTAATGGGCTACACTCATTCATCTGGCTTGGAGCTCAATCTAGAGATAAAAGGTCAATCTAGAGATAAAATTTAGAGGACAATTACACAGTTATGTTCATTTCAACAAGTAGTTTTCATAGTTGTACTTCTTGTTTTTTTATTCACATAAAATTTCAGATTGTGCTCTCATTTTAAAAATATTGTTATTTTTCTAGTATCTTTATTTGGAGATATTACATCACCCCAAAAGATGATGATCTTTAAATAATAATCTATGATAAATTATAATTATTCATTATAATCAATATTTTTTTGAGAATGTACTTTCTAATTGAAAATGAGGTGCACTGAGGATGAGTAGTGATTAAGCCATCAAGCACAATCATAAAGCACAATCATAAAGCACAATCATAAATTGAGTTTCTGTGGACGACTATAATTATGGTGAAACAATTTTATAAGAATCTCACCCATTAAATAGGAACAAAACAAATTTTGTAGCAAAATTTTGAAAGGCAACTAAACCGTGTTTGTTTAAGTCTAAATATTTTTGAATCCAATTTCAATTAATAAGTAATCAAACGAAGAAATTAAGGCTAATATAATAAATACCATATCACATATAATGATATCACATATAATGAAAGACATTTAATGATTTAAATATATATTCTAATATTGTTGAGAATAGAAACATGGAAGTGCACATTTATCCTACTAATAGTAGTTTTATGTTTAGAATAGAGACATGGAAGTGCACATTTATCCTACTAATAGTAGTTTTAAGTTTAGTAAAATCTTTAATTATGTTTCATATACAATAAGTATATATAATAAAAAAATTAGTTGTTAATTTAAAATTTAAAAGATTACAAAATATATCCACCTAAATCCGTAACTTGGTTAAATATTTTATAAAACCATATCAAATATACCCACCTAAATCCGTAACTTGGTTAAATATCTTGAATCACCATATCAAATAGTTACATGAAATAGAAATATTAATTTAGGTAATAAAATATAAAAAAAGAAATAATCGAAAACAATTTATAAAAATTAATTAAATTAAACAAAAATAAAAATTTAAACCAGTAAATAAAAAAGAGCGTATATTGACAAGAATGTGCTCATGGTTGATCATTTCCAGCGATTATTTCCTCCCATTTTTCCAGGTTATGACCACCCTTTTTACACGTAGTTAACCCAAAAAGGCTGCCAAGTCCGGTAACTCTTACACCATTGTAATATTTCTAAATAGATATACTAGAAAAACACAATATTTTTAAAATGGATATATTGTAAAAACACAATATTTTTAAAATAAGAGCACAATAGAATCCGAAATTTATTTGTAAAAACACAATATTTTTAAAATAAGAGCACAATAGAATCCGAAATTTATTTGCATAAAAAATCAAGAATCACGACTATGAAAATTAATCGCTGAAATGAACATAAAGGGGAAAAGATTCTTAAACATCCTAATATGCTTAGGGCAAACATTCTTTGGATGGGGAGCACTGTAATGTCCCCACCCTAAACCAGGAAAACTAATAGCCATAAAGGGGAAAAGATTCTTAAACATCCTAATCCTAATCTTCAAATGATTAGGGCAAACATTCTTTGGATGGGGAGCACTGTAATGTCCCCACCCAAAACCAGGAAAACTAATAGCCACATTGGGTTTGGGTGTGTGCACAAGGATTAATGTGCCCACCTTAAACCAGGAAAACTAATGACCACGTTGGGTTTGGGTGTATGCACAAGGATTAATGTGCATGGCACTGAGCGTGATTGAGAGTTATTTGGAGCACATTCTTGTCAATAAATACATTGGAATTGGAATTGGAATTTGTAGAACAACTATCAATGAATTCTAAAAATAAAAATAAAAATCTGTATCGAGATGGTACTAAATCTGAAAACTGATATCAATGAAGATTGTAACCATAAAAGGTTAAAAACTTATATCAATGAAGACTCTAACAATAAAAGGTTAAAAATAAAAATCTGTACCGAGATGATACTAAATCTGAAAACTTATATCAATGAAGATTGTAACAATGAAAGGTTAATCCGATATTCAAACGCATTCCACAATTCACATTAATGTCTTCCATGTAATAACAATTAATCTGAAAACTTATATCAATGAAGATTGTAACAATGAAAGGTTAATCCGATATTCAAACGCATTCCACAATTCACATTAATGTCTTCCATGTAATAACAATTAATGTCTTCCATGTAATAACAATTCAGCACTGAATAGGCCAATAAATCTGCAGCATGGCTCTATAAAGGTAGATACGATAACCAGCCTGGTTGCATGAGGCAAAAGACTATTGGTATAGAGGTTCATTCAATGAGAAGAAATACCAAAGCTGTTCCACCAACTTTTCCAAAGGTTGCCCTTTAAATGATGTTGCTGCTGAGCAGGAGGATTGTTCATAAGTTTCTCCTCATGTTTCTTGCACAGCAGGAAATTCCTCGTTCCTAGAGCTCCAACAACTTGACAGGGTTTCACGGCTACAAATAACAATAATGACAAAGGACTCAGCTACCAAATTAATCATGTACAAATTCAGTATAAATTATAAATTCAGTACAATAATATATCATTTTAAAAATTCTAATTTTCAACTTCAACTTGGCGATAGTTTTCTTAGGGTTTTACTTGTTAGCTTCCGATTGCAGCAATGTTTTTCTTGCATGACTAATCTCTTTTATATAAATGCTTTAACGGATATGCAGAAAAATAAGTATATAAAGATAGAGTATACAGAGAGAACAATAACGATATAAATTAAAGAAAACCTCTGTTGATGGTTGCAAATTGAACATATGGTATAACCCTACCTTCAGTGCCACTGTTAGCACAGTAGAGCTCGAATTGTTTAGCATTGTAGCCTAGAACTGGCAGACGACCTCCCCGGGCGTACAATTTCAGAGCGGTTTCAATTATTTTAAGCACTGTCTCATCTTCTCTTGCCAAAAATCTTAGAGGACCGGCGCTGCCCAATACATTTATTGTAACCAATAACCGATTAACCTCGTTGGCTTTCACCTGAAACAATTAAAGGGTAATGAACATTGTTCAAAACAAAATAAACCACCAGAGTCAATGTTCAAATCAATTGAAGAAAAAAAACAGAAGGGAAGATATACCTGGTTCTTTCGGAGAAGAGAGACAAGCGGGGACTTGGGATATTTAGCCGACAGCGAAGGGCTTGGGCTTGGGCTTGTGGATGGTATAACAGGTGGTGCTCCAGAATTCTTTTTGGGATTTGGTGTGCCATTCTTCCACTGCATTGGATAATCCTTCGTAGGGCTGGGTTGTTTAGGGTTAGGGTTAGATCCCTTTCCCATATTGCCCTGTTTCCGCCTTGGATCTGATACGCCCCGCCCAGACATGGTGATTCTATGTAAAAACAAAGGAAAATAAAGCAGCAGCAATATTGTAAGGGCCAGAGACGTCTAAGGATCGAGTCGCAAGTACCAGCCCTGCCTGCAAAAGCCCAAGCTCCCAGAGGCGTATACACAGCAGACGCAGCCCTTGTGAATTGTGATTTCTAGTTGGATTCGGTAACAGCTTGCAGGAGTCGATCCGTTCTCCATGGAAGGACGAAGCTGCATCGAAGTACTGAGCACCATTCAAGGAAACGATTCGATGCCAACCGTATAGGACTGAAAAACCACCGGCAAAAACAACCCAAAATCAAATCGAAACTGAACTCTCGAATATAAGCACAACAACACAGAACAGAGAGAGAAGGAAACGGAATTTTTGCACAGAAAAGAAAAGAGTAATGCGATGCGATGCGATGCGATGATATTCTGGTTTTAAAGGGGAGAAGACAACCCACTCGTTCAATACAATACAGACGATATTCTGGTTTTAAAGGGGAGAAGACAACTCACTCGTTCAATACAGACGGGCGGTCCACAAAGGCGCTTCACAGTTCACGGGTGTTGTGATGTTGATGTGATGCGTCGAATATGAAAACGGAAGAGGTGAGATGAATAAAAACACTCTCTTTATTATTTTACGTATTTTAATGCCACATGCCTTAATTAGTGGACACCATTGCATTGCTTGTCAAATGCTTTGCTTCATGTTCACATTGCCACCTGTCAAACTTAACAGCTACTTGTGATTCTATATTTTCCACTTTTCAAAGTTAACGATTACTTTTCCTCCTTTTGATACATGTGATTTTATACTTTCCATCTTTTTCTCTTTCTTAATTTTGCTTTTTTAAGTTGCATCCAATTGAGCATGTGATTTTCTTTAGCACCAAGTTAAGTCATGTTTTATTATTATTAAATCTGTTAGTACATACTTTAATTTTTATGCTTATTAACAAAAGAAGTTAGGTGCAATGTTAATTATATGTATGAGAGGTAGAATATTAGATAACAAGTGTTGTTTATTCAAAATTATGGATACAAAAATTCTAACAGTTGGTGTGGTCCATATAGATTGCAACTTTAAATCATAATTTTTTAGTCAATGTTAAGAAGTACTTGTGATTTTATACTTTCTATTTTTTTCTCTTTCTTACTTTTGTTTTTCTAGTTGTATTCAATTTAGCATGTGCTTTTCTTCACCACCAAGTTAACTCATGTTTTAATTGCTTAATTTTGCTTTTCTAGCTGCATTCAATTGAGCATGTCCTTTTCTTCACCACTTTGTTGCCAATCATATTATTAAATTCATTAAACACTTTGGTACCAATTATATTATTAATTTTGTTAGTATAAAATTTAATTTATATGGTTATATTTGTGTGAAGGTTGTGGTTGACCACTTAGATAGCTCTAGATCATGATTTCGATTGTGATCCCTATCCGACCACTTAGATAACCTTAGATCATGATTTCTTAACCAAAAGTTAACAGTGGCTTGTGATTTTAGAGAACCCTATTTGACCACTTAGATAACCTTAGATCATGATTTCTTAGCCAAAAGTTAACAGTGGCTTGTGATTTTATACTCTACATCCTTTACTCTTTCTTAATTTTGCTTTTCTAATTACATTCAATTGAGCATGTGCTTTTCCTCACCACCAAGTTAACTCATGCTTTAAATGTTTTGTTACCAATCTTATTGTTGAATCAATTAGTATATAATTTAATTTTTATGGTTATCAATAGAAAAAGTTAGGTGCAATGTTGATTATACGCATGAGATGTAGAATAATGTAACAAGTTGTTTTATTAACGGAATATTTGTGTGAAGGTTGTTGGTTCAAAATCGTGGATATAAAAATTCCAACCATGTTAAAATTTGGTGTGGTGCACATGGACTATGATCCATGTTTAACAACTTAGATAACCTTAGATCATGATTTCTTAACGAAAGACTACTCAGTCATTCAATACAGAGGGGCAGTCCACAAAGGCACTTCACAATAGTGTTGGTGATGTTGATGTGATGTGTCGAATATGAAAATGGAAGAGGTTCTTTTGTATTAGAATAAAAATGCTAACTATATTTATTTTTATAGTTATTATAATGCCACTTGCCTCAAATAGTGGATAACATTGGTGGCCACTATGCGTGTCGAATGGTTGGCCTCTTCACCTCCAATCTTTGGGTTAAATGTCTAGGTGAGAAAAGAGGTTAGTATCAAAGGTTAACCTCACTTGTGTCTTCTAAATTGCCAAATATTGTTGTTGCCTTAAATCATGCTCATATTGCGACGTCTCAAAGTTAATAGCTACTTGTGATTCTATATTTTCCATCCTCTCCTCTTTCTTAATTTTGATTTTTTAAATTGCATTCAATTGAGCACGTGCTTTTCTTCACCACCAAGTTAACCCATGCTTTAAATGTTTTCTTACTAATCCCATGATTAAATCCATTATCATGGAAAATGCAACAAGAAAATCTAGTTTTGACTTTGCCTTGGTCAAACTAGATTAAAATTTGAATTTGAATTTCAATAAAATACTTAGAGGTAGTTAACTAAGGTGACATGGCACTTGTCACTCAGTTAACTCATTTAATTCAAGTTGGAGACACTTGAGTTCAGTTTAGTATGATTGATTGCAAATTTCTAGCAATCTATTTCAGTTAATTTGAGTTATTGTGAGTTAAACTAGCTCTAAGTGTTAGAGAACCAGTGGAGGGTCTAGTAGTGGGGTGTGTACCTTATTGATCAACTAGTTAGCTCATCAATCAACCTAGAATAATTGATGCATGCAGAGAACTCGAGTTACCCAGTTGAGATTGGATTTCAACGGCAGTGTACTAACAGTTGTATATTATTCTGAAGTGTACAGGTGGTGCATGCGGTCATAGAAGGGCCTAAAGGAATTGTGCAATTTTCACTGAACAATTTACCTAATTATTAGGGGTTAATTCCTCAATGAAGGAAATAGAAGCTTGGCAAGAAGGAAAATTGGTTGTGTGTTGGCCAAGATCAACCTATGAAGCGGTGAGATAGACTATACTAGTGCAGAGGTTGCTCGAGCTTGAGAAAAAATTATATTTCTTCTCTATTTTCTAATTAATGCAATACAGATAGGAAGGGGTTTTCAGTCGTTGCTTTCCCCTAGGTAAATCTTTGTGTATGTGTGTTGAATCATGTCGCTTGTAAATGATTTCCTTTCTCGATCATGAATGTTTTCCGCAAATGAGTAGAGTAGATTCAAGTTTTATGTTTTAGTAAATTACATGAGCAGTTTTGAATCCACACAGAGTTTCTACAAGGTATCATAGCAGGATTCACAGTAGAGAAGAGAATTTGAAGTTGTCTTTATAGTACAATTGGATTTACAGGATCAATTCTTCAGAACTAGCAGGATGTCTTTCTATGGACTGAGACTCAAGTATGCCCTTGAGGGTAGCTCAAATTATATTGCTTGGAAGGACATGATGGAGGCAATGCTAGAAGATAATGGGTTAAAGGAATTCATGGATATTGAGATCCTGAAACCACCAACTGTTGATGTTCAAGATCTAGTAGAATGGAAGAAGTGTGTAGCCAAGGCAAGGAGAATCATATTGGAAGGTGTGAAGGACCGTATTAGTGGATAGGATTGGTGGACATCGTTGCATCTCAAATGGTTAGCCTCTTCACCTCCAATTTTTGGGTCAAAATGTCTAGGTGATAAAGAAGATTAGTATCAAAGGTTAACCTCCTCAGTTGCATCTTCTAAATTGCCAAATATTGTTGTTACTTTAAATAATGCTCATATTGCCACATCTCAAATTTAACAACTACTTGTGATTATATGTTTTTCATCCTCTCCTCTTTCCTAATTTTGATTTTCTAAATTGCATTCAATTGAGCATGTGGTTTTCTTCACCACCAAGTTAACCCATGCCTTAAACTCTTTCTTACCAATCCCATTATTAAATTGGTTAGTAAAAAATTTAATTTTTATAGTTATTAATAGAAAAGGTTAAGGGCAGTGCTAATAATACCCATGAGATGTAGAATAATGAGTAACATATTGTTTTGTTAAGGGACTTTTTGTGTGAAGGTTGTTGGTTCAAAAGGATACAAAAATTCCAACCATGTTAAAAGTTAGTGTGAGATGTATGGACTGAATCCTTATTTGATGACTTAGATAACGCTATATTATGATTCTTATCCAAATACTACTCACTCTTCAATACAGAGGGGCGGTCCACAAAGGTGCTTCACAACTATGTTGGTGGTGTTGTTGTGATGTGTCGATTGTGAAATTATAAGAGGCACATTTGTATTAGAAAGAAAAAAAAGACTGACTGTCTTTATTTTTATAGATATTCTAATTCCACTTGCCTTAATTAGTGGATAGGACTGGTAGACATCGTTGCATGTCAAATGGTTGGTCTCTTTGCCTCCAATTTTTGGGTCAACATGTCCAGGTGAAAAAGGAGATCAATATCAAAGGTTAACCTTCTCACTTACATCTTTTAAATTTCCAAATATTGTTGTTACTTTAAATTATGCTCATATTTCCACATATAAAAGTTAATAACTACTTGTGATTCTATATTTTCCATCTTATCCACTTTCTTAATTTTTCTTTTCTAAATTTCATTTAATTGAGCATGTGCTTTTATTCACCACCAAGTTAACCCATGCCTTAAATTCCTTCTTACCAATCCCATTATTAATTCAAATAGTACAAAATTTGATTTTTATGGTTATTAATAGAAAATGTTAAGTGCAATGTTAATTATACTCATGAGATGTAGAATAGTGGGTAACTGATATGAAAATCATTTATGTATGATCTCAGTTAATTAATGTAGGTATTACAGACTCATGTGCTGGTGTGCCTATGTTATTTTAAGCAACGGATCGATAAGATTGTGAAATACACAGGCATTGGAAAACAGTAAGAGAAACACAGCAAGCAAATTCAAAAACACAACAAATTAATAAGGAGTTCACCCAATCCTCCTGGGCTACGTCTCCTGGTCCAGCTTTCAGTGGTGGCCTTTTTTTATTGTGTCTTTAAGCAGAGTTTTTACAATGAGGAGCTCAATTTGAGTCTCCTGTAACAGATGATGCTTAGTAGGGTGGTACTTGGATTCCCCAAGCCACTAGAGTACACAGACTCCCCCTTACCAAGTCTCGACCTCAACTGGTCTTAATGGGATGAGTCCAATTTGGTACTCAGTTCCCGACAGATATCCTCACAGGGATTGCTTGAACCTCTCAAGCCTTCTCGGTTTTGTCTACTCGATGCTACCTTAGCTCTGCTAGTCAGCTCGACTTCTCTGTTCTCTGCTTCTTGCTTCACTCTCTATTTTATCTCCTATGTCTCCTTTGTCTCCTCTGTCTGTTCATGGCTTAAAGCCAATCCATCCCTTGACTGTTCGCTTCCTCTTCCGGCCCTTCAGATCGCCTGCCTCTGTCTGCTGGAATTCCCCGCTTCTATGTCATCGTCACTATGTAACATTTCACAGAGAGGTGGCCACTTGTCTCCTTATGAACTGGGCGCCAACTTTTCCTCGAACGGTTGTTATTTCAGTTATTCCGCAAAATGATTCATCTGCCAACTCATCGGTTACGTCAGACCCCAAATTTCAAATGCCTCAGCTTATTCTTTCGTCAAATCCAGTTCTCCATCAAGTGCAACCTCCACTGTTGATCTAGGGCCTCCAGATCCTACTGTCAGCGCTTTTATCGCACAGGTGAGTTGCTCGACCATTACCTTGCGATGAGAGTGGTTTTCTCTCTCATCTACCGTACATGCGTCATTCAATGTATGGCATCGCTCAGTCCTCTGCCAAACCCGCTGACCACCCGAAAATGCCTCTGATATTCTACTGGTTTTGGAGCGCAGGACCCGCCTATCAATTTTAGCGCTTTTCCCATGGTTTTCCCTGTTTTTCACATGACCAGGTGACGGGGCTTTTCCTTCTCTGAGGTTTTTATCCTACGATGCGCTAATCGCGCATCGGAAACGACCTTTTTTTTCTGATTTGGACTCCTTATTTACTAGTTTACACCACTACGCGATCTCCATGGGCCAACAGTCAGCACGCTTTGACCGCGGGTCTTCATTGTTCCGTGTTGGCTACAACTACCACTGTCCAGAGGTCCTTCCTGATAATTCATTATTCACATGATTTTGGAGTCTGACATAGTTTGAAACAGTCATAGAAACTCTGATAATTTTCTAGGATCTAATTCAGATCATGGCCTTCCCACTGAAAAAGATTTTGGACCACCAAAAGTTGGTTTTCAAGCATCGACTAAGTGAGGATACAACTTTCTCACCTGTCCAATCTCTATCCATTTTGCAATGCTTGGCTTTGAACCCCTGAGCCCAATCCTGAGGTACTCAACATCTCCCCTGTGTGTCGTTCTCACTTTCCTGTCCAGAACAGTGTCTTCCTACAATTCATTAAGATATTCAGCTAGCAAGTCATCAATAGAAGGAAATTGACTCTACTCTTAGGGATCCTCAATTAGTGAAGGTTCAAACAATCTCAAGCTATCTGCATTTATGACTGAGTAGATGTGCATGTAAGCTGGTAGATCAAGGCAAAAATCATTCTCACCAATTTTCTCAAGTATCTTGAAAGGGCCATACTCGATAGACTTTAGCTTTTTACCTTCACCTTGCATCATGTCCTTGCTGATATATAGCCAGACTTGATCACCAACTTGGAAACTATGCTCCATCTGATGCTTGTCATGCCTTGCCTTGTATTTGGCCTGGCTCTTTTCCAGCTGTTCCTGTACTGCCTGGTGGATCTCTTGGATTTGTTCGATGAACCTAGTTTCCCTGTCCACATCGTTGTGTCCCTCAACTGTTGTGTCCTTACCAAAGACAAAATCCAAGGGAGACCTTGGTGTGAAACCAAAACAGGTCTCAAAAGGAGATCTCTGTGTGGAAGAATGTTTGGCTCGGTTGTAAGCATGCTACACATAACACAAATGTTCATCCCAAAGCTTAGGATGCTTGCTGCAATATCCCCTGAGTAACTGGATCACTATCCTATTGACTACTTCTGTCTGGCCATCGGTTTGTGGATGGAAAGTTGTGCTTTTCTTTAGTTTGGTGTCCATCAGTTCCCACAGACTTGACCAAAACTTTCCCACAAATCGGGTGTCTCGATCAAATATAATGGAAGTGGGTAATCCAAAATGAACCCATACATGTTGAAAGAATAGTTTTGCAGTTTGTTCAGTTGTAATCTGTTTATTACAAGGTATCAAAATACACATTTTGCTGAACCTATCCACAACAATATATAGATAATCATGACCTTTCCTAGATTTAGGCAGTCCTCCAACAAAGTCCATGGAAACACTTTCCCAAGGATGAGAAGGAACTGGTAATGGAGTGTACAAGCCTAGTTTTCTATTGCTAGGCTTGCTTTTAGCACACATAGTACACCCTCTTACATATCTAGAAACAGTCTCATTCATTTTTTGCCAATAACAAAACCTTTGCAGCTGTGCAATTGTTTTACTTACCCCAAACTGACCTAATATTAGAGAAGTGTGTGCTTCTTGAATAATTATCTTTACTCTTTCAGTTTGTGGAATGCATAGCTTCCCACAATGATATAAGAGTCGGTCCTTAATATGATAATCCAATTCTTCTATTCGTTTGCCTTGAATTAAAGTTGCATATACATCTTTAAAGTCTATATCTTGAGCATATTGTTCAATGTAGCTCTCATGTAACACAGAATTATGCTTAAGTATAGTAGATGCATTTATAATGGGTCTAGATAACATATTTGCAACTTTATTGTGTATGCCCTTTTTATATCTGATGACTAAATGAAACTGTTGTAGAAAACCCATCCACCTATAGTGTCTTGATTGTTGCAACTTAGTTTGGGAGTGTAGATATTGAAGTGGTCGATGATCAGTATGTATTACTGTCTCTTTGCACATTAAGTAATGTTTCCACTTTTTCACACTCTATACTAATGCATACAATTCTTTATCATATGTAGGATAGTTAACTACTGCAGAATTAAATGTCTCAGAATGATAACATATGGGTTTACTGTGTTGTATCAACACTGCTCCCATGGCATAGTCACTGGCATCCATTTGGATCTCAAAGGGTCTTTGAAGATCAGGTAGTGCTAGTACTGGTGTTGTACTAATCTTTTCTTTCAAGGTGTCGAAGGCTTTCTACTGTTTGCCTCCCCATTGAAACACCTTGTTTAATCCTGTTAAAGCATGTAAGGGAGCTACAATTAAGGAAAAGTTAGAAATGAACTTTCTCCAATATTGTGCTGCTCCTAAGAAACTCCTAACTTCTGTAGCAGATTTGGGTTTAGGCTAGTTTACAATGACTCCCACCTTAGAGGGATCTATCTTCAATTCACCACCCCCTACTATATGTCCCAAATAATTCAAAGATGTTTTTCCAAATTCACATTTGGAGAGTTTCACATAAAGTTTTTCTCTTTTCAAAACATCTAGTGTCCGCTTAACATGCTTTAAATGTTCTTCCCATGTTTTTCTAAATATCAGAATGTCATCCAGATATACAATAACAAAATCATCAAGAAAAGGTCTGAGTATATCATTCATTATTCTCATGAAAGTAGCAAGAACATTAGTTAAGCCAAAATGCATAACCAACCACTCATACAATCCCTGCTTTGTTTTGAAAGTAGTCTTCCATGCATCTTGTTCTGCAACTTTGACCTGATGATGTCCATTATGCAAGTCTAACTTGGAAAAATAAACAACTTCTTTCAATTGATCTAATAGATCATCTATGCGAGGAAGGGGATAACGATTTTTTATTGTTATCTTATTCAGTGCTCAGTAATCAATGCACATTCTCCACGAGCCATCTTTCTTTCTCACCAAAATGATTGGAGATCCACATGGTGATGTGCTAGGTCTGATGAACCGCTTCTCGAGCAACTCCTGCACTTGCTTCTTGATTTCTGCATTCTCTAAAGCGAACAACCTAGGCATTCTGATGTTAGGCAATGGAGCATCTTGCTGCAAATTAATTTCATGCACTATTTCCTTTTTGGGTGGCAAACCTTTAGGTTCTTGAAACAAGATATCATACTCTGAAACAACTTTTTCTAAATCAGCTCGCTGTTTAGCATCAGCCCTCAAATACATTGGTTTTATCAGGTTTCTTTTCCTTTACAACCATCAGTAAAAATTGTTTGCATGAATTTATCATTCGTTTCATTTGCCCTGAGTTTATGAGAGTGTGATTATTCTTGAGCTTATGAGCTCTTACAAAGTATTCGATTCCATCTTTAACGAGTAGATAATTGTTCTCAGCTCTATAGAAAATAGCTTTTCTGTCATGCAAGTAAGGACTTCCTAAAACAATTCCACATATATCCAAAGGAATTATGTCTAACTCAACCTCATCAACAAATGTTGAGCCAAAAGAAAACTTGAGTTTGCATTGTCTAGTCACTTGTAGTTGTGATTTATCATTTAACCATCCTAATGGGTATAGTTTCTTGTGAGGTGTAGTCAGTAATCCCAACTTCTTTACAATTGCTTCAAAAATTAAATTTACTTGTGAGCCACTATCAAACAAAGTATCAATCTTTTGATGTTTGGAAATATCTTGAATATGGAAAAGCTCATGTCTTTTTCTCTTATTTTCTTCATCAATGGTAGATTGTGCAGAATTACTAGTAGATGCTTCAAAATTCTTACCTTTTATACCTGTGGTTGCAATGGTTGTTTCATCTCCTGAGTCCGACCCCAAATCTTTCTGAATAGCTGCAACAATCTTCTTCTTCTTGCCCTTGAACTTCTTAGGTCTCAGCTTTGGATGCAAAATCCAACAGTGCTCATCATCATGCCCATCCTTCTTACAGTGAGTGCATGAAGACTTGCTTTTCTTTGAAGTATTGGCCTTCCTTGCTTTCCATTTCTGTTTTCTTTTCTCCTTATTCTTGCTTGCAGTGGGTTGGCATGATCCCCCAACTTCTGGGTTTCCATTCTTTCCTCTAGCTTCTAGATGCGTAGCTTGAAAAAATACCTCATCTATACTATTGGGATTAAACATGAGGATAGTGTGCCTCATGTAGCTGTGTAGACCACCGATGTACTTCAACAGAGTCTCAGGTGAGTCTAATGAGATTCCTAGAACCAAAGCTCTCTTCCTAAATTCTTGGGTGTAACCTTGTACAGTTTTCCCTTTCAACTGACGAAGAGTTTTCCAGCTCATCATGGCTTGCTGCATGTAGGCCAGTGGATAGAACTGCTTTTTGATTGCAGAAAAAAATTCACTCCAGACATAAAGAGTCTTACCATGTCTCTTCATGTCAGCTTGGGTCCTGCCTTCCCACCAAACCAAGGCAGTACCTCCAAGGCATAGGCTGGCCAGCTAAATCTTGCTCTTATCTGAATAGATACTCTGCAATCTGCGATAAACATCAATTTGTCTAATCCAATTGTCCAACTTTTCTGCATTCAACTCTCCATCATATATTGGTAGATCAAATTTAACATCTAGTTTAATCAAAGATGTCTTCTTTTTATGTTCAGGGCTATTAGGAGATGTGAGAAAGCTTTCTTCTTTCCCTTTTCCTTTTGAGTGGTCATGGAGGAGAGACTCTTCTTCTCCTTTATCTTGTTTAGAGCCTGATGAGTCTTCATCTTTATGTTTTCTAAAATCCTTATACATTTCCTCTACCATGGACCTTATGGCCAGGAAACTATCTATAAATTGAGGGTCTGGCCCCACAGAACCTTCCTCTGACTTTGTCTTCTGAGGATAGACTCTTCCAATCTTAGGATTATTTTCGACCAACTCCTTCTCCTAATTTGAGCTTTGATCTAGTTAGCATTCAACAGTTAAATCTAGCACAAGCTTGTCTAACCTTAACAACCTATGTGCTCTGATACTAGTTGATCTGAAAATCACTTATGTATGATCTTAGTTAATTAATGTAGGTACTACAGACTCATGTGTTGGTGTGTCTATGTTATTTTAAGCAACAAATCGATAAGATTGCGAAATACACAGGCATCAGAAAACAGTAAGAGAAACACAGCAAGCAAATGCAAAAACACAACAAATTAATAAGGAGTTCACCCAATCCTCTTGGGCTACGTCTCCTGGTCCAGCTTTTAGTGGTGGCCTTTTTTTATTGTGTCTTTAAGTAGAGTTTTTACAATGAGGAGCTTAATTTGAGTCTCCTGTAACAGATGATGCTTAGTAGGATGGTACTTGGATTCCCCAAGCCACTAGAGTACACAGACACCCCCTTACCAAGTCTCAACATCAACTGGTCTTAATGGGATGAGTCCAATTTGGTACTCAGTTCCCGACAGATATCCTCACAGGGATTGCTTGAATCTCTCAAGCCTTCTTGGTTATGTTTGCTTGATGCTACCTTAGCTCTGCCGGTCAGCTCGACTTCTTTGTTCTCTGCTTCTTGCTTCACTCTCTATTCTATCTCCTCTGTCTGTTCATGGCTTAAAGCCAATCCGTCCCTTGATTGTTCACTTCCTCTTCCATCTCTTTGGATCGCTTGCCTCTGTCCACTGGAATTCCCTGCTTCTGTGTCATCGCCACTGTGTAACGTTTCACAGGGAGGTAGCCACTTGTCTCCTTATGACTTGGGCGCTAGCTTTTCCTCGAACGGTCATTATTTCGGTTATTCCATGAAATGATTCATCTTCCAGCTCATCGGTTACGTCGGACCCCAAATTTCATATGCCTCAACCTATTCTTTTGTCAAATCCGGTCCTCCATCGAGTGCAACCTCCGCCGTTGATCTAGGGCCTCCAGATCCTACGGTCATCACTTTATCGCACAGGTGAGTTGCTCGACTGTTACCCTGCGATGAGAGTGGTTTTCTCTCTCATCTGCCGGACTTGCATCATTCAATGTATGGCATCACTCAGTCCTTTGCCAAACCCGCTTACCGCTCGAAATTCCTCCGATATTCCACTGGTTTTGGAGCGCAGGACCCACCTGTCGGTTTTAGCGCTTTTCCCACGGTTTTCCCTGTTTTTCACATGACCAAGTGCCAAGGATTTTCCTTCTTTGAGGTTTTTATCTTGCGCAGCTCGTTATTCACAAGATTTTGGATTTTGACATAGTTTGACAGTCATAGTAACTCTGATAATTTTCCAGGATCCAATTCGGATCAGTAACAAGTTGTTATGTTAAGGGACTCTTTGTGTGAAGGTTGTAGGTTCAAAATCATGGATACAAAAATTCCAACCCTGTTAAACATTGGTGTGATCCACATGGACTACATTCCCTATTTGACAACTTAGATAACCCTAGATAATGATGTAACAACCTCGGGTTAAAAGTTCATGTAATAATGTTAATAAAGGAAAAATAAGACCATTGTCATGGGACGTGTATTCCAAGCTTAATGTTGGGCAAAAACATCCTAGTGGGTGTACATTTGGTTTATTATGGCTAAGGGAAATGGGGAAAGGCTTTGAAAAGGAAAAGTGGTGATTATTGGTAGTTATTATGAAAATGAAGGAAAATAGGAGAAAAAGGAGATGAAAGGTCACATGTTTGCATGAGGATGAAATTGAAGGAAAATAGAGGGAAAATGAAGAAATTAGAGACCTCAATGATAAAAAGGCTTATAAGGATCAGTTCACAACTTTTGTTAATTGAGCCTTTTATCGACTTACTTTTGGAATTGGTTTCAGAGAGGAGAAGAGCACCAAGAGGAGGAAAGCAAGGACAAGAAAAGGAAGGACAAAGAAAGCAAAGTTGTAACACCCTCCTCCCACATCTACCTAAGTAACTGGGCAACCGGGGCAACACATGTGATGAGACGCTACTATGATTGGATTCAACCTCCTAGGTGACATTAAGGAAATGGAATTGATAGAAACAAATCATACAAACCTTCCACATCAGTTACAGGACCCCTGAGAACCATCTGAACACATCTGGTAACCAACCCCTGGGTCCCACTGAGTTTTTAGACCTCTTAACCTCTTGACGCTCCCATGCTATGGGCCTAACTTTGTCTAGGAGGCTTTGGACACTCTCATGACAAGGCAAGCCAGCATTCAGGGACTATTTTGCTTACTGTTGTGCCAATGTCCCTAGGATTTGAGCCACTTTTTCAGGCCCAGAGCCCATGTCACTGCCCATAATTGAATGACACCTTTAGAACAAAAAGATAATAAGGAAACAATGAGGCAAATGCAAATACTTAAACAAGCCCTTGACTGGACCCCTACTATCCATGACAGGAATTTTGTCAAACCTATCACAAATATGTAATCTACAGGTTTATATACAAATCTAAGCATAGGGGTCTCATACTCATCTGAGAATCATTAAGAAGCATTGATTCCTCAACACATTAGCTGCATTTCATTCATTAGGCCATAGATACATTGGTCATTCATTTACAAGTAAAAACATGATGAGATCCATACATAGCTCTACTATCATAAAGCATATACATAACCAACATAATAGCAACAAAAATACCAAGGAAATCACAACCATATGACCCACATATAAACTAGTATAATACTCATAGAAGTACAAGGAGAAATAACCTTATATTGATGATGCAAAATCCAAACCTGGGATGGGACTACCATGTTCCACCCAATCATAGAATGGTTGAGAAAAATCTCTCTTCATCCATTCACCCATGTGCCATATTCTAAGCATGAATGTGGGATCTCATAGAACACATAAATCCAGAACCATTCAGGGCTTCCAGAGGCCATCCATCTCAACCCATTAAACAATGATTCCACCTCATGGTCATACATCACAAAACCATCATCATATTGGTCTCTACCCAAGCCTTCCAGGACTCCCGAGTGTTTGTTCCAACCAAGGCTTCCAAGGCTAGTAACTCAACCTGCAACTTATTCCAGGCTTCCAGAGCATTTGTCCAACCAAGGTTTTGTTGACGGTGCTGGACCCACCAACATCAGGGGATCTCCTCGATATGAAGTCCCAACTAGACCTCACACTGTTTGGTGTAGGAGTCCCATCCGGTATGATGGCCTAGTTTCCATTATCTTAAATATATGCCTCTTGCTTGTCAACACATGAGAGTGGTTTGGTTTGTCTTTGAACAATGAGGTTTGCGTGCCTGGTCAGTGCTAGTGTTACTTGTGTCAAGGTTCTTTCATCGTGAGAGAGAGAGGGTGGGAGTGAGTCTCAAGTCGGAAAGGATGAAGTCCCAACTCTATCAGAGACACAAAACAAAATAGGACATGCACAACTTCTGGAGGAGAAATCCACACGATGCGAAAGTCACAACACACAAGGGAAGATAGCAAGTACGACACCCAGCGGGACATTTCGTGCAAGTGCGATGGTCGTTATAACAAGTTTACGTGAAAGGTTATGTCTGATGTTTGGGTATGTAACCAACATGGGCAAGACAACGTTAACAAATTATACAACATATTTTCATAAATATATGTATTAGAACAACTAAATGAGTTCAATTGTTTAACACAGGTTAAAGCAACATGTATTACAAGTGTTCAAGATAAATCTTACAAATAGTTACAACACATGTGTGAAAACGTGATGGGCCCCCGTTAGCAGGATTTTTAGTTAAGTGCAAGTTAAAAGACACATTGGTACACCATTATATCACTAACCCCATGGGTGGGGGATTGGAGCCACTGCTCACTCCTCAAAGAAAAGATTACAAACTCTCAAGGTTATGTGAGAGGAGCCAAGGTGAAAAGTATTTTTCATGTACAAATGAGGGTTATTTATAGGCAAGGGTAAAACTGGCCCTTGTGACTGTTTGAATTCCCTCATGACGATTTGACTTTCATGACTTTTCAACTTTACATGACTCTTCAGATTACGAGTGGGTCTCTTACATTTCCATGTTTCATTACGTTGATTTACAATAGTATGTCCCAGAGTAGTGATGTGGCTGATACAACTCATGAGACGACTTGACATGACAGTGCTTGTACTTTCATGTTCGTGGTGGTGTGCATGTCGAGTTGCAGTGCTGCTAAGTGATGGATATCCTCTTGTTATATCACAACTTCAGCTCCACATGACAAGGTGTGTAGAGTCCTCAATGGTCATTGGGTTTGCTTGATGTTGCATGTGCATGTTGCTCCTTGCTTGTACCTTGGCATGCTTGACATGTTCGTCTGTTCGTGGAAATATCTCATCGCATGTCTGTCTGTTCATCCGTGAACACATCCTTGCATGTTCGCCTATTCGTCCGTTTGCAAACACATCTTCTCATGTTCGTTTTTTCGTGAAAAGTTCTTGCAAGTTTGTTCATTCACTCATCCGTGAACACATCCTTTTGCATGTACTCTCCTTGTTCATCCTGTCTGTCATCGTGCCATGTCAATTCATGTACCTTTGTGTGCAATCACTCATGACGAGACGACATCAAATCCATAAACCTCCTAGTCTACCATGATGCATGGTCATTCGATTTTGGATGCAGGTGACCGAGAGAGGACAAGGCTGCAAAACTGCACAAGGAAAGTTTCAACCTGGGATGCGAGCTCTAGGTACTGCTAGTGAAAATTACGTAGAGGTCACTGGGAGATTGAGAAGGACAATCTGATTCAATAGTGACTGTTCATAGGATTTGGCTCGGTTGGAGGACAAATATGCACAATTTCTGGAGGGAAGTAGTGTGGACAACAGAGGGCTTTAGCAACAAAAACTATGCAATTTCTGGAGGGAGTTGGCTGCAGGAGGCTTGGTAGAAAAAAATGTGCAATTCCTTAAGGGAGCTGACAGCGGGGTCTGAGATTGCTGGAGACAAAAATTACGCAATTGCTGGGAGGTTGACTTTCTGAACACCTCTACGCAATTTCTGACCTGAGCGGGATGCTGGGTCACTGAGAGGATTGGTCATGAAATCTGCGCAGTTTTCTCGGTGAGTAGTCAGTCGACTGTCTAGGTGGTTAGCTGGAAAAACTGCACAATTTCCGGAGGGAGACAGGGATGGGCACTAGGTGTTTGTCTGACCTATCTGTGCAATTTTCTAAGTCAGCGGAGCAGGCAAGGTCTACAGCTTCTGCAAAATTTTTAAGGGGAGTGAGTCCTAGGGTGACTGCCCAGTCAAACTCTCCAGTTGACTAGCAGGAGGGTTGGTTGATTTGCTTGTGGGCAACATAGATTGAGATGGCTTGCTGGAAATTTTGTGATGTTCTAGATGACAGTTGGTCCGGTCGATTTCAGGATTGCACAATGCAGGTTTCCTGGGAGACAGCCTCAAGCTCTTCGCAATTCTAGGCAGCAATACATGTTCACTGAGGGATGAAACTATGCAATGCAGCTTAGTGAAGGTCCGGTTGTTGGAGGGTGATCCGGTCGTCAGAATTTTAGCAAAATGACTAAGTGTGTGAGCGACTAAACTTGTGCATACACGACCTTGCGAACACACACTCAACATGACTCGACGACAAGAAACCTCAAACCATCAAGACAACATATACTCAATGTAACTGACTGATCGTGCGAGCGACAAGTGTGACACTTATGATAGATCATTGAACGACCGCAACAACGCTTGTGCAATAGTGCATACAAAATTGTATGTGGGTGTGTTAGATGTTTACATAGTGAACACAACTCAAACACAACCTTCAACATCACCAAAACGAGGTTGCAAGCATGACATAGCAATCAACGTGCATAAGATGACAATTGGTCTAACAAGTGAACAAAAAGCAATACATGTAGAAGAAACACATAAGATGACTTTTCGTGTTTGTGCACATGCATGTTACTGAGGACAGGGTGATATGATAATGACAAGCAGTCTGAAAAACTCAACTAAGAAGTGTACTTTGAAAGATGTTTCGTACTTACCATACTTACCCTCAAGATGATCATGCATCTGATGGAGTTTTCATGCGGTCCTGATATTTTCCATTACTCGGTTCCTTGGTCCTTCTCCTTAACTCCTTGGAAGCGATTTCAGCATGTCACATTTTCGTGTAGTCACTAAGAGGTACATCTACGCAATTTCAGCGGATAATGACTACTGCTGGAATGAGGCCCTGGGAGGCCCGTCTGCACAATTTTTGCATGCAAGACCGATAAGACAACTTGGAAAACAATGCGTAGTTTTGAGGCTCAAAGCACTGTTGCGGGACAGGGTTCCTGGGAGGACACCTCTGCAATTTTTGAGTGCAGTGTAGCTAGACTACTCTGCACATTTCTGGAGATCAGTTTTGGTTGGGTGTTGGCCGGATAAATCGTTCTTGTAGACAAGACCGATCTCCCTAGTATCAACTGATATCTAGTGACAAGCAGAACAAGCAAATCTACCTTTCTCTAAATATTTTGATTTATAAATAAAAAACAAGAGGTGTTTTAGACCCTACCTTAAGTCCAACGCTAGTTTGTAGCAGCCACGCTTCGACCGTCCGAATGAGTTTCCTTTAAAGATTCTGCAAACACAAACAAGCACACATCAAAAAACACCTACATAGCTAATATAATAAATCATATTCATCATGGTGATCAAGGAATCCATGAAATAAATCATAGAAGGCAGCTTATTGAGAAAAAAAAACTTGATTGTATTAACTTTGAACAAAGAAGAACTTTACAACCTTTGGTGCCTTGATGTTGTACAAGCTCCTCCTAGGATCCAAGCAAGAATCTCCTCTACTTTGACAAGCTTCACACTCTTCCCAATGAGATCAAAAGGTATGTAATCTCTCCTCTCAAGCTCAATTAGGAAGTCTAAATTCCAACAGCATTTACCCTCAAAAATATTTAGCTTTCAACCTCCTAGTAACCAACCCAATGCCTCATTTTATAGTGCAGAGGAAGGAAGTTACAGGTCCACCTATGAAGGGATAGAGTCCTCCTTCAAAGGGATAAGCTTCTCACATCAAGGGGTTAGCTCCTTTAGGTATGGGATGCATGCACCTTAAAGGAGCGAACTTTCCACCTCAAGATTCGCTGTAGAAGCTTCCAGAAATAACCCAGAGTGAGTTTTTAAGAATGTACTTGTGCCTTTTTTACTTTTACAGGGGTCCGCACCCATTACACAGAAACAGAGCGGGCAGGTCCGCAGGGGACATGACCAGTAGGTGCGGGACCGCAGGTAATGCTAAGAGAAAGTGCAGAACCAGAGTTTTAGAGATTTTTAAGGGCTTTTTCTTATTTTTCAAGGCTTGACATGAAGAGCCGAGGTTTAAGACTTGCATAGGAGGAAAGTATGAGTGGTGATAGACTCACACTGACTGCAGAATGTCATGGTGACAATATTTTGTGTAACAGATTGCCCCCTAAAGTGAAAAGTCTGTAATAGATGAGGATAGTATTTGTCATCTAAGAAGAGTGAAGTACTTTATCATTTCGAGGATCATCTTGTGGAGAGCCTGGTTGGAACCTGTAAAAGCATTTAATACAAAATACATATATGCGATCATATCATTACTGAGGTAGGCATTCCCATATTCAGATCAAAACTGACTAGAAAACTAACTAAACTGCTCTGATATAGGAATGATCTTGTAATACATCACAAGTATAAACATATGTAGACACAATATGGGCGCAGCCATCTGTTTATGAATAGTCCACTCTATAATGAATAACAAAATTCCTCGTAGCCTGGATGATGGAAACTAGATCTAGGGTCTTGATTTCTGCTTCCCGAACTAGTACGATTCTATCCATGTGAATGAATGTGTTGAAGTCAAACATGGTAGAAACCACTTGATTACCAATCAATGATGTAAACTGTTAACAAGTGTGAGAGAAACCACCAGTAATGTCAATGGCTCTCAAAGTACTCAGTACAATCCATGAAATGTGAATAGATGAATTGATGTCGAACATGTCACGAAATCCTTTGATCGAAGGTCAATGATGCAACCTGTCGTCGAAGGTGAGAAACCTGCCATTGAGGCATGCAAATTCCAAGGTACTGATGATTTCTAGATCATCTTTCTAGATAATGAGCTGAAGTCGATAGAAAGAAATCCGCCGTAGGCAAGCCCACAACACGAAATCGTAGATCAAGTTTGAAGAAATATGTTTGCAAGGACTAACTCAGGGATGGTCAAGATGGATGACAGATATTTTGCAGATGAATGGTAATTATCACTGACCTCTTGAACACATAACGACACTGCAGATGGTTTGGTGACAATTGACCCAAAGCTAATACCTAGAAACCGGCTGAAGACTTTCAATATGGTTTGATTAACTGTTAAGCAAAGGATTTCCCAACCTAGGTGAACAAAAAGTGTCATGTTCAAGAGTGGTTAAATGCTTTTTTGAGACACAAAGTATAAAAAACAGGTTTATTTTTCTCTCTTTTCCCCCACCATTTCTGGCAAGTACCTCTCTATTTTTGACAAGCTTGAGGAGGATAACATTTGCTTGGTTATAAGCTCATCCTTCGGATGAGTCCAACTTAGTTTAAATTCGAACCCTAAGAAGGAGTGGTCTGTTCCTGTTTGAAATTGAATAGGTCCTTTACTGTTAAATTTTAACGAGTCTAGTATAGGAGAAACTCGACGTTTTTCAATTTTAGGGAGTCAGAAGAAAAACTTAAGAAAACTCCATGGTTGTCCTTTTTTGTAAATTTGTGTCTCCCAAGCCCGAAAAAGTATAAAATAATACTTGAGAGAACCGCTTGATCATTACGATCAAGGAGTATTTTTCATAATTAGTGTCTTCGATCCGAAAAAGTAAAAAAGTGATCAAGGACACATCATTTTATAACCAATATCGAACTTGAAATGACAAAAACCCGGTAATCTTGTCATGTTTATATGGTCAAAAAAGAGCTGTAAGTGGACCGTCTTTTTAATTTCATTTTAACGAGCTTAAAAAGAAAAACTCGCAATCTTTTCATGTTTTACGAGTCAGAAAAGAGTTTAAAGAGGACTCAAATGTTTTTTTGTTTGTTGAAAATGATCAATTTTGCCTGAAAAATCCGATATTCTGCACAAAAACTCAAACATTACTCATACCTATTTAAAATAAATAAAAATGCATCAAAAAGTTACCTTTTTAAAGTGAAAAATAAACAAAATAAAAATTTATTTATTCAAAAAATCTTATAAAAAGGGCTTTTGTAAATTCATTTTTATCGTTTGACTTCAGAGTGAGAAAAGAGAGCTTTTGGATAAGAAGCTTCCTGTGAAGATTGCGGAAAATCCGTCCGTTGGAATCGAAACCGTCACCTCCAGGTAATCCACATCACTTTAATCTTACATTTCAACCGTTTGAATTTTGTTTTAGGCTTCCATTTTGATTTTTAAGAGAAAAATTAGTTTAAAAGACTGCTTGCGGGGGTCCGCAGGCTCAACAAGCGAAACTTGCAGACCCCGACTTTTTCCTACAGAGGAAAGAGCCAAGGGCCCACACCTGCTACTTGGGCAGAGTGCGGACCTACGCACTGTCCCTAACTGGAGAGTGCGGACCCCACGACATAGGTTTTACAACTTCAATTTTTTCAATCTCCGCCCAAAAACTTTGAATTAAAATGTTCTAATCCGCCTTTTATTTTAATGTAGGATATACACAATGCTCAATTGGCGGGAACGGGAGCATGAAGATGTGGACCTTGCTGCAATTAATCATCAACCTTCAATAGATGAATTGAAGGCATGCAGCTATTTAAATTCTGGGCCATACTTGGCATGAGGACCCAAGTAGACTTTTTGCAGTGGCTGGTGGACAGATGGAATATACAGGACCAGTGTTTCATTATTGGTGGCCACCAGCTCGAAATGGAGCCAGAGGACATTTACTTCTTGACTGGTTTGCCCAAGAGAGGTGAACAATTGACTCTATTCGGGACTAGGCCAGGTGGCCAATCTGTCGATAGTCTCCGACTAGAGTTTTGTAATGACCAAACAAAGGACAAAGGGATTGATATCAAAACCATCTCCCGTCCTGAACTCAAAGTGATTGCATTTACTGTCACCAGACTCTGCGGAAGTGCAGCACTGCATGTAGCCACTGGATCCCAAATGCGAATGGCAGTAGACTGTTATCGAGGCACCATCTTCAACTGGTGCAAAGCTGTGTTGGCTAGTGTAAAAGGCCAACTAACTAGAGCAAAGAACGGACAACTAAAAAACTTTGGAGATGGTTTCTTAGTTGTGAGCTTTGGTCTAGAGAGGGTCCTAATGTTGTTCTCACAACATCTTTTCGTTGGAGCTGGACTTCCCCGAGAGCCCAAGCTGATGCGTTGGGTTGCAGTTATGGCTCGTCATCCTAAGGAGGGTTCAGAGGTTGTTCGATTTCCTCCTGAGTATTTTCGTTGGTTGGAGAACCAAATTTTCATGATTCAGGATTTTCCTTATGCTAGGATGGATTATCGTGGTGACTCAGACATGACTCTTCCACCAAGAGAGCAGTGGGATGACTCAGGTAAAATCATTCTCAACATTTTCTAAGTTTTAATTTTTTTGTTTTTAAATCATCCAAAATTGATAGTAAAAAGTTTCAAATGCAGATGTAGGTCCACGGCGACCAGCCACTCTCCAGCCCTATGGGAGGAGACACCCAGCTGCAGCAGTAGCGGCCCCACGGGACGAATCTACAGAGACCCTGACCAAATTGGAAAATCATCTAGAGCGTTTGACAACAGATATTCTGGAGACTAGCATAGATGATATTCCTCTTAGCTTACAGCACTATGTGATTGGGGTCCCAGGACCTTTCAGGAGGTTCCTTTGTAGGGTGGCCTGAGCAGTGGTTTCTTATCGTGATCATCACCAGTGATAGGATGATCGCCTTTTGTAGACTCATATGACATTTTTTCTTTTTGTACTATCATTTTTGCCGATCATATGGTGCTTTTCAACCTATGATCGAAGACGATGTATATTTGACACACTTCTATGCTATGCTATATCACTATTACTAGCTATCTTGTAAAACATGTTATGGAATGTTTTTAAATTTACTGTTTGATTATTGCAAATGTCTACTTAACATTCGAGAAGAAATTGCATCTGCTAATGTATTTAAATATCTTGGAATATGTTGATATTCAATATAGTCAAATTCACGTTCCAAGAGACGAACTCTAAAAATAATCTTAATAACACTGGATTTCTAATGGCATAAACTCTATTAAGCTGTAATACAACGAGTTCAGAATCTAACCTCACAATCAAACTCCGAGTCCCAAATGAGATGGATTCAGATAATAACTCAATCACTGCACTATACTCTACAATATTGTTCGTTGTTTGACCAAGGCTTACCCCATGCATAGATACCAACTCATCAGAGGGTGAATAGATAACCCAAGCTGCGGAAGAAATGTTCCGTGTATTACGACAAGCACCATCAGCGAAACCAATGTATGTTTGAAGAGACGTTGACATTTGCAATATCAAGCATAAAATCAAGATAAGCAGGAATAATGATAAAAACACTCTAAACTAAACACACTTTTCTAATCTAAAACACACCAGCTAGAAAGAAAACTAATCTAACTAAAATCTCCACACCTAGATTTAAGCATAATATTTTTTTAGATAAAGACCATTTCTGGGTTTACCCAAAGAGACACCATCAAAATCTACCAATTCATAGGCCCCTTTCACCAGCTTTCGCTTAACAATAAAAGAACCATGCCACATAAGTACAAATTTTCCAGCGCCTAGCTTATCATTTGCTTGATCGTATAGTAAGACTAGGTCTCCTTCCGAAAAATTACGAGGTGTAATGTTTCAGTCGTACTGAGATTTAATTCGTTTGGCATGAGTTTCGATTGCTAGTGCAGCATCACGTCGATTCTCATCTAGCTGAGCCAAGTACAACAAACGTTTCTCCTCTTCGGAAGTGGTTGGGAGTAACTCTATGGCTATTTGTAATGACAGAATTTCACATTCAATGGGTAACACAGCTTCCAAACTGTAAACCAGTTGGAAAGGAGTGAAACCAGTTGATGTTTTTACTGAGGTTCGATACGCCCAAAGCACTAAAAATAACATGTTATGCCAATTCAACCTATTGATACCAATGATTCGTCGGATCATAATGAATAGAACTTTGTTGATGGCTTCAACTAGACCATTAGCCTGTGGGTAATATGGAATAGAACTATCGTGACACAGGCCAAGTTGATCTGTTAGTTCAGTCATCATGATGTTTCAAAAATGATGCCCATGATCAGTGATAATCGCTTTTGGAACACCGAATCTAGTAATTATATGATTGAAAATGAAAATTGCAACAGTTTTGCCGTCTGCCGAAAATGTAGGCATCACCTCGGCCCACTTGGTAAAATAATCTACCGCAAGGATGATATACGCATGCCCCCCGGTTGAGTGAGGGTTACATGTAATAAATACGATACCCCACTTTGCAAAAGGACCGACAACAATTATAGGGTGGAGAGGAGTAGGTGGAGCACGCATCTTTCGATAAAAAATTTGACAATTGTGGCATTTTCAAACTGCGTAAATACAATCTTTAAATAAAGACAACCAGAAATAGACAACATGCAATATCTTTTGGGCTGTGGCATACCCAGACATATGACCGCCACACGCTCCAGAGTGACAGTCATTTAAAACCTTTTAAGCTTCTTCATGAGTTAAACAACGTCGGAAAACAGAATCCGCCCCACGACGATAGAGTGTATCTCCAATAATCTTGTATTGTTGGGATTGGAAACATATTTTCTGTCGCTGAGATCGTGCAATTTCAGGCCGAAAAGATTGGGTTTGGAGATAAACTATGATATCTCCATACCATGGATCAAGAGTGCTGATAAGAAACAAGGATTCGTTTGCAATGGGCTCTTCCGCCATAGTTTCAGCATCAGCATGCGGGAAGTCACACATCAACTCCGCAAAACTAAAGATTTCTTTGACTTGGATTTTTCAAATTCCAAGTCAAATTCCTGTAGGATAACAATCCATTTGGAATACTTTCCCCCTAGCAATTGTTTTGTCAAAATATAGATCATAGGGTTGCAATCAGAAATTACAGTAGTTTTGCGTAGTAAGATGTAATGACAAAATCTTTGGACAGCTTGAACAGCTGCCAAGGCCAATTTCTCCACATGTGAATATTTAAGCTCAGTCGGATTCAAAGTTTGACTAAGATAGTAAATCACATGTTCACTACCGAATTCATCTTCCTGAACTAACACCATCCCGATGGTGGAATGAGAAGCGGCGAGATACAAGAAGTAATCCTGGTTATAGCTGGGAGGATGCAATAATGGTGCATGGGTCAACGCGTGTTTAAGTGCATCAAAAGATTTGTCAGCTATCTCATCCCAAAAGAATGGAGTATTCTGTTTCAACAACCTCGTAAGACCCTTTGTTATCTCGGCGTAGTTAGGAATGAATCGATGTAAAAAGTTTGCTTTCCCTTGCAAACTTTGGATTTGGCGAAGAGTTGAGGGAGGAGGCAATTTGACAATAGCTTCAACCATCGAGGGATCGACACGAATGCCTGCTTTTGAAAAAACGAATCCCAGTAAACGACCCGTTTCTATATAGAAAACACATTTGTGTGGATTCAACCTAATTCGATAATATCTACATCTCATAAATACTGCTCATAAATGAGTGAGATGATTGGCTCTGCGTAATGAATGGGTAGGTAAATCATCGAGATAAGGTTGCACAATGTGCTTGATGTCATGAAACGCGTAATACATAGCTCTTTGAAAAGTTGCTTCGGTGTTCTTTAGTCCAAAAGGTAATTTGCAATAAGCAAATTTCCCCCATGGACAAATGAAAGTTGTTTTTGGTTGATCAGCAGGGAGAATGTTGATTTGATTGTAACCGGAAAAACCATCCATAAAGGAGAAAATTTCACTGCTGGCACAATCATCAATGATTTGATCGATATATGGAGTTGGGTAATTGTCCTTAGGACAAGATCGATTAATATCCTATAATCGATACATATTCTTATCGTTCCTTGCTTTTTATTAACAGGAATAATATTTGATACCCAATCCGTTAAGGGAATTGGATAAATGAAACCTGCTTTAAGTAAATTCTCAACTTCTGCTTTAATAGCAACAACTTTTCGCAAATGTATATGACGCAAATGTTGCTGGACGGGTTTAGCATCCGGGTAAGTTTTGATTTCATGAACAACAATCGCTGGATCGATCCCTAGCATCTCTTCGTATGACCAGGCAAACACGTCACGAAATTCTTGAAATAGGGCTTTATAAGTTTGGAGTTCATTATCCGTACAGGAAGCACCTATATGAATGTTTTCAACAATTCTAGGTTTAACTGAAATGTCAATAGGAACCGTTCGAGAAATATTTCCCAAATTTAATTTAGAATCAGGATTTTGCAATGGATTTTGTGGTTCTTTGACATAATCAATAGTAAAAATAGATGAAAAATCATTTTCAAAATGATCAATCTCAGATAAGAACGAAGATCTATGATGAATATTTCCCATGGTAAATCATCAACAGACAAAATTTCACGAATATGCTCATCAGTATGAACAAGCTCGGAAAAAGTTGTTGAACTGAGTTTGATATTGAAAGTGATTCTCCATGGACCACAATCATTAGATCAATTTCGGTTGAAGAAAAGGTCGGAAAACGACTGTACAGCCTGATACGCAATTTCATAGGGACTCAAAGGCATCGCATCACCAAATGAATCCGCCTCAGATTCGGAAGGTACAATCCAAGGATCATCATAAACAATAGTGTTTGATGAAATCATATGAATGGTTGTAGTAGAAGGTGATACGTTAGGAGGAGGAAAGGAAAAAGTTCCTAGTAAACCAGAATCTTTAACTAATCCTACTCCAACATCCTTGTAAGGGATAGTTGTTTTACCGACATGTTGTATACTTTCAGAAGCGGCTGGGTCGGATAAAAAGTATGTTAGCTGGTCTATAGTTATGATCTTTCCATTATGAGGAAAATTTATAAGTCGAAAGACCGATGAAACAATAACAGTCATAACATAAGACCAACTACGACCCAAGAGAAGGTTGTAACCTAGAGGGGCATCAACCACTTCCACATCTAGATTAATAGTTTTTCCTTCAACCTCTATAGGTAAATCCTGTAGAATGCCAAAAGGATGGAACCCACGGCCATCAAAAGCCTTTAGAATCGTCGGGAATTGATTGAGTGTAGGAGAACCAAGCGATCTCCAACACTGGATCGACATAATACACGTAGAAGCTCCCTCATCAATTACAGTCCTAAAGCAAGGTCTGTTTTTTAATAACACTGGAATCTGGAAAGCCATTTGATGAGGTAAGCGAGGTGTACTATTTTCTAAATCGAAGATTATAAGGTTTGAGTCCTGAATATCAACAGCTCCTATAGCCGAAAATAGCAATTTACACTGTGCTAGACATGATTGCAGCACCTCCAAAGCCAACATTGTTGAAGGGGAAATATCTAAATCTTCAAAAATGTTATAGTGCTGAGCAGCTCTCGCATGCGGATTGAAAGCTGACTTCCGAAGTATACCTTTAGCAGGCGGTTTGATTACTAAGTCTGGGTTAGGTTTCTCGATCTGTAGCGGATCAGAACCAGGAGTTGAAGTTGATGGATTTGAATTAGAAGATTCTACTTCCTTACCACCAATAGAAATTTTACTTCCATAATCATGTGATCGTGTCGCAATCCTAACATGGGACATCATCATTATGGGTTCTTTTGAGGCATTTGAGGAAGAACCAATCATCTTACTATCTTGACTAGGAAAAAGATCCTTCAAGACAACAAGCGTTTGAGAACCTTTGACGATTTTGGCAACCTCAGCATGATGAGGGCAATCTCTTGTAAAATGCTCTTCGTCACAAATGAGACAAGGATAGAGAGGTTTACGTTTCTCGTCGGTAGATTCTGTTTTATCTAATTTCTCTTTCGAATTTTGTTTATTTTTCTTCTTCCCCTTCTTTTTATTGCCGGATTTTGATTTGGCCGTAGATGATTCTACGACATGAATATCTGCAAGAATTTCAGCAGAAGAGTCTCCTGTCAGGGAATTTGGTAAAGTTATGATAGGGGAAGAATTCTTTGAAGATTTCTTCTTACTTTTGGTGTTAACTGAACCAATCATATCGTCAGCAACATGAGACCCTGAAGGAGCTGTAGTTATTTGATTTTGTTTCTGAAGGTCAAGGATTTTTTCGTGTAAAGTCCCCAACTGCGTATAAACGAGGTCAAGGTACTGAGCTTGAGCAATTACTTGCTCTTCAGTAACAACTCCTGCCTTAGCTACATCCTCAGTGATTTTAAGTAATAATGATTTAACAAACCATTCCGCTAAGATTTGATCTGGAATAAAAACTTTCACTAAACGTCGTCGACGTCGCCATTCATGAATATGATTTGAAATATATGTGGACGTTGACTGTTTTAATGAAGTTAATAACTCCGTGCCATTGTCATATCTGACAGGCAACTGAAAATGAGTTAAGAACAAAGTGGCTAACTGACTAAAATTATAAAAAGAGGCTCGCGGTAATCAATGTACCACTTGGCCATAAGACCAATCAGAGTGCATTGAAAAAGACGTAAACGAATTGAATCATCTATAATGGAGTTAGATGTACACCAGAGGTGATAAGTCATCACATGGTTCGACGAATCCTCTCCTGATTTACCTTCAAACTTCGGGATATCACTGGGCAACTTATTCGGCATTGGCGGCCAAAACGAAAGGTAATTAATTGGATCGTTCATAAGGCACGACAAATCAGGCAAGTCCAAAGTTGCTATATATGGTAACTGACAGTTAGGGTCATGAAAAATCTGGGTCATTAGACCAACCCCAGGAGGAGGATATCCAGGATAACTTGGAATTGGAATTGCATTTGGGATATTACATCCTCCCGGAAAACTAGGATTAACCAGACCAAACTGGGGTTGTTGAGGTTGTTGATAAGTATATCCAGGGTATGGTTGATACTAGTAAACTGGGGTTTGAACAACAGGATCGAATTGATACTGTCCCTGGTACAGTTGATAAGTGAACTGAGGTTGACTTGTGACAACCGTACTTGGACCAGGTTGTCCTACAGGCATCTGAACCAAAGTCTGAATTGTAGGTCTAGACTGAGGTAAAGATGCTTGAGGAGTTGATGCAGGAACAGTAGAAACCGAAGCTGCCGATACTCCAGAAGTAGGTGGGATAGATTGAACAGAAGCTGTAGTAGTTGCATCAGTCGTTTGAGGCGGAGTTCAAGGCGAACTAGGCCCAGACTGATGAGCTACACCAGGTGCAGAAGTTTGAATAGTAGGCTGGACAGGTTGCTGGGTTGAACCAGAAACCAAAGGTTGTCCAGATTGAGATGACAACTGCACATTAGGTTGCAAGATCTGTTGAGATTGAGATGGATCCCACACCAGGTTCATTTCGGGGTATGGACCCATAGAAGGTTGAGCATATTGAGGACCATAACTGGGTTGAGGGTAGGGTTGATAATTCAAAGGTACATTTCCAGCTCCTTGGACAAATGATTGACCTGAAGGTGGTTGGTAACCTTGGGTTGGGTACTAACCTTGAGGTTGATAACCTTGAGGCATGTACTGAAACTGGGGTTGACCTTGAGGCATATATTGATACTGTGGTTAACCTTGAGGTACGTACTGAGTCTGGGGTTGACCTTGAGGAATGTACTATCCTTGAGGTTTCCACCTAGGTGGTAACTGAGTACCTTGAGGTTGCCCCCCAGGCGATAATTGAGTACCTTGAGGTTGCCCTCCAGGCGGTAACTGACTACCTTGAGGTTGCGGATTTGGAATAGTACCAGACATCATAAGAATTTCTTCTACACTCAACGGTTTAGTTCCGTTATTACCAGTTGATAACCCATGTTCAACAGGTTGAGGATATGCTCCTGAAAAAGTACCAGTGAGTGACTGATACCCAGAAGGAACAGAAGGACCGCCATACAAAAATGTTTCCGGTGATTGCGAAAACATGGATGACTGTCTCGACATATTCAAAGGAGGATAATAACCTCTAGGTGTTGGATGAAAAGGAACTCGAGGTGGTGAAAAACTGAGACCCAGATTTTCTAAAAAGTTGGTCAATGAAAGATACCAAGCATCCCTCCTAGGTGGACTGTAGAAAATTGATTCACGCTCCCTAAGTTCTAAATTTGGTTGATTTTCAAGGATAGTTATACCTTCGTCCGGATTAACGAGTTCTTCAATAGCAATGAGTCCAGAAGGAAGATTTTGGGTAATGATCCTTCCTACCCTGGGTGAACCAGGACCAATGGAAGTTGGAGAAGCAAATCCTGAAGATGGAGTAGCAGCAGGTTCAGTTTCAAGCTTAGAAATTTCAGGTTCTTCAGTTAATTCACTAGTAGAAGAAACACTACCAGTAACTTCGAAAAATGAAATTGGTTCATAAATATACTCTGTTGCTTGAACTTGATAATCAGGATGAACAACTAAAGAAGATTCTCTTTCTTCGAGTGACCCAACTCTACTGTCACTAGGAGTTACAAGAGCTCGTATCCCTTCAAGCTGTCTTGGTGAATACTCAGGAGGTTGCCCCCGAAGTCTACAAGATTGTCTCAGTAATTTAGCCACGATTAAATACTTTAATTACTTCACACGCAAACAAAGAAAAATCTCAATAAAACCACCTAAAGTCTCTAAAGAACCAAACAATTTGAATCACACGACTAAAAAATCTAGGAGTTCAAACCACACACAAACAGTAACTTTTCGTACCGAAAACACTAGTTGGTGATGAAATCCAACGTTGCAAAATTCAATACAGAAAGGGCGGTTGGAACAGTTACCCCGACAACCTTCTTAATGAAACAGACTGGCACAAGTTTCTTCACTAAACCGTCTCGAGTGAAGAGAACCCCCCAGAGAGTCCAAGTGAGTCTAGTCAACATCTACTCCAAGTACAGTGGGATCTTCCCTCCACCGTCACCTTAGGAAAGAATCCTATAGATTATGGTCACTATGGTTACCAACAGAAACAAATATGCCTGGGGGAACAGTCTGTGATCTGATACACACAAGGGTAGAGTAACAAAGCTCAATCCCCTTGAAGGCTCCTTGACATAATCCAAGGTTTACCAACAAGTGACCCCAGGCTCCTCGACAATGGTTAATTCAAGGTTTACCATTTTTAATACGTGTATATCTTCTATCGTTCCTAATGAGGAAGGATTGATTACCCCACTAGTTCAGATATTATCTCGTTCTTGACTCCTTTAAGAGGAGCTTCCCAGATCATAGATGTAACAATTGGAATTTATCTCCTACCGCAAGATATAGCTACTTGTTTGTTTTAACTATCTTGGAGAGTTGATTACTCCCTACTCCAAGATACTAGCCTAAGCTATGTTGGTGATAAAGAGCCCTAGAAATAAAGAGATTTCTAGATAGATTTTACTTTAAACGTTATTTTTATGGTTGTTTCTTAAGTCAAAAGGTATGGAGATGAAACTTTATGGTGTGAAGACTCGACTCCAAAACACTAAAAATGCACCTAAGATGATAAACAATTCTTTTTCTTCAATGAATTTCTAGCTAAAGAAAGAGTTGAGAATGCAATTGCTTGAAAAACAAATCTTTCCTTAACAAATAAATGAAAAGAAAAACTTTTTGTCTTTTCCAATAAACTCAAAACGAGACTACTAATTATGCTCACGAAAAAAAATCCTTTTGCTTCTTTCCACACTCAAAAACTACAAAAACAAATTCTTTCAAAAGAGATTCTAAAATTTCTTGAAAACACTCAAAGCTATGAAAAATCTAATCTTGAGATCTACAACTTCTAAAAACCTAATTGAAGCAAAAGCATAGAAAATCTCTTTTTGAGGACGTTTTACGTAGTTATTCAGCAAACTAAGGACTAATTCGTTCAGAATAACAAATTAATCAAAAAACACCCAGCTATGTTTTCTTTTTAAAAATGAAATTCAAAACTTTCAAAACAAGTTCTTTCAAAGCTTTGCAAAGAGAAAACGAGATCTATTCCTCGCTAAAGGTAGATTTCACAAATCAGTCAGACTCATTAAGAAGACCAACAAAAACCAGGGTCATCTGAGGTTTCTTAGGCTTCTAATCTCTGAGTTACTACAAACACCAAACGAAAATCAAACCAGGCATGCAAAACTTATAGAAAATCACCTAAAACCAAAATGCCAATGGAACTCACTCAAAAGAAGTTTCTGACATGAAACATGCAGATCTGGGCAGAGGCTAAAAAACGTAAACAAATCCTAAGTTTAACTGGATGAGAAGATTTTAGGTTTTTCAAAAATTTGATAGGGTTCGCAGGCTTCCGGTATAACCAGATGGGGTACCGCTCTGTGTAGTAAAGCAATAGTGCGGGGATGTCCGCACTGTGTTACAAACAGAATGTGTGGTCCTCTTTCAAAAGCGTGAAAAACAAAAAACAATTCAGAATCTAAAAAACTACCCAATCCCACACACATCAAGCAAAAACCAGAAACAGAGAAAAAGTTTCTCAAATCATAGTAAAAGTAAAGGCAAAAAACCAAATTTCAAGTCCCCAGCGGAGTCGCCATTTTGTCGGTCGGATAAATCATTCTTGCGGACAAGACCGATTTCTCTAGTATCAACTGATATCTAGCAACAAGCAGAACAAGCAAATCTACCTTTCTCTAAATATTGCGATTTATAAATAAAAACCAAGAGGTGTTTTAGACCCTACCTTAAGTCTAACGCTATTTTGTGGCAACCATGCTTCGATCGTTCGAATGAGTTTCCTTTAAAGAACCCGCAAACACAAAACAAGAACACATCAAATAACACCTACATAGCTAATATAATAAATCATATTCATCATGGTGATCAAGGAATCCATGAAATAAACCATAGAAGGTAGCTTATTGAGAAAAATAAACCTGATTGTATTAACTTTGAACAAAGAAGAACTTTACAACCTTTGGTGCCTTGATGTTGTACAAGCTCCTCCCAGGATCCAAGCAAGAATCTCCTCTACTTTGACAAGCTTCACACTCTTCCCAATGAGATCAAAAGGTATGTAATCTCTCCTCTCAAGCTCAATTAGGAAGTCTAAATTCCAACAGCATTTACCCTAAAAAATATTCAGCTTTCAACCTCCTAGCAATGCCTCATTTTATAGTGTAGAGGAAGGAAGTTACAGGTCCACCTATGAAGGGATAAATTTCTCCCTCAAAGCGATAAGCTCCTCACATCAAGGGGTTAGCTCCTTTAGGTATGGGATGCATGCACCTTAAAGGAGCGAACTTACCACCCCAAGACTCCCTCTAGAAGCTTCCAGAAATAACCCAAAGTGAGTTTTTAAGAATGTACTTGCACCTTTTTGACTTTTATAGGGGTCCGCACCCATTACACAGAAACAGAGCAGGCAGGTCCATAGGGGACATGACCAGTAGGTGCAGGACCGCAGGTAATGCTAAGAGAAAGTGCAAAACCAGAGTTTTAGATATTTTTAAGGGCTTTCTCTTATTTTTCAAGGCTTGACATGAAGAGCTGAGGTTTAAGACTTGCATAGGAGGAAAGTATGAGTGGTGATAGACTCACACTGACTACAGAATGTCATGGTGACAATATTTTGTGTAACAATAGTGCATACAAAATTGTATTTGGGTGTGTTAGATGTTTACATAGTGAACACAACTCAACACAACCTTCAACATCACCAAAACGAGGTCGCAAGCATGATATAGCAATCAACGTGCAGAAGATGACAATTGGTCTAACAAGTGAAAAAAAAACAATACATGTATAAGAAACATATAAGATGACTTTTCGTGTTTGTGCACATGCATGTTACTGAGGACAGGGTGATATGATAATGACAAGCAGTCCTGCAAACTCAACTAAGAAGTGTACTTTGAAAGATGTTTCGTACTTACCATACTTACCCTCAAGATGATCATGCATCTGATGAAGTTTTCATGCGGTCCTAATATTTTCCATTACTTGGTTCCTTGGTCCTTCTCCTTAACTCCTTGGAAGCGATTTCAGCATGTCACATTTTCGTGTAGTCACTGAGATGTACATCTGCGCAATTTCAGCGGACAATGACTACTGCCGGAATGAGGCCCTGGGAGGCTCGTCTGTGCAATTTCTGCATGCAAGACCGATAAGACAACTTGGACAATAGTGCGTAGTTTTGAGGCTCAAAGCACTGTTGCGGGACAGGGGTCCCAGGAGGACACCTCTGCAATTTTTGAGTGTAGTGTAGCTAGACTACTCTGTGCATTTCTTGAGATCAGTGTTGGTTGGGGCCTCTGTGGGTTACGGTGTTTCAACAGGAAAGGGAGATTTGTGTCTCTAAGCATTGTGGGGTTTCAATAGGCAAGGGAGGAAGCTTGATGGTTGTAGAAACAAAGCGCATGGTTCTAGGAAGCTGGATGAGGATAGATTGCTTGGGAAAATGGCTAAGTGTGAGATCATTGAAACATATGAAAACATTGGTAGGACCTGATATGATCGCACACGAACACTTAGTGACACAATGTAGACCATCCAGAATACATAAGACATACTTTTATTGATGCAACAACCTTTGTGACCTGAGTGGGTGAGGTGAGTGTGAAACATGTCTATGTGATGAAAACCACTCATACGCACACAATTCCCTTGAAGCAAGAAAGCATCCCCTTTCCATGGCAAACAACAACCCCTGTGCCCAAATATGGCACATGCTTCATGAAGATGAGAACGCAGACAACTCTTAAGATCAAGGAGGGAAGATCAAGGATGGGAGCTTGAAATCATCAACTTACCAATCAAGCAACCAAGGATACGTGATCGTAGGATCTGAGGTAGGCTCTGAAATTTTCATGCGAGCCAAAATTTTGTAGGGTGGTTGTAGTCACTACAACAATTGGTGACACACTGGTAAAACTCTAGCTCTCTGTATGGACCTTGTTTCGTGAAAAGCGAGTCTAACCCTTCTAGAAGTATTGTTCAGTTCTTTGATCATCGTAGTTCCCACACAAGCTTGGTTGAAAGATGTAGTCCCTACCATTCTCTTGATCGGCCATCACACATTCTAAGCCAAGTCAACCCAGTTGTTTTGATTGGGGATGAGGGGTATATTGGTTCACAAGTAATATGACAGTCAGAGTTTAAGTTTCATCTCTAATGTTGCTCCACTGCTAGTAGACTTGGACAGTAACCCGACGGAGTCACTTAGGAACAAAAGCATCGCTCCGCTACCAGCGAGCCCGATTAGTACCTCAGCGAAGTTACTTTTATCACCTCTTTGTGCATGAAGCCTTTCTCTTCTCTCTGCTTATTCATTTATTCAAAATTTTCATATTTTCATAGAACTGTGTGTAAGCACTTATTTATTTCAGGGGCAGAAGAGGGATCTTGACTTATTGAGAGAAGAAGAGGTTGCTCCTTTAGAGAAGTATGTTATGTACACCTCTGACATACTTGTTAAGATTTTCCCCCTCACCTTACTCTACTTGACTGAGCTGACAAGGGTTAACCCAAAACAACTGACTAGAGTAGGTGGTGCTAGTTAGAGCACAAGTGTTGTGTTTTCACCAAGACTCACTCTAAACAGAATGTTTTTTCCATCGAGGCATCATTGACTGAAGACAATAGGTTCTTCATAAAGAGAGAGCACAACAATTAACCATATGTTGATAGCTATACAAGTCCTCTTAGATTCGCCTAACCTATCTCGAGAGCCAAACACGGTTTCACAAGAGGCTAACCTATGGGTACAAGCAAGCAAGGAAAGAAAAAGGCAAAAGCATAAGTAAAGCGAAAACAAGACAAGTAAGAAAAGAAAGAAAACAAGAAAACCAAAGCAGGTAAGCAAGCAAGCAAACATGCAAACTAGAATGCAAAGCAAAGAAACACAAAGAAGCAAACACTACTCCTACTCCTATGCTAAACAATGCATAGGCCTACTTACGTGAAGTGATATTTCCAATGCAGTCATTGGCGCATTGGCTGGCCCATGTTGGTGAAGACATGGTTCGCAAGAAGCACAGTTAAGCAAACCAACAAACATAAAATATACAACAATGAAAACCAACACGCTCTGAGTTCTAAAAAATACAAAGAAAATAAAAGAGTGAATGCACAAGACAGACATTCTCCGGACTTAACGTGGTGCCATGACACACTGCGTGCAGATGATAAACATGCACACTCTTTTTACTGTGACATACAAGTGAACCTGAGAAAGACCAACAACCTATGCTTTGCAAGCGTGCTCGTTGTGTAAGATTCCTCCAAATCTTGGGCGATGGGATCATGCGATTTGAGTGGAGGAAGTAAAATCTAGGTGTTTGGATAATATTTAATGCGAAGTAAAGAGTGATGAGGAGCCTTGAGTGTTTCCAAATTTTCTAATCAAAAGTTTAACTAACCTTAAGACAGCGAGGGATTGACATAACCATCATCTCAGGCTGAAGTGCCTTGACGACCGTGAAGTTTCCACTTCATCGATAGATAGATCATCGGAGACCAGTGTCTTAGACACTTTAACAATGAGTGAAACAACATTGTGATTAGATGAAGAAGTACAAAGATCACGATAACCAAGATCAGAAAATTTAGGATGTTTGTTGGTATCCTCATGATTTGATGAATCACACAGAGGGGTAGATGAGAAGCAAGGATGTTCACCCTCCGTGTTTCTGGCAAAAGCAGATGAAAAATCAAGTGGATGTTCAATGAAGAATTTGTCCTCTCCACTGTCAAATGATGTACTGAGATCCAATGCATTCTACGAATGATCAGAAGTAGATGCATCCGTGGATGGATTTACACAAGGAAAATCAGAGATAATAGAATCACCAACGATGTTAGGAAAAAGTGAAGGAGGTGTGGACAAAAGGAGGTCATCCTTCACTGCAGGTTCATTCTCAGATGCTCAGTCATACTCTTCGTGAATGACAACACAGGTTGGTTGTGCAACATCAACTCCATTGATGGCTTGATCCTCGTTCACAACAGGTGTAGAGTCCAGAATGAAAGAACACAAGACAGTGCAATCCCGAGGATCAACAAAACGCGGAGATGGAGGTTGACATAACAAGTGTGTATGAAAACTCATGAGCTTCCCAACCAAACCTACGCAGATATTGAGAGTAGTGAGGGTGGGAGGATGTGACATTTGAACAGACGTGTGTGCATGTTCTCCCACATCACTCTGCGGTGGTGGAGCTGTTTGATGAGGGGAAGGTAGACAGTCACTTGTGACAGCGACTGTGTCTACTTGTGATTGCGCAACTCCATCACCGAAGTATGCCGAGTGGGGTTTGAACTTCAACTTCATCTTGGGACAGAGTGATTTGGTAAGGAAATATTCAAATCTATCCATGAGATACTGGAATTTCATCTGACTTTTCGGAGCTTCAAACATGAATAGACGGAAGTGCTGCGAAAAATCCATAGGTGATTCATGCAGGGCCTTCCATTGTTTTAATAATTTTTTATCAAGTGCTTCAGGATCAAAATTGTGAAAACAGATTCAATTAGATCATTGAATTGCTTGAATGAGTGCACAGAGTTATGAGGCAATATGCCACACCATCACAATGGGTGGTTGCGAAGTGTGTGTGCGAGCAGTGAACATACCTATGTTGCATTAAAACCTTCCATGTTCTCCATGACCGCATGGAAGTCATCTAAGTGCTCAGGCTAGGCCACTTCGCCTTCACCATCATACGTGATTTGTGACAAGTCATCCCAGAACTCACTCTCAACGTGAAAGGTATGTCTGTTGGATAGACATTTTGGAGGGTGAACTATAACAAAATCCATGATAGATGTGTGAAGATTCAACACAGATTGTGAGGACTCAACTTGTCACCTGGCCCTCCTTCTAGCGCCAAACTGTTGACGGTGCTAGACCCGCCAACAATAGGGGATCTCCCCGGTATGAAGTCCCAACTAGACCTCAAACCATTTGGTGTAGAAGTCCCATGCAATATGATGGCTCGGTTGCCATTATCTTAAAGATATGCCTTAGCTCTTGTTTTTTAGCACATGAGAGTGGTCTGCTTTGTCTTCGAACAATGAGGTTCGCGTGCCTGGTGAGTGCTAGTGTTACTTGTGTCAAGGTTTTTTCACCACAAAGAGAGAGGGTGGGAGTGAGTCTCAAGTTAGAAGGGATGAAGTCCCAACTCTGTCAGAGACACACAACACAACAAGACATGCACAACTTCTAGAGGAGAAATCCACATGGATGCAAAAATCACAACACACAAGGGAAGACAGCACGTACGACACCTAGAGGGACAGTCCACGCGAGTGCAATGGTCGTTATAACAAGTTTACATGAAAGGTTCTCTCTGATGTCCAGGGAGGTAACCAACACGGGAAGGAGAGTGTTAACAAGTTATACAACACACTTTCATAAGTATATGTATTAGAACAACTGAATGAGTTCAATTGTTTAACACGGGTTAAAGCAACTTGTATTACAAGTGTTCAAGATTAATCTTACAAATAGTTAAAACACGTGTGAAAATGTGTTGGCCTATTAGTAGGCTTCTAAATTAAGTGAAAGTTCCAAGACACATCGGTACACCATTACATCACTAACCCCGATGGCGAGGCGTTGGAGCCATTGCTCGCTCCTCAAAGAAAAGATTACAGACTCTCAAGGCTATGTGGGAGGAGCCAAGGTGAAAAGTCTTTTGCATGTACAAATGAGGGCTATTTATAGCCAAGGGTAAAACTGGCCCTTGCGATTGTTCAAATTCCCTCACGACTCCTTGACTTTCATGACTTTTCAACTTTACATGACTCTTCAGATTACAAGTGGGTCTCTGAGACTTCCACGTTTCATTACATTGATTTACAACAATATGGCCCACAGTAGTGATGTGGCCGACATGACTCATGACACGACTCGACATGATAGTGCTCATACATTCATGATGTTGTTGGTGTGCATGTCAAGCTACAGTGTTTCTGAGTGATGGATGTCCTCTTGGTGTATCACAACTTCACCTCCACATGGCAAGGTGTGCAGAGTCCTCAATGGTCATTGGGTTCACTTGATGTTTCATGTGCACATTGCTCCTTGCTTGTACCTTGGAATGCTTGTCATGTTCATCCATTCACAGAAATATCTCCTCGCATGTTCGTTCATTCATCCATCCGCGAACACATCCTCGCATGTTCATCCTTTCGCAAATACATCTTCGCATGTTTGTCTGTTCGTGAAAAGTTCTTCTTGCATGATCATTTGTTCGCTCATCCGTGAACACATCCTTTTGCATGTTCTCTTCTTGTTCATCCTATTTGTCTTCGCATCATGTCTATTCATGTACCTATGTCTGCAATCACTCATAATGAGATGACATCAAATCCATAAACCTCCTAGTCTACCATGATGCATGGTCTTTCGCTTTTGGATGTAGGTGACCAAGAGAGAAGACATGGCTACAAAACTGCACAAGGCAAGTTTCAAGTTGCGATGTGAGCTCCAGGTACTTTTGGTAAAAATTATGCAGAGGTCACTAAGAGATTGAGAAGGAAAATCCATTTCAGTAGTGACTGTCCACAGGATCTAGCTTGGCTGCAGGACAGATCTGCACAATTTCTTGATAAAAGTAGTGTATAGAGGGTATTCGCAACAAAAACTGTGCAATTGTTGGGAGGCTGACCTACTAAACACCTATACACAATTTCTGAGTTGAGTGGGACACTGGGCAGTTGAGGAGCTTTTTCATGATATTTTGCACAAATTTCTGGGTGAGAAAACAACCGGCTGCCAGGGAGGCTAGCTAGAAAAACTATGCAATTTCTGGAGGGAGATAAGGATAGGCATTGGGTGTATGTCTGGCCTGTCTGCAAAATTTTATCAATCAACGAAGTGGGCAAGGTCTACAACTTCTACACAATTTTTGAGGGGAGTGAGTCCCTGGGTGACTACCAGATCAAAATCTCCAGTTGATCAGCAGGAGGGTTGGTTGATTTGCTTGCAGGTAGCAGAGATTGAGATGGCTTGCTGAGGAACTTCTGCGTTGTTCTAGATGACAGTCGATTTCAGGATTGCACAGTGTAGGTTGCATGGGAGATAGCCTCAAGATCTACGCAATTCTAGGCAGTAGTACATGTTCACTAAGGGATGAAACTGCACAATGCAACTCAACAAAGGTCTGGTTGTTGGAGGGTGATTTGGTTGTCATAATTTTAGCAAAATGACTAGGTGTGTGAGTGACTGAACTTGTGCATACACGACCTTGAGAAGACACACTCAACATGACTCGACAACAAGAAACCTAAAAACATCAAGGCAACATATAGTCAGTGTGATTGACCTACGGTGCGAGCGATAAGTGTGACACTTATGATAGATCGTTGAATGATCGTGATGACACTTGTGCGATAGTGTAGACAACATCATGCGTGAGTGCAATAGATGTTTTCATAGTGAACACAACTCAAACACAACATCGCCAGAATGAGGTCGCAAGCATGACATATCAATCAACATGCAGAAGAGGACAGTTGGTCAAAGAAGTGAAAAGAAGCAAGACATGTATAATAAACACATTAGATAACTTTTCGTGTTTGGACACATGCATGTTATTAGGGATGGGGTGAAATGACAATGACAAGTAGTCCTACAAACTCAACTAAGAAGTGTACTTCGAAAGATGTTCTTTACTTACCATACTTTCCCTCAAGATGATCATGAATTCGATAGAGTTTGCATGCAATCCTCATCTTTTCCATTACTCGGTTCTTTGATCCTTCTCCTCAACTCCTTAGAAGTGATTTTAGCATGTCACATTTTCTTGTAGTCACTGAGTGGTATATCTGCATAATTTCAATGGACAATGAGTGTTGTCGGAATGAGGCCCAAGGAGGCCCGTCTGCACAATTTCTACATGCAAGACCGACAAGACAACTTGGAAAACATTGTGCATTTTTTAGGCTCAAAGCACTTATGCGGGACAGGGGTCTCGAGAGGACACTTCTGTGCAATTTTTGAGTGTAGTGTAGCTGGATTGCTCTGTGCATTTCTGGAGAGCAGTGCTATTTGGGGCCCCTACGCACTGCGAGGTTTCAGTAGGCAAGGTAGGTTGGTGTCTCTATGCACTGCAGGGTTTCAACACACAAGGGAGAAAGCTTGATGGTTGCAGAAACAAAGCGCATAGTTTTGAGCAACTGGACGAGGCTAGGTTGCTTGGGAAAATGGCTAAGTGTGAGATCAGTGAAACATATGAAAACATTGATAGGACTCGACTATGATCACACACGAACACTTAATGACACAACATAGACCATCCAGAATAAACAAGACATACTTTTCTTGATGCAATAACCTGAGGTGAGTGTGAAACATGTCTATGTGATGACAACCACTCATACACACACAATTCCCCTGAAGCAAGACAACATCCCCTTTGCATGAATAACAACAACCCATGTGCCCAAATATGACACAAGTTGCATGAATATGAGAATGTGAACAACTCTTAAGATCAAGGAGGAGAGCTTGAAATCATCATCTTACCAATCAAGCAACCAAGGATAATTGATTGCAGGATTTAAGGTAGGCTCCAAAATTTGCATGCGAGACAAAATTTTGGAGGGTGGTTGTAGCTGCTACAACAGGTTTCCAGGACTAGTAACTCCTACCCATCTAGGGCTTTCAGAGTGTTTGTCAAAACAATACTTCCAAGACTAGTAACTCAACCTAAGTTGTTACAGGTCTTCAAGAGCATTTGTCCAACCAGGGCTTCCAGGAACTAGTAACTCAACCCAAGCTAAAGGAAACATGAGAACCAACCAAAACAAAACAATAAAATAAATCCACAGTCACCATGGCTATCTAGGAAATGGCAAGGCTAGGCAAATCCATTGTCAATCTAGGCAATCCTCCATGACAGTGATAGATCATGACCAATAAACCACATGCATATTCCATGCATGCCAAAACTAGTGAGGGAAACATACATGCAACTCAGTACCCGCAAGCAAAACTTGTTGTATTTGTTGATATTGATGTCCTCTTGCACTTTCCTTCTCTTGCTTTACCTTCTTGCTCCAAAAATCCAAGTATTCTACACTCTCCAACAGTGTCCAAGAAAAATCTAAGTGTCCAAGAGTATGAGAGAGAGAGAATAGAGAGAGAGCTCTAAAACTGAACTGACAAAAGGTTACCAACTGATCCTCAGAATCCTTTTTATCAATTAGGCCTCTATTTTCTTCATTTTCCATTATTTTCCTTCAATTTCCTCCTCACATGCAACCTGTGGCTTTTCACCACCCTTTTCTCCTAATTTCCATTATTTTCATAAATAAATGTGCCAAAAATGCCATTTGCCTTTCCAAAGCCTTAGCCATTTCCTTTGCCAGTTTCCTTAGCCATTAATAACCAAATGAACACCTACACTAGGATGTCTTTCCCAACATTCAACTTGGAATAAGTGTCCCATCAACTGTGGTTATTATTTTTCCTTTATTAACTTTTATTACATGGAATTTTCACCAAGGTTGTTACAGAACCCTCCCCCTTGGGAAACACCTTCCTCAATGTTCAACCACTCCTATACCTCAACAAGACTGTCGAAACACAAACATACTACCCAAGGAGCTTTATAACATAGCTCGATGCAATATTTACAATGATCACCCTACTGAAAAGCAAGCCAACATGATAACATAACAACATAACAACTATAATGGACATGGCACCCATACCGATTATTGGAGCTTTATAACATAGATCATGGCAGTATTTATATCCATATACATATACCAAAACATCACACCAAACATGTACCAAAACACCATACCAAAAATACTTTTCTTCAACTGACAAACAATGAAGGATGCATAGCTCGCAGCTGATATACCATCTCTCATGTAGCTTCATTGGGCCCAATTTGCTTCCACTGCACTTTAACCTACTCAATTGCTCAGTTAAACTGAGGCTCCAATTGGAATTCTCCATTTGGATCCACCTGCAATACAAACTAGTCAATCACATGATCAACATCTTTAACATACTTCTTAAGCAATGACACATGAAAAACATCATGGGATTTCACTGTTGGAGGAAATGCAAGTTGATAGGCTATTGGCCCAATCCTCTCAATAATACTTAGGGGTCCACAAAATCATGGTGCTAGCTTAGCACATGATCCAATCCGCAATGATCTCTTCCTTGGTTTGATGTGCAAGTACACATGTTCCCCAACCTAGAACCCCTTGAACAACCTGTTCCGATCTTCATAGATTTTCTGCCTATCCCATGATGCATTTAGATTCTTCTTGATTACTTTCATTTCCTATTCCATGTCTACCAACATGTTCGGTCCAATAAACACCATGTTACCTAGATCACTCCAACTAATGGGAGTATTGAAACTCTACCCATACAATGCCTCAAATAGACTCATCTTCAAAGATTCATGATACCCATTGTTGTAAGTGAACTCTACCAGTGGAAGATACTCTTCCCACTTTCATTTTTGATGCATCACGTACATCCTCAACATGTCCTCCAATATCTTGTTGACCCTCTCAGTCTATCCATTTGTCTATGGATGATAAGTTGTACTGAAGGCTAACGTTGTGCCCAAACCTGCAAACAACTCCTTCCAAAACTTTGAAGTGAACTTTGCATCCCTATTTGACACAATCTTCTTTTGAGCACCATGCAATTTAATCACATCTATGATGAATACCTGTGCTACATCACTAGTTGAGAATATCGACTTCACTGGAATGTGTCAACCTGTCCACCACTGCCATGATGGAATCATGTTGTCTCACTATCCTTGGAAAACCTGTGATAAATTCCATGGAAATGACCTCCCATTTCCACTCTGGAATCACAATCAACTGTAGTAGTCCATCTGGATGCTTACACTCTTCCTTCACATGCTGACAACAAAAACATCTAGCCACAAACTCTTCTACATCTTTCTTCAGATTGGGCCAATAATAAAATTTCTTTAGTGTGGTCAATGTATTTTGATAGCTTGGGAGACTTGAATATGGTTTCACATGAAAATCCCTTAAGATCACCTTCTTGAGCTCACTGTTGTCTGGCACACATATCATGTCTCTGAATCTAACCAATCCATCTTTTGTAAGGCAATAGTCAACATCTGGTGCACCTGTACACTACCTGTACTTGTGCCTTTACTACCACATGTACCTATACATGTACTATCACATGTACCTATACCAATATTACCACTTGTACATGTACCTATACTACCACTTGTACATGTACATGTACTACCATCTATACATGTACTTGTACTCTGCTGTAACCTATGCATAATCTCCATATACCTAAAATCTTGTTGTCTTACCTGCAAAATCCTATCTTGTAAGTCTATCCCATAGGAGCTCATAGCTTCTAAGTGATTTACCTGTACCTGCCCGCTAAGAGCATTTTCCACCTTGTTCTTTTTACCTTTGATATACCTTATCTCAAAATTGAACTCAATGATCATGGCCAACCACTAAGACTGCGTACCATTCAGGTTCGGTTGGTCAAATAGATATCGCAAACCACTGTGATCACTCATCAACACAAAAATCTTGCCCATAAGATAGTGCCTCCACATCTTCAATGCATGTATGATTGTTGCCAACTCAATATCATGTGTGGGGTAGTTATGCTCATGCTCATTCAGTTTTCATGACTCATAGCATACCACCTATCTATCATGCATAAGGAATCCACCAAATCCTTTCTTGTAAGCATTTATGCATATTAAAAACTCTTTGTCTGGATATACAATCTTTAACACTAGTGCATGTGTCAACAACTTCTTAAGCTACTCAAAACTAACCTCACACTCCTGTTTCCATTTGAAATTCTTACCTTTCCTCTGCAATGATGTAATAAGATAAGCAATCTTTGAGAAGTTCTTGATGAAACTCTTGTAATAACCTGCTAGCACCATGAAAGACCTCACATCATCTAGATTCCTAGGAGCTACCCACTCCATGATGGCCCTTATATTTTCTAGATCTATTGCAATGCCCACCTTGGAGACAACATGCCCCAAATAATGTACCTTAGTCTGAAATAAATTGCACTTGTTGAGCTTAACATACAATTGTTGCTCTCTCAACAACCTTAATATTGTTGCTAAATGCTCGACATTGTCTTCCTCATTTTTAGAATATACCAATATGTCATCAATGAACATAATAACATACTTATCCAAATACATACACAACACACTATCCATCAAGCACATAAATGTAGCTAGAGCATTAGTCAAATCGAATGGAACTACAACGAACTCATAATTCCCATACCTGGTCTGGAAATTTGTCTTGTAAATTTTCTCCTCTTTGATGCATACCTGGTGGTATCCTGATCTCAAGTCACTCTTTGATAACACTACTTCTCCCTTCAACTGATCAAACATGTCATCAATCATCGACAATGGATACTTGTTCTTGATGGTTAGTTTGTTCAATTGCAGTAGTCAATGCATAATATGAGAGTACCATCCTTCTTCACAAATAATACTGGTGCGCCCCTTGGTGATAAACTTGGCCTGACATATCCCTTATCCAACATTTCCTTCAACTGCAACTTCAACTCTAACAACTCAGGTGTACTCATCCTATAAGGTGCCTTTGATGTCGGAGCTGCCCATGGCACCAACTCAATAGAAAATTCTACCTCCCTATGAGGTAGAAACTTTGAAATGTCCTCAGGAAATACATCCTGGAATTGTTGTAGAATTGGGTACCTACTGAAAACATCCACATCCTCAACTTCCTTACCTTTGTCACTAGAGATGTGTACTACAAATAACACACACCCTTTCCTGCAGCTATGCTTTGCCTGCATAGTTGTTACCGTCCTAACTGATGTGGCTTTCTTCTTATCCTGTAAGACTCTTGGTTCCCCATTGTCATCCAAGCATTCGATGGTCTTGTCATAAAAGTCCACCTTGGTTCTATGAAGGTACAACCAATCCATGACCAACAACATATTGTATGATCCCAATGGTAATACATTAAAATGTGATGTTGTAGGAATACCATTCGAATCGAATGCACAACCTCTTACCCAATGATGAACTCTCTTCTTTGTACCCATATCCAACTACACTAACGAAGATTTTGCATACAATTCCTTACTCAAACCAAACGTATCCACCAAGTCAGGGCTAACATAGATATAATTAGATCCAGGGTCAATAAAAATAGAAATAACTTGATCACAAAGCTTACTGTCCATCTTAATGATACATGCCTAATGGTCTGCATGTTTGTTATCCAATGCTGCATAACGCTCTAACGGACATCCCCAATAGTCTACGCCTCTTGTGCATTATATATCTAAGGCCTACCATCCTATTTTTGCTTGTAATCTCTCCTGCGATGATCTTTGCCACAAGTCCAACACTCTATAGGCTTACAACCTGTGTTCTTGTTTTTCTCCTATGATCAATGTCCCTATCCTATTTCAAATGCATTGAACTTCTTAGGTGGTGCTACATTCTCTTTATTACCTAAATCCTGGGGTCTCACTCACTTCTTGTTCCATTTTCATTTTTACTTTGCATTACCTTTCCAGTCTAGCTTAGTCTCAGATCTGTGCTTCAATTGTTCATATCAAATTTTTAGCTTTTAGATGGCTTCCTCTAGTGATCTAGGCTCATTGAACTCAATTTTGTCTTTGAATTCCATTGATAACCCACTAGTGAATCTCTAAATCTTGGCCTTCTCCTCCTTGAGGTAAGGCACATACCTCAGTAGCTCCAAAAACTTTCTAGTGTACTCATCATATGTCATAGATCCCATCTTTAGCTCATAGAATTCCCTTGCATTGTCATCAAGGTATCTCTCCGATAGGTACTTATTCTTGAATAGTTGCTCAAACTCATTCCACACCAAGTTCTCTTCATGTATACCTCTGACATTATTCACATCTTCCCACCAAATGTTTTCTTTACCTCTGAGACTAAAGGTAGCTATTGTGGCTTTCATGTTCTCCGAGTAATCATGCAACATAAAGAACTACCTCATGCCAAGCAACCATGCCTCTCCATCCTACAATTTCTTCAACTCTCCATCAAATGCAGGTGGCTTTTGTTTCTTAAACTCATCCAGAAAATACCCCTTATCGCTCTTCATGTAAGGATGATAGCGATGTCGATCATCATGCCTGTCAGAACTAGAACTAGAATGGTACCTATGTCTATCACCTCTCCTATTCGAAGTGTCCAAAAACTTGCCATCTCTTACCATGTCATCTCTATCTAACCTATGACCACCATGCGACCTACTTCAATATGCCCCATTAGTTTTTTCCTCCTACTCATGGCTAATTTGAAGTGGTCCCTATTGCTGCAATTCTGAAAAAACTTTGAAGTATCGCTGCATTTATCTATGCTAGTTTCTCCTATGCCTATATGATTTTGTCATTGTCTGCCTTACAACTCCTTCTTCTCAATGTATCTCCCAAGTCGGAAGAATTCCCAACACCATATTGCTCATATGATCCATAGGGAAAGTCTTTGTAGTCTACCATCTTGCTAGCCATTTTGATATTCTTCCTGTAAGGTATATCATGTCAGCTAAATCAAATCACAATAAACCAACGTACCTTAGTATAGTTCAGGGAGGATACCTCATCTGCAAGATCAACAATCAACATGATAAATGTATAACATAATCATGACAACATATAGAAACATAACACATAAGCATATAACCATGTAACAATGATTCTAGCTAGGGTCGAGTCATCAATGCATGACCTTATCAAAAATGCATACTGTGATCTCATGCATGACAACAACCATTACATCACTTTACACTTGACCACATGAAAAAATTAACATGTGTAATCAACCACACACTCATGATGACATACTCCACAACAACACCATCAACTTCTCATGACGACATCACTACAACCATGATCGATGCCATACAAATGCAACAAGAACATGGCCCTGCACACAAGAAACACATATGCAACTGAGATGAATGCACGACCAACACACAGCCCATCTAGTCTAAAGGGTGAACCATGCCCTGATACCACTCTGTAACACCCTCCTCCCATATTTTACTGGGGTAAACATGTGACAAGAGGCTACTATGATTGGATTCAACCTCCCAGGTGACATTAAAGGAATTGAATCGACGAAAACACATCATACAAACCTTCCATATCAGCTACAGGACCCCTAAGGACCATCCCAACACTTCTTGTAACCAACCCCTGGGTCCCATTGAGGTTTTAAACCTCTTGACCTCTAGACACTCCCATGCTATGGGCTTGATAGCGTTTAGGAGGCTTTGGACGCATAATGACAAGGCATGCCAATGTCGAGGGACTATTTTGCTCAGTGTTGAGCCAACGTCCCTGGGATTTTAGGCTCTTTTTCAGGCCTAAAGCCCAGGCCACTGCCTAGAATTGAATGACACCTTCAGAATAGAAAGATAACAAGGAAATAGTGAGGAAAATGCAAATACTTGAACAAGCCCTTGATTGGACCCCTATTAGCCATGACAAACATTTTGTCAAACATATCATGAATATGTAATCTACAGGTGTAAATAACATATCTACGCATAGCGGTCTCATACTCATCTGAGAATTACTAAGAAGCATTGATGCCTCAACACATTAGCTTCCATTTCATCCATTAGGTAATAGATACATTGTTCATTCATTTATAAGTAAAAACATTATGAGAGCCATACATAGCTATTGTCATAAATCATATACATAACCAACATATTAGCAATAGAAATACCAAGGAAATCACAACCATATGACCCATATATAAACCAGTATAATACTCATAGAAGTAAAAGGAGAAATAACCTCATATTGATGATGAAAAATCCAAATCCAGGATACAACTACCAAGTTCCACCTGACCATATAATGGCTGATCCAAATCTCTCTTCAGCCATTCACCCCTGTGCCAGATTCCAAGCATGAATGTGGGATCACATAGAACACATCGATCCAAAACCATCCAGGGCTTCCAGAGGCCATCCACCTCAACCCATCAAACAATGATTCCACCTCACGGTCAGACATCACAAAAACCATCATCATATTGGTCTCTACCCAAGCCTTGTAGGGTTCTCGAGTGTTTTTTCCAACCAAGGCTTCCAGGAATAGTAACTCAACCCACAACTTATTCTAGGCTTCCAGAGCATTTGTCCAATGAGGGCTTCCAGGACTAGTAACTCCTACCCATCTAGGGCCTTCAAAGCATTCATCCAACCAAGGCTTCCAAGACTAGTAACTCAACCCAAACTGCTACAGGTCTTCTAGAGCGTTTGTCCAACCAGAGCTTCCAGGAACTATTAATTCAACCCAAGCTAAAGGAAACATGAGAACCAAATAATAAAAACAAGGAAATAAATCCACAATCACCATGCTTATCTAGGAAATGGCAAGGCTAGGAAAATTTGTTGTCAATCTTGGCAATCCTCCATGCCAGTGACAGATCATGGCCAATAAAACACATGCATATGCCATGCATGCCAAAACTAGTGAGGGAAACATACATGGAACTTGGTACTTGCAAGAAAAACCTACTATAGATGTTGATATTGATGTTCTATTGCACTTTCCTTCTCTTCCTTTTCCTTCTTTCTCCAAAACTACAAGTATTCCACACCCTCCAAGAGTGATTGAAGAAAACTATAAGTGTCAAAGAGTATGAGAGAGAGAGAATAGAGAGAGATATCCAAAACTAAACTGACAACAGGTTACCAAATGATCTTCTGAAGCCTTTTTTATCAATTAGGCCTTTATTTTCTTAATTTTCCATTATTTTCCTTCAATTTCCTCCTCACATGCAACCTGTGACCTTTCACCTCCCTTTTCTCCTAATTTCCATTATTTTCATAAATAAATGTGTCAAAAATTCCATTTTTCCTTTCCAATGCCTTAGACATTTCCTTTTCCAATTTCCTTAGCCATTAATAACCAAATGAAAACCCACACTAGGATGTCTTGCCCAACATTCAGCTTGGAATAAGTGTCCCATCAACTGTGGTTATTATTTTTCCTTTATTACATGGAATTTTCACTACGGCTGTTACAAAAGGAAAGCAAGGATCAAGTAAGGAAGAGTTGGATCAAGCAGTTTTAGTAGGAGTAATTGCAGGTAACATGTTGCATATATGATTTCCTAGTTATTTTTGGAATGCATGTGCGTATTTGGTTCATTTGTTGTCATTGGCATGGGTTTTTTCTGTTCTGACAGTGGTTTCAGACTTGCCTTGCAATTTCTGTATAGCCATGGTGTGATGGGATTCATTCTTGGTTGAGCTTTAGATTTCCATAAGGTTTTGGATCCAGGTGAGGTGATCTCAGGAAGTCCCCAAGGGTTGGGGGTGGAGATGTTTTTCTCTAGGAAGCCCTCAACAAGTGGGTGGAGATAGGAAAATTCCTCAAGGGATGGTGAAGGAATTCTAAGGCATCTAAGATTGGTTTGGTTTTGTGATCTTGGGACTAGTTTATATGAGATCACGATAGTGTAAGGGTGGAGGTGATTTAACCTTTGGATTCCCTTGGTTGTATATGTATTGGTTTATTCCATGAGACCCCGCATTCATGCTTGGAATATGGCATAAGGGTGATTAACTGAAAGAAAGATTTGGTTTAGCCCAATATATGGTTGAGTGGTACATGGAAGTCCATGACTTGGTTGGATTTTTCATATGTTAATAAGAGTCATTTTCCTCTCATATTTTATGACTAAATGTATTTGTTATGATGTGGATTTGATGGTTGTTCTATCATTGTTATTATTTTAGTTGTATGCTAGTGATAAGCATGGTTTTATGACAGATTCCAGTTATGGATCTTATCTGTTTTGATTGGTAAATGAATGGTTATTGAATGCATGGCATATTATATGTTATTGAATCTATTATGAGAGGGCATTAGACCTTCTTGATGATTCTCAGTTAATTATCAGACCCCCATGTTTAGATATGCATTCATGACTTGTAGATTTCATGTTCACTATGTGTTTAACAGAATAACTCTCATTGTTAGGCCTGGTTAGGTTAAGTCCTTGATCAATTTTTGTGTTACAGGATTTTTTATTTTGTCATTTATTGTTATGGAAAGTCTCATCAAGTTTTGGGCAATGATCTGGAGACTAGCCTTGAAAACGCGACACAAATTTCACAGTTGCAGGAACAAAACTTGGAAATTGGGATTGTAGTCACCACCTTACAGGGTTATGCCTGTGACTAGAGGCCTATAGTTACATGTATGTAGTTCCATGCATGCGACTGGTAGTCTAGGTTAGTAAAATAACTATCTAACTCAGTATTTGGGCACCTAGAGTGGTTGTTTAGCTCTTGGGGGTCCTGTAGCTCTTAAGGAAGGTCAGTAAGGTTTAATTTTGTCAACTTCATTTCCTTAAGGTAATATAGGAGGTCGGGTCATGTCATAGTAGCCCTCAGCTCATGTTTACCCTGTCGGGACAGTGAAAGTGGGTAAATGGGGGGTGCATTACAAATTGATATCAGATCATGGTTCAAGCACTTGGATTGGATGGGATCGATGAATGTTGTTAGGAATGCATTGTCATGGTTATGTTTATGCATGAATAATAGGTTAGACATGCATCATGGTGGTCATTATGTAGTTTGTGTAATCATGATGTTAATGTGTTGGCTGAGATAGAGTAGGAGAAGCAGATTATTAGAGTGAGGTTGTAGCATTGGACCTCGAGGTAAGAGTAGATCGACATATAGGTTTGTATGTTGGGTATGTAGGTATGTTGGTTAATGGTTATAGATTATGGTTATGTATATGTCTATCATTCTATTTTTTTGTGGTTACATGCATGATAGATGTTAGTTTATTAGTGAGGTCATGTGCTCTTATGTCAGCTAGTCATGCATGGTAGTTGATTTCTTGTTATATGCATTCTGGTCGTACACATGATGATTATGGTCATTGCATTTAAGATCTTGACGTTATATGTATCGTGCTAATGTAGATTGGCTTGTGCAGATGGTTATGGTCATGACATTCAGGTATGAGTTAATATATTTATGATATTGTGTTGTAATAATCTAGTCTGACTTGTGTAGATGTGATAGCCTCCCCTGATATATATTGAGGTATGAGTTTAATTATGTATTCTATTTTGTTTATTTAACATTATAGATTTATAGGTTATTTGAATGATTGGTTAATTGCATGATATGAGTATGTGTCTATAATATTGCACGAAGGAATGATCTTGTTTTAAGATGGTTGTACTAATGCAATATGTGTTGAGATAGTTGATATGAAATTGAGTGTGAGTGGGTGATAGTTGTAGTATTATGGTTAATGACTGTGATTTGATTATGACATGGTTCTAAGTCTTGGTAAAGGTTGATTTAAAATTAATAGATACAATGTCTTGACATGTGACTCACAAGTGTGAACAACTGCAGGGAAACGTGCTTGGTATTAGCGTGAAAAGGTAATAGTTGATTTGTTTATATAACTAACAGGTGGGTGATGTGATAGCATTTAATAAGACTCAATTGCAGTAAGGAAGAGGTAAACTAAAGGAATTAGGTGATAATTCCTTTGGCTATCTTTGGAAACCACAATTCCAAATGAATGAGTGCTTTGCATGAGTATAGGAAGTATTCTTAACCTTGATTTTGTCTAGCATATGTGGATATGCACTATATTCATGAGCATGTATTTGACAGGTATAACAACTAGTTTTCAATTATGGATGGATTCATCAAGGAATTGGAGTCCCTTGAGAGATGATATATGTATGTGTTCAGTTACAGGTCAACGTCATGGATATAACAAGGTAAGGTAACTGGTATATTGCTATATTTATTTATACACTGATAGTTATGTGTTATGGAAGTATGATATAGGGGATTGCATGGCAAAAGAGACTGCCATGAAATATTGAAGAAGGCTCAGGTTGAGTTTTCCCTTGGAAGCATTGGGAACCCATGGGAACTAAGTCATAGTATTTGTTGGGAGTTTTGTGCTTTCGGGCTTTTGTGATTTGTTTGCACCTAATTTGTGGTTTCATTTATGTTTGGTGCATGGCCATGAAACTTTGTTTGTGGTGTCGTATTGTTATTGGTTTTTCATGGTTTTTCTTCTTGTTTGTTTCTTGTTCTTTCCTTTTATGCTTTGAGGGTCTTGGGAAAAGAAAGCTATTGAAGCTCGGGGAGAGCTGAATGAAACTCAACATGTAATGTAAGACTTGGATGAAGCTCAGTGCATGAGTAAGGGTAGCTTAAGGCAAGAATACGATAGCTAGTGGTGTTGGTTGGGTCCATTGGAATAAATGGGAGATGACAGGATAATCATGAGAAAGGTAACAAGGAAGGCAAAGGATTTGAAAAGGAAAATTGGTAATTATTGGAAATTATTTATGAAAATAAAGGAAAATATGAGAGAAGGGAGATGAAAGGTCACGGGTTTGCTTGAGGAGGAAATTGAAGGAAAATAGAGGAAAAATTAAGAAATTAGAGGCCTCAATGACAAAAAGCCTATGAGAATCAGTTCATAGATTTGGTTAGTTAATCCTTTTGTCAATTAAGTTTTGGAATTGGTTTAAGATAGGAGAAGAGCACCAAGAGGAGGAAATCAAGGACAAGCAAAGGAAGGATAAAAAAATCAAAGGAAAGACAGGATCAAGCAAGGAAGAGTTGGATCAACTGGTTTCAATAGGAATAATTGCAGGTAAGTATGTATGACTTCCTAGCTAGTTTTCACATGCACGTGTGTATTTGGTTCATTTTCTGTCATTGGAATGGATTTTTCTTGTTTTGACAGTGGTTTTAGCCTTTCATTGCCATTTCCAAATAACGATGGTGTGATGGGAATCATTCTTGGTTGAGATTTGGATTGCTGAAAGGTTTTGGATATCGGTGATGTGGTCTTAGGAAAATCCCAAGGGTTGGGGGTCGAGATGGTTTTCTCCGAGAATCCCTTAATAGGTGGGTGGAGACAAGAAAATTCCTTAAGGGGTGGTGAAGGAATTATGAGGCATCCAAGCTTGGTTTGGTTTTGTGATCTCGAGACTAGTTTAGGTGAGATCATGGTAGTGTGAGGGTGGAGGTGGTTTAACCTCTAGATTCCCTTGGTGTCTATGTATTGGTTTGTCCCATGAGATCTCACATTCATGCTTGGAATATGGCACAAAGATGATTGGCTGAAATAAAGATTTGGTTCAACCCAATCTATGGTCGAGTTGTATGTGGAAGTTCCTCACTTGGTTGGATTTTTCATATGCTAATAAGAGCCATTTTCTTCTCGTATTTTACGAGTAAATGTACCTATTATTATGTGGCTTTGATGGTCAATGTTCTATCATTATTATTATTCCAAATATATGTTGGTTATAAGCATGATTTTATGACAAATTCCAGTTATGGCTCTTATCATGTTTTGATTAGTAAATGAATGGTTATTGAATGCATGGCCTAATAGATGTTATTGAAGTTATTGTGAGAGGGGATTAGACCTTCTTGGTGATTATTAGATAAGTATCAGACCCCCATGTTAAATTATGCATTCATGACCTGTAGATTTCATGTTCACTGTGTGTTTTATGGAATGAATGTCATGGTTAGGCCTGGTCAGGTCAAGTCCTTGATCAAGTTTTGTGTTAGAGGCTTTTTCCTTGTGTCAATTATTGTTCTGGAAAGTCTCATCAAGTTTTGGGTAGTGAATTGGATACTAGACCTAAAAAGGTGGCACCAATTTCATGGTTGCAAGCACATAATTGGGAAATTGGGAATGCATTCGCTACCTTGCATGCTTATGCATGCGACTGGAGGCCTACATTTTCATGGATGCAGTGTTATGCATGTTGCTGGTAGTATAGGTTAGTAAAATAACTATCCAACTCAGGATTTGGGCACCTGGAGTGGTTGTTTAGCTCCTGGGGGTCTTGTAGCTCCTGAGGAAGGCCAGTAAGGTTCCATTTTTTCGACTCCATTTCCTTAAGGTGATCTAGAAGGCCGGGTCATGTCATAGTAACCCTCAACTCATGTTTACCTTAATAGGCTAGTGAAAGTGGGTAAATGTTGGAGTGGAGGGGGGTTACAAATTGGTATCAGAGCATGGTTCAAACACTTGGATTGGAAGGGTTGGATGCATGTTGTTAGGCATGCATTATCATGGTTATGGTTATGTATGCATATTAGGTCAGACATGCATCATGGTGGTCATTATGTAGTTTGTTTCATCATGATTCTAATGTGTTGGCTGAGATATAGTAGGAGAAGGGAATTATTAGAGCAAGGTTGCAGCACTAGACCTCAAGGTGAGAGCATATCGTCATACAGGTTTGTATGTTGGGCATGAAGGCATGTTGGTTAATGGTTGTTATATACATTATGATTATGTATATGCCTGTCATTCTAGTATTTTTGTGGTTACATGCATGAGAGATCCTAGTTGATTAGTGCGGTCATGTGCATGTGTGTCAGCTAGTCATGCATGGTAGTTGATTTGGTGTTATATGCATTGTAGTTGTACACATGATGATTATGGTCATTCCATTTAAGATCTTGATGTTATATGTATCGTTCTAATCTGGATTAGCCTATGCAAATGGTTATGGTCACGAGTAAGGGAAACTAAAGGCAAGAATATGACAACCAGTGGGATTGGTTAGGTCCATTGGGATAAATGGGAGATGATAGGATAGTCATGAGAAAGGTAATAAGGAAGGTAAAGTAAATGGATTTGAGACGTTAGTTGTCTTGGCTATGTTGGGAACTATTGTTCTCAATGTTGTGCATGATATTCACAAATAAAGGAAGTTATCTAGCCTTGACCTTATGATATCTAATAATTATGTTGTGATTATGATTATGTTGATGCCTATATATGTATATTTACATGTACGTATTTCATTTTTTGACAGGGTTGTCAGACATCATGATCATTTTATGCTAATGATTATATATATATATATATATATATATATATAGATATGCCATTGTCTGACAAGGTTGTCAGAGATTGTTCTTATGGAGGAATGATTGCTTATGCAGGTGAATGGCATGAAGAGGTTCGTGGTCTGATGAGGAATCAAGTGGGAAGAGTAGCCCTGAAAGATCTATGAGGTCAGTATCATGTGGATATGAGTTGATATTATGTGATTATACTATGTCCATGTTTATGCTATGATAGGTAATGCTAAGTGATACATTAATGGAATGAAAGCAGTGTGATTTGTGGCATGCTGGAAAAGCATGGAAGTGGGAAGACACTAGAAGCAAGGTTGCTTGGTAGAGGTCTCTAGATGTGCAGTATGGTGCTATGTACATATGGTGGTGTGTACATGTTGTACATGTGGTGTTGTGTGCAAGTGGTATTTTTTATACATTATGCAGGTGGTGCATGTACATGTGGTACTATGTACACATTGTGCTAGTGGTGTTGTGTACATGTGGTATTTTGTGGTCGTACACGTTGTGTTGTTCACATGTGGTATTGTGTTATGTGCAATGTGTAGGTGTTGTATCATGACATGTGCGTTCATTGTGTTGTACACCGAGTGTAGGTGTATGTGTTGTATTGTACACCAGGTGCATGTATCGTGTTGTACACCAGGTGCAGGTGTACGTGTTGTGTTGTACACCGAGTGTACATGTATGTGTTGTGTTGCACACTAGGTGCAGGTGTATGTTTTGTGTTGTGCACTAGGTGCAGGTGTATGTTTTGTGTTGTGCACTAGGTGCAAGTGTATGTATTGTGTTTTACATTAGGTGCAGGCGTAAGTGTTGTGTCGTACAATGAGTATAGGTGTATGTGTTGCATTATACATCGGGTGTAGGTTTTTGTGTTGTGTTGTACATTATGTATATATATATGTTGTACAGTGAGATGGGACAGGAAGGTACAAGACTGTCCAAGCTTTTGTTTTTGATATTAAGGGTTGAGGTTGTTTAGTCTTGGGATACCCTTGTTGCTATTGAGGGTTGAGGCAGTTCAGTCTCTGGATGCCCTTGTTGATATTGGGGGTTGAGGTGGTTTAGTATCAGGATTCCCTTTGTGCCGTTGAGGTTGAGGAAATTGAGTCTCAAGATGCCCTTATTGCTATTGAGGGTTGAGGTAGTTCAGTCTTTGTATGCCCTTGTTGATATTGAGGGTTGAGGTGGTTTAGTATCGGGATACCCTTATTTCTATCGAGGGTTGAGGCAGTTTAGTCTCGGGATACCCTTGTTGTTGATATTGAGGGAGGAGGTGGTTTAGTCTTTGAATTCACTTGTTTCCTGAAGAGAAGAGGAGGCACTAGGTGCTTGTCGGGTTTGTAAAACAAAACTAGCATGTATACATGGTTAAAGAGAAGAGAAGGCATTGATTGCTTGCTGGATTTAGCAACCGATTTAGTGTGTGTATGGAAAGGATAAAGAACAAAGGCAGAAGCAAAGAACCATTTGAAAGATAAGTATTTTATTTTAGTTTAATTATGCAAGTGATCTATGATTTTGGTTTATGATGGTTACATGTGATTTATGATGGTTGTGTTTTGAACTAATATGATGTGATATGTTTATACATAATGATTTGATCAAAGAGTTAGTTTGACTTGATGTGACAGGAAGTAAATAGAATTGGAAGTGTACCTTATTGATGAACCACCAATGAGATATGATTGAATTTATTTCAATTCCTTTTATTCTAATGAAAATGATGTGTTCAGTACAGGAAAGCAGGTAGATGGAGGTTGAAACTGACTGCAAGAATTAGTAGCAACAAAAGGAATTGGAACATGCAACAGTATGTTGGTAAAGCATTCAGGAGCAGGTCCATTGTGGGACACTGGTACACAATAGTGTCCATTAATTTCCATGAGCATTCTATGACCATTATGATGGTTTTGAGGCAAGGATATGCTTTTGACCTTACCATGTGAGGAAACCTTGCCAATGGATGGATCACCCAAGAAAGGGGATGTTAGATAACTCAGAAGGTGAGTGACTACACAGAAGGGGGTGACTGGATTGCCTGAGGGACTATGTAATAGAGAAGGGAAGGCCAAGGGATAGATTTGTTTGGTCATTATCATTTCCAGATGGAATCAGATGCACACTGTGAGTGTTCCATAGAACAATGAGTTGGTAACTATTCACTGAGGGGACATGTAGCGCGAGGATCATAATGCTAGATATTGGATGTAGGTTAGAATTGGGAAGTGGATTTTGAACTTCCTGGTGTTATCGGAAAATCTAGTGTCTATGCAGAGCTGCTAGTCCCACTAAGACGGGTAGCTATCTTAGAAACAAATAGATTAGAGTTAATTTTTCTTTCCTTTATGAGAAGTAGATAGGAGAAGATCAAAGAATACCAACCTTAATCCTTCGCTTGGTTCTTTGCTTGTTCCTTCTCCTCACCGACCAGTCTTTGTCGCTTCTCCCTTGACCATTCCACTCCAAAGAGTACTTGTAAAGTCAAAGGAGCATAATACCTTCAAAGTGCAGAGATCTACAATCATAATCAATATAGGACCAGATATATATTGACCACACAAATGCATATACTATCAGACATACAAGAATGTGGAGGAAAACGAGAATATCTTTATTGATATAAAGATTAGAAGAGAGGATTACAACCCATTGATCTGACCCAACGTCATCCTCCCAGCATGAAAGCCCTTCTTCACCTCATGAAAAGCTTAGATCACCCAACACTATGATGTTCCACCAGGAAACCAATAGCACTTCCTTGCAAGATTCAAAATTCCCACCCCTGGATCTCTGGGATGAGGGATCCATATATAGATGATTGAAGGGAGGTGAGTCAGCTTCTGGGATTTTGATTAGTGTCTTCTCTCTGATAGTTCTTGGTTCCACTTGGAGATTGATGATCTCTTACTCATCCCTGGGCGAATTCAGAGAGGCAAGTGTCACAGGAGAAGTTTCTAGAAGATTCTATGATCATCCACCTCGCAAACTGTCTCTGCCATTTGTCCACTCTCGCCCATCGCACCCTACAGAAGGGATTTTCAGTATGCATTGCATCTTTTACACTAGGCAGGTGAGATGCATCGCACCCTTAGCACTGAGCAACCTGTATGGTCCAGTTTTGACCAGTTCTGAGCAGTTTCCTGTGGAGAACTTCTGGGAGATGATGTAATCAGCTGACCTTGTTCCTTTAGGGCATGAAACAACACTTTTAGGGACTCAAGAGCCCTTGGTTTATGGACATATATGATTGGGGTTGTAGTGCCCAAAAATGTCTATAATAGTTGCCCCCTAAAGCATGAGGTCGTTAATCTTTTGATGTCGGGTGAAATGCTTTATCATGAGGATCCGAGTTTTTTCGAACTGGAAGGCGACCTGTAATAAGATACAATACAATACATTATCTTCATAATATTTTCATGATCTAGCTGAGGTGGGCATTCCCATGCTTAGCTTTATAAATTCATTTTCATGTACATAGGACAGACAACCGTCTATGTAGCAGACTGATGATTCTGATAGAGCCATCATCCTTTGATTCAGATGATCATCTGTGCAGCAATGATGTACATTTGATGTCTTTATTTTCCTGAATATATCGCAGCCCAAATGGATGAAACTAGATCCAGGGTCTTCAAACTCGTCCAATCTTCGCTTGAAGTACAAGTCGATCCATGGGAAAAATGTTCTGGAGTCGAACATGGAAAGACATTGCTTGATTACCAGCCAATGATGTAAACTGTTAACAGGCGCGGGAGGAATCACCGATAATGATGATGACCCTCAAGGTATGGCAGTACAATTCGCGTGGTGTGAGAATGGGACTTGGCATCGAACATCACGCAAAATCTCTTGGTCGAAGGCCATTGATGTAAACCTGTCGCCGAAAGTGAGAAACTTGCCATTGAGGCATGCAAGCTTCAAAGTACTGAAAGGGTTGTTCCGAGGTCGACTTCTTGGATAATGAGCTGATGTCGAAAAGAAGTGACCCGTCATAGGAGGGCCTTAATGAATCCCACATCTATGATACGGAATGGAGCAAATGACTTTTGGAGGTGAAAACGATCTGATGATATAGGGTTCAAGGTGACGGTCATGAAAGAATGAAGCGTAAAGGTATTGCAGTGGATGAGACACAAGACGAGTTGGTGAATTCTCTAATTGACTTCTCTTGAACATATCGGAAACACTTGGAATGGATTGGTAGCATTAACCCCAAAGATGGATGGTACGATGGACCAATGGTAATATGACTGGTGAACGAAATAACCCAACCCAACTCATACAGGGAGTGAAAGTGTCATGTTCAAGAGCGAATTTGCTACCAATAAAGTTTCTTCAAGTTTTCTTCTCAATTTTCCCCAGTCATTGTTGACCAGTACCTCTTTATTTTTATCAAGCTTGAGGAGGATAACATATGCTTGTTCTATAATTTTCCCTTCGGGCAAACCCGTCGCTATGTTTTAATGAGCCTAGCGACAGTGAAACTCGATCTTGTCTATATGGACAAGTTTGTTGCTATTGGTTTTAACGAGTTTAACGACAAAGATAACTCGGTCCTTTTCAATTTTAGAGAGTCTGAAAGGGACGTAAATGAAACTCCAGTAATCCTTTTTCGTCATATAATCCCTTAAGTCCGAAAAAGTATAAAATAATACGAAAGGGATGAATTTTTGATAATTTTAACAAGCCGAACAAAACAAGCGCTTGATCTTTTTGTGTAATAATTCCTCAGGTCCAAAAAGATTAAAATCTAGAGGAGGGATAGCACTCTCGGTAGCTTTAATGAGCTGGAGAGGCCAACTGCTCGGCAATCTTTTCATATTTTACGAGTCAGATGAAAAGAGCTTAAAGGAGACTCGTTTTTTTTAGGAACGAGTGATAATTTCGAGTAGAAGCTGATTCCAGGTAAGGTTTGGAATTTTCCAATCATGGCAGTGTCACAAGGATGGCTAACAGGATCACTCTTCGCAATTGTTCCTCAAAAAGGGTAAACAATCAAATGGAGGCGTATGATTGGCTAAAACAGAGTGGAGGTGATGATGAGAACACGACCAAGGCTCAAAAGATGATGATAATGCATTCACAATGAGCTTAAACTCTGGGGGAAACATTTGCTCATTGCTTAGGTTTAATTTTTAACGAGCTTGAACTTCACATAAAAAACTGCTCGTGCCAGTCATATAATGAGGACATCTCATCGATAGATTCCATTTTTATGAAGCTTGCACCTTTCGAAGCTCTGCTCCATTGCCTATCGTATGCAAGTTAGGAACGACCAACTACGCTCCTCTACTTAACTACCAAGATCACTACCAAGGTTAGGTAGGAAAATTTTTCCTTTACTTTGCTGGTGCCATTTGGCCCATGCGAAGACGAACGATCGATTTGACCACTCACCCGACTTAGGCGGTTGAAGTCAGCGGAACCATAGAGTTAGCGTTATGCTGGTCACTTCTCACTCGCACACAAGAGGTTTGCATGCCCCCAGGTATAGCAAAGTAGAGTTTCCAGGTTACCCTTCAATTTGCAGACAAAACATTTGTTCTATCGAGAAAGGCCTACCTTTTAACGGAGGTATCTTATTCTAGTCTAACTCCCTCTTCCTATACGGACGGGCATCAGACCAATTATATATCCTTCGCGGAAACCTACCCTATACCTGAAGTTTCCCTGCCAAAGTAGACCAAGGTGCATGCCCCTTGGGTTTTAGTCATGTCCCGTGAATTACTCGCATTGTTCAGGTGGACGGACTGGAGATTGATGAGACATTCCTTACGTAAAAAGACCAGTTAGGGATGGCGTTTGACTATTAGCTATGTGTGAGTCGGGGAACGAAAGTTGGTCTATGAGCTGGACCACTTTGCCTTCATGTGGAAAACACATTACTCGAAAGAGTGAGGAGACAATGGCTCCCATGCAATAAATATAGTCACGCCCAAGGAGTAGATTATAGTCTAGAGGTCCTTGGACTACCATTACGTTCATATAAATGGTTTTCCTTCTTAACGTTATAGGCATATTGGGGAGGATCCCTAACGGTTTACTGGTTCCTTTGTCGAAGCCTGTCAGATTCTCATCTCAGGCAGAAGCAATGGCGAACCAAGAACTTTCCAAGCAGTTGAGTAAATGATACTCACAGAAGCCCCTTCATCTATGATGGTACCGACCATGACCATTTTGTAATCTTGTACAATGATTCGGAATGGTACATTAGCCAGTAAATGGGGTCTGCCTAGTAGATTCCAATCGAAGGAAACGACTAGGTTGCTTGGAGGTGGGACCGAATAGATGACCGGATATGACTCTGACGAACTTCCTTCATGTAGTAAAGGAATGGATAGATTTCCCCCATGTTCATCGGAGTCTGTGTTTACGAAAAGAATTTGAATGGTGTCATTCTCATTCTCTTCGGTGATTGTATCATCTAAAGATGGACCTTCTGAAGACAAGACCGGGCCGACTGCCACCTCAACCTTTTGACTTTCGTCTGGTATGGATTCAATGGGTTTATCTTCAACGATAGATGCTTCGACCAACAACAATGGCGTGTCAGTCGGATTTTCAACTAGTCATGGAATCGGCAAGAGTTTCTTGTATCCAGGAGGGAGCCGTAGCAGTGAAGCAGGACGGTTATCCAAGACTCTTTTAGCTTCGTCTAGGAAGGGACAACGGTGGATGACGTGATCGCCTTCACACAGTTTACAAGGAAATTTACATTTCCTTTTCTATCCAAATACGTCAATTTCACTAGTTGACGGTGTACTTTCAACATGATCTTCAGAGGTTGATGACACCAAATTGTGCAAACGAGGAGACCAGTCCCTTAAGATCCGAGGGATGCAAGGAAAATCTCGATGATAGTGGTCTCCTTTGCAAGTGACACATGGAGATTTAGGCTTGGATGGTGCAGTGTGTGGATTTTCACTAAACGATGCTTGGTTGCCCCTTTTCACCTTTGGTTGCTTCTTCTTCTTCTCTTTCTTCTCTTTCCCCTTCTTCTCCTTCTTAGTTACTTTATTTTTGGCTTTACCAGCTTCATCAAGCGAAGAGGAAGGAGGAGAGGGAGAATCGGACGAAGTAGAAGGTTGGGGGGTAACTTTACTATCATTTAGTTGCTGAGTCGATTGTTCAGGAATCACGGTGTTCTGAATGACGGAGGTCGAGAAGAGCCATATTGGCAAGCCAATCGTCAATCCTGGAAGTGACAATGTGCCCATATGAGGTGCACCAACATCTCCCCAAAAGTAGAAAGGACTAGGATTTCCTCCAAGGGGAAATCCTTGGTTGGTGGACTCCATTTTCCTCAACCTAAGACCAACACGGGAATGGTGATATTATTCCGATTAAAATAAATTTTAGACGCTTTGACATAACTTGTTTTTTCAATTTTTAAGAGTCGATAAAAAACAAAAGATGACTCTAGTTGCCTTCGATTTTTAATGAGCCTAAAGTGACAAGTGCTCAGATGGACCTTTCCCTTTAAGGAGTCTGAAAAGGAACAAAAGAGACTACTCTGGAAATTTAGACATAGGGATTTCCAAACCAATCGCAAAACTTCAAAATACTTTTTACGGTACGACAGTCAATCTTCCCGAATGCTGTGTTCAGTGCATTGCAATCGATAGGGTGGTAGACACAGCTTCCTATGGATAAAGGATATAGCCTATTGTGGTCTCCCAATATATAGTCGACGGTACGTGGGAGCACAAGTCCGTATTGGCACTTGTCATCTCAAAGAGGAGGAATCACCCAACCAACAATGAATGCGACAGTTACCAGGCTTTATGACACCGGAATACGTCTCTAGCCTAGACTTCTAGATGTTCTGCGTTAGGTTCCAAAGTGTTTTTATGTTCATTGAATTTATTTTACAGTTGATCTTTCTTAAGAAATTTGCCTTTCAGGTTCACTGCATGATGTAGATATACAATTCCTAAAATGCAATCTGATAAACAATCGTTTAATCTTCTTTTTGCAATGAAAATCCTAGCTACTAAAGAAAGAGAGATGATATTCTCTCAACATAGAGCAGAGAGCACACACTAGATGCACTGTCCTAAATCAAACCAACAAGCAGTCTAAATGCAAATGCATATGCATGTATTTGTTTTCAGCTTTCTTAATGTGTGAATGACAAGAAGAATGCTAAGTACAAATCTGAATTATCTTTTTAAAGCGACAGTACTAACAAATTTCTCTTCAAAATGAAAGGAAGATAATGACGACACTTTGCGACTTTGAATTGAAAACTGCTTTCGACACTTGAAAAACTACTAATCCAAATCAAATACAAGAGTAACTGTATAATCGACCATCAAGAATAATAGAATTCTTTTCTCTGACTGAAAACGACACTTGCGACACTTCCAAATCAAAAGATGACAATTTGATTATGCTACTTTTGTAAAAGAGAACTGTAAATGGCACACAATACATAAAAAAATTCACTATTCTTTGTACTATGGAGGCGGAATCATGCAAAGGAAGGGTGTTTCCACAATGGTATACTGATCACAGACAACAAAACTCCTGAATAAAGTTGAAGAGAGTGAACACAGAAACCAAAATCTGAGAGCAGAAGAGGTCTTATCTGATCAGTGCACCTACAACACAGGGAAAGTGCGATGCAGCGCACCTACTGCACACGGGAGGTGCGATGCATCCAAATTCCCAAGAGGAGAAAGTGAGATGGTCCAAGGATGAGACTTCAACTTGGTTCTTGGTCACAGTTTGCAGCTTAGTTCAGGGATTTAGGCTGAGCTAATGATAGTCAGTAAATAGAAATCACAGGGGCTGATCTAATGAGGTTACTAGAGCCACCACTAGGTCAATTAGGATGTTTGAAAATCAATTGTTTAGTTTATAAACAAAACCCGGAGATAGATTGAAGCAACATTGATCTACATTGCACTTGCATAGAAAATGCAGTTCGAAGGCTAGCTGGCTTAACTTCAGGCTACGTATGTAAGTTTATAAAGCAAACAAATATAGACAAGAAAGCAATCTATTCGCTCCCCAGTAGAGTCGCCATTTTGTTATCGGGAAATCTAGTGTCTATGCAGAGCTGCTAGTCCCACTAAGACGGGTAGCTATCTTAGAAAGAAACAGATTAAAGTTACTTTCGATTTCCTTTATGAGAAGTAGATAGGAGAAGATCAAAGCATACCAACCTAAATCCTTCACTTGGTTCTTTGCTTGTTCCTTCTCCTCACCAACCAGTCTTTGCCGCTTCTCCCTTGACCATTCCGCTCCAAAGAGTACCTGTAAATTCAAAGCAGCATAATACCTTCAAAGTGCAGAGATCTACAATCATAAGAAATATAGGACTAGATATATATTGACCACACAAATGCATATACTATCAGACATACAAGAATGTGGAGGAAAACGAGAATAGCTTTATTGATATAAAGATTAGAAGAGAGGATTACAACCCATTGATCTGACCCAACGTCATCCTCCCAGCATGAGAGCCCTTCTTCACCTCATGAAAAGCTTAGATCATCCAACACTATGATGTTCCACCAGGAAACCAACAACACTTCCTTGCAAGATTCAAAATTCCCACCCTTGGATCTCTGGGATGAGGGATCCATATATAGATGATTGCAGGGAGGTGATTCAGCTTCTGGGATTTTGATGATAGTTCTTGGTTCCACTTGGAGATTGATGATCTCTTACTCATCCCTGGGCGAATTCAGAGAGGCAAGTGTCACAGGAGAAGTTTCTGGAAGATTCTATGATCATCCACCTCGTAAACTGTCTTTTCCATTTGTACACTCTCACCCATCGCACCCTACAGAAGGGATTTCAGTATGCATCGCATATTTTACACTGGGCAAGTGAGATGCATCACACCCTTAGGACTGAGCAACCTGTATGGTCCAGTTTTGACCAATTCTGAGCAGTTTCCTGTGGAGAACTTCTGGGAGATGATGTAATCAGCTGACCTTGTTCCTTTAGGGCATGAAACAACACTTTTAGGGACTCAGGAGCCCTTGGTTTATGGACATATATGATTGGGGTTGCAGTGCCCAAAAATGTCTATAACACCTGGGAAGGAGATGAATCCTGGTATTATTTTAAGGGTGGAGGTGTGAGCCTCTGGATTCCCTTGTTGCAGATGCAGGCACCGTACCCTTTAATTTGTTGGTTAAAGCAACTGTGCTTATGTATATATGTGTATTTTATTATGAATATTGTATCGACCTAGATTTATAAAGATCCATAGAAATTATGGTTATTTGTTGGGTGAAGGAAATGTGCATAGGTATATATGTGGTTTCTATTGTAAATACCATAATGAGTTGTCTTATAAAGCTCCAGTGTGTGGTATGTTGTGATGTTTTTAGCACGATGTCATTGTAAATACTGCATGAAGCTAATTTGTAAAACTCCATGGGTAGTATGTTTTGGTTTTCATTGGCCTTGCTAGTCATGGGTGTAAAAGAAAACCAAGGACGATGTTCCTCTAAGGGGGAGGGATTTGTAATAGCCCTAGGTTAAAATTTCATCTAATAAAGTTAATAAAGGCAAAATAAGACAAAGGTCATGAGACACATATCCCAAGTTTAATGTTGGGAAAAAACATCCTAGTGGGTGTTCATTTGGTTTATTATAGCTAAGGTAAATTGGAAAAGGCATTAGCAAAGGCTTTAAAAAGGAAAAGTGGCAATTATTGACATTTATCTATGAAAACAAAGGAAAATAGGAGAAAAGGGATATGAAAGGTCACAGGTTTGTAAGGGGAGGAAATTGAAGGAGAATAGAGGAAAATTGAAGAAATTAGAGGTCTCAATGATAAAAAGGCTTATGAGGATCAGGTCAAAATTTTTGTGACTTGAGCCTTTTGTCAGTTCAATTTTGGAATTGGTTTCAGAGAGGAGAAGAGCACCAAGAGGAGGAAAGAAAGGACAAGCAAATGAAGGAAAAATAAAGAAACGAAAATCAAGGATCAAGCAAGGAAGAGTTGGATCAAGCAGTGTCAGTAGGAATAATTACAGGTAATAGGTTTCATGTATGATTTCCTAGCTGGTTTTGGCATGCATGTGTGTATTTGGTTCATTTGTTGTCATTGGAATGGGTTTTTCCTGGTTTGACAATGGCTTCAGCCTTTCCTTTCCATTTTTGGATAGACATGGTGTGATGGGATTCATTCTTGGTTGAGATTTGGATTGCTCAAAGGTTTTGGATCCAGGTGAGGTGGTCTCAAGAAAATCCAAAGGGTTGCAGGTAGAAATGGTTTTATCTAGGATTCCCTCAATAGGTGGGTGGAGACAAGAAAATTCCTCAAGGGATGGTGAAGGAATTATGAGGCATCCAAGCTTGGTTTATTTTTGTGATATTGGGATTGGTTTATGCGAGATCGCGGTAGTGTGAGGGTGGAGGTGGTTTAACCTTTGGATTCCCTTCGTTTTCTATGTATTGGTTTATCCCATTAAATCCCACATTCATGCTTGAAATATGGCATGAGGGTGATTGGTTGAAAGAAATATTTGGTTCAGCCCAATCTATGGCTGGGTGGTATGTGGAAGTCCCTGACTTGGTTGGACTTTTCATATGTTAATAAGAGACATTTTCCTCTTGTATTTTGTGAGTAAATGTATGTGTTATGATGTGGCTTTGATGGTTGTTCTATCACTGTTATTATTTTGTTTATATGTCGGTTATAAGCATGGTTTTATGACAAATTCTAATTATGTCCCTTATCATGTTTTGATTAGTAAATAATGGTTATTGAATGCATGGCCTAATAGATGTTATTGCAGCTATTATGAGAGGGCATTAGACCTTCTTGATGATTATAAGATAAGTATCATATGCCCATGTTCAAATATGCATTCATGACTTGTAGATTTCATGTTTACTATGTGTTTGATGGAATGACTGTCATGGTTAGGCCTGGTTAGGTCAAATCCTTGGTCAAGTTTTGTGTTAGAGGGTTTTTTCTTGTGTCATTTATTGTTTTGGGAAGTTTCATCGAGTTTTGGGCAATGATCTAGAGACTAGCCTTGAAAAGGTGGCACATATTTTGCGGTTACAGGCACAAAACTGGTAAATTGGGACTGCATTTGCCACCTTGCAGGCTTATGCATGTGACTGGAGGCCTACAATGGCATGGATGTAGTGTTATGCATGCAACTAGTAGTCTAGGTCAGTAAAATAACTATCCAAATTAGTATTTGGGAACCTGGAGTGGTTGTTTAGCTCTTGGGGTCTTGTAGCTCCTAAGGAAGGTCAGTAAAGTTTTATTTTTTCGACTACATTTCCTTAAGGTGATCTAGGAGGTCGGGTCATGTCATGTAGCCATAAGCTCATGTTTACCCCGGCTAAAGTTTTCTTAGCTAAAGACTAATCACTTAGCCAACACAGAGGAGCAATCCACAAAGGTTCTTCATGATGGGGTTGGTGATGTTGATGTGATGCGTTGAATATGAAAACATAAGAGGTGATTTTGTATTAGAATAAAAGCTTTCGATATCTTTATTTTTATAAGTATTCTAATGGAATAGTGGGAAATATGTTGTTCTATTAAGAGACTCTTTGTGTGAAGGTTGATGATTCAAAATCATGGATGCAAAAGTTCCAACCATGTTAAAAGTTGGTGTGGTCCACATGGACTGTGATCTGTATTTAATGACTTGGATAACCCTAGATAATGATTTCTTAGCCAAAGACTATTCCTACAAGTCATAGATAAACTAAACAATTAAAAATAAAAAAAAAAAAAAATACAAAACTAATTATACAAAATGAAAAAGAATTTGATGAGATTGAAAACTTGACATTGAACATCATTCAATCCTAGAGATGAAATCTTTTTACTCATCCATCTAAAAGAAACCAGCCATGTGTGCCTTTAAAATTGCATGCATTTATTGAGTTTGTTTAGATGTTGTAGCATATGCTCTTCCTATTAGTCATACATCTAAAAGAAGCCAACCATGTGCATATTTAAACTTGCGTGCATTTATTGAGATTGTTTATATGTTGTAGCATATGTTTTGTTTGTTGCATTACCATCACTATCTATAAGTACTATGAAGGGCTTTCAAATACTACAAAATTGGAACCCATGTTTCTTTCAACCTCTACATATATAGCGTTGCTCTAATGTTTTTGTGGGTAACATCTATATTATTTTCTCAACTCTATTATATGTGTCCTATGTAGCATGGACCAACTTTAAATAGGTGAAAAGTTGTATTTACTTGGATTTAAAACTTGTATTTTATTATTTTCATTTTCTCATCTTCAATCAGTACAATGGCCAAACTCCCCACTTTTGGTTTGCGTTAATAACCAAGTCAATGATGAAAATTTCTAATTCAAAACTACCATATCCTATATGTGAAAAAAATGACTACAACTCAAACATATCAATATCAATCATACCTAGTTAAGTGTGACAATAGGAAATTTCAGTTGAAAGTCTTACCGAGTCATGCCCTTCAAAGTTTTAAAGTTGTTGAAAGGGCGCACAACATAAATCATCTTGTGATGCCCTTTAGATAATAAGACTTATTTAACTTTTCGTTTTTTTTTTCTAATTAGGGGACTCCCACCCTTAACCATTCCTTGTGAGATTATGAACAAGTGATTTAATGAAAACTAAACCCCACACAAATCAACCAGTATACACCTTATGGGTGATTCAAATTATGATATTATCATAACTAATTCAATGTAAATGAGCATTAGAGTTTGAAACAACTTTAGTCTAGGTGATGAAATACAAGGATGACTTAATTATCATCAAGTTGTAGGATCATTGATTAAGAACAAAAAAAGTTGTTAAGCCTATCAAAGCCCCATGTTAACCCTAGAACCCCTTATTAATGATCTGTAAATTTTCGTGGATATTCCACTGGACAATTTTTCACAATAGATTTGATAAAGTTATGCTTAAAATCTGAAATCTACACTATGATGGTTTATTTTTCCTTAGATTTATAGATTTGTTAACTATTGTGCTATGCTTATGTAAGCAATAGGAAAAATATTTAGAAAATAAAGAGAAAGGAAAATAAAATCACCAAACAACAATTGACATAAGATATTCCCTAGGAAACCATTTCAGGAGAAAACCCAGTTGGAAGGTGAAGCCACTCTACTCTCTTTCTCTAAGTGGAAAATGAATGCAAGTACAAAGAAGTGACTTGTAGGCTACTACAATGCACAAACCCTCTCTGTTTTCTCTCTCTCTATCCACTCTTGGCTACTTTTCTCATATATAGAACAAAATGCACTTGAATAGCATGAAACCCCTTTTCCTGCTAGTGGACCAATGTTAACACACCCCTATTGTTAGGAGAATATTTTCGAGAGGATGAGGCAAAATTTCAGTTTTATATGGTTGGTGATGATCCACATAACAATAAAGGAAATAAGAAGGGAAAACACTACAAAGAATTTCATATCTACAAAATAAAAGTTAGAAAACCCTACAAAAGAGACTACCAATATTGAAAAACATATGCCAATAAATATGACAAGAAAACCAATGGAAAGAATTTGATTTTATTATTATTGAAAACACTTGTTGGAGAAGAACACAAACATGGGTCTATAACCACCTCCTTCGTGGGATGGGTCCTTTTGAGTCCCTATACCTCCTATAACTAATTTCTTACTCTTTCTCTCATTACAAAGATCAAATGAAGAATGTTGGTTGAACTCAATATGGAGAGCTCATGAGTGATGAGAAAAAAGTGACAACAATGATTATGAGCATTGTAGAGAGTGAGGGAAAAACCTCTCTATTTATAATAAAATGTTAGGATACATCTAGATTTAGTCAAATAATAAAATATTATTAGACCAAATCAAGATCTAACCATTAGGAGTAGTTTTTATATTTAAGAGACGAAAAGATCAATTAAATGATCAAAAATATTTATTTAGTAAACTAAATAAAAAAATAATGATTAATTGAGTTAATTAAGAAAAATGGTTAAAGTAATTAATAAATAAAATTATTTACTAACCACTTTAAGGAGATATGGTCAAGCTGAGTTAGAAATAATTACTAAATAACGATTTATTTAATTATTCCTAGGCAATGTGGTTATAAATAGTTAATAAATACGGATTTAATAATTATTGTTGGAAATAATACTAAGAGGGGGGGGGGGGGTGAATCAGTATTATCAAATCAATATAACTTTTTCATTTCCATATTAAGATTCATATACGCTACTTTAGTTAAGGAAAACTCCGTGTATACGCAACTGTGTGTAATGCAACAAGCGTATATCCAATAAACTTATGATTCAATTAGTTGATCCTTAATGAGTGCATCAGAACATTATTAACCATAAGAACAGTAAACAGGAGCAGTAAAACAGAACAGATTATCACACACAAGAAGCAGACATGAACACCATGATGTAAGGTGGAAACCCAATGTGGGTGAAAACCACTTGCTGCAAGTCGTCTCAATCTTCTTTTTAATAAGAAACTTCTTTTTACAATAGTTCTATACTAGTGCAGTCTTATACTAGTACGCAGGCTTCTACCTGCAGAAGGCTACAACCTTCTCTCATTCTCCAGACTCTCTTGGAAGGGAGATACAACCCCCTTAGCTCTTGTACTAGCCAATCCTTTTACTAGTACATAGGTGCCGACCTACAGAAGGCTACAACCTTCTCTTTCTTCCTCCATGTACCACGTTTCATAAATTTTCACACTGGATACTCCTGAAGCACAACACCATAATCTGAAAGGCCACGTTTCATCCAATTTTCATACTGGACCCATCAATATCATTGAAGCACAAAAACAATCACCACTTGCATCATCAATCTCTGAATCACCCAATACTGAATCACTGAACGTTGTCAACAAAAATGCAGTCACCAGAACACAGAGCAGAACACCAAACTCTGCAACAATGTCCAGATCCAATTTTATCATCAAAATAATGCATCAGAGTGCATACGCTACTTGGAAGTGCCGAACCAGCGTGTATATGCAACTTCACCAAAGTGAACCAGCATATATGTCATTAATTACTTATTCATAACTTCGTTGCACTTCCTGACTTCAGACATACCCAAATCATTACATATACAAAGTTAATATGTATGTTAGCAACCAGATCTAGTTCATCAGATCACATAAAGATAAGTCATTCTGATCCTGATCCATTATAGATCTCATCCATCAATACTGAAGCTAAACATAATCAACCAATCTGAATATGTAGAATACTGACACCAGTAAACAGTCATCAGAACTCATCAACAACCAGAAACACCTATAACTTCAAACATCATAGCTCATATGGTATACGCTACTTAGATATATCTAACCTGCGTATGTACGCGCTTCTATCATAGTCAACCAGTGTATACATCTATAAATATTCATTCATGAGTTGTAGCTATTTCAAACTTAAGTTATACCTAGATCAGAACATTACATGCGTCAGTATACAGATCTAGAATAAACATGATCAAACCATATAGAGATGATTCATTCCAAGCCATTAGATCCCGATCTATCCTTAGATCTTGTTCTCCATCAACCGCTGAGATTCCTCCTTAGCTCAGATCAAGCAAAGCATCATGAACCCATAACCTGCATACTAGATCTCATACTTCATCAGATATTCAAGACTTTCTCAATGCATTTGCCTAATGATCTTCTTCTCCTTTTATAGTCTTAGGCCTTACTCAATACCATTGTCCAAAACCATTGAGAACCAATACTAGGGACCCAATACCTGGGTTCAATACTTCAGACGCATTACCAAGGACCAAAACCATAGGTCTAAATACCACGGACGCAAAAATAGGCTTTCCCACATGTACGTGCTTTTCCGTGCATGAAAGTGCATGCATACGCATACACGACTTTTGATCAGCAATCCCGCGTGTATACACGCCTTTGTATATAGTGAACTTGTGTGTATAACCTACGTGTATACCCTACTTGGTATATAGCGAACCTGTGTATATACGCGACTTGGTATATAGTGAACCTGCATATATACTCTTCTTTCTTCATTCTTTGTAGTCTGATCATCAACTCTTTGCTACTGACCTGCTGCACTATGATCTGTCATCTGTGTGAGTTGCCATCAAGGACAACACTTGTATCATAATGCCAACAATCTCCCCCTTTAGACTTGATGGCAAAGCTAACTTGCCATACTGAGAACTGACATCTTAATGAGTTGTCATTGTTCATTACATCTGAACTGATCCCATGTATTCTATCACATCTAATATCTCTTCTGTAGTTTCATCTAGTTATATATAAGTGAGTTGTTCTTCTACAAGAGGTTGCCATCAAGTACAACAAATGCATCATAATGCCAACAATCTCCCCCTTTGGACTTGATGGCAACAACCATACCAAGTCACTCTCCCCCTTTGACATCAAGAGCAAAGGGTGGACCAAGATATTCTCTTCCTTGATATACATCCCGCTGTCCATACTCCATGTAAGCACCATATATGCATCATCAGAGAATCAACCACAAATTTGATCATGCATATATCAGCAAGAAGTATCAAGGCATCATCATCAACAAGTTAGGATCAAAGCACTTCTAAACATCTTACAAGTATCATCAACAAATTGAAACCATTATCAAACAGAGCAAGTAATGGACTGAATCATATCAGACCCTTTTCCTAAGCCTGTCCCACTGCTTTTCTCAAACATAAATATATGCAACTGTGCACTGTCTAACTCGCGTATATACATGACTTCTCTTTATGAAACTTGCATAAGAGATTGAGAATACTGAAGTTTTACACTTTCAGCTTCCTCTGAGTCTGTTATGTTTGTATATTGTGCTGAGTCACATCTTTCTGACTGTACTTCCTTCTTCTTCCATATCTTCAAGTGTGATGATGTTTTCTCCTTTTGGTATGATGCCCAAACTTTGTTCCTGCATTCCTTTACTATATGTCCCAGCTTGTTACATGCATAACATCTTACATGTCGCATATTCCTTCTGTAGCAATCAACAACTTTGTGACCAAACATATTGCAAGAAAAACAATATCCCTTAAAGTACCTGGAACGTGATGATCTTTTTGCGTGATGATCTTGAACCATTCTACTTCTGCATCTGGCTGCAACATGTCCAAGATTATGACATACATAACATTCAACATTATTCATCAGAGGAGTAAAATATTTTCTTTGAAGAATTTCTTTCCTTGGTTGTTGATGGGATTGACCTCTCATCTCCTTGTTGAGTATTTCAGATTGTGCAATTGTATTATTTTGTGAATTAGATTCACCTTCAATAGATTCATGAAAACCAATACCAGTTTTGATAGCAGGAGACCTTTGACTACTAAGAATATCATCCAAGATCTTAGTACTATCTTGAAATCGTAAGAGCTTATCCTTTTCTTCTAACTTATATTTTAGAATATTACCTCAACCTGAAGTTGCTCTTCCTTTTCACGATACTGCTTCTTCATGTTTTCTTCAACTTTTCTTCCTTCTTCAAACTGGTGTCTTAATTCAAGAACTTCATTTTCTTGTTTTTCAAGAGCTTGGAGTAGTTATTTATTCTGCTTATTTGATTCTTCAAGATCTTCTTTTAGCGAGAGGATCGTAGCTTCAAGACTTTCATAGTAACTGGATCTTTCTCTGAGTTTCTTGATTTTTGTGCTCCTTTCATTTACTTCACTTCTTAATGATGTCACTTTATCCTGCAACTTTTGACATTGATCTTTCTTTTCCTTGAATAGCTTCCTTACCTTGTTTCCTTCCTCTAGTTGAGATTTTAGTTTGGTAACTTCTTCTTTGAAGGCACATTCCATTTTGTTCAATAGATCTTGTTGATCTCTAATTTTATCTGTAAGCCTTTTAAACTCTGCCTCTATTTGATATCTTTCTTTCTCACCCATAAGAGAAAATTCAGTTGTTTCGCCATCACTTTCATCATCTTCAAATGGATGGATAAATGTATCACCAGAGGATAACAAATTCATACTTGATAGTTCTTTTGCTAGTTCATCTTCATTTTGAAGTGATTCTGAATCTGAAGTGCTTCTTCCACAAATTCCCCAATCGATTCTCCCACTGTCATAGCTCTTCTGAGATGTCTTCTTCTTCTTAGGTGCTTTCTTCTTAAGCTTCTTTCCCATTGTTCTACGGATCTCCTTCAAGCGATCAAGCTTCTACCAAAGGACCTGCTCTGATACCAATTGTTGGAAATAATACTAAGGGGGGGGGGGGGTGAATCAGTATTATCAAATCAATATAACTTTTTCATTTCCATATTAAGATTTATATATGCTACTTCAGTTAAGGAAAATCACGTGTATACGAAACTGTGTGTAATGCAACAAGTTTATATCCAGTAAACTTATGATTCAGTTAGTTGATCCTTAATGAGTGCATCAGAACATTATTAACCATAAGAACAGGAAACAGGAGCAGTAAAACAGAACAGATTATCACACACAAGAAGCACACATGAACACCATGATGTAAGGTGGAAACCCAATGTGGGTGAAAACCACCTGCTGCAAGTCGTCTCAATCTTCTTTTTAATAAGAAACTTCTTTTTACAATAGTTCTGTACTGGTGCAGTCTTATACCAGTACGCAGGCTTCTACCTGCAGAAGGCTACAACCTTCTCTCGTTCTCCAGACTCTCCTGGAAGGGAGCTACAACCCCCTTAGCTCTTGTACTAGCCAATCCTTTTACTAGAACATAGGTGCCGACCTACAGAAGGCTACAACCTTCTCTTTCTTCCTCCATGTACCACGTTTCATAAATTTTCAGACTGGATACTCCTGAAGCAAAACACCATAATCTGAAAGGCCATGTTTCATCCAATTTTCATACTGGACCCATCAATATCATTGAAGCACAAAAACAATCACCACTTGCATCATCAATCTCTGAATCACCCAATACTAAATCACTGAACCCTATCAACAAAAATGCAGTCACCAGAACACAGAGCAGAACACCAAACTCTGCAACAATGTCCAGATCCAATTGTATCATCAAAATCATGCATCAGAGTGCATACGCTACTTGGAAGTGCTGAACCAGCATGTATACGCAACTTCACCAAAGAGAACCAGCGTATATGTCATTAATTACTTATTCATAACTTCGCTGCACTTCGTGACTTCAGACATACCCAGATCATTACATATACAAAGATAATACGTACGTTAGCAACCAAATCTAGTTCATCAGATCACATAAAGATAAGTCATTCTGATCCTGATCCATTATAGATCTCATCCATCAATACTGAAGCTAGACATAATCAACCAATCTGAATATGCAGAATACTGACACCAGTAAACAATCATTAGAACTCATCAACAACCAGAAACACTTGTAACTTCAAACATCATAGCTCATATGGTATACGCTACTTAGATATATCTAACCTGCATGTGTACGTGCTTCTATCATAGTCAACCAGCGTATACATCTATAAATATTCATTCATGAGTTGTAGCTATTTCAAACTTAAGTTATACCCAGATCAAAACATTACATGCGTCAGTATACAGATCTAGAATAAACATGATCAAACCATATAGAGATGATTCATTCCAAGCCATTAGATCCCGATCTATCCTTAGATCTTGTTCTCCATCAACCGCTGAGATTCCTCCTTAGCTCAGATCAAGCAAAGCATCATGAAACCATAACCTGCATACTAGATCTCATACTTCCTCAAATATTCAAGACTTTCTCAATGCATTTGTCTAATTATCTTCTTCTCCTTTTATAGTCTTAGGCCTTACTCAATACGATGGTCCAAAACCATTGAGAAACAATACTAGGGACCCAATACCTGGGTTCAATACTTCGGACGCATTACCAAGGACCAAAACCATAGGTCTAAATACTATGGACCTGTTGAAGCCTCGAAAATCGCTGCAACAACATCGGGGATAACCACCCGGTCCGGACCTTAGTACAGCTCCTTTTCCGTTTGGAATAGTGGCTCCGACTGGGGATAATGGGACCAGTTTCCCAAAAGTGGATAAACGGGATGAATGTATGATCTATAAACTAAGCTAGCGGTAAGCGAATAACTAAACTATTAACAAGAATACAAGAAATATAACCTATCCCGGGAATCTATTGAACTTTAAAGTGCAACGTTTAATGGTCTGTGTCTAAAGACAGGAATATAGATGACTCCATCGATCAGACATAGATATTAATTGATTCAAGATTACTGTGCCTAAATAGTTAAGCCCAACGATTACAGCGATATTACCACACTCATCATTTATATTATCGACATATACATGATTAAAAGGAAAGCATATCATAAAACATCCAATAGTGGTATGAATGTAGATCTGCTGTTACAGCGCATGCATATAATCAACAATAGCAAGGATAATCAAATAACAATTCACATAACAGGAATGAATTCAGACATAGATAGAAATACCATATGAGCTGCTTTGACACTCCCGATATCAATCGCTACTTGTAATTCTTTCTTCAACGCAGAAACATTCACAACGAAGACAATAGTGCACAATTGCATAAAAAGCCTCCTTGTTGAATTAAGAAAAACTGGTCCAGTTTCATAAAAGAATATTGACTGAAGCAATATAGTGCAAACTTCAGTCTTTAAGTCTGGTACAAAACTTTACGACCCTTTCCAAAACAATGAAAGGGTCTATAAATACTAAATTAATCTAAATATCTATTAAACTGAAATGCAACTAAATCGGTATCAATAAATTTTGATCCTATTTTCCTCAGCGATCTGGCAATCGGCGGCATGATTCATCAGGTAGGCTGCTTGCCTTTAAATCTGAGCTGACTTATCGCAAGCATTGGCTCTACTTCAGGAGGTTTGTTGAGGCGCGAACTGAGCTGGGCGGCATAGGTGGCATCTTGAATATCGGGAATTATATACCCGATTGCATCTGTTAAACACTTAAGGGCGGCTCTCTGTGTGTGCGGCTTAATCAGGAAAAGCCAATATGCATCGAAGGTTAAACTGTTAATCTCGGCGATTAACCTCCCCTTTTCCTCTAAATCAGGATAACATGATTGCTCCAATATGTTTGTTGTTGTCATTTTTCCTGGTGTACATTGGGAAATCATATTTGCTAAGTAGAGAGTGTTGTTAACTAGATCAACTAGATTGTTGGAAGTTGATTTACATCTTGAAGCCGCCCTTTCCGCTTTCATCACCTGAGTGTGCCATTCTGTGAAGAGTATATCTTTATGTGTTTCTAGGATCCTGGGCAAATTTGCTGCTTTCCCTTGATCAGAATCTTGCCAGTCAAGATATGCGGTTATGATCTCTTCGACTTGGTCTAACTCATTCCTGTCCTTCTCTACCTGCTGATTTATGGATGTCGTTAGCTCACACAATGGCTCTGCCTGAGAGATTTGTTGACACAGGAGCCTAATTTTGGATATTAATGCAGTGTTTATTTGCACTGCTTCTGCTCTGAATTCATCCACTTGTGGAGCGCCCTTTATTATTTCAAGCTGTGATGACAATTGAGCGATTTGCTCATCCTTTGTTTTCATCATTTGCTCGTTTGCTGCCCTTAGTGATGCCAATGCCTCTGATAATTCCTTCTGTTTCTGGATCACGCTTTGGTCGACCCTTTGCTTTTCTGCCTGCAATTGTTGAGTTAGTTGACTGTTCACTTGCTGTTGTGTCAACAATTGCTGCTCTGCCTGCTCCGCCTTCTGCTTGGTCTCAGTCAATTCCGCCTGTAATGCGAAAATTTCTTGATCCTTGGTTTTCAGTAGAAGACTTACCTCCGATGCCTTATCGATTGTCGTTGCCGAATAGGCTCCCGCATACTGTGATAGTTTTGTTAGGTCATCGGAGGGGTTGAATTCCTCCTTCCAAACCACGCTGCCCGTAACAGTTTGTTCTGGGAAAAGGGGAGGTTGATCAATCTTCCTTCTTTTCCTTTACCGTTTTACCACTGATTTATGCCTCGGGCTGTAGAAAACATCCAGGGGAGGAATATCTTCTACCTGGAGAATGATTTGGTCGGAGGGGTCTTTTGGTATTATCTCAACATCCTTAGAAATGGGTGGGCTGCTGGTTCCACTTAGAACTTGAGGTCAAGTGATGTCCTGTGTATCATTTGTCTTGGAAGTGTCTGTATCCTTGGAACATTCCAACCCACTGATGATAGAGTCAAATTGCTTCCACTCCTGAAGCAATTTAGGGTCAATATTAGTATCTATATTGACATCAATGGTGGTTTGTTTTTCCTTTTCAGTTTGGGACTCCTTCCACACTTTTTCCTGCTCTCTCTTCTGCTGTTCCTCTTGTTCTTTCTTTTGCCTTCCCTCTTGCTCTTTCTTTTGTTGTTCCTCTTTCTCTTTCCTCTGTTTCTCCTCGTGTGCTTTCTTCTGCCTTTCTTCTTTTTCTTTTCTCTGCCTTTCTTCCTGTTCCTTCATAGGTAGAGCCTCTGCTACCAGCAAACGTTTATAGTTTCGACAGGGATACCTTTTAGCCATGTTATTGTCCATTGCTCCATTCAATTAAGAGTGTGATTAACAGAATGAATTCAAAACATGTTTTCATATTTTGTATTTCATTTCCTTTTCTGTTGTTGATAAGATAAAAAGACATTGTCCTAGTTTGGTGGCCAGCTATTGACAATGCCATTCACTGGTAGTAGTCTAACTGAACAAGCTGGCTCATGATGAGACCCCTTGTCTTGTAATTTCAAGCCATTACCCTGTTTTGGTATGCAGTATTGGTAATGTCAGTTAAACTATTTCCCTATGAACATGGTAAGCAGGCTTGCAATAAGACCTCTCATCTTTAATATCAGATATTTTAGAATTACACTCTGAGTAATCATAAACTTTAGTGAATGGGATGAACAATCTTCTCCTTAAGAGTTAATGGATGACAGGGTAAGAGTTGAAGATGCTAAAATTGGATTGGCTTCTATCTTGATATTGATAACCTTTTGAGACCAATTCGAAAACAGAGAATGATTTACAATACTTTTTAAACTTTGAAAGGAGTTCACAAAACTTGAACTGTAGTTTCAGAATACAATGATACCTAATTTCCTAGAAATTATCCCTTTTGGTTAAGAGTTCTATTATTTTAAAAGCAAATATCCACGCTACTTCTGTGGGACAACTTTTCAAACGCAGCAAAAGGTCAATGGAAGGTACCTTTCAACATTATTTTCTGCAAATCCTATAAACTACAAAAATCTATCAAACTAGAAGGAGAAGGGGTTACCTCCTCAATTAAAGAATTTCTTCAAGATAAGGCCATTAACAGGGAGAGAATCTCTCAACCCTGATAAGTCTTGCAATATAAAGGTCGAATGGCCTATCTTTTCACAGATCTGAAACGGTCCAAGCCACATCTTCTGGAACTTGGTATGTTTACCTTTATCTTCATGGGATTTGTCCCATTTCAGAACTAAATCACCAACTTGGAATTGTTTTGAACCGGATGAGACTGAATCAAAGGCCGCCTTAATGACTTGCTGATGTTTGGCATGAATAACCCTGGCTTTTTCTCTTTCCTCTTCTAATTTTAGAATTTGGTCATGTCTAAGCTGAATAGAAGAGGAAGGACTTTCCTCAATGAACTGCACTAGGGCTAAAGAAGGAAGAACAAGATTTGTGGGTAGTACTGCTTCTTTTCCATACACAAGATTGAACGGAGAAGATCCTATAGAAGCTTTCTGTGTTATCCTATCAGCACATAATGCAAACACTAAATATTTGTGCCAGTTTTTTTGATTCTGTTCGATAGTTCACTTAATGATTTTGATCAGATTTTTATTAGTAGACTCTGCTAAACCATTACCCTGGGGATAGTAATTAGCAGAATATTTTAATTTAAATCCTCTTTTAATAGCGAAATCAAACATAACATTGCCTGAAAAGTAAGATGCATTATAAAAAACAAGAGCATTTGGGACACCAAACCTGCTAATGATGAATTGATCTTTGAATTCAATGATTGCTTCAGAATTTGTTGTCTTTAAAGGGATTGCCTCCACCCACTTAGTAAAATAATCGGTAGCGGTAAGGATATACTTATGATGTTTGGAAGATGGTGGAGTAATCTCCCCAATGATGTCCAATCCCCATTGCTCAAATGGTTGTTCAATGTTGACTGGTTGCAGAGGGAAAGCTGATTTACGTTGTCTTCCACTAGAAGTTTGACAATTGAGGCATTTCCTTACATACTCGTGGGCGTCTTTAAATAGAGTAGGCCAATAGTAACCAGCATGAATAATTTTGTGAGCTGTTGTATCAGCTCCAAAATGTCCTCCCGCTGGTCCATCATGTAACTCCTGCAAAACCTTTTGTGCTTCAGTTTTCTCAAGGCATCTCAATAAGATGGAATCATAATTCTTCTTAAAAAGCACATCATCAATAATTGTAAAATTCTTTGCTTTCAACCTAATGTCCCTTTTGTTCTTGTAAGATAAGTTTGGAGGTGCATAACCATTCTTTAAATAAAAGATTAAATCTGCATATTGAGATTTAGAATCAGTAACACTTATCTGATTGATTTCTTCAGTTTGCTCTGTATCGCTTGATTCTGGAATGTTGGATGCTCCTGCCAATATCCTGCAAAAACCTTGGCCCCTAACAATCTTTGCTGGCCTAATTTCTAAGTCATACTCTTGAAGCGCTGTGACCCAATTTGCCCTTTTTTCACCTAGTTCTTTTTGGATTAATAGTTACCTAACTGCTGGGAAAGGAACTATTACTTTTGTGTGAGTTTTCAAAAGGAAGGGTCTATAATGCTTGACTGCTTTAAATACAGCAAAGGCTTGTTTTTCTACATTGGAGTAATTCAATTCAGCACCCTGAAGATTTGAGCTAAAAAATGAAATGGGTGCTTCCGAATTGTGATCATTTAGTTGTGTAAGTACTGTAGCATAAGACAAGTTGGATGCGATGGTATACAATGTAAAATGATTAGAAAAATTTGGAGTATTTAAAGCTGGGGCATTGATTATTGATTGCTTGATTAGATCAAAAGCTTCCTTTTCTGCTAATCCCCACTTAAAGACTGAATTTTTTTTAATCATTGTTTGAAGTGGCAAAATAATTTGAGAAAAATCTGGGACAAATCTTTTAACAAAATTGATATGACCTAAAAATGACTGCATCGATTTTTTATTGTGTGGGAAAGGGATTTCAGAGATTTCTTTGATCCGATCAGGATCAATATAAATGCCATCTTTGGATACAATAAAACCCAAGAGCTTTCCTTGATCAAGAGCAAAGAAAGACTTTTTAGGGTTAAGAGAAATACCATATCTTTTGCAACGCTGAAATATTTGATTTAGATCACGCAAATGATTATACCTCTCCTTAGAGAATACAGTAATATCGTCTAGATAGACGATTACTGTTCTATTAATCAACCCTCTAAAAGCTATATCCATAGCTCTTTGGAATGTCGCTCCTGCATTTATAAGTCCAAAAGGCATTTTCTGATACGCATATGTTCCCCATTTCGTCCTGAATGTGGTTTTAAGCTGGTCATCAGGATGAACCAGAACTTGGTTATATCCTGAGAAACCATCAAGAAAGGACATCAATTCAGAGCCTGCTACTGATTGGAGTATTTGCTCCATAGTAGGTAATGGGAAATTGTCTTTCAAGCTTGCTTTGTTCAAATTTCTGAAATCAATACAAATTCGAATGTCGCCATTTTTCTTTCTGACTGGCACCATATTAGAGACCCAGTTTGAGTGTCGGACAGGAAAAATAATCTTGGCTTTCAAGAGTTTGTTAAGTTCCGATTTTATCTGGCTCTCCAAATTTGGATGTATTTTTCTTAACTTCTGCTGAATCGGTTTCTGATCGGGAAGCATAGGAATGGTATGCTGGATAATGGATGTATCATAAGTCTTCAAATCATCATATTTCCAAGCAAAAACCTGTTTATTTTTCCTTAACAGTTTAATAAATGCCTCCTCTTCCAAGGAAAGTCCTAATCCTAAATTAATATTTTGAGGAGCATGCTCAGTACCTAGATTTATCAATTCGAACCTAAGGGTAGAACTTTGGAGCTTTGCATTAATTACAGGTTTAAACCTGTCTTTGATATCATAAAGATCTTCGAGCTTTACCACTGGCTTAGGAATTGAATTTTCCCGAGGTGTTTCTTTCATTTGTAGATCATGGTCATTTTCCTCAATAATTTGATCGTCATAGGACTTTTCAGAAGTTAGGAATTGTAAAATATCCTCATCATGATTGAATACTCTCCAATTAGTGACATTGTCAGGAATTGAAGGCCTAAAAAGTAATTCTACAGAAAATCTATCTGGGCTGTAGTCTTCAGAAGGTAGAAGCTTAGAAGCTACATTGGCTAGGAGATCGGCTGCTGAGTTTTGAGACCTGGGGATGGAGGAAATGTTGAATGCGGAAAAGTACGAGGTAAGTTCTTGTACTAGCGATTGATAGTGCTTGAGGTGATTTGAAAGACAATGGATTGCATTCCTCACCTGTTTAACAATAATTTCAGAATCGCCAAATACTTTTAAATATTGCACTTTAAGACCGATCGCTTTATACAGTCCCTGGACTAAGGCTTCATATTCAGCTGTATTATTAGTGCATTCAAATTCCAGCCTACAGGACAGCATTGTCTTTTCTCCTTGTGGACTAACCAAAATGAAACCTGCTCCTGAGCCCTCGTTGGACTTAGAGCCATCAAAATATAAAGACCAAAATAAAGAGGTATTAACAAACGTATTTACAGTTTTCTCAGCATCATTGAAACATCTAGACTTATCAGTTTGTGAAAAATTTTCAATCTGAGATGTAAAATGATTGACTGAAAAAGGAGATGGTTGGGCAACAAAGTTGCCAAAGAATGACTCTGACGAATAATTCCCCAAAATGTTGTTGTTGAACACCACGGGTTGGTTTTCTTGCTCAAATTCAGTCACTGTATGGGTCATATGTTTCTCTCGATCTATCCTTATTTGATTTGGCTTGCCCTTGTAGGGAAGCCACATATGCGACCAATCAGTGGAAATATACCCATGCAATTTTTCGGACCAATCCCTACTCAGAATTAAACCGTAAAATTCAGGTATATCGGCTATTAGGATGTCAATCATTTGTACTACTCTGGGATCAGCAGACAACCTGATAGTTACGGAATTAATTTCTCCCACAACCTGCACTTTGGTCCTGTCCAACTGTACAATATGAATAGCAGACTTCTGGGGTTCAATGTTCAGTTTAGAGCAAACTGAAGCTGGCATTATGTTAGATGATGCCCCTTAGTCAATTAAACAGTTGTGCAGGTTTCTGTTGTAAATCTCATAGGTTAGCAGGAAGGGTGGAGTATGAGAATTTGATCTATCTCCAATTAGAACTGAATCGGTAGCTTCAACCATACCTGGAGGAGGTTGGCCTGAATCATTAGCGGCTTTTGCACTGGGAAGGGGTGTAGAGGGAACAACATTCAATTCCTTAAGAAGTAATTTCTGCTGATGCTTTAATTTACTAAGCTCAAACATAGTAATGTTTGCTTTAGTTTTCTTCATGTCATCAACAATGTTATACTCCATTGAATCGGATACGACTAATGTTTTAGATGTTGAAGGAGTGTTAGAAGTTGAAGGATGGTTTTGGGGAACTGCTGCAGGTGATTTCTTTGCAGGTGTTTTTTCTTTGGTTGTAGTGGCACCTGCACTCCTCTTCTTTGATGATACTTGAACAGGTTCAGAAGTACTTTTGCTCCTAGTAGTGACTGGGAACGCCTCTTCTTCATTATCAGTATCGGAGTTGGGGAGTATAAAATCCCACATTCCATGACATTCTACTACTTCTTCTTCATCATCAGTCGGTGCGATTGTTTCCTCTTCCTCTTCTTCTTCTTGCTCTGAGTCTGCGTTAGATATGACATTTGGGGGCTTTGACTCATTTCTCTTAAAAGTGCTAAAGGGTCTTGAGGTTTCGGCTACCTGCTTCTTTATTTCGACCATTTCATTTGATAACGTTTTTAAGACCTTTTGCAAACCTTCCATGTCGTATGGGTCTTTTGGGGTCTTCTTCTTTGAGTCATCTTTGAAAGAGACTTTTTTGGCTTTTCTGTCCTCCAGAGCAGCTTTCTTCTCTAGAGCATTGATGCGTTTTTCCACAGCAAGTGCTTCTCTCATATTTTCAGCTAAGGTAGGCTTCCCAGCCCTGTCTACAAAAATGGCTATATTGGCAGGTAGGGCGGTGATATACCATTCGCTTCGAATTTGTTCACTTGGTTTGGAAGCTGTAGGGATTTTGTTTAGGAGTTTATTGAAGCGAGCATTAAATTCCTTTATTGGTTCTCTATGCTCTATTCTCAGATTGGAGAGATCATTTATTAAAGTTGCCAAAGATCTATCATCTCCATATTTGGTAAGAAACTGCTCTTGGCAAGTGTTCCAACTGGTAATGGAACCAGAGGGTAAAGAGAAATACCAGGATCCAGCTGATCCTTGTAAGGTGTAAGGGAAAATTCTAACAACAACATCTTGTTCTGTTACTCCTTTCAAGTTGACTGCTAACATGAAATTATTGATGTGTTCCTCAGCTTGGGTTCCATCATCTGGATTAAACTTGGGTAGCCATTTTTCAGGATAATCTGGTAATGGATGCAATGGCGCAGGCATATTGACTGCACCAGGTCTGGTCCATGGATCTGCCATTGTAATAGCAACAGTGGTTGGTACTACTGTTGGAATTCCAGATGTATGGGAAGGAAATAATACTGAGGAGTGGGCAGGTTGGGATGTTGAAGCTTCTAATCCCTGGTGAAGAACAATATGTAATGGGGGAGTGGATGGTTGACTTTGCAGAGGGGAAGATGCAATGGAGGATGTGGATGAAAGCTCTTCACTATCAGATCCTTCAGTATTTTTCTTCGCCTTTTTCCTTTTGGGTAAAGGGAACTAAGTGGGTTCAATACCGAGATTTTCGCTCTGAAGTCTGGTGAGAGGGTGAGGTAAATTGAACTGCGAAGTCACACTGCTTTGTGATACCTCAGATTTCTGTGGTGAAATCGAGAAGCTCTGAAGTTTGTGGATAAGAGACTGGACTTCAGGTGATTCAAGACTTAATTGTTCTGGAGTATGATGGGTTTGAGCAGTGGTAGTTGATTCCTCTTCTTCTTGTTTGGGTACTGGAGAACCAGTATGCAAATAGGAAGATCGAGGGGGTTCGGAGGGAGGATTACTCTTAGAATGGCTTATAGGTTTTGGCTTATGTGCCATTCACAGTTGATGGCCCTCCTTCTAGCGCCAAAAATGTTGAAGCCTCGAAAATCGCTACAACAACATCGGGGATAACCACCCGGTCCGGACCTTAGTACAGCTCCTTTTCCGTTTGGAATAGTGGCTCCGACTGGGGATAATGGGACCAGTTTCCCAAAAGTGGATAAACGGGATGAATGTATGATTTATAAACTAAGCTAGCGGTAAGCGAATAACTAAACTATTAACAAGAATACAAGAAATATAACCTATCCCGGGAATCTATTGAACTTTAAAGTGCAGTGTTTAATGGTCTGTGTCTAAAGACAGGCATATAGATGACTCCATCGATCAGACATAGATATTAATTGATTCAAGATTACTGTGCCTAAATAGTTAAGCCCAACGATTACAGCGATATTACCACACTCATCATTTATATTATCGACATATACATGATTAAAAGGAAAGCATATCATAAAACATCCAATAGTGGTATGAATGTAGTTCTGCTGTTACAGCGCATGCATATAATCAACAATAGCAAGGATAATCAAATAACAATTCACATAACAGGAATGAATTCAGACATAGATAGAAATACCATATGAGCTGCTTTGACACTCCCGATATCAATCGCTACTTGTAATTCTTTCTTCAACGCAGAAACATTCACAACAAAGACAATAGTGCACAATTGCATAAAAAGCCTCCTTGTTGAATTAAGAAAAACTGGTTCAGTTTCATAAAAGAATATTGACTGAAGCACAATAGTGCAAACTTCAGTCTTTAAGTCTGGTACAAAACTTTACGACCCTTTCCAAAACAATGAAAGGGTCTATAAATACTAAATTAATCTAAATATCTATTAAACTGAAATGCAACTAAATCGGTATCAATAAATTTTGATCCTATTTTCCTCAGCGATCTGGCAATCGGCGGCATGATTCATCAGGTAGGCTGCTTGCCTTTAAATCTGAGCTGACTTATCGCAAGCATTGGCTCTACTTCAGGAGGTTTGTTGAGGCGCGAACTGAGCTGGGCGGCATAGGTGGCATCTTGAATATCGGGAATTATATACCCGATTGCATCTGTTAAACACTTAAGGGCGGCTCTCTGTGTGTGCGGCTTAATCAGGAAAAGCCAATATGCATCGAAGGTTAAACTGTTAATCCCGGCGATTAATCTCCCCTTTTCCTCTAAATCAGGATAACATGATTGCTCCAATATGTTTGTTGTTGTCATTTTTCCTGGTGTACATTGGGAAATCATATTTGCTAAGTAGAGAGTGTTGTTAACTAGATCAACTAGATTGCTGGAAGTTGATTTACATCTTGAAGCCGCCCTTTCCGCTTTCATCACTTGAGTGTGCCATTCTGTGAAGAGTATATCTTTATGTGTTTCTAGGATCCTGGGCAAATTTGCTGCTTTCCCTTGATCAGAATTTTGCCAGTCAAGATATGCGGTTATGATCTCTTCGGCTTGGTCTAACTCATTCCTGTCCTTCTCTACCTGCTGATTTATGGATGTCGTTAGCTCACACAATGGCTCTGCCTGAGCGATTTGTTGACACAGGAGCCTAATTTGGGATATTAATGCAGTGTTTATTTGCACTGCTTCTGCTCTGAATTCATCCACTTGTGGAGCGCCCTTTATTATTTGAAGTTGTGATGACAATTGAGCGATTTGCTCATCCTTTGTTTTCATCATTTGCTCGTTTGCTGCCCTTAGTTGTGCCAATGCCTCTGATAATTCCTTCTGTTTCTGGATCGCACTTTGGTCGACCCTTTGCTTTTCTGCCTGCAATTGTTGAGTTAGTTGACTGTTCACTTGCTGTTGTGTTAACAATTGCTGCTCTGCCTGCTCCGCCTTCTGCTTGGTCTCAATCAATTCCGCCTGTAATGCGAAAATTTCTTGATCCTTGGTTTTCAGTAGAAGACTTACCTCCGATGCCTTATCGATTGTCGCTGCCGAATAGGCTCCCGCATACTGTGATAGTTTTTTTAGGTCATCAGAGGGGTTGAATTCCTCCTTCCAAACCACGCTGCCCGTAACAGTTTGTTCTGGGAAAAGGGGAGGTTGATCAATCTTCCTTCTTTTCCTTTGTCTTTTTACCACTGCTTTATGCCTCGGGCTGTAGAAAACATCCAGGGGAGGAATATCTTCTACCTGGAGAATGATTTGGTCGGAGGGGTCTTTTGGTATTATCTCAACATCCTTAGAAATGGGTGGGCCGCTGGTTCCACTTAGAACTTGAGGTCAAGTGATGTCCTGTGTATCATTTGTCTTGGAAGTGTCTGTATCCTTGGAACATTCCAACCCACTGATGATAGAGTCAAATTGCTTCCACTCCTGAAGCAATTTAGGGTCAATATTAGTATCTATATTGACATCAATGGTGGTTTGTTTTTCCTTTTCAGTTTGGGACTCCTTCCGCACTTTTTCCTGCTCTCTCTTCTGCTGTTCCTCTTGTTCTTTCTTTTGCCTTTCCTCTTGCTCTTTCTTTTGTTGTTCCTCTTTCTCTTTCCTCTGTTTCTCCTCGTGTGCTTTCTTCTGCCTTTCTTCTTTTTCTTTTCTCTACCTTTCTTCCTGTTCCTTCTTATGATCCTTTGTTACAACCGGAGGTTCTTTTGACTGTTGCCGAACAGGCTCGCTTGATGATGTCGCCGGGGTTGTTGCTAGTAAATCTAGAGGCAGAGTTTGCAACCTCTGTTCTCTAAGCTTATTAAACTCAGTCAGCCCTTCATCATTATATTTCATTCGAGAAAATTCTTTAGCCTGACCTATTGATTCTTCTGAAACGAATAGGTCGTCAAACATATCTTCTTTCTGCTCAAATTTTGTCAATTTGGCCTGTTCTAGTGCATTGTAGGCAACTTTCTTTGGATCATATGGCCTATTTGGCATAATCGCCAGAGTTAAGGATTGAATCTTTGTGGCATCCTTTTCTTCTAATTGAGATCATGCAGAGTATAGACACCACACCTCAAGGGAAAAGAGGGCCAGCCCCTCTTCTTTTCTTTCTTGAGAGTCTGTGTAACACTCTCAGCCGTAATCTGATAAGCGATTTCTCTTGCTAGCAGTTTATCTGGTATATACAAAGGGAGAACATGTGGGTTGGCTTGGCTGCCGAAAACTCTTATGTAGGTAAATCTCTCCTCTCCAAACCAACTCGCTACCGCTGTTATATCAAACGAAGCTTGATAGGAAATATTGGGAATGGGTTTATCAAAAATAGAATAATGAATAGGCACCATAAAGCCATTGCAGATTTGGTACAGATGGTGCTTGTAAGAGGACTTCCATAATTTCTGATGGTATATGTGGATAGCCATGGGATCTTCTGGCGTCCACCTCCATCTGAGCACGGGAAATTCAGAATTGAAACATAATGTATCTAAGATATATGCACTGTAATAGAATGGGGGAATTTTCCTTTCAGAGACGACAGTCTGATTTCTAAAATCACGCACAGCTTGTGCTAATTTGTCAGAAAGGATGGTGGCCCAATCCATAATTATACTGTTTACTGTTGCCTCCATTAGAGCAACCATTTCTATGGTAAAATTAGCAGAGTCATGCAATCCCCATAATCTACACATCATTATTCCAGCATAGCAATAAGGAGAAGCCAGAGAATCAACCGAGTACTTACCGGAGGATTCGTGTTTGTGCTTGGCCGGATTTTGTCTCCAATCCCGGATGGGTTCGGATTCAACTTCATTTTCATTTGCGAATTTCTCCAGGAAGGCCTTATTATATATCTTCTCTGGCTCGGGCAAATGATACATTTTCCTTAGATCATCCACCCTGAATGATCCGAAGATTCTTCCGTCTCTAGTGCTGAAAGTTCTATCCAAGATTGGGATTTCATGAATCGCCCACCGCACTACGTCTGTGTATGGGAGAATTTTCTCCCTGGCCGCTATCCTGTGAAGGAAAGAGTCGGCTAAATCCTTGAGAGTACATTTAGACTTCCGAGTAGGATCCGCAGTAGCTTCAACTATTGTCCTTGTTGGTTCTTCGGCTTCAATCAGGTTATAGGTCCCTTGCCAAGTAACTCTGACGAGACCTGTACATGTAGTATCAGATATCAAGCCCTTCTTTTTGTCCACGAGAGCTTGTCCTGTAGCTGGTGTAGTGGAAGCGCCTGTGGTCTTCTTGGATTTCTTCCCCATCTTGCTTGAGCTTTCTCCTTTGGATGAATTCTGCACAGAGGCGCAAATATACGTAACACAGAGAAATAGCAATGAAAACTTGCAAGTGATGAGAAATATTGAGAAATGCGTAATAAGGGATTAGCTTTAAAAATGGGCGCAGACACAATCCATGGGAGGATCTTACAATTACATTAAATGGCCGTTTAAGGCCTGCCACCCCTTAAATGCTCATTATACCATTATTCGGCTGAATGGCCCGTTTAAGCGTGCTGTGGACGTTTTGGCGGTTGAGCGCGGGTGAATGATTGCTTAAAAGATCAAGCTTTAAATACGAATGAATCATAATATCCCTCCATTTAACGACTTTTTTGAAATCCGCGCTATATAGTAATCGGGCGTCGAGAATACTCAAATCCTTACATTGACAATTTTGAAATCCTGATCGCCGATAGCGAAATCGCATCGCATCGGGGTGAATGGGCATCATAATGTGCATAAATAGCGTATCGCCGATTGCCGATTGCGATATCGCATCGCATCGGGGTATGATCTGGGCGCCTTATTATTGTGCATGGGATACTGCCGATTGCCGATTGCGATATTCTATCGCATCGGGGTGAATGACTTAAGGTGCTTAGCCTGCATATAAAGTATTGCCGATAGCTTATTGCCAATTGCGCATCGCATCGGGGCTTATGTCATGGGGGCGTTTTAGAATGTGTATAGAGTATTGCCGATAGCCGATTGCGAAATCGCATCGGCGGGATCCCATATGTCACTTATTTGCGTTTTCTATGTCATTGCGATATGCGATCTTGCGATCGCTTTATCGCAATGATAAAAGATTGTTATATTTGATTCAATATGGGTTTTTCAAAAGGTTTTATATAATGCCTTCATTTGGTTTACGGACCTTTTACAAATAATGCAATATTGATACCAATTGACTTCTAAAGGGACCCATTTCATATAATAATTTTGTAAATAAAATGTTATGAAATGGGGGGTTGTTGTGGAGCACAACAATTGGCGATTCGCTGGAAGAAACAGTTATCTCTGAAAAGTATAGAAATACTTAAACTTTTTCAAAAATAGAATTCTAATCAAAGGGGAAAATTCTAATATAACTAGGTATATATGCATTCCAAGTGAAATGAATCTATTTTTGCTAATTTCCTCTCTGTTTTAAGAAAATAGATACATTCTAAGTTTTAAATAAGCCTCTATGGGTTTATAATGATAAAACAGAAAACTTCTCCAAATCAGCTTTTAAAGTGAACTCCTTTGTCATAGGTAGAACCTCTGCTGCCAGCAAACGTTTATAGTTTCGACAGGGATACCTTTTAGCCATGTTATTGTCCATTGTTCCATTCAATTAAGAGTGCGATTAACAGAATGAATTCAAAACATGTTTTCATATTTTGTATTTCATTTCCTTTTCTGTTGTTGATAAGATAAAAAACCATTGTCCTGGTTTGGTGGCCAGCTGTTGACAATGCCATTCACTGGTAGTAGTCTAACTGAACAAGTTGGCTCGTGATGAGACCCCTTGTCTTGTAATTTCAAGCCATTACCCTGTTTTGGTATGCAGTATTGGTAATGTCAGTTAAACTATTTCCCTATGAACATGGTAAGCAGGCTTGCAATAAGACCTCTCATCTTTAATATCAGATATTTTAGAATTACACTCTGAGTAATCATAAACTTTAGTGAATGGGATGAACAATCTTCTTCTTAAGAGTTAATGGATGACAGGGTAAGAGTTGAAGATGCTGAAATTGGATTGGCTTCTATCTTGATATTGATAACCTTTTGAGACCAATTCGAAAACAGAGAATGATTTACAATACTTTTAAACTTTGAAAGGAGTTCACAAAACTTGAACTGTAGTTTCAGAATACAATGATACCTAATTTCCTAGAAATTATCCCTTTTGGTTAAGAGTTCTATTATTTTAAAAGCAAATATCCACGCTACTTCTGTGGGACAACTTTTCAAACGTAGCGAAAGGTCAATGGAAGGTACCTTTCAACATTATTTTCTGCAAATCCTATAAACTACAAAAATCTATCAAACTAGAAGGAGAAGGGGTTACCTCCTTAATTAAAGAATTTCTTCAAGATAAGGCCATTAATAGGGAGAGAATCTCTCAACCCTGATAAGTCTTGCAATATAAAGGTCGAATGGCCTATCTTTTCACAAATCTGAAATGGTCCAAGCCACATCTTCTGGAACTTGGTATGTTTACCTTTATCTTCATGGGCTTTGTCCCATTTCAGAACTAAATCACTGACTTGGAATTGTTTTGAACCGGATGAGACTGAATCAAAGGCTGCCTTAATGACCTGCTGATGTTTGGCATGAATAACCCTGGCTTTTTCTCTTTCCTCTTCTAATTTTAGAATTTGGTCATGTCTAAGCTGAATAGAAGAGGAAGGACTTTCCTCAATGAACTGCACTAGGGCTAAAGAAGGAAGAACAAGATTTCTGGGTAGTACTGCTTCTTTTCCATACACAAGATTGAACAGAGAAGATCCTATAGAAGCTTTCTGTGTTATCCTATCAGCCCATAATGCAAACACTAAAGATTTGTGCCAGTTTTTTTGATTCTGTTCGATAGTTCGCTTAATGATTTTGATCAGATTTTTATTAGTAGACTCTGCTAAACCATTACCCTGGGGATAGTAATTAGCAGAATATTTTAATTTAAATCCTCTTTTAATAGCGAAATCAAACATAGCATTGCCTGAAAAGTAAGATGCATTATCAAAAACAAGAGCATTTGGGACACCAAACCTGGTAATGATGAATTGATCTATGAATTCAATGATTGCTTCAGAATTTGCTGTCTTTAAAGGGATTACCTCCACCCACTTAGTAAAATAATCGGTAGCGGTAAGGATATACTTATGCTGTTTGGAAGATGGTGGAGTAATCTCCCCAATGATGTCCAATCCCCATTGCTCAAATGGTTGTTCAATGTTGACTGGTTGCAGAGGGAAAGTTGATTTACGTTGTCTTCCACTAGAAGTTTGATAATTGAGGCATTTCCTTACATACTCGTGGGCGTCTTTAAATAGAGTAGGCCAATAGTAACCAGCATGAATAATTTTGTGAGCTGTTGTATCAGCTCCAAAATGTCCTCCCGCTGGTCCATCATGTAACTCCTGCAAAACCTTTCGTGCTTCAGTTTTCTCAAGGCATCTCAATAAGATGGAATCATAATTCTGCTTAAAAAGCACATCATCAATAATTGTAAAATTCTTTGCTTTCAACCTAATGGCCCTTTTGTTCTTGTAAGATAAGTTTGGAGGTGCATAACCATTCTTTAAATAAAAGATTAAATCTGCATATTGAGATTCAGAATCAGTAACACTTATCTGATTGATTTCTTCAGTTTGCTCTGTATCGCTTGATTCTGGAATGTTGGATGCTCCTGCCAATATCCTGCAAAAACCTTGGCCCCTAACAATCTTTGCTGGCCTAATTTCTAAGTCATACTCTTGAAGCGCTGTGACCCAATTTTCCCTTTTTTCACCTAGTTCTTTTTGGATTAATAGTTGCCTAACTGCTGGGAAAGGAACTATTACTTTTGTGTGAGTTTTCAAAAGGAAGGGTCTATAATGTTTGACTGCTTTAAATACAGCAAAGGCTTGTTTTTCTACATCGGAGTAATTCAATTCAGCACCCTGAAGATTTGAGCTAAAAAATGAAATGGGTGCTTCCGAATTGTGATCATTTAGTTGCGTAAGTACTGCAGCATAAGACAAGTTGGATGCGATGGTATATAATGTAAAATGATTAGAAAAATTTGGAGTATTTAAAGCTGGGGCATTGATTATTGATTGCTTGATTAGATCAAAAGCTTCCTTTTCTGCTAATCCCCACTTAAAGACTGAATTTTTTTTAATCATTGTTTGAAGTGGCAAAATAATTTGAGAAAAATCTGGGACAAATCTTTTAACAAAATTGATATGACCTAAAAATGACTGCATCGATTTTTTATTGTGTGGGAAAGGGATTTCAGAGATTTCTTTGATCCGATCAGGATCAATATAAATGCCATCTTTGGATACAATAAAACCCAAGAGCTTTCCTTGATCAAGAGCAAAGAAAGACTTTTTAGGGTTAAGAGAAATACCATATCTTTTGCAACGCTGAAAGATTTGATTTAGATTATACCTCTCCTTAGAGAATACAGTAATATCGTCTAGATAGACGACTACTGTTCTATTAATCAACCCTCTAAAAGCTATATCCATAGCCCTTTGGAATGTCGCTCCTGCATTTATAAGTCCAAAAGGCATTTTCTGATACGCATATGTTCCCCATTTCGTCCTGAATGTGGTTTTAAGCTGGTCATCAGGATGAACCAGAACTTGGTTATATCCTTAGAAACCATCAAGAAAGGACATCAATTCAGAGCCTGCTACTGATTGGAGTATTTGCTCCATAGTAGGTAATGGGAAATTGTCTTTCAAGCTTGCTTTGTTCAAATTTCTGAAATCAATACAAATTCGAATGTCGCCATTTTTCTTTCTGACTGGCACCATATTAGAGACCCAGTTTGAGTGTCGGACAGGAAAAATAATCTTGGCTTTCAAGAGTTTGTTAAGTTCTGATTTTATCTGGCTCTCCAAATTTGGATGTATTTTTCTTAACTTCTGCTGAATCGGTTTCTGATCGGGAAGCATAGGAATGGTATGCTGGATAATGGATGTATCATAAGTCTTCAAATCATCATATTTCCAAGCAAAAACCTGTTTATTTTTCCTTAACAGTTTAATAAATGCCTCCTTCTCTTCCAAGGAAAGTCCTAATCCTAAATTAATATTTTGAGGAGCATGCTCAGTACCTAGATTTATCAATTCGAACCTAAGGGTAGAACTTTGGAGCTTTGCATTAATTACAGGTTTAAACCTGTCTTTGATATCATAAAGATCTTCGAGCTTTACCACTGGCTTAGGAATTGAATTTTCCTGAGGTGTTTCTTTCATTTGTAGATCATGGTCATTTTCCTCAATAATTTGATCGTCATAGGACTTTTCAGAAGTTAGGAATTGTAAAATATCCTCATCATGATTGAATACTCTCCAATTAGTGACATTGTCAGGAATTGAAGGCCTAAAAAGTAATTCTACGGAAAATCTATCTGGGCTGTAGTCTTCAGAAGGTAGAAGCTTGGAAGCTACATTGGCTAGGAGATCGACTGCTGAGTTTTGAGACCTGGGGATGGAGGAAATGTTGAATGCGGAAAAGTGTGAGGTAAGTTCTTGTACTAGCGATTGATAGTGCTTGAGGTGATTTGAAAGACAATGGATTGCATTCCTCACCTGTTTAACAATAATTTCAGAATCGCCAAATACTTTTAAATATTGCACTTTAAGACCGATCGCTTTATACAGTCCCTAGACTAAGGCTTCATATTCGGCTGTATTATTAGTGCATTCAAATTCCAACCTACAGGACAGCATTGTATTTTCTCCTTGTGGACTAACCAAAATGCAACCTGCTCCTGAGCCCTCGTTGGACTTAGAGCCATCAAAATATAAAGACCAAAATAAAGAGGTATTAACAAACGTATTTACAGTTTTCTCAGCATCATTGAAACATCTAGACTTATCAGTTTGTGAAAAATTTTCAATCTGAGATGTAAAATGATTGACTGAAAAAGGAGATGGTTGGGCAACAAAGTTGCCAAAGAATGACTCTGACGAATAATTCCCCAAAATGTTGTTGTTGAACGCCACGGGTTGGTTTTCTTGCTCAAATTCAGTCACTGTATGGGTCATATGTTTCTCTCGATCGATCCTTATTTGATTTGGCTTGCCCTTGTAGGGAAGCCACATATGTGACCAATCAGTGGAAATATACCCATGCAATTTTTCGGACCAATCCCTACTCAGAATTAAACCGTAAAATTCAGGTATATCGGCTATTAGGATGTCAATCCTTTGTACTACTCTGGGATCAGCAGACAACCTGATAGTTACGGAATTAATTTCTCCCACAACCTGCACTTTGGTCCTGTCCAACTGTACAATATGAATAGCAGACTTCTGGGGTTCAATGTTCAGTTTAGAGCAAACTGAAGCTGGCATTATGTTAGATGATGCCCCTGAGTCAATTAAACAGTTGTGCAGGTTTCTGTTGTAAATCTCATAGGTTAGCAGGAAGGGTGGAGTATGAGAATTTGATCTATCTCCAATTAGAACTGAATCGGTAGCTTCAACCATACCTGGAGGAGGTTGGCCTGAATCATTAGCGGCTTTTGCACTGGAAAGGGGTGTAGAGGGAACAACATTCAATTCCTTAAGAAGTAATTTCTGCTGATGCTTTAATTTACTAAGCTCAAACATAGTAATGTTTGCTTTAGTTTTCTTCATGTCATCAACAATGTTATACTCCATTGAATCGCATACGACTAATGTTTTAGATGTTGAAGGAGTGTTAGAAGTTGAAGGATGGTTTTGGGGAACTGCTGCAGGTGATTTCTTTGCAGGTGTTTTTTCTTTGGTTGTAGTGGCACCTGCACTCCTCTTCTTTGATGATACCTGAACAGGTTCAGAAGTACTTTTGCTCCTAGTAGTGACTGGGAACGCCTCTTCTTCATTATCAGTATCGGAGTTGGGGAGTATAAAATCCCACATTCCATGACATTCTACTACTTCTTCTTCATCATCAGTCGGTGCGATTGTTTCCTCTTCCTCTTCTTCTTCTTGCTCTGAGTCTGCGTTAGATATGACATTTGGGGGCTTTGACTCATTTCTCTTAAAAGTTCTAAAGGGTCTTTTGGTTGAGGTTTCGGCTACCTGCTTCTTTATTTCGACCATTTCATTTGATAACGTTTTTAAGACCTTTTGCAAACCTTCCATGTCGTATGGGTCTTTTGGGGTCTTCTTCTTTGAGTCATCTTTGAAAGAGACTTTTTTGGCTTTTCTGTCCTCCAGAGCAGCTTTCTTCTCTAGAGCATTGATGCGTTTTTCCACAGCAAGTGCTTCTCTCATATTTTCAGCTAAGGTAGGCTTCCCAGCCCTGTCTACAAAAATGGCTATATTGGCAGGTAGGGCAGTGATATACCATTCGCTTCGAATTTGTTCACTTGGTTTGGAAGCTGTAGGGATTTTGTTTAGGAGTTTATTGAAGCGAGCATTAAATTCCTTTATTGGTTCTCTATGCTCTATTCTCAGATTGGAGAGATCATTTATTAAAGTTGCCAAAGATCTATCATCTCCATATTTGGTAAGAAACTGCTCTTGGCAAGTGTTCCAACTGGTAATTAATGTACCTGAAAATCTTAAGCTCAATCTACAAGCAACAGGACTCAGCAACCATACATATCAATCTGCTTCAGATTTAAAAGGCCGATCTACCAACATAGAAAACTCTGTTTCTTTTTTTTAAACAACAGACTTCAGTAAAGATAAGGCGATCTTCTTTAACTTGAAACCGCCGGACTATCAAAACAGTGCCTCTGTTTTTTTCACATCAAACTGGATTTTATTAGCAACATATAGACGCTGCCATCACACCCTTTTCCCAACGCAAATAAAAAAAATATGACACCTGTTAGTTTCAAACAAAACAGAGAACGTTGTATTTCCACCTGCGTTAGTGATATTACAGTTACCAATTGAAACATATTCATATGTCCATCGTATCCACCGATACAATAAGCACATCACAGGCTTTAATTCACGCATAATAGATCACACCAAAACAAAGGAAAAAACAACACATCTGTTCATCTATTTCTTGACAACGCAGGTCCTCAATTTACATCGCTAAATGAACAGCAAACACCAAAAGACGCTGGTCCAACACCGGCCCTGAACTAATTCCCACCACCGTAATGGTTATTAGTGATTGGATCTTGCGCGTTTGGGAAGAGCATCCACGCATTCCCCTTTGACCGCAATTTCTTCCAATGAATACGCCCCTCCGCCATATCTCAGTTGGATGTTTAATGCAGGTTCGATGATCGCCCGAGAATCCGGTCCAACACAGCTGTAATTGCCACAATCGGTGGTTAGCACAGGTATATAACACATGGTTAAACAATTTACCAGATTTCAGGCGCTCTAAATCAAGATTGCCCACGAGAAATCGGCGTTGATCCGCTCCAAGAGATCTTCAGTTTGCCATTTATTTCCACCAGAATCGCCCTTCTTTAGTTGTTGTTATACCACTAATTACTCTAACAATAAATAAGGTGATCTCCATAAGTTTATTCCAACAGACATATCAAGATGCGCCTAACAAATTAAATATTAAATGGAGAGATTTCATCTATTACAACAACAAACTAACTGTGAACTCGACTATCCTAGTAATACTACCATCAACAGCAAATGAAATACGATTTTTTCAAGCCACAACATGTGGGCAATTTCCCACATTGCTGGCCCGTCCCGATGCTCCTGCATCAGTAATGGAACCAGAGGGTAAAGAGAAATACCAGGATCCTGCTGATCCTTGTAAGGTGTAAGGGAAAAGTCTAACAACAACATCTTGTTCTGTTACTCCTTTCAAGTTGACTGCTAACATGAAATTATTGATGTGTTCCTCAGCTTGGGTTCCATCATCTGGATTAAACTTGGGTAGCCATTTTTCAGGATAATCTGGTAATGGATGCAATGGCGCAGGCATATTGACTGCACCAGCTCTGGTCCATGGATCTGCCATTGTAATAGCAACAGTGGTTGGTACTACTGTTGGAATTCCAGATGTATGGGAAGGAAATAATACTGAGGAGTGGGCAGGTTGGGATGTTGAAGCTTCTAATCCCTGGTGAACAACAATATGTAATGGGGGAGTGGATGGTTGACTTTGCAGAGGGGAAGATGCAATGGAGGATGTGGATGAAAGCTCTTCACTATCAGATCCTTTAGTATTTTTCTTCGCCTTTTTCCTTTTGGGTAAAGGGAACTCAGTGGGTTCAATACTGAGATTTTCGCTCTAAAGTCTGGTGAGAGGGTGAGGTAAATTGAACTGTGAAGTCGCACTGCTTTGTGATACCTCAGATTTCTGTGGTGAAATCGAGAAGCTCTGAAGTTTGTGGATAAGAGACTGGACTTCAGGTGATTCAAGACTTAATTGTTCTGGAGTATGATGGGTTTGAGCAGTGGTAGTTGATTCCTCTTCTTCTTGTTTGGGTACTGGAGAACCAGTATGCAAATAGGAAGATCGAGGGGGTTCGGAGGGAGGATTACTCTTAGAATGGCTTATAGGTTTTGGCTTATGTGCCATTCACAGTTGATGGCCCTCCTTCTAGCGCCAAAAATGTTGAAGCCTCGAAAATCGCTGCAACAACATCGGGGATAACCACCCGGTCCGGACCTTAGTACAGCTCCTTTTCCGTTTGGAATAGTGGCTCCGATTGGGGATAATGGGACCATTTTCCCAAAAGTGGATAAACGGGATGAATGTATGATTTATAAACTAAGCTAGCGGTAAGCGAATAACTAAACTATTAACAAGAATACAAGAAATATAACCTATCCCGGGAATCTATTGAACTTTAAAGTGCAGCGTTTAATGGTCTGTGTCTAAAGACAGGCATATAGATGACTCCATCGATCAGACATAGATATTAATTGATTCAAGATTACTGTGCCTAAATAGTTAAGCCCAGCGATTACAGCGATATTACCACACTCATCATTTATATTATCGACATATACATGATTAAAAGGAAAGCATATCATAAAACATCCAATAGTGGTATGAATGTAGATCTCATGTTACAGCGCATGCATATAATCAACAATAGCAAGGATAATCAAATAACAATTCACATAACAGGAATGAATTCAGACATAGATAGAAATACCATATGAGCTGCTTTGACACTCCCGATATCAATCGCTACTTGTAATTCTTTCTTCAACGCAGAAACATTCACAACAAAGACAATAGTGCACAATTGCATAAAAAGCCTCCTTGTTGAATTAAGAAAAATTGGTCCAGTTTCATAAAAGAATATTGACTGAAGCACAATAGTGCAAACTTCAGTCTTTAAGTCTGGTACAAAACTTTACGACCCTTTCCAAAACAATGAAAGGGTCTATAAATACTAAATTAATCTAAATATCTATTAAACTGAAATGCAACTAAATTGGTATCAATAAATTTTGATCCTATTTTCCTCAGCGATCTGGCAATCGGCGGCATGATTCATCAGGTAGGCTGCTTGCCTTTAAATCTGAGCTGACTTATCGCAAGCATTGGCTCTACTTCAGGAGGTTTGTTGAGGCGCGAACTGAGCTGGGCGGCATAGGTGGCATCTTGAATATCGGGAATTATATACCCGATTGCATCTGTTAAACACTTAAGGGCGGCTCTCTGTGTGTGCGGCTTAATCAGGAAAAGCCAATATGCATCGAAGGTTAAACTGTTAATCCCGGCGATTAATCTCCCCTTTCCTCTAAATCAGGATAACATGATTGCTCCAATATGTTTGTTGTTGTCATTTTTCCTGGTGTACATTGGGAAATCATATTTGCTAAGTAGAGAGTGTTGTTAACTAGATCAACTAGATTGCTAGAAGTTGATTTACATCTTGAAGCCGCCCTTTCTGCTTTCATCACTTGAGTGTGCCATTCTGTGAAGAGTATATCTTTATGTGTTTCTAGGATCCTGGGCAAATTTGCTGCTTTCCCTTGATCAGAATCTTGCCAGTCAAGATATGCGGTTATGATCTCTTCGGCTTGGTCTAACTCATTCCTGTCCTTCTCTACCTGCTGATTTATGGATGTCGTTAGCTCACACAATGGCTCTGCCTGAGCGATTTGTTGACACAGGAGCCTAATTTGGGATATTAATGCAGTGTTTATTTGCACTGCTTCTGCTCTGAATTCATCCACTTGTGGAGCGCCCTTTATTATTTCAAGCTGTGATGACAATTGAGCGATTTGCTCATCCTTTGTTTTCATCATTTGCTCGTTTGCTGCCCTTAGTTGTGCCAATGCCTCTGATAATTCCTTCTGTTTCTGGATCGCGCTTTGGTCGACCCTTTGCTTTTCTGCCTGCAATTGTTGAGTTAGTTGACTGTTCACTTGCTGTTGTGTCAACAATTGCTGCTCTACCTGCTCCGCCTTCTGCTTGGTCTCAGTCAATTCCGCCTGTAATGCGAAAATTTCTTGATCCTTGGTTTTCAGTAGAAGACTTACCTCTGATGCCTTATCGATTGTCGCTGCCGAATAGGCTCCCGCATACTGTGATAGTTTTGTTAGGTCATTGGAGGGGTTGAATTCCTCCTTCCAAACCATGCTGCCCGTAACAGTTTGTTCTGGGAAAAGGGGAGGTTGATCAATCTTCCTTCTTTTCCTTTGCTGTTTTACCACTGCTTTATGCCTCGGGCTGTAGAAAACATCCAGGGGAGGAATATCTTCTACCTGGAGAATGATTTGGTCGGAGGGGTCTTTTGGTATTATCTCAACATCCTTAGAAATGGGTGGGCCGTTGGTTCCACTTAGAACTTGAGGTCAAGTGATGTCCTATGTATCATTTGTCTTGGAAGTGTCTGTATCCTTGGAACATTCCAACCCACTGATGATAGAGTCAAATTGCTTCCACTCCTGAAGCAATTTAGGGTCAATATTAGTATCTATATTGACATCAATGGTGGTTTGTTTTTCCTTTTCAGTTTGGGACTACTTCCGCACTTTTTCCTGCTCTCTCTTCTGCTGTTCCTCTTGTTCTTTCTTTTGCCTTTCCTCTTGCTCTTTCTTTTGTTGTTCCTCTTTCTCTTTCCTCTGTTTCTCCTCGTGTGCTTTCTTCTGCCTTTCTTCTTTTTCTTTTCTCTGCCTTTCTTCCTGTTCCTTCTTATGATCCTTTGTTACAACCGGAGGTTCTTTTGACTGTTGTTGAACAGGCTCGCTTGATGATGTCGCCGGGGTTGTTGCTAGTAAATCTAGGGGCAGAGTTTGCAACCTCTGTTCTCTAAGCTTATTAAACTCAGTCAGCCCTTCATCATTATATTTCATTCGAGCAAATTCTTTAGCCTGACCTATTGATTCGGTTGAAACGAATAGGTCGTCAAACATATCTTCTTTGTGCTCAAATTTTGTCAATTTGGCCTGTTCTAGTGCATTGTAGGCAACTTTCTTTGGATCATATGGCCTATTTGGGATAGTCGCCAGAGTTAAGGATTGAATCTTTGTGGCTTCCTTTTCTTCTAATTGAGATCATGCAGAGTATAGACACCACACCTCAAGGGAAAAGAGGGCCAGGCCCTCTTCTTTTCTTTCTTGAGAGTCTGTGTAACACTCTCAGCCGTAATCTGATAAGCGATTTCTCTTGCTAGCAGTTTATCTGGTATATACAAAGGGAGAACATGTGGGTTAGCTTGGCTGCCGAAAAGTCTTATGTAGGTAAATCTCTCCTCTCCAAACCAACTCGCTACCGCTGTTATATCAAACGAAGCTTGATAGGAAATCTTGGGAATGGGTTTATCAAAAATAGAATAATGAATAGGCACCATAAAGCCATTGCAGATTTGGTACAGATGGTGCTTGTAAGAGGACTTCCATAATTTCTGATGGTATATGTGGATAGCCGTGGGATCTTGTGGCATCCACCTCCATCCGAGCACGGGAAATTCAGAATTGAAACATAATGTATCTAAGATATATGCACTGTAATAGAATGGGGGAATTTTCCTTTCAGAGACGACAGTCTGATTTCTAAAATCACGCACAGCTTGTGCTAATTTGTCAGAAAGGATGGTGGCCCAATCCATAATTATACTGTTTACTGCTGCCTCCATTAGAGGAACCATTTCTATGGTAAAATTAGCAGAGTCATGCAATCCCCATAATCTACACATCATTATTCCAGCATAGCAATAAGGAGAAGCCAGAGAATCAACCGAGTACTTACCGGAGGATTCGTGTTTGTGCTTGGCCGGATTTTGTCTCCAATCCCGGATGGGTTCGGATTCAACTTCATTTTCATTTGCGAATTTCTCCAGGAAGGCCTTATTATATATCTTCTCTGGCTCGGGCAAATGATACATTTGCCTTAGATCATCCGCCCTGAACGATCCGAAGATTCTTCCGTCTCTAGTGCTGAAAGTTCTATCCAAGATTGGGATTTCTTGAATCGCCCACCGCACTACATCTGTGTATGGGAGAATTTTCTCCCTGGCCACTATCCTGTGAAGGAAAGAGTCGGCTAAATCCTTGAGAGTACATTCAGACTTCCGAGTAGGATCCGCAGTAGCTTCAACTATTGTCCTTGTTGGTTCTTCGGCTTCAATCAGGTTATAGGTCCCTTGCCAAGTAACTCTGACGAGACCTGTACATGTAGTATCAGATATCAAGCCCTTCTTTTTGTCCACGAGATCTTGTCCTGCAGCCGGTGTAGCGGAAGCGCCTGTGGTCTTCTTGGATTTCTTCCCCATCTTGCTTGAGCTTTCTCCTTTGGATGAATTCTGCACAGAGGCGCAAATATACGTAACACAGAGAAATAGCAATGAAAACTTGCAAGTGATGAGAAATATTGAGAAATGCGTAATAAGGGATTAGCTTTAAAAATGGGCGCAAACACAATCCATGGGAGGATCTTACAATTACATTAAATGGCCGTTTAAGGCCTGCCACCCCTTAAATGCTCATTATACCATTATTCGGCTGAATGGCCCGTTTAAGCGTGCTGTGGACGTTTTGGCGGTTGAGCGCGGGTGAATGATTGCTTAAAAGATCAAGCTTTAAATATGAATGAATCATAATATCCCTCCATTTAACGACTTTTTTGAAATCCGCGCTATATAGTAATCGGGCGTCGGGAATACTCAAATCCTTACGTTGACAATTTTGAAATCCCGATCGCCGATAGCGAAATCGCATCGCATCAGGGTGAATGGGCATCATAATGTGCATAAATAGCGTATCGCCGATTGCCGATTGCGATATCGCATCGCATTGGGGTATGATCTGGGTGCCTTATTATTGTGCATGGGATACTGCCGATTGCCGATTGCGATATTCTATCGCATCGGGGTGAATGACTTAAGGTGCTTAGCCTGCATATAAAGTATCGCCGATAGCTTATTGCCGATTGCGCATCGCATCGGGGCTTATGTCATGGGGGCGTTTTAGAATGTGTATAGAGTATTGCCGATAGCCGATTGCGAAATCGCATCGGCGGGATCCCATATGTCACTTATTTGCGTTTTCTATGTCATTGCGATATGTGATCTTGCGATCGCTTTATCGCAATGATAAAAGATTGTTATATTTGATTCAATATGGGTTTTTCAAAAGGTTTTATATAATGCCTTCATTTGGTTTACGGACCTTTTACAAATAATGCAATATTGATACCAATTGACTTCTAAAGGGACCCATTTCATATAATAATTTTGTAAATAAAATGTTATGAAATGGGGGGTTGTTGTGGAGCACAACAATTGGCGATTCGCTGGAAGAAACAGTTATCTCTGAAAAGTATAGAAATACTTAAACTTTTTCAAAAATAGAATTCTAATCAAAGGGGAAAATTCTAATATAACTAGGTATATATGCATTCCAAGTGAAATGAATCTATTTTTGCTAATTTCCTCTCTTTTTTAAGAAAATAGATACATTCTAAGTTTTAAATAAGCCTCTATAGGTTTATAATGATAAAACAGAAAACTTCTCCAAATCAACTTTTAAAGTGAACTCCTCTGTCATAGGTAGAACCTCTGCTGCCAGCAAACGTTTATAGTTTCGACAGGGATACCTTTTAGCCATGTTATTGTCCATTGTTCCATTCAATTAAGAGAATGAATTCAAAACATGTTTTCATATTTTGTATTTCATTTCCTTTTCTGTTGTTGATAAGATAAAAAGCCATTGTCCTGGTTTGGTGGCCAGCTGTTGACAATGCCATTCACTGGTAGTAGTCTAACTGAATAAGCTGGCTCGTGATGAGACCCCTTGTCTTGTAATTTCAAGCCATTACCCTGTTTTGGTATGCAGTATTGGTAATGTCAGTTAAACTATTTCCCTATGAACATGGTAAGCAGGCTTGCAATAAGACCTCTCATCTTTAATATCAGATATTTTAGAATTACACTCTGAGTAATCATAAACTTTAGTGAATGGGATGAACAATCTTCTCCTTAAGAGTTAATGGATGACAGGGTAAGAGTTGAAGATGCTGAAATTGGATTGGCTTCTATCTTGATATTGATAACCTTTTGAGACCAATTCGAAAACAGAGAATGATTTACAATACTTTTAAACTTTGAAAGGAGTTCACAAAACTTGAACTGTAGTTTCAGAATACAATGATACCTAATTTCCTAGAAATTATCCCTTTTGGTTAAGAGTTCTATTATTTTAAAAGCAAATATTCAAACGCAGCAAAAGGTCAATGGAAGGTACCTTTCAACATTATTTTCTGCAAATCCTATAAACTACAAAAATCTATCAAATTAGAAGGAAAAGGGGTTACCTCCTCAATTAAAGAATTTCTTCAAGATAAGGCCATTAACAGGGAGAGAATCTCTCAACCCTGATAAGTCTTGCAATATAAAGGTCGAATGGCCTATCTTTTCACAGATCTGAAACGGTCCAAGCCACATCTTCTGGAACTTGGTATGTTTACGTTTATCTTCATGGGCTTTGTCCCATTTCAGAACTAAATCACCGACTTGGAATTGTTTTGAACCGGATGAGACTGAATCAAAGGCCGCCTTAATGACTTGCTGATGTTTGGCATGAATAACCCTGTCTTTTTCTCTTTCCTCTTCTAATTTTAGAATTTGGTCATGTCTAAGCTGAATAGAAGAGGAAGGACTTTCCTCAATGAACTGCACTAGGGCTAAAGAAGGAAGAACAAGATTTGTGGGTAGTACTGCTTCTTTTCCATACACAAGATTGAACGGAGAAGATCCTATAGAAGCTTTCTGTGTTATCCTATCAGCCCATAATGCAAACACTAAAGATTTGTGCCAGTTTTTTTGATTCTGTTCGATAGTTCGCTTAATGATTTTGATCAGATTTTTATTAGTAGACTCTGCTAAAACATTACCCTGGGGATAGTAATTAGCAGAATATTTTAATTTAAATCCTCTTTTAATAGCGAAATCAAACATAGCATTGCCTGAAAAGTAAGATGCATTATAAAAAACAAGAGCATTTGGGACACCAAACCTGGTAATGATGAATTGATCTATGAATTCAATGATTGCTTCAGAATTTGCTGTCTTTAAAGGGATTGCCTCCACCCACTTAGTAAAATAATCGGTAGCGGTAAGGATATACTTATGCTGTTTGGAAGATGGTGGAGTAATCTCCCCAATGATGTCCAATCCCCATTGCTCAAATGGTTGTTCAATGTTGACTGGTTGCAGAGGGAAAGCTGATTTACGTTGTCTTCCACTAGAAGTTTGACAATTGAGGCATTTCCTTACATACTCGTGGGCGTCTTTAAATAGAGTAGGCCAATAGTAACCAGCATGAATAATTTTGTGAGTTGTTGTATCAGCTCCAAAATGTCCTCCCGCTGGTCCATCATGTAACTCCTGCAAAACCTTTTGTGCTTCAGTTTTCTCAAGGCATCTCAATAAGATGGAATCATAATTCTGCTTAAAAAGCACATCATCAATAATTGTAAAATTCTTTGCTTTCAACCTAATGGCCCTTTTGTTCTTGTAAGATAAGTTTGGAGGTGCATAACCATTCTTTAAATAAAAGATTAAATCTGCATATTGAGATTCAGAATCAGTAACACTTATCTGATTGATTTCTTCAGTTTGCTCTGTATCGCTTGATTCTGGAATGTTGGATGCTCCTGCCAATATCCTGCAAAAACCTTGGCCCCTAACAATCTTTGCTGGCCTAATTTCTAACTCATACTCTTGAAGCGCTGTGACCCAATTTGCCCTTTTTTCACCTAGTTCTTTTTGGATTAATAGTTCCCTAACTGCTGGGAAAGGAACTATTACTTTTGTGTGAGTTTTCAAAAGGAAGGGTCTATAATGTTTGACTGCTTTAAATACAGCAAAGGCTTGTTTTTCTACATCGGAGTAATTCAATTCAGCACCCTGAAGATTTGAGCTAAAAAATGAAATGGGTGCTTCCGAATTGTGATCATTTAGTTGCGTAAGTACTGCAGCATAAGACAAGTTGGATGCGATGGTATACAATGTAAAATGATTAGAAAAATTTGGAGTATTTAAAGCTGGGGCATTGATTATTGATTGCTTGATTAGATCAAAAGCTTCCTTTTCTGCTAATCCCCACTTAAAGACTGAATTTTTTTTAATCATTGTTTGAAGTGGAAAAATAATTTGAGAAAAATCTGGGACAAATCTTTTAACAAAATTGATCTGACCTAAAAATGACTGCATCGATTTTTTATTGTGTGGGAAAGGGATTTCAGAGATTTCTTTGATCCGATCAGGATCAATATAAATGCCATCTTTGGATACAATAAAACCCAAGAGCTTTCCTTGATCAAGAGCAAAGAAAGACTTTTTAGGGTTAAGAGAAATACCATATCTTTTGCAACGCTGAAATATTTGATTTAGATCACGCAAATGATTATACCTCTCCTTAGAGAATACAGTAATATCGTCTAGATAGACGACTACTGTTCTATTAATCAACCCTCTAAAATATATATCCATAGCCCTTTGGAATGTCGCTCCTGCATTTATAAGTCCAAAAGGCATTTTCTGATACGCATATGTTCCCCATTTCGTCTTGAATGTGGTTTTAAGCTGGTCATCAGGATGAACCAGAACTTGGTTATATCCTGAGAAACCATCAAGAAAGGACATCAATTCAGAGCCTGCTACTGATTGGAGTATTTACTCCATAGTAGGTAATGGGAAATTGTCTTTCAAGCTTGCTTTGTTCAAATTTCTGAAATCAATACAAATTCGAATGTCGCCATTTTTCTTTCTGACTGGCACCATATTAGAGACCCAGTTTGAGTGTCAGACAGGAAAAATAATCTTGGCTTTCAAGAGTTTGTTAAGTTCCGATTTTATCTGTCTCTCCAAATTTGGATGTATTTTTCTTAACTTCTGCTGAATCGGTTTCTGATCGGGAAGCATAGGAATGGTATGCTGGATAATGGATGTATCATAAGTCTTCAAATCATCATATTTCCAAGCAAAAACCTGTTTATTTTTCCTTAACAGTTTAATAAATGCCTCCTTCTCTTCCAAGGAAAGTCCTAATCCTAAATTAATATTTTGAGGAGCATGCTCAGTACCTAGATTTATCAATTCGAACCTAAGGGTAGAACTTTGGAGCTTTGCATTAATTACAGGTTTAAACCTGTCTTTGATATCATAAAGATCTTCGAGCTTTACCACTGGCTTAGGAATTGAATTTTCCTGAGGTGTTTCTTTCATTTGTAGATCATGGTCATTTTCCTCAATAATTTGATCGTCATAGGACTTTTCAGAAGTTAGGAATTGTAAAATATCCTCATCATGATTGAATACTCTCCAATTAGTGACATTGTCAGGAATTGAAGGCCTAAAAAGTAATTCTACGGAAAATCTATCTGGGCTGTAGTCTTCAAAAGGTAGAAGCTTGGAAGCTACATTGGCTAGGAGATCGGCTGCTGAGTTTTGAGACCTGGGGATGGAGGAAATTTTGAATGCGGAAAAGTGCGAGGTAAGTTCTTGTACTAGCGATTGATAGTGCTTGAGGTGATTTGAAAGACAATGGATTGCATTCCTCACCTGTTTAACAATAATTTCAGAATCGCCAAATACTTTTAAATATTGCACTTTAAGACCGATCGCTTTATACAGTCCCTGGACTAAGGCTTCATATTCAGCTGTATTATTAGTGCATTCAAATTCCAGCCTACGGGACAGCATTGTCTTTTCTCCTTGTGGACTAACCAAAATGCAACCTGCTCCTGAGCCCTCGTTGGACTTAGAGCCATCAAAATATAAAGACCAAAATAAAGAGGTATTAACAAACGTATTTACAGTTTTCTCAGCATCATTGAAACATCTAGACTTATCAGTTTGTGAAAAAATTTCAATCTGAGATGTAAAATGATTGACTGAAAAAGGAGATGGTTGGGCAACAAAGTTGCCAAAGAATGACTCTGACGAATAATTCCCCAAAATGTTGTTGTTGAACGCCATGGGTTGGTTTTCTTGCTCAAATTCAGTCACTCTATGGGTCATATGTTTCTCTCGATCGATCCTTATTTGATTTGGCTTGCCCTTGTAGGGAAACCACATATGCGACCAATCAGTGGAAATATACCCATGCAATTTTTCGGACCAATCCCTACTCAGAATTAAACCGTAAAATTCAAGTATATCGGCTATTAGGATGTCAATCCTTTGTACTACTCTGGGATCAGCAGACAACCTGATAGTTACGGAATTAATTTCTCCCACAACCTGCACTTTGGTCCTGTCCAACTGTACAATATGAATAGCAGACTTCTGGGGTTCAATGTTCAGTTTAGAGTAAACTGAAGCTGGCATTATGTTAGATGATGCCCCTGAGTCAATTAAACAGTTGTGCAGGTTTCTGTTGTAAATCTCATAGGTTAGCATGAAGGGTGGAGTATGAGAATTTGATCTATCTCCAATTAGAACTGAATCGGTAGCTTCAACCATACCTGGAGGAGGTTGGCCTGAATCATTAGCGGCTTTTGCACTGGGAAGGGGTGTAGAGGGAACAACATTCAATTCCTTAAGAAGTAATTTCTGCTGATGCTTTAATTTACTAAGCTCAAACATAGTAATGTTTGCTTTAGTTTTCTTCATGTCATCAACAATGTTATACTCCATTGAATCGGATACGACTAATATTTTAGATGTTGAAGGAGTGTTAGAAGTTTAAGGATGGTTTTGGGGAACTGCTGCAGGTGATTTCTTTACAGGTGTTTTTTCTTTGGTTGTAGTGGCACCTGCACTCCTCTTCTTTGATGATACCTGAACAGGTCCAGAAGTACTTTTGCTCCTAGTAGTGACTGGGAACGCCTCTTCTTCATTATCAGTATCGGAGTTGGGGAGTATAAAATCCCACATTCCATGACATTCTACTACTTCTTCTTCATCATCAGTCGGTGCGATTGTTTCCTCTTCCTCTTCTTCTTCTTGCTCTGAGTCTGTGTTAGATATGACATTTGGGGGCTTTGACTCATTTCTCTTAAAAGTTCTAAAGGGTCTTGAGGTTTCGGCTACCTGCTTCTTTATTTCGACCATTTCATTTGATAACGTTTTTAAGACCTTTTGCAAACCTTCCATGTCGTATGGGTCTTTTGGGGTCTTCTTCTTTGAGTCATCTTTGAAAGAGACTTTTTTGGCTTTTCTGTCCTCCAGAGCAGCTTTCTTCTATAGAGCATTGATGCGTTTTTCCACAGCAAGTGCTTCTCTCATATTTTCAGCTAAGGTAGGCTTCCCAGCCCTGTCTACAAAAATGGCTATATTGGCAGGTAGGGCAGTGATATACCATTCGCTTCGAATTTGTTCACTTGGTTTGGAAGCTGTAGGGATTTTGTTTAGGAGTTTATTGAAGCGAGCATTAAATTCCTTTATTGGTTCTCTATGCTCTATTCTCAGATTGGAGAGATCATTTATTAAAGTTGCCAAAGACCTATCATCTCCATATTTGGTAAGAAACTGCTCTTGGCAAGTGTTCCAACTGGTAATGGAACCAGAGGGTAAAGAGAAATACCAGGATCCTGCTGATCCTTGTAAGGTGTAAGGGAAAAGTCTAACAACAACATCTTGTTCTGTTACTCCTTTCAAGTTGACTGCTAACATGAAATTATTGATGTGTTCCTCAGCTTGGGTTCCATCATCTGGATTAAACTTGGGTAGCCATTTTTCAGGATAATCTGGTAATGGATGGAATGGCGCAGGCATATTGACTGCACCAGCTCTGGTCCATGGATCTGCCATTGTAATAGCAACAGTGGTTGGTACTACTGTTGGAATTCCAGATGTATGGGAAGGAAATAATACTGAGGAGTGGGCAGGTTGGGATGTTGAAGCTTCTAATCCCTAGTGAACAACAATATGTAATGGGTGAGTGGATGGTTGACTTTGCAGAGGGGAAGATGCAATGGAGGATGTGGATGAAAGCTCTTCACTATCAGATCCTTTAGTATTTTTCTTCGCCTTTTTCCTTTTGGGTAAAGGGAACTCAGTGGGTTCAATACCGAGCTTTTCGCTCTGAAGTCTGGTGAGAGGGTGAGGTAAATTGAACTGCGAAGTCGCACTACTTTGTGATACCTTAGATTTCTGTGGTGAAATCAACAAGCTCTGAAGTTTGTGGATAAGAGACTGGACTTCAGGTGATTCAAGACTTAATTGTTCTGGAGTATGATGGGTTTGAGCAGTGGTAGTTGATTCCTCTTCTTCTTGTTTGGGTACTGGAGAACCAGTATGCAAATAGGAAGATCGAGGGGGTTCGGAGGGAGGATTACTCTTAGAATGGCTTATAGGTTTTGGCTTATGTGCCATTCACAGTTGATGGCCCTCCTTCTAGTGCCAAAAATGTTGAAGCCTCGAAAATCGCTGCAACAACATCGGGGATAACCACCCGGTCCGGACCTTAGTACAACTCCTTTTCTGTTTGGAATAGTGGCTCCGACTGGGGATAATGGGACCAGTTTCCCAAAAGTAGATAAACGGGATGAATGTATGATTTATAAACTAAGCTAGCGGTAAGCGAATAACTAAACTATTAACAAGAATACAAGAAATATAACTTATCCCGGGAATCTATTGAACTTTAAAGTGCAGCGTTTAATGGTCTGTGTCTAAAGACATGCATATAGATGACTCCATCGATCAGACATAGGTATTAATTGATTCAAGATTACTGTGCCTAAATAGTTAAGTCCAGCGATTACAGCGATATTACCACACTCATCATTTATATTATCGACATATACATGATTAAAAGGAAAGCATATCATAAAACATCCAATAGTGGTATGAATGTAGATCTGCTGTTACAGCGCATGCATATAATCAACAATAGCAAGGATAATCAAATAACAATTCACATAACAGGAATGAATTCAGACATAGATAGAAATACCATATGAGCTGCTTTGACACTCCCGATATCAATCGTTACTTGTAATTCTTTCTTCAATGCAGAAACATTCACAACAAAGACAATAGTGCACAATTGCATAAAAAGCCTCCTTGTTGAATTAAGAAAAATTGGTCCAGTTTCATAAAAGAATATTGACTGAAGCACAATAGTGCAAACTTCAGTCTTTAAGTCTGGTACAAAACTTTACGACCCTTTCCAAAACAATGAAAGGGTCTATAAATACTAAATTAATCTAAATATCTATTAAACTGAAATGCAACTAAATCGGTATCAATAAATTTTGATCCTATTTTCCTCAGCGATCTGGCAATCGGCGGCATGATTCATCAGGTAGGCTGCTTGCCTTTAAATCTGAGCTGACTTATCGCAAGCATTGGCTCTACTTCAGGAGGTTTGTTGAGGCGCGAACTGAGCTGGGCGGCATAGGTGGCATCTTGAATATCGGGAATTATATACCCGATTGCATCTGTTAAACACTTAAGGGCGACTCTCTGTGTGTGCGGCTTAATCAGGAAAAGCCAATATGCATCGAAGGTTAAACTGTTAATACCGGCGATTAATCTCCCCTTTTCCTCTAAATCAGGATAACATGATTGCTCCAATATGTTTGTTGTTGTCATTTTTCCTGGTGTACATTGGGAAATCATATTTGCTAAGTAGAGAGTGTTGTTAACTAGATCAACTAGATTGCTGGAAGTTGATTTACATCTTGAAGCCGCCCTTTCCTCTTTCATCACCTGAGTGTGCCATTCTGTGAAGAGTATATCTTTATGTGTTTCTAGGATCCTGGCAAATTTGCTGCTTTCCCTTGATCAGAATCTTGCCAGTCGAGATATGCGGTTATGATCTCTTCGGCTTGGTCTAACTCATTCCTTTCCTTCTCTACCTGCTGATTTATGGATGTCGTTAGCTCACACAATGGCTCTGCCTGAGCGATTTGTTGACACAGGAGCCTAATTTGGGATATTAATGCAGTGTTTATTTGCACTGCTTCTGCTCTGAATTCATCCACTTGTGGAGCGCCCTTTATTATTTCAAGCTGTGATGACAATTGAGTGATTTGCTCATCCTTTGTTTTCATCATTTGCTCGTTTGCTGCCCTTAGTTGTGCCAATGCCTCTGATAATTCCTTCTGTTTCTGGATCGCGCTTTGGTCGACCCTTTGCTTTTCTACCTGCAATTGTTGAGTTAGTTGACTGTTCACTTGCTGTTGTGTCAACAATTGCTGCTCTGCCTGCTCCGCCTTCTGCTTGGTCTCAGTCAATTCCGCCTGTAATGCGAAAATTTCTTGGTCCTTGGTTTTCAGTAGAAGACTTACCTCCGATGCCTTATCGATTGTCGCTGCCGAATAGGCTCCCGCATACTGTGATAGTTTTGTTAGGTCATCGGAGGGGTTGAATTCCTCCTTCCAAACCACGCTGCCCGTAACAGTTTGTTCTGGGAAAAGGGGAGGTTGATCAATCTTCCTTCTTTTCCTTTGTCGTTTTACCACTGCTTTATGCCTCGGGCTGTAGAAAACATCCAGGGGAGGAATATCTTCTACCTGGAGAATGATTTGGTCGGAGGGGTCTTTCGGTATTATCTCAACATCTTTAGAAATGGGTGGGCCGCTGGTTCCACTTAGAACTTGAGGTCAAGTGATGTCCTGTGTATCATTTGTCTTGGAAGTGTCTGTATCCTTGGAACATTCCAACCCACTGATGATAGAGTCAAATTGGTTCCACTCCTGAAGCAATTTAGGGTCAATATTAGTATCTATATTGACATCAATGGTGGTTTGTTTCTCCTTTTCAGTTTGGGACTCCTTCCGCACTTTTTCCTGCTCTCTCTTCTGCTGTTCCTCTTGTTCTTTCTTTTGCCTTTCCTCTTGCTCTTTCTTTTGTTGTTCCTCTTTCTCTTTCCTCTGTTTCTCCTCGTGTGCTTTCTTCTCCCTTTCTTCTTTTTCTTTTCTCTGCCTTTCTTCCTGTTCCTTCTTATGATCCTTTGTTACAACCGGAGGTTCTTTTGACTGTTGCCGAACAGGCTCGCTTGATGATGTCGCCGGGGTTGTTGCTAGTAAATCTAGAGGCAGAGTTTGCAACCTCTGTTCTCTAAGCTTATTAAACTCAGTTAGCCCTTCATCATTATACTTCATTCGAGCAAATTCTTTAGCCTGACCTATTGATTCGGCTGAAACGAATAGGTCGTCAAACATATCTTCTTTGTGCTCAAATTTTGTCAATTTGGCCTGTTCTAGTGCATTGTAGGCAACTTTCTTTGGATCATATGGCCTATTTGGGATAGTCGCCAGAGTTAAGGATTGAATCTTTGTGGCTTCCTTTTCTGCTAATTGAGATCATGCAGAGTATAGACACCACACCTCAAGGGAAAAGAGGGCCAACCCCTCTTCTTTTCTTTCTTGAGAGTCTGTGTAACACTCTCAGCTGTAATCTGATAAGCGATTTCTCTTGCTAGCAGTTTATCTGGTATATACAAAGGGAGAACATGTGGGTTGGCTTGGCTGCCGAAAAATCTTATGTAGGTAAATCTCTCCTCTCCAAACCAACTCGCTACCGCTGTTATATCAAACGAAGCTTGATAGGAAATCTTGGGAATGGGTTTATCAAAAATAGAATAATGAATAGGCACCATAAAGCCATTGCAGATTTGGTACAGATGGTGCTTGTAAGAGGACTTCCATAATTTCTGATGGTATATGTGGATAGCCGTGGGATCTTGTGGCGTCCACCTCCATCCGAGCACGGGAAATTCAGAATTGAAACATAATGTATCTAAGATATATGCACTGTAATAGAATGGGGGAATTTTCCTTTCAGAGACGACAGTCTGATTTCTAAAATCACGCATAGCTTGTGCTAATTTTTCAGAAAGGATGGTGGCCCAATCCATAATTATACTGTTTACTGTTGCCTCCATTAGAGGAACCATTTCTATGGTAAAATTAGCAGAGTCACGCAATCCCCATAATCTACACATCATTATTCCAGCATAGCAATAAGGAGAAGCCAGAGAATCAACCGAGTACTTACCGAAGGATTCGTGTTTGTGCTTGGCCGGATTTTGTCTCCAATCCCGGATGGGTTCGGATTCAACTTCATTTTCATTTGCGAATTTCTCCAGGAAGGCCTTATTATATATCTTCTCTGGCTCGGGCAAATGATACATTTGCCTTAGATCATCCGCCCTGAACGATCCGAAGATTCTTCCGTCTCTAGTGCTGAAAGTTCTATCCAAGATTGGGATTTCTTGAATCGCCCACCGCACTACGTCTGTGTATGGGAGAATTTGCTCCCTGGCCGCTATCCTGTGAAGGAAAGAGTCGGCTAAATTCAGACTTCCGAGTAGGATCCGCAGTAGCTTCAACTATTGTCCTTGTTGGTTCTTCGGCTTCAATCAAGTTATAGGTCCCTTTCCAAGTAACTCTGATGAGACCTGTATATGTAGTATCAGATATCAAGCCCTTCTTTTTGTCCACGAGAGCTTGTCTTGCAGCTGGTGTAGCGGAAGCGCCTGTGGTCTTCTTGGATTTCTTCCCCATATTGCTTGAGCTTTCTCCTTTGGATGAATTCTGCACAGAGGCGCAAATATACGTAACACAGAGAAATAGCAATGAAAACTTGCAAGTGATGAGAAATATTGAGAAATGCGTAATAAGGGATTAGCTTTAAAAATGGGCGTAGACACAATCCATGGGAGGATCTTACAATTACATTAAATGGCCGTTTAAGGCCTGCCACCCCTTAAATGCTCATTATACCATTATTCGGCTGAATGGCCCATTTAAGCGTGCTGTGGAAGTTTTGGCGGTTGAGCGCGGGTGAATGATTGCTTAAAAGATCAAGCTTTAAATATGAATGAATCATAATATCCCTCCATTTAACGACTTTTTTGAAATCCGCGCTATATAGTAATCGGGCGTCGGGAATACTCAAATCCTTACGTTGACAATTTTGAAATCCCGATCGCCGATAGCGAAATCGCATCGCATCGGGGTGAATGGGCATCATAATGTGCATAAATAGCGTATCACCGATTGCCGATTGCGATATCGCATCGCATCGGGGTATGATCTGGGCACCTTATTATTGTGCATGGGATACTGCCGATTGCCGATTGCGATATTCTATCGCATCGGGGTGAATGACTTAAGGTGCTTAGCCTGCATATAAAGTATCGCCGATAGCTTATTGCCGATTGTGCATCGCATCGGGGTTTATGTCATGGGGGCGTTTTAGAATGTGTATAGAGTATTGCCGATAGCCGATTGCGAAATCGCATCGGCGGGATCCCATATGTCACTTATTTGCGTTTTCTATGTCATTGCGATATGCGATCTTGCGATCGCTTTATCGCAATGATAAAAGATTGTTATATTTGATTCAATATGGGTTTTTCAAAAGGTTTTATATAATGCCTTCATTTGGTTTACGGACCTTTTACAAATAATGCAATATTGATACCAATTGACTTCTAAAGGGACCCATTTCATATAATAATTTTGTAAATAAAATGTTATGAAATGGGGGGTTGTTGTGGAGCACAACAGGACCCAAAAATAAGCTTTCCCACATGTACGCGCTTTTCCGTGCATGAAAGTGCGTGCATACACATACGCGACTTTTGATCAACAATCCGGTGTGTATATGCGCCTTTGTATATAGTGAACCTGCGTGTATACCCTACTTGGTATATAGCAAACCTGCATATATACGTGACTTGGTATATAGTGAACCTGCGTATATACTCTTCTTTCTTCATTCTTTGTAGTCTGATCATCAACTCTTTGCTACTGACCTGCTGCACTATGATCTGTCATCTGTGTGAGTTTCCATCAAGGACAACACTTGTATCATAATGCCAACAATCTCCCCCTTTGGACTTGATGGCAAAGCTAACTTGCCATACTGAGCACTGTCATCTTAATGAGTTGTCATTGTTCATTACATTTGAACTGATCCCATGTATTCTATCACATCTGATATCTCTTCTGTAGATTCATCTAGTTATATATAAGAGAGTTGTTTTCTACAAGAGGTTGCCATCAAGTACAACACATGCATCATAATGCCAACAATTATTTCAAGGGAATAAAAAAAAATAGTGATTTATTTAATTATTCCTATGGGTCACTGGGTTATTTTCAAAAATAATTTAGGAAAATGGTTCTCTAAGTTATTTCCTAAGGTGAAAGTGGGTTTTAATGTGTAAAAACCCATACTACATGGCAAATTTTGATCATCCTAGTGGAAAAATGGCTAGGTGATCAATTTTTAGGTGATGAAAAATTGACCCCCAATGTATGAGTGTTAGGATCACATCATATGACTGTAATACATTGTAGGTCCACTTTCATGAGACATCTAAAGGGGAGTCTGGGGGGGGGGGGGAGAGAGAGAGAGAGAGAGAGAGAGCTACTTCATCATAAAGTGAATAAAATTAGAGGATGCGAGACCTACTTGTCAGATAAAATTCTCATTTATGGTGTGTACATGACCTCAATGAGGCGAGGGAGGCATATCATTACCCATTGAGATAACTTAGTACAAAGAATAATGGTGTGCCCAAGAATGTGGGTCTGAGCAGAATAATACATGATACATAATGTGCTGGAATCAGTGGGCCATAAAATAATACAATGACACAAACAGTCCCACATACATGTGCCTAGAATACAGAGGCCAAGTCTAATATAATGAATATTGTTAAACTGTGTACATAGGAATGAATGCCCCTAAGATAATGTGAGGGGGATATCACAACCAAAGAAGCCCTGTTGGATAAGAAAGGGCTCTAAATATCCGAATGAGCCAGCCAAAGGAGGGTCTCATGCTATGTGCTCTATGATCGATGGAAATTGAACTAGTCAAATCTACAAAACTACATCTGAGGCTAGATCAGGAACTACTGATGGTCAAGTATGTGGGGGGCTACATGAAGGGCCACCCCGTCATGAGGTTTGAAGCATTTCACACATACCCGAGAAAGGCTAGGACAATCTGCCAGAGCATTGGACCATCAAGTGTACGATTCTCAATCGTGTGATAATGTGTTGGAGTCGAGCATGCAAGAATAAACCAAGTCAAAGGTCAATGATGATTGCCTCTACTTGGTCCAAGGCACCAAATAATGAAAAAGATGGATCTAAGTTACACTTCCCTCTAGACCACCCTCCTATAATAAATGAGCTAAAGTGGACAAGGGAGGGCCCACTAGAACTGACGTAGTGAAGAGTCTGTAGTAAATGCACAAGGAACATAACGATGTGATTGATAGATACCAACACCAAGGAGGATGATGGGAAGTGAGGGGATGGGTGGACTTATGAATTCCCTTGTTAGAGAATTATAGGAAAGGTTGACCTAGAAATGATCTGATACAATTCTAATGGGGGTGGTAAATTACTCAAAAGGAGGCTTTTCAAAGACAAATCAGGATAACTAGAGGTCAAATCTAGGCAATATATGATGAATGCGACACACAAAGGGGATGGTATACTATAATGAGGCTCAATGGGGTTATGAATAAAATCCATGGATATAAGGGTGACTTCTCTCTTATGCTATAAACAAGGGTGAATCAATGATGTTGCCACAGGGGATAGGCCCAATGGGGACTGTCAAAACATGAGTAAACAGTGGTGACTCATGATGAAACTTGACACATAACTAGAAAGGTGCAAAGAGAAAGTAGTGCCAGAGTACAAGTGAGAAATATGAAGGTAATTGATTTCAATAGGCATTAAAATGAAACCTCATGGAAAAAATGGCTCCCAAGTGAAGTATAAAATTACCAAAAATGAATAGAGACTAATTATAGAGCTCAATGATAGCTTTCTATTAGTGAAAATAGTTTGTCAAACCAAGCTACAATGAGCATGTAATGGCCAAGGGAAAAAATAGGGTTTTCTTATAAAAGGGCTACTTTACCCCAATTCAAATTCATTTGTGCATTATGTTGGTGAATTTGGAGAGAAGGAGAGAGCCATAAAACTTGGCGAGATTGTAGCGGAAAAACTTACTAGTGGATTTAGGATCCATGACTTTAAGGTTGGTGGCCATAACCTATTCATTAGTTTCTGTGGATTAGATTTCTAGTGTAAGTTTTTATTTTTCCAAATGGAACCTCAAATCATCTTCTCGACTATAACACAACTTTTTGGCCCTTTTTTGCATTGGAAAATGTAGGAAATGAGCTAAAATGTGTGTTGCAATGCAAATTTTGATGGAAAACCTACATTGGGCACCTAAGGAAGGAGAATGGTGAAATGTGATCCCATGGGGTGACCCTAAAGTTGGAAATGAATTTATATAATTTGATACTAACAAACATTATGGTGTTGTGCAGATATAATAGAGCGAAAAGTGATATGGTGAGAATGATACTTTGAGGATTTGTGTTCTCAGGTTCAGGAGAACCAAGTAGTGTGGGGGGCTCTTTAACGCTATGAGTTTCTCAAGTTATTTGAGAGCCCATTGATGAGGCATGGTGAGCCACTATTAGCCCAGATAGTTAGTTTTTGGGATCTAGATTGGGAGGATTTCATGATATAGGAGCACAATATTGAGATCACTATCCAGGACATACTTTATGACAGGGTTTCCAACTTTGGGTTAGTTGGTGAGATGAACCCAGTGTTACCTCGAGGGAGAGATAAAAATGATTTTGTGGAGCATCATTATGTACCAAGTGCTCGAATAAGGGACTTGAGCATATAGTTACATGACTTGAAGATATTGGAGACACAGGCCATAATTGCAGTGGTGATGCACATAGTGGGTTACCATGCTCTCCAAAAGATCACATAAGGGCAGATAATTATGTTGGTGGAGAGTGTGCTTGCAGGGACCCACTATGGGTGGGCCCAAATGTTATTGAAAGCTTTGAAGCACCAATTGAGTTCATGCATGAGGGCTTCGATAGGGAACTGTTCCTTTGGGACGATGTGTTGAAATATTTAACTAGGTTCAATCTTCATAAATATGAAATGTACTCTTGATTCTTGTATATTGTAAAAAGAAAGAAAAATTATTAGTGTTATTTTTTGTAGCATGGATTTCATGCTCAAGGTCATTTTATTTATATTTCAAGCACCCATTAAGTGCTTCTACGGTTTGTCATAGAGTCAAGAAGTCAATAGAGTCATTGTCAAATGAAGAAGTTCCTATTGGGCATCTTTTAACATGTCAAAAGAATTATTTTTGTATTCAAAGTGTCAGAATACCCCTCCAAGACCAAGTCGACTTGGAAGCTAAGAATTTGGCCTCATTAGGGCATGCCATCCTCCTTGGAAGCCTATATATAAGAGAGAACTCAACCTCCTATGAACATTCATTCATTCACTCACCATCCAGGTGAAGAAGAGGTAGAAGAAGGGGAAGAAAAGGAGGAAAGCAGGAATAAGGTTGAAGTTTTTGGGTTGTTTCACTTTCTCTCCCTCTCTCATGTGTAAAGAAGAAGGCTAAGGTTCTGCAGCTACAAGGTCGAAGTTGTAGATTTGTAGAAACGAGGGCGAATTTGGTGGAAGAAAGGTCTTTTAGGTCACCTACTAGCCCTAGAAAAAGAAGAAGTTAAAGTGAAGGATCAAGGAAGCCTTGGGAACCCTAATTTTCCTTACAAGTGTTGAAGCAACAATTGTTGATGGGGCCAAAAATTTTAGACATGTAGTGGAGATTGAAATTCTGTAGTTGGGGGTCAATGTTATGAGTTGGAAGAGATTTGACAGGGTTTGACTTGGATAGAAGAATCACATCATCAAGAAGGTTTGGTTTGGTCTTGGTCCAGAGGTATTGGAATTCGTCATTTGAAATAATCTATAAAAAGAGAAGATATTTGTGGGTTTTCCTCTCAAGAGGAGAGGTTTTGGCCTCAGCTTGCAACCTACATTCCGTGTTCTTGTGTACTATTGATATTCATGTTTTTGGTATTTGTTTGATGACAAGAACAACATAATGATAAGAGAAGAATCTGATAATCAAGAAAAAGTAAAAATACATCACAAGTAGTTATCAAGTCTAAGAGAAATCATCCTAATTGCAACCCTCTTGATTTCTCAAAACAGTTTGTGCTCATTCTTCTTTAAGAATATCCCCACTCTTAAGAGCCCAAGATGCACCCCTACGGAGAGCTACTATGATGAGTAGGAGTGGGGGGAGTTAGGAGAGTGTCTCGACCCGAGTTTTTCACCCCTTGGGATCAACTCCCTCTATACATAAAGGATTATCAATACTTTGGTATGAACTTCCAGAGATATTCTGAGCTACCACTTCCACTAGGGCAAGCATGGGGACCTGATAGTATGTGATAGATACTATATTCTTATGGAAGTCTGTTACATAACATTTTTTCACTATCCCTGTACTCCCTGTTCCATGGTCCTGGAGGACCTCTACAATGCACCCTACATGCTTCCCCTTCATGAAGAAACTCCCATTGTGTCCCTCTTCATGAGAAAAACAATTCTCTTTTGCATCATTTCCCACAAATATTCTGTTTTTCCCAGTTTACAAGACCAGTGCTAATGACCCTTGTTCTCCTCGTGCCAATATGCAGGGATTATAACTGTCCCTAGCACCGACTAGAGCGACTGAACCTTGTTCCAGTAGTGCCAATCCTCTTTTGGAAAGTTTTTTAAATAAGGAACCAAAGCTTCGTAACGAAAGTCTGGTAAATGGTTGGGCTGGATGGAGTCGAGGATGTCAGTTTGGGCTCCTTTTCCTAATTAGGATGGAACTACCTCAAATGATAAGACCTTCTCCCATGAGAAGAGGAACCATCTCCCATCCATTCATGCTATATACACCTCCCTTTTTCTCAAGCACAACCTCGTTTTAATGTTGGTGTGCTAGTGTTAATTAAGTTTGGAGTAATCAATAAGTTATTCATAGTTGTAGCTCTCTAGTTGTGTGTGAGGGAGAAGTATGAATTTGGTTTAGTGTGAAGACTAAAGGGAAGAGCCTTAAAACTATCATTGCTGAGGCGATCATGGAATGCTAACAGAAGTGTGTGGGAACCCGAATTTGTCGAAGGAGAACAACAACGTCAAGACAACGGTTGTAATCTCTTCTTGATTTAATATATATGCAACTATTGATTGATTTCCTACATAATGTGTCATCTCACATGTTTATGGATTAATGCTTCTTGACTTGTTAATTAGGTTGAATTACAATTTGTCTATTATCATGGTTGTTGTTTGCTGTTGTTTACTTGTTTCAGGTGTTCGAAGAAGGAGATGGGAGATATCTGGAGCAAGCAAGCAAGGTCATCACCAAATGGGATAAGTGTAGTAAGAGGTAGGCCCTCTTAATTGGTTCTAACCTAAATAAATCTTCCATAGAATGTATTATTAGTGGCTAGACCTGCTATCGGGCTAGAGTAATAGTTTGTGTCCACACTTAGAATTTTACTTCACCACAAATTGGTGACTCCACAGGGGAACCAATCCTTCCATTTGTTTTCTTGGAATTTCATGGTTTTGTGTGAACTTTTCTACTTTCACCATTTCCCTTTAGTTTTGTCTTCTTTGCTTTGCTTATTGCTCTGGGTCTGAAATTCACAGTAGCAAGTCTAGTCTCAACTTTTGGAATTTTTTATTATTTTCTTTGCATCCTCGCTCAGCACGTTTATTGCGCTGTCAATTGCACTCATCAGCGTGATATGCTCAGAAACGGTCACGCCAATCCCCTTCTGGTACTTGTTGTCAGTTAGGAAGTCGTGCCGATGTATGTAAGTGAAGATTAGGGTTCACCCCAGATCTTGGCCAGTGTGTCTTGCTCTCTTGATTTCTGCCTTGTAAGTTGTTTAGACTATCTTCTCCCTGATTGGAAAGCTTCTTTTCATTTGGTTTATTTTCTTGTTGATTTGCCATCTTTTCGCTTGATTTCTTGGGTCATTAGATGGTTTGTGGCCCTAGGGCATCTAGGTTGTCATCCATTCAGCTGATTGTGAACTCAATGAGTCAAGTTGTTGGTGCATTTACTCCTTCAATTTCGTTTATGGTCCTTCTATGGCTTTGATTTCCATTACACAAGTTTGAGAAGTTTCATTTGCTTGTCTAAACGTCTCTTTTCTGGCATAGATCACATTGCTTGTCTTGTTTTTGGTAAAGTCATTGCGTCATTAGTTTGAAAGAGATTTTCTTTTCATGTTTTTCATTTGCTTGAGAATCGATTGTCTCGAAAATTTTTCATTGAAGTGTTTTATGAGAAATTCATTTTGTCATTTCAAATTCTAGTTTGTTGCATCAATATGTTATGGTAGTTAGCATCATTGAAGACTAGGATTGTATTGGAATTTGAAAAGATAAAGAATTCTCTTTACTTTTGAAAGGACTGTTGGAGTGTACTTGTTAGGAAATTAGGAATTGGAATGAATTTTTCATTAGTTTATTTTCTCGAAAAGTGAAGTAGTGAAAAATAATTTTTCTTTCAGTTGCTTGGTTGTTTGCATTTGATTGTGTTTTCTACCCTCTCTAGTGTAGAAAATTCATCGAATTGAAAGGGTCTTGTCTCATTTAGCTGCATTTAGGGCTTTTTGAGTCACATCACTAAGACCTAAAAATCGAGACATAATTCAAGATAAACAAAAAAAGAACTCAATTAAACTAAGGCGTATTTGAAACCTAACAATCACATCTAGAAGGTCTAGGCTAGAGACGTGTCCTGACGTCTTTAAACCTAGCAACTATCGTTAGCTTTGGCACTAGACAACGCTAGTATGGACTTGTGCTTCCCGTACCGTTGAGTATATAACGGGATACACCTCTAGGCTGTAATACTTTATCCATAAGAAGATGAGTCTGGCACCTTGCAAACGTGATACACCAAACACAACATTCGGGGAGATTTCTTGCCCATACTTCTCGGTTCGCCGGGAGGTATTCTGCAGTTCATGGTTATCTGGTAATCCTTTTTACCTAAATCATACGGAGTAGTAATTTGATATTTTTGACTCATCAAACTTAAAATATCATTCGAGCGCTTGTCCTTTCAAGCTCATTTCCAATCGAAAGTGATAGAGTCATCTTTGCTTCTTTCTCAACTTTTAAAACATGAAAGAGCACCCGTTTATTTATGCATTTTAAAAAATTGTTTCCCACGATCTTATAACATCATGTTAGTCTTTTCTAGATCAAATTGTGAGTTTTCCCTAAAGTACATTTTAAAGCCTTGAAATTTATCTCTCTTTTCCTGTTAACTAAGATAAGGTCATCGTGGCTAAACCATCTGGTTCACCTAGTTCCTCTTCCTCTCCTTCATCTGAAAGATTGTCTGAGGAGCCTTTTCCTGAATTACCAGTCACCCGAGGACCAAGGTGTTGAACTCGAAATCGTTCTAAGCATTCAACCTTTGTCATCTCGTCCTCCACCTACTTCAGATACTAGGTCACTTGCTAATTTTGGCCCGAAATCTCTAGACAATCCCGTCCAGACTCCTGAGAGTTCACCGAATACTGACGGTCAGCTTGGACTAGTTATATATCCTCTGAATCCTTTGTTTGAACTTGTTGTGATATCACCGCAGTGTTCGTGTAGTCTATACAATCAGCTGGTTGTTCCTTTGAAATTATCCCCTCGTACATCTTTGGTCGTTCACCGTCATTTGTTCCCAACTATGGAACCTGAAGGCGACGCTCCATTTACCTCTCTAGATCAAATGAAAGTTTCTACTCCACACACTGTCGAGGAGGAAGAACACCAATTTCCTCCTGAAGGTTTCCCCTTCATGAGGATAATTCCCATAAGTGTATATCGGGATTTTCCACCTAATTATGTGACTTTAGCATAGTTGGTCTCACGTACACCTAGTGCCTCATCACTTTATCACAACCCTATCTGGCCATTTGGTGCCATGCCTACTACAGGTTCGTTCATTGCGAACCCGACCTCCCAACAGGCCATTACCTTAGTCCTAGTGCAACCCACTATTCTGAACCCTCTTGTCTCGTCTGTCCCAGTCACCCGTCCAGTTCAACCAATAGTCTCGAGGCATGTTACTGTCAGTTCTTCGATCCCTTCAATAAGTGGACAAGTTGTGCCACCACCTAGGGGGAAGAATCTGAATGTTTCTATGATGTCAGGCACCACCAATGTGAATAGCTCACAATCTCACATGGTTGGCATGAACAAAACTTCCTCTGGTGTTATCCAAAACCCTGTTGGTCTTACTAGATCAAGCAATGGCTAGTACCAACAGGTCCAAAATCCCGTTGTCTGTCTGGGTCAAGTAATTTCTAGTATTAGCAGCCTCATGTGGCTCAGGTTCAATACCAAGCTCCTTATGTTCCATATGGTTCTCAAGGAATGGTCAATATGGCTTACGTCCTTCAGTCTGGACAATATGTTCAGCCTAGTCCATCCACTTTTCCGGGTGGCTATGGCCAGATTTAGTTCAGAAATTTTTCGGGAACTGTTCAAGTACCCTTGTAGCAACAAGGACAACCTTTGTAGCAACAAGGGAAACCTTTGTTGTAGCAAGGGTCGTCCATGCAACAACAGGGCCAAATGATACCACAGCAAGGAAAACTGCAACAACCGCAGGGGAAACCCTCACAATAGTTGCAACTGTTGAAATGTGGCAACAAGAATATTCCAATTTTAATTTGTCCTTGAATTAAAATTAAGAATCAAAATTCGAATTTAGTCTCACTAGCTGCTTGAAAAATAATTAATTAATCCATCTTGAGTTAATTAGTTGGAGAAATTCAAGCTAGAAGTTTTTGTGAAGTAATGCAACAGTTATCCCTTTGATTGAGGAAGTTATCCCTTAATTAAGGAGATAAGGATGAGTTGTATTTGAGTTGTAATTAGTTAGCTCAGTTAACTGAGTTAAGTCTAGTTAAATTAGTTCCAAACAGTTGGAGGAACTAATTGTGAGTTCAGTCAGTTAATGCATGCATGCAAGAAACTAGTGTACTCTAGATAACTAAATATTCTCTCATAAATAACTCATGCATGTCAGTTCAGACAAAGACTTAGTTGAGATTAAAGGCAAGGACAATGTACTATCAATTTCAAGAATTTTCCTATAAGAAAACCTCTTGCATGCAGAAGGATTTTATTCCTTGAGATTTGCATAGTTTTATAGTGTGTTGGAGCAGTGTGTGAGATTAGTGTCACACAAGGTTGGAGCTAGAATACCCAGGGAAAACAACGCAAGGAAATATGAGGCTTGGAGGGCAGAGGAGAAGGCATATGAGTTGTCTAGTCTGTCTATGAGTAGTGAGAGGAATTGTACTGAGAGATGGATAGATGTGAGAGCTAAAGCTTAATGTAATCCTGAGATATTTCCACTTGTATGATAATACAGATAGCGGGGTTTTTAGATGAGGATTTCCCCAGAGTATTCTTCTGTGTTTCATGTGTGTTGGTTCTTCTTCTCTGTTATATGTGTTCTGTTTGATCTTGCACAAATCGATTAAGATTCCGCAAGTTTGATTGTAGAAGTAGATTAAGTATTTTGCTTTAGTCTATTGCATAATCAAGTTAATCTACAGTGGGAATTTCTACATGGTATCAGAGCAAAGGTGATCAGAATTGTGAATAGTATACTGAGAAGGGAAAATTAGAAGTTTGAAGTTCTTGGTTGCAAGTACAAAATTGAATTCTTATCACACCTCAAAGTTCACCAATGCCGTTCAATGGCTTGAGACTCGAGTATGTTTCGGATGGTAGCTCGAATTACATAGCATGGAAGGATCGTATGGAAGCAGTATTAGAAGGCAATGGTTTAAATGATTTCATTGATCAAGAAATCCCCAAGCCAGCTGCAACTAATGCACAAGAATTGGCGGAATGGAAGAAGTGTGTGGCGAAGACGAGAAGGATTCTTCTGGAGGGAGTTCGAGACCATATTGTCTCGAGTCTCCATGGGAAGGAGACTCCATTTTCAATGTGGAAGACATTGAAGGACCTATATCAGAACAGTAGCAACCAGAGGAAACTGGTGCTCAAGGATAAGCTTTGGAAAATCAAGTGTGAGAAGGGTGACACTATTTCTACATATCTGAAGAAGCTCACCACCTATAGAGATGAGCTTGGTAGTGTGGGAATAATGACATCTAATGATGATATGGTGAGCCTTGCTCTCCACAGTCTTCCAAAGAGTTGGAATAAATACCAGGACTTAGTGAATGGAAGAGAGAATCTGCAGGAGTGGGAATGACTGTGGTCGGATTTGATGCAGGAGGAGATCAGGAGGAGCACTAGAGATGGTTCTTCATCTAGGCATGATGATGAAGAAAATCTAGCCTTAGCAAGTAAGGCAAGGAAAGGGAAAGGGAAGCCTTCCCATTCCAAATTTAATTCTTCTCATGGAGGGAAGAAGATTGACAAATCTAAAGTGAGATGCTTTAATTTTCATGAGGTGGGCCATTATGAAACTAATTGTCCATTGAATAAATCCAAGAAGGGATCCTCGAAAGGATCAGAAGGTGAGACATTGGCCTCTCAGTTCGAATTGGATTTTACCCTCATCGCATGCATGGTTTCATTGATGGTGGGTTGTGTTTGGTATCTGGACAGTGGAGCCTCATTCCACATGACCGACGATAAAAGTCTATTCAGTACATTGGAGGAGAAAGACCTCAAGATGTGCATAGAGATGGGCGATGATGGAAAGTACCGTGTTTTAGGAGAAGGCACGGTTTCTTTTCAGAGGGAGCATGGAGCTCCTCTTACCCTAACTGATGTAAAGTATGTGCCTGGACTCAAGAAGAACTTGGTATTGGTCACGATGTTAGAAGACAAAGGATACGATGTTGTCTTTAGTAAAGGAAAGGCGTTCCTAAGACACATAGCCACGGGTCAGACCAAGAGGATTGGGATTCGAGTGAAGAATCTCTATAAGCTAGAGGTAGATGACTGTGCTGCACTGAGTTTGAAGGTAGAATTGGTGCAAAGCCAAGACATTAGCAAGTTATGGCATAGGAGATTGGGCCACTTGCATCATGGTGCCTTGAAGATAATGCAGTAGATTTCTACCAGACTTCCCAAAGGTAAACTTGAGCAAGTGGACACATGCAAAGGTTGCACCTTAGGAAAGTACGCCAAGTCTTCCTTTCATGATCGAGATAGTCGAGCTGAAGCAGTCATGGAGCAAGTTAATACTGATGTGTGTGGACCATTCTCGACAACATCCACCACGAAACAAAGGTATTATGTGATTTTAATTCATGTTTTTTCTCGTAAATGTTGGATCTATTTCATGCAAAAGAAGGATCAAACCTTCTCAAAGTTTTGTGAGTTCAAAGCTTTGGTTGAGAAAGAATCAGGGAAGAAGATCAAAGACTTGAGAAGCAACAATGGTGGAGAGTATGACTCTCAAAAGTTTAAGGAATTTTTTGCAGCGGAAGGAATTAAATGGGAGTTGACGGCACCTCATAACCCACAACAGAATGGGGTGGTCAAGAGGAAGAAAAAAACAATTGTGGGGTCAGCTTGAGCGATGCTACATGACCAAGGCCTACCACTTCATTTGTGGGCTGAGGCATGCAACACAATGGTCTATTTGCAGAATAGAAGCCTACATCATAATCTTGGGATGAAGACACTGGAGGAAGCTTTCTCCGGGAAGAGACCAGATGTGGGTCACTTCAGGATCTTTGGCTCATCGGTATATTGCCATGTGACCAAGGATGCCCAGAAGAAACTTGAGCCAACAATTGAGTTGGGAATACTTGTGGGGTACATTGATACACCCCACAACTATCAGGTGTACTTGCCTACCAGTCGGAGGACAATGGTTCGCAGAGATCTCAAGTTTGATGAGAAGAAGGCCATACGAGTTTCCCTTGAGAGGGAGCTCCAACTATAGGCTGTGGAGGAACTTTCGGTTCCTAAGGAGGAGGAGCCTCAGACTGATGTGGAGTAGCTGCATGCAAAGGTTCTGGGAGTGGAGACATCCACTGAAGCAGAGTCTTCCAGAGAGGGATGGAAGTGCACAAGAGAAGCTGACAGATTGTTGTCGGATGCGAGAGAGAATGTGGGAGAACCGTCTTCTCAGTGCAAACATAGGAGGTCACCTAATAGGTACACTGGATACATGGCCCTTGTTGGGGAATGTGTTGAGACTGAGCCATCTTCCTTTGAGGAAGCAGTGCAACAGCTGATTTGGGTTGATGCTATGGTGGAGGAGTATGACTCCATAGTTCAGAACAATGTTTGGGATGTGGTTCCAAGACCAGAGAACAAGTCAGTTGTGAGTTCCCGTTGGCTTTACAAGGTAAAGCAAGATGCTGATGGTAGTGTGGAGAAATGTAAGGCAAGATTTGTTGCCCATGGTTTCTCACAGGTTGAGGGGATCGACTATGATGAGACTTTTGCTCCTGTAGCAAGGTACTCATTTATCAGATCGATGTTGGCACTATCAACATAGATGGGTTGGAAGATCCATCAGATGGATGTGAAGACTACATTCCTCAATGGCAAGATTGAGGAAGAGGTGTACATAGAGCAGTCGAAAGGTTTTTAGACCTTCGATCATGAGTCTCATGTCTGCCGACTCAAGAAAGCTTTGTACGGTCTGAAGCAAGCACCTCGTGCTTGGTACACCAGGATCGAAAACTACTTCACCGGGTTGGGCTTCACAAAAAGTGAAGCAGACGCAAACCTGTACCACATCATGGTAGAAGGTAAGTAGTTGATCATTTTTATTTATGTTGATGATCTCATAGGTGATGATCAGTTGATCATGTGCTGCAACGAGGACCTTGTAAGAGAATTTGAGATGAAAGACATGGGTCTCATGCACTACGTCCTTGGCATGGAAGTGTGGCAGAAGGATGGGGAGTTGTTTGTGTCTCAAGGCAAGTATGCCAATGAGATACTCAAGAGATTCCACATGGATAAGTGCAAGCCCATGCAAACTCCTCTAGCAAGTAACTGGAGGAAGGAGGATGCTACTTCAAGAGAAGTAGTAGAGGCTACTGTGTATTGGAAGCTTGCGGGTTCACTAATGTACTTAGTGAACAGATGACTAGATTTGTGCTATGCAGTGAACCAACTGAGTCAAGCTATGGTTCAGCCTACTAAGATGTTTTTGAAGGAAACTAAGCATGTTTTGAGATACCTCAGAGGCACATCCCAGTATGGATTATGGTACAGACGGATAGAGGGAGTGAAGCTACAGGGCTTCACAGATGCAGATTGGGCAGGGAGTCCATCATATCGGAAGAGCACATCAGGAGGAATTTTCAACCTTGGGTCAGCTGTAGTTTCTTGGTACAGCAGGAAACAAAGGTCAGTTACACTCAACTCAACAGAGGCTGAATACATGGTTGCATGTCAGGCAACATGTGAGGCCATTTGGATGTGGAAAATTCTAGTTGGTTTGTTTGATCAGAGGATGGATCCAACTGTGATCTATTGTGATAATCAGAGTTGTATCAAACTCTCTGAGAATCCAGTATTTCATGATAGGTCCAAGCACATCGACATTCGATATCATCATCTCAGAGACTGTGTGGCGAGGAGGATCATGTTATTGCAGTATATTTCGACCAAGGAGCAAGATGCTGACATTTTGACTAAGGCATTGTCAAAGTGTAAATTCGAGTTCCATAGAGACAAGATCGGGGTGGTAGATAATCCCTTTCTTGTTGAGAGGGAGTGTTGAAATGTGGCAACAAAAATATTCCAATTTTAATTTGTCCTTGAATTAAAATTCGAATTTAGTCTCACCAGCTGCTTGAAAAATAATTAATTAATTCATCTTGAGTTAATTAGTTGGAGAAATTCAAGCTAGAAGTTTTTGTGAAGTTATGCAACAGTTATCCCTTTGACGAGGAAGTTATCCCTTAATTAAGGAGATAAGGATGAGTTATTTTAGTTGTAATTATTTATCTCAATTAACTGAGTTAAGTCTAGTTAAATTAGTTCCAAACAGTTTGAGGAACTAATTGTGAGTTCAATTAGTTAATGCATGCATACATGAAACTAGTGTACTCTAGATAACTGAATATTCTCTCATAAATAACTCATGCATGTTAGTTCAGACAAAGACCCAGTTGAGATTAAAGGAAGGGACAATGTACTATCAATTGCAAGAATTTTCCTATAAGAAAATCTCTTGCATGCAGAAGGATTTTATTCCTTGAGATTTGCGTAGTTTTACTGTGTGTTGGAACAGTGTGTGAGATCAGTGTCACACAAGGTTATAGTTGGAACACCCAGGGAAAACAACGCAAGGAAATAGAAGACTTGGAGGGCAGAGGATAAGGCATATGAGTTGTCTAGTCTGTCTATGAGTAGTGAGAGGGATTGTACTGAGAGCTGGATAGCCGTGAGAGCTAAAGCTTAGTGTAATACTGAGATATTTCTACTTGTATGATAATATAGATAGCGGGGTTTTTAGCTGAGACTTTCCCCAGAGTATTCTTCTGTGTTTCATGTGTGTTGATTCTTCTTCTCTGTTATATGTGTTCTGTTTGATCTTGCTCAAATCAATTAAGCTTCCGCAAGTTTGATTGTAGAAGTAGATTAAGTATTTTGCTTTAGTCTATTACATAATTAGGTTAATCTACAGTGGGAATTTCTATAGCAACAAATCATGCAACAACAGATTCCGTATGCTCCACAAACCTACCAACCTATGTCTTCACAGGGCTAACCTTTATAGCCACAGGGATAGCATGTACAGCCGCAAGGTCAATCCTTGCAGTAGCAGAGCCAACCCGGGAAACAACAACCTTTATATACATATCAACAGGGTCAACCCTTATAGGGACAAGGCCGGAGTCAAGTCCTACAACAACAAGCCCAAAATCCTAATGTCCAAGGGAAACAGGTTCAAAATCCTTTTGTCTAAGGGAATCAGGTCAAAAATCCATATGTCCAAGGATAGCAAGTGCAAAATCCTTATGTCCCAAGACAACAGGTCCAAAATCCTCTTGTTTAGGGGTAATAGGTTCAAAACCCATATGTTTAGGGACAACAGGTGCAATATCCATATGTCCAAGGTCAACAGGCTCAACAACCTCTTAACCCATATGTTGCTTATCAACAACATATGGCCAGACAGTTCCGAGGTGTTAAAGGTCAAAATCCTCCCTACGGCCAAGGTAACCTACAGTGGGGGCAAAACCAAATGCCCTATGGCCAGAACCCTCCACTATGGGGGAGAAATCCTTACTAGCAGGGATGGGCTCCTCCGGTTGGACCCACTTATCGACCTCCAATGCCTTTCAATACCCAATTTCCATTCTTGGCCACACTAGAGTTGTCAGATGTGTCCCGACTCATGAATGATCCAATTCTTCATTCGCCATACTAGCCTTCGGTTCTATCCAAGATCCCGAGTGATTGTCCCAAGTTCGATGGGAAAGAAAAAGAAGATCCTCAAGCCCATGTGATGACATATCACCTTTGGTGCTCTTCAAATTCCTACGTTGATGATTCTATTCGTCTCTGTCTTTTCCAACGAACCCTCACAGGTTCTGCAGCCAAGTGGTACATCGATCTCCCTCAAAGTACTTACATGACTTCAACTCTTTATCCATGGATTTCCTCACACATTTCCAGTTGCCAGTTTGCTATGAAACTGGCACCTATTTACTCATATCACTTAAGCAAGACACTGTGACACACATCTCCGATCACATCCATGAATGGAGACGTAGACATCACTGGATCAAATTCAAGATTGCTAATCAGTTTCTCACCTAATGGTTTACCAAGTCATTTTTTAGTCCAATTTCTCACGATATCATTGTTGGTGGATGCGTTACCGAAGAACAGGGCGTTGCTCATGCCCAATACTTAGACCTTGTTTATTCTCAGTCCAACACTTTGTATGAGTTATTACCTAATGCTCCACAGACATCATTCGATCCAGCAACATCAAAGTCACAAGATACACCTCCTGTTGATGGAGTAATTGGTTCAGTGTCCCAGACCCCTACCAAATATTCTTCCAAACAGAAGTTGGTCTCGAACGCTGCTTCCAATAGTTCCTCTCAGAATCCATCTGGCCCTGGTACAACCTTAGAGGTCCACGCTGTCCAATCTACCACAGTAGACAAATCCTCAAAAGGTAAGAAGAAAGGCAAAGGCAAGGGTAAAGCCGATGCCCCAAAATAGCGTCCTCCTAAGTTGTCTGCTAGTGATTCTTCTCAATGGAAGCCTAAGTATCCGTGCCTCATTTGCGAGGAGGATCACTATACTAAGGATTGTCCCTAACGATCCGAAGTTAGTCATTTTCTCAAAGGGACCCCAACTGTCCTGTAAGATCTATTTCCGTCTCAACAGACTAAAATGGTAGAACAACCCCAATCGTCTGCTTCCTTAGGATCTCAAGTGCTCATGATGAGTACGCCTATTAATGTGGCTACTAGATCAAAAGATTACCAAACTCCTACTCTGACAACTGGGAAAGAGAAAGATGCCACCCCTCCTTCTTCGGCCCCGAGTTCTGACCCTCTTCATATCAAGTGCCCTAACCCTGATTCCACCATTCAACCACCTTCTTGAGGTGTTCTAAGGAAGTCCTTGTACAATCCCAATGCTCAAGCCGCTCAACACTATAATATTGTTGAGGATTTGACTTAGGCACCATCAACTATGTCTGCTCTCGAGGTACTCCAAAGTTGTCCGTCTCAACAGAAATCATTGTTGTCAGCTATTGGGGGTATTGATCCTACCGATTCCAATTTGATATGTTTTGATTTAGAGAAACGTGTTCCATGCCTACTTCATTAGATTTCCTTTCTCATTCAAGTGATCATCAATGAGAAAACCATTCATAGGACTATCATCGATGAAGGTGCTTCTACCTGCATCATGCCAGTCACTTGTTGGAAGGCAATTGGTTCTCCTACTTTGAACCAATACCCTAACTCTTTGGAAGCTTTCAACATGCATGATTCGTGACCCTTCGGTGTCTTACACAACCTTGCCATTACTTTGGAGGGCAAGACAGTACACGTCGAGGTGGAAATTGTTGATGCTAATATCAATTATAATCTTCTACTCAGACGGAGTTGGACCCATGCCATGAATGTTGTAGCCTCCTCCCTATTCCGCGTGATTCGTTTTCCCCATCCAGGGAAGATCATCACAGTCGACTAACTATCCTTTGCCTCTTCCTCCTTGGATGGCAATGTTCGGTATGTCAAGCACACTGGTGCTCCTTATGAGAGTGTGGGGGCAGGTCTTTTTAAAGATTCTGCCTTGATGGGAATTTTTCTGCTCCCACCTCCTCATGTTGCCTCCGTAAACATGATCTTGGTCAAATCTGATCCTTGGGTCATACCTTCACCATATATTGTTGATACCTGGGGTGAGGTTATGCCACATAGTCCTACTGAAATCAATTACGTGGAAATTGTTTCGGCCTCAAGTTCTATATCCTCTAATTTTCCTGTTTCATGGACTTCCCTCGATACGTATTCTCAATCCCTATGGTTTGGTGCTTCGAAATCTCCTGATCCCTTAGTCGAGACTTTTCTTTCTGATGAGAGTATCATGGAGATCATGCCTCTGGAGGGACCCCCTTGGAATGATACTCATAATCATTCCTCATGCTTGCCCAGCCTAGTAGTCATGTCTATGTGTCTAGAGAAGTTCTCTTCTCTGCTACCCATTGACATGTCAATTTTTCCTGCCATTTTCAAGATCTTTCAACTGCGGACCGCTTTTCCCCTCATGGATTCATGTTTTTTCTCTCTCCCCGAGTTTCTACCGATTGCCCATTATTGCAATGGAGTTGTTCTTTGACTCGTAAGCTTCCCTCGTCTAAGGGGCATGGGGGCAAAGCTTTATATGAGTTTTACTCTATTATTTGGCCGAGTCAATGCTTACTCATCATGGCAATGGTAAAACTCTGGTGTTCATCTGTGTTGATTGATCACCCGAGTTCGAGCGTGGACTCTTTAAAAAATTACTATGCTTAGGTCATCTTGCATGGTTACTTGTGTACATTAGTGTGTCATTCATTTTTGTGCAGTATGGTTTGGTGTGTTAGTTTTCAAACAAATTTCCTATTTACTATGTCTTTCCCTACTTTGCAGATGTCTGTGACTCCTCACATCGGTTTCGCTGATGGTGCTTGCCGTGGTACCCAGAATCTATCCTCCGCGACATGGGCCATTTATGACCCCCATGGCGAGTTGATTGATATTTAAGGTATTTGTTTAGGTTGCACAACTAATAATGTTGTTGAATACATCATAGTCATCGAATTGTTGTCTGAGGCCATCGCTCTTGACATTCAGGAATTAGTTGTCAACCTGGATTCACAGCTTGTTGTCCTTCAACTCAACAGGAAATGTTTTATCATAAACCCTCAGATATTGAGAATGTATCTACGTATTCGTCTACTAGAAAGAAATTTTGATTACATTGCATATAATCATATTCCTAGACAAATTAATACATTGATATATGCATTATCTAATTATGTGTTGGATAGACATTTACGAAACATGTGAAAAGCCAAAACAAATCATTTTTACCATAGTAAGCAAGAATATACAACATAAACATATATATATATATATATATATATATATATATATATATATATATATATATATATATATATATATATATATATATATATATATATATATATATAGATATAGATATAGATATATATATATATATATATATATATATATATATGGCAATAATGTTTGATACATCAAAAACCCAAAAAATAATATGTGTGTTCAAATAACATCTGCGGCTCGCAGTCCTCATATATCCGTGGGATGTAGGCCTCAAAAATGTAAATGCTGGACCTAAGAGCTAATCAACATGGTGATCATGGTAACATGAAACTACTCATGCCACATGAGTCAGCAATTGGCGGATCTGATCCGATACCCCACCATATGCCTTTGGTACTGGCATGGGATGTTTCCCACCCTAGCATACTCTGGGATACCACGAGTCAACCCCTCAAGGTTCCTCGTGATCTCCTCCTCATTGTCGCTCCCCTCCTGATAAGGAGCGACATAAAACTGATGAGCGACACGCCTGGCTATCGGGGACATTTTGACAGGATGCTCTGGTCCAACATCTCCATTGATAAAAAAAATGTTATAAACACATATATATCAAAAACAATTGAAAAATCAAAAAAATTAAAAATTGATTTTTTACCTTCACCATTGAAATCCTCCCCGTCTAGTAGTGGCATGTATGGATCTCCATGGAAGTTGGTACCCTCGTATGGCCAATCCTCCACTATGATCAATTGTCATCATAACCATGAAAAGAAGGCAGTCTTGTAGGACATATGCTGGCCCCCAGTGATCCTAGGCATCAAATGGCTCCAACGGACCATCCGTGGGTCTTGTGGCATTGAAAGATCTACCTCAGTCAGCTGGTACTGGAATAGTGGAACCCGTTCCAAGAAGAATCTCACTAGTACAGATTCGAAGAAAAATTGCTTCGGATTCCCCGCCTTAGATTTTGACAGTTGGCATTTCATTTTGATCTTCATGGCTTCCGCCGAATTGAAGATTGTTTGTGCTGTACATTCGATAGCATATAGAAATTTCGACTTGTTAGTCTCATGCTCTGCTTGGGACCCAACCACTCCATTGATAGTCAACAGTAGCACTCTCAGTGTCAGATCTTGCACAGTGGCAATCTCAATCTTGTCGCTCTTGGATTTGAGGGCTTCTGGAAAATGTTTGGCAAGTAGCATGGATATGCTTGCCCCAATCGGTCGTGACCCATATATGTTGACTGGTTCCCCTCTCCGAGACAGTCCTATGACGAAATAGATGTCTGAAGTTTCTAACTCCAGCTCCTGGTCACCAATGATAAATATTCCTCGATTTATGTCCCAAAGACTAATCAGGTATCGAAGTAGCTCAGGTCGAGCCCGCATCCCTGGTGTGATAAAGAACTTGAGGAGCCCACAATTCCTCAAGGCATCCAAGCAATTTGGATCATTCATTGCTTGAGTGTCCACATCTTCGTTCTCACGTTCTTTCCATTCTACCATTTTCAACGATTCTTTCCTGTAAAAATCATGTATTCAAGGCAATAATAATTTTTGGTGAGTAAAATTTGAATTCAAATGGTGGATTTGAGAGGAAATTGGTCTTTTATTTCGTTCATGGTGTCGGTGTGCCTGTTTTAAAAATAGTTGCACCGATGGTGTGGTTGGGCTTTTTAACAACCCTCGGCCGACGCAATATCGTACCCAGAAATCGCACCAACCGAGGGCAATTTTTTTTTGCCAAAACCTCCCTCAGAAATCCAAAGATGGGAAAAATAAGAATAAACCGTATGGAAATGGAGCTTAGGGACTTGGATATTACCTACAACTAGCGGCTTGGTAAATGACCTCCTGACTCTCCCGCAATTTGCTCCGGAAAAATTAGGGCAAATGTGGGTAAATTTTTTTTCACAACAAGGTAAAATGGTAAATGGTAAAAAATATTTATTTTTCCCTCGTTTTATTCAGTTTTTTATGAAATGTTAGTGTTTTTGAGTATTTTTTACCTATTTTGCCTCAAGAATTGGATAATGCACTTTACATTTTTGCACAACAACAGGTGATGGATGTTCGACGATGGTGTCGAGTCACATTTCAACTCTTTTCTCGACTTGTAAAACTCAATTGAAAAGATTGTTGAGTATTTTTTCCCTTTTGAATCGTAAAAGAGAATAAAATGGGGGGTCCACTTTCAAGCTCTTTTCTGACCCTTTAAACATGAAAAGATATCTGAGTCCTTGTTAGTTTGAACTCGTTAACAGATGTGAAACGCCGTGCACCCAGTATACGTTTACCCCTTTTTCAAGCTAGGATGCATTATTTACGAAAAAGGTACTCGACTGAAATGATCAAGTGGTTCTCTCAAGTATTGTTTTCTACCTTTTCGGGCTCAAGAGACACAAATGTATGAAAAGGGACCATGTGGAGTTTTCTTTTTCGTATCTTTTTCAAAGTCTCTAAACATGAAAAGGATATTGAGTTGCACCTTTGTCGGACTCGTTAAAATATTAAACAACATCGGATTCGTCACCATGACAAACATGAGCTTCTCCTTCCTAGGGCTCGTTAAACTTACTAGGTCGGATTCGTTCGAAGGATGAACTTACAGTGCAAGCATATGCTATCCCCTTCAAGCTTGCGATTTAAAAAATAATTGGGGTACCTACCAGAAATGGTGGGGGAAAATTTTGAAATCCAATCAGTTGTGTAGGCAGCTCACTCTTGAACATGACACTTTTTTCTTCATGTTGGGTTGGGATATCCTCCTTTTTATCGTTGATCTTCTTGGGTTGGGCCATTTGTTTTTGCCTTCCATTTGATCTCTACCACCTCATCATGACCACCGATCCTATGGACCCAAAAGCTGGCAAACTTCTAGTCGTGTCGCCAATTTGTTCAAGAGTTGTCCTTCTACAGTTACACTTACCCTTGACTCTCTGTATCATCCAAAATCATTTTACATCCCTTTGTCTCATGTCAATAATGTGGTATACATTATGGCCCTCCTTAAACACAGTCGCTTCCTATCGACTTCAACCCATTATCCAGGAAGTTGACCAAGAGACTCCCTTCCAGTACCTTAGAGCTTGCATGCCCTAATGGCAAGTTCTTCACACTCGACGACAAGTTCACATCATTGGCTTTCAATCAGGTGATTTCACGGGTGTTTGACTATAGTTCCTTTATTCACATTCCGTGAATTGTGTTGATAGTACCTTGATGACCATTATCATTATTGGTGATTTCTCTTGTGCTTATTAACAACTTACATCATCGGCTGGTAATCAAGCGATTTCATAGCATGTTCGACGTCCACACATCTATTCACATGTTAGAATTTGTACTTTGATCGGGTCATGTTGAAGTGCAAGACCCTCCACTTAGATTACAAAAGTCTAGGTTGCAAGGCGATGTGACATGATCATGTTGATATACATTTCTCTTTCTAATGGGTGGTTGTGACCATACCATGAGTTGTCATATGTGATCCTTCTCATTATTAGATGGCTGCGACCATACCTTGGTTTCGATATGATCCTCTTTTGTTGAATTGAGGCTTCTGTGATCCATATCAAGTTTATGAGAAATTCTTTGGCGTAAATCACATGATATTACATTTGTCGACGCGTTTCAAACCAACTAGTGTGGTTCATCGTCAGGACAAGTTAAAGAATCAGATCTAGGTTGCATGTTAAATAGTTAGAGCAGGACCTCCATACCTGGATCCATTTGCATGATATTTCTCTGGATGGTTACATCCATACCACAATTCATGTATCATTTGACAGAGTTTTAAGTTATGTATATGTATCTATACTTTCCTGAAGGTTTTCCAACGGAAGACTCCAGTTCCCTGAACTGATTCATAAAGTATTTCATCCCTCACTCTAGTTCGGCCTTCATGCTTTAGGGGGCATCTGTTACACATCATTTTGTCACTGTCCTTGTACTCCCTGTTCCATGATCCTGGAGGACCTCTACAGTGCACCCTACATGCTTCCCCTTCATGAAGAAACTCCTATGGTGTCCCTCTTCATGAGCAAAATAATTCCCTTTTGCATCATTTCCCACAAATCTTATGGTTTTACCGATTTACAAGATCGGCCCTAATGACCCTTGTTCTCCTCGATATGCATGGATTATAACTGTCCCTAGCGCTGATCAGAGCAACTGAGCCTTGTTCCAGTTGCGCCGATCCTCTTTTGGAAAGTTTTGTAAATAAGGAACCGAAGCTTCCAACTCTAGAAGCTTCGTAATGGAAGTCTGGTAAATGGTTGGGCCAGATGGAGTTGAGGATGTCAGTTTGGGCTCCTTTCCACTATTAGGATGGAACTACCTCAAGAGACAGGACCTTCTCCCATGAGAAGAGAAACCATCTCCCATCCATTCATGCTATATAAACCTCCCTTTTCCCAAGCACAAGCTAGTGTTAATGTTGGTGTGCTAGTGTTAATTAAGTTTGGAGTAATCACAATTTATTCATAGTTGTAGCTCTCTAGTTGTGTATGAGGGAGAAGTGTGAATTTGGTTTATTGTGAAGACTAAAGGGAAGAGCCTTAAAACTATCATTGTCGAGGCCATTATGGAATGCTAACGAAAGTGTGTGGGAACCCGAATTTGTCGGAGGAGAATAACAACGTCAAGACAATGGTTGTAATCTCTTCTTGATTTAATATATATGCAACTATCGATTGATTTCTTACATAATGTGTCATCTCACATGTTTATGGCTTAATGCTTCTTGACTTGTTAAGTAGGTTGAATTACAATTTGTCTATTATCATAGTTGTTGTTTGCTGTTGTTTACTTATTTCATGTGTTCGAAGAAGGAAACAAGAGATAGCTAGAGCAAGCAAGCAAGGTCATCACCAAACAAGATAAGCGTACTAAGAGGTAGGCCCTCTTAATTGGTTCTAACCTAAGAAAATCTTCCATAGAATTTCTTGTTAGTGGCTAGCCCCGCTATCAGGCTAGAGGAATTATTTGTGTCCACACTTAGAATTTTACTTCACCACAAAGTCATACTTTAGAAAATATGTGTATATGGTATTGATTTTCAAACTTATGACATGCAAATATGGCACCGGTGAGGCCGACAAGATATAAAGGAAGACCCATAGTGCATGGGGCCACAGAGCCTTGGGCATCATCATTACAGGGAGGTGAGAGATGGATGAGTTCATGGAGGACATCAGATGTAGGCTTGACATAGTATTGAGTGATGTTACTGAGCATGGGTGACACAAGTTGGAATATGTACATAGATGTGTGTGCTAATCTCCCCTCTAATTGGCGAGCTATTTTGAGACATGCTTGCATAGTCAGTCAGGTTGTCACGGACCTACAGATTGGTGGTGTGGCCCTACTAGCGTGAGATCCTCCATAGGATGATGAATAGATGAAGGGGCATAAGTTCCCCCCATTTTTGTGTGTAGGGTTATAACATGCTATGGAAATGCCAAATGTATTTAGAATAATGCACTCTAAACACTATAATGGATGTTTGGATACATAATATGATTATGAATTTTGACGTATAGTCGCCATTTATGCTCATGATTGTCTTCTTATGGATGCATGTGATAAATTCCAATCTAGGATGTTATTTGCAATGGTATCTACAAAGTTAGTTTGAGCTCTAGGAACATGACTAAATGATATGGATTTAAATTAATGTGGAAAATCCCTAACTCGTAGATATTTTCTAAATAGGACAGGGTTATGCACATGATATATGCCATCCAATTGCATGACGAGCAACATGGAATCAAGACAAACATGAAGGTGAAGGATGTGATGAGAAAGGGCATCGACTAATAAACCTATCACTGCATCACGAAAAATTTTAAGCATCTGAGCCAAAAACCCACTTTTATACAGTTAGTGACAATCCACATAACAATAAGGGAAATAAGAAGGAAAAAAGTTGCAAAGACTTTCATATCTACAAGGCAAATGTTAGAAAACCTTGCAAAAGAGACTACAACTGTTGAAAAACATATTCCAACAAAAATTAAAAGAAACCCAATGGAAAGAATTTGATTTTATTATTATTGAAAAGACCTGTTGGAGAAGAACATAGACATGGGTATATAACCTCCTCCTCCATGGGATGGGTCCTTTTGAGTCCCTACGCTTCTTGCAACTACTTTCTTACTCTCTCCTAGTTGCAATGAAAAAAGTAAAGAATGTTGGTTGAACTCAATGTGGAGAGCTTGTGAGTGATGAGAACAAAGTGACGACGATGATTATGATCATGTGTAGAGAGTGAGGGAAAAACCTCTCTATTTATAATAAAATGCTAGGATAGATCTAGATCTAGTCAAATAATAAAATATTATTAGACCAAATCAAGATCTAACTGTTAGGAGTATTTTATTATATTTAAGAGAGGAAAAGATTAATGAAATGGTAAAAAATATTTATTTAGTGAACTAACTCAAAAAATAATGATTAATTGAGTTAATTAAGAAAAATGGTTAAAGTAATTAATAAATAAAAATGATTTATTAATTACTTTAAGGAGATATGGTCAAGGTGAGTTAGAAATAATTACTAAATAGTGATTTAATAATTATTTCATGGAAGGAATGTGTAATGATTAAGGAATACTAAATAAACAATGATTTATTTAATTATTCCTATGGCTTTTTGGGTTATTTTAAAAAATAATTTAGGAAAATGGCTCTCTAAGTTATTTCCTAAGGTGAAAGTGGGTTTTAATGTGTAAAAATCCATACTACATGGCATATTTCGATCCTCCTGGTAGAAAAATGGTTAGGTGATTACTTTTAGGTGATAACACCTATAGCCGACTAGTGGTTAGGTCTAACTTGTTCAACTCTTAACAGGAGTTTCAATATTGAATCCTCTATAGTCTTCTTTATTATGATCACATGGTTATCCCCTTTTCCATGAATAATGGGGGCTTTCATGACATCCTCTCAAATTATGGTAGTCAAAACTAGAAGGTCAACTTTTGAGTGGCATAACTTTTACATACATACTCTGATTGAGATAATTGTTGCATCATTCAAAAGTTATCCAAGTGTAGAATAACAAAAAAATATGTGGCACCTAAGCATTATATTTTTACCCCAAAAAAATCAGTTGATTCTTCAAACTACTATGAGAAGGTTTTAGACCCCAATTTGCCAAATTGGGTTCCAATAGTTAAAATAGTATTATGAGCTAATTTCTCCACTTTTTCCACTTTGAAAGCACTGAGATGGATGAAAAACAATATAATAATCCAATCTAGATCACACCTTCCAATTTTGGGAGGATTTTGGTCCCCAAAATATTTTACTACATGAGGTGAGGAAATTTTTCCTCCACCTTCTCTCGGGTGTACCATTTAACCTTGCATAGAATTTTCCCCTTCAACCCAATTTTCCAAAGGTCAAGATACCACTTTCTTATAGTTCAGATATATTCTTCAAAACTGTATCCTTTTTCAACTCTACCTAAGCATCTGGTGCCAAATTCTCTATAGAAGGTAGCACATGTCCCTCTCCTTAATCTAGCATGGAGGGCTCATAGAGTTTCAAATTGCATTCATCACTGAGTAAATGTGCATGTATGGGGGTAGACTAAGTCTATAGGAATTATTTCCCACCTTTTCCAATATCTCAAAGGGACCATCCCACCTTGATGAGGGTGGGGATGTGGGAAATATGAGAGAAAATGTGCAAAGCTTGGATTTTTTTACCAAGCCCCTGTAGCCTCTCCTTATTCAACTACAACCATACTTTGTCTCTAACCTTGAAGGAATTCTCTATTCAGTGCCAATTATGCATGGACTTGTATTTTTCTTGTGACTTATAGTCTCTCATGCACATGTTTATGGAGCTACCTAATCTTCTCCACAATTTTCTATCCTTAAGGCATCTCGTGTAATATCCTCCCTCACTCCTTGTTGCTCATATGCAATATCCAAAGGTGAAGGTGGAAAATATCCAAAGAAAGTTTCAAATGGAGACTTACCAATAGAAGTGTGGAGTGATTTGCTATAATAGTGTTGTATGTATATTAGATTTTGCAGAAATTTAATGTGTAGATATGAAACTGCTCATTCAATTTACTAAAACACAAGACTCAAATCTAATCTACTCATCTGTGGAATTCACTTCACGATCATGAGAACAAATCACAAACATGCATCAATATTAAACACAAATACACAAATATTTATCTAGGGGAAAGAAACTTCTCAAAACCCCTTCCTATATGTATTGCATTAATCAAAGAATAGAGAAGAAATACAATGCTTGCTCAAGCCTAAGAAATCTTTGTAAGTGTATAAGTTAAATCGTTGCCTAATTGACTAACTCTGGCCAACACTTAGCCAATTTTCCTATCCTATAAGATCCTATTTCCTTGCATTATTACTTGAGGAATGAGGCCCCTCTTTCATAGGAATTTTCCTCCAAGGAGTTTTGCAGTTCATCTAGGCTCACCCTGCGACTCCATGCATCACCTATACAACTCATAATATTCTACAACTGACAGTACAATGCCTTGAAATCTCCATCTCAATTGGGTAACTTGATTTCTTTACATGCAACACTTATTCTGGGTTGATTGATCAGTTAACTGGTTGATCACTGAGTTGTGACTGAAGTCACACCCCACTACTAGACCTTCCACTAGCTCCTCCAACAATTAGAACTAGTTTAACTGACAATAACTCAATTTAACTAATTTTGATTGCTAGAAATTAGAAATCACTCATACTAAACTAAACTCAAGTCTTCCAGCTCATCTAAGCTAACTGGGTGACACAAGCCATGTTACTTAAGCTAACTCATCCAAGTTGTCTGCTGAAATGGAAATTCAATTTTTCTCTCTAGTTTGACCAAGGAAAGTCAAACTAATATTTTCTTGTTGAATTTTAAATAATCCCTCTCATCAAGAAAGGGATTATCAAATACCATGATCCTGCCTCTGTTGAAGTCGAATTTTCCCTTTGACAAAACCTTTGTCAAAATATCTACATCTTTTTCCTCTATTGGAATGTAATTAAGAAACATGATCCTCCTTTGCACACAATCTCGTAGATGGTGATACCAGATATCTATATGCTTGGGTCGATCATGTAAGATTGGATTTTCAGAGAGCTTAATGAATCTCTGATTGTCACAGTATATCATGGTATCATCCATCATCTAACCAAAAATTCCCATAAGAATCTTTCTCATCCAGATCGCTTCACATGTTGGTTGACTTGCAGCCATGTATTCTACTTCTACTAAGCTGAGTGCAATTGAACTTTGCTTCCTGCTGTACCAAGAAATTGTTTCAAACCAAACACTAAAAATTCCTCTTGATGTAGTCTTCATCTCTGATGGAATCCTTACCCAATCTGCATCTGTGAAGCCACATAGCTTCACTCCCTCTATCCATTTGTACTAGTCTAAACTAGGTGGTGCCTCTGAGGTACCATAGAATATGCTTAGCTTCCCTCCAAAAAAATTTGGTAGGAACAACCATTGCTTGAATACATAGCACATATTTAGTCATGTGTTCACTAAATACATAAGTGAACCCACAAGTTTCTGATAGATGGTAGTCTCCACTACTTCACCTAAAGTAGCATCCTATTTTCTCTAACAAGTGGCCAGAGGTGTCTCCATGGGTTTGGTACTCTCCATGGGAAACTTCTTCAATATATCATTAGCATACTTTACTTGAGAGACAAATAGTTCCCCATCTCCTTTCCATACTTCCAATCCAAGGAAGTAATACATGACTACCATGTCCTTCATTTTAAATTCTCTGACAAGATCCTACTTGCAAGATTTGGTCAACTTCTCACAACTAGTTAAAATTAAATCATCAACATATAACACAATAATCAATAATTTACCTTAAACAATAATATGATAGAGGTTTTCATATACCTCACTTTTGGTGAAGCCCAACCCAGTGAGATAGCTATCGATCTCGTTGTAATAAGCATGGGGTGCTTGCTTGAGGTCATACAATGCTTGTTTGAGTTTGCACACATGCAATTCTTGATCAAAGGTCTCAAAACCTTTTGGTTGTTCAATGTACACCTCTTCCTCAATAACTCCATTGAGGAACGTTGTCTTCACATCCATCTGGTGGATATTCCACCCTGTTAGTGTCAACTAGTTCAGCCTGTCACCAATGATCAAATATGCTCTTACACGGTGTTGTTAGGGTGTCAAGTCAAATTTTTGTCATTTCAGTGAATCTTCAAATAAAATTTGGTCACTGGTTGTTGTATCTAGGTCATTGCTGCTCCCTTCACTTACTCATGGTCTTCATCACTCATCATGGTTAGTGTCTTCTTTGAGGTATCATATCTTCATTTAAGTGTCTTGGGTCATGAAATGGTTAAATTCCTCATTTTAGGTCATGGTCTAGGGTTTCACTCCATGTGTTGTCATGATACCACATGTCAAAACAAAACATGTCCATCATGTAATTCAGTGGGTAAAGGGAGTTATCAGCTTAGGGAAAGAAAAATAAAGGTAAAATTAATGTTTTATTTCAAATAAGACAATGTTGTAGTACACTACCTCGTCTCATCATTCCTCATAGGGACTTCTTTTCTTAAAAATATGTTTCTGACCAAATGGAGAAGAATTTTACAAAAGTGAAAGAGTTTTTTGTCAATGATAGGCCAAGGAACAAAAACCTCCTTCAGTTTATGCACAAGTATTATGATTCTAAAGAACTTCCCAACTACACTTGCTATGGGAGAGTTGTTGCACTTCTGGACAGCTTGACTTCAAGAAAAATTTTCAAGGGTTTTGAGCAGGTGTTGGTAGTGATTAAGGACTCTATTATGTAGCAGACATCCTAATATTTTCAATGGTACCTTCAGATCATGATTTGGATTAGTGGAAGGCATCCAAAAGTGCTCTGCAAGTTGGCGCTATGCTTTTGTCAGAGACACCCTGGATTTTTAGAGTGACCTTGGGAAAATCAAGTTTTCTCCTTGATGGAGTGTCCAAATCACATGCTTGAAGAGTCCATATTATAGAAGACTTCAAGAGCTTTCCAAATAGCTATCAAGTTCTCAATTTGGATCAGCTTAAGCCCTCCAAAATTGGTTTGGAATATGGAGATGTGCTCAGAGACACTGCACTGCACTTGGGAGGCCAACACTATGCTTAGGAACACTGCGCTGTGCTCGAGAACTGCACTCAGGAACATTATGCTGTGCTTGGGCCAAAGTACATCAAATTTGCTTGAAACTCATCCATATTGAATTTTTAAGCTTGCTGACCTATTTTCTTGCAATCCTAAGCTCATCCACAAGTAAGTACACCATCTTACTCACATTTTTATTTTGCAAGATGAATTCAAGCCAAATATTTCTTCATTTATCATTTTTAGTGAATTTTCCATGAAATGATGATAGGGTTGATGATGGCTAGTCTAGTTTTCATATGTTAAACATGTAAAATCTCCTCCTACACCTCTACATATGTTTAATATGCTATATGAACCACTGAACCAACCTAAAAACATTAAGTTACTTCACTAAAAGTGAAACCCTAGCTCATTCCTAAAGAATTTGGATAATTTTCCTAAAGCCTCTATTTTTCATTTTTTACAAATACTCCTTTCCTTCATTCCACCTCATTTCATTTTCATAAGTTGCTTATTGTCCATATTCACCTCCTAGAATTTCCCTTGCCATTTTTTCCACTCCACCTACCCATCATTTTATTTTTCACTCATCCCTCACTGTTTTTCCCCTTTCATATCATTTAGGGTTTCAAAAATGAAATGAGATGGCTTCACCAAGCCATCAACAAGACACATCAACACATCCTATGTAAGTAGGGTTATCAAAAAAATCAAGTTGAGGTTCCTAAAGCACCTAAACCTTAGGTAAATAGTATGTACAAGAGAGGAAAGAGGCTTGTGTTTGCTTCTCATGGTGAGAAAGGGGCCACGTGTTCTACATCAGCAAAACAGGGACCATCAGTGCAAGATAAGAACATGGTTGAGCATGATTTTGAGTTGGTTGACTTAGAGGCAGAAGATGAGACTTCTATCATGCAGCAGATGATCAAAGACAAATATTATCAGATCAAGGAACTCACAGTCAACATGGCAAGAGAAAGATACATAATCTCATTACTAGAATAGGAAAATAGTCAATTGAAAGCAAAACAATTGATCATGGAGAAAGAGTAAACCAAACTATTACAGTAGGTTGGCAAGGGCAAAGTAGTCATGGAGACAAATGAGCCTGAAGGAACACAAGGGAAGGGTAAGAGAAAAAGGCCAAGAACAAAAGGGCTTAAGAAGGCATTACAAGAAGAATAAGAACACATTTTGCTGAATGAAGAGCTAGACCTAGAGGACAAAATTGCTTTAGAGGCTAGTCAAGACAAGGAGTATTGGCTCAATAGGGTAAATGACTACTTGGAGAAGCTTCTAGAGAAATAAAATAGAGACAATCAGTTGCTAAGGCACATGGAACACCATTACCAGGCTCAAAACATGATCTGTAACGTCAAGGTCAAGTAGTGGGAGAACAAGCTCAAAGGATCTCAAAACGACCAAAGAGATGAAGGAAAACTTGGAGATGCTTGCCGAAGCATATATGAGGGCTTAACATGCGTCATTTTACAGCTCTTGGCCAATTTTGAGCAAATTATGATTAGTTTTGGTTTTTTGCAAATTTTGAGGCCTAATTTAGAAAATCAGCAGTTGGCGCTGTGATTTTTCCTCAAGCATCCATTTTAGGAAAAAATTACATTTTTGGAAAGCTCTTTCCATCCTATAAAAACTCATTTCCTCATATTTTCTAGAGGAGACTTAGATTTTGAGAAAAGTGGAAAAACATGGCCAAAAACTAGCTTTGTGGACCCTTTTTTAATAGGCATTGCGCTCCTGGAGTGACCTTGGGAGAATGGATTTTTAAGGTCTTCCCATTGGTCATTTTCAAAAATTCATGGTTGATCCAAATTTAAGCAGGAACGCAATAGATTACAGAGATAACCATAAATACAGAGATGCGATAACCATAAAAACAGAGATGCAGCGGAAATAATACTTCATTTCATTAATGGAGAATACTGAAATATGCTTACAAATAGAAATAACCCAGCTAGGGCGATGGTAGCTTATCTCTGAGAAGAGATGTGTCAGCTACATGCCTCTAAACTGTTTCGAACTGTGTTTACAATGAGGCTCGAAGGCCTATTTATTATTGAGAAACAATGGAAAACCCTTAACATTCCAAAACCTAACCCTAGAAGATGAAACGCCAAACTATGGGCCCCATTTGGGTAAATTGGTACATCAACTTCCCGGGGTCGTAACTTTGGCATACGATCTCCGTTTGACGCGCATGATAGCCTGTTGGAAAGATCTCTCCGAGGACTACGACGGAAAAGGCGATTTTTTAACTAAAAAACTGTGGAGGTAGATTTCCCAAAAAACGTCGTTTAGGACCTCAAAACGGCTCCGGAAGTTTAGGACCCAAAAAACTGCTAAAAATAGTAAACTGCGCTATAATTAAGGAAACTGAAAAACTGAAAGAGACAGTTGTGGGGGTCCAAATGGGATAGGTGGGTGGCCACCAACATCCACCTGGATCAATGGTGTCCTAGAAACTAGACTTGAAAATATAGTTGATTGGTCTCTCATATCTTCATTTGGACCTCAGGAAGGCACCTAAAAGTGAGCTCAAAGTCGGTGTTGTGCTTCTGCAATTTCGTGTGTTTTTAATTGTAAATTTCTCTGTATAAATTTTTTAGCTTTCAGTTTGACTTGGTCAAAGTCAAAACTCTTTATGTAATGGAAATTTTTTTGAGGCTAGGTGATGTAGGAATGAATAAATGTACATGATAGGTTTTTTTTGATGTTTAATAGGCCTCATTAAGGAAGCAAACTCCTAAACAAACTCTCCAGGAAGTGTTTGAGTTTCACCTTCTCACTCTCACCTGTTGGTTGAGAGAATCTTAGAGTCAATTCCACCACCTAGGAATTTGATTCTTGAAGGTGAGAAAGTGGTCTAAGTGAGTATATATGTATCATTTCTCTTTCAGAGAGAAGGGTTGGACTTTTGTGGAGGAGGCTTTCATGTAATGATCTTCTCAGCTAATACAAAGACAGTTGCAACTATTTTTAAGGAACTCTAGTCCAGTGAGTTCATGGTGTTTGTTCTTCTTTCTATCTATTTTCTAATGGTTAAATCATATTTATCCACATGTTTTGTCTTCTTTATATGGATACCTTGTAGTTAAATAGACAATATTCTTGATTTCAAGCTTTGTTTATATGGTTTTCATAGTTGTGTTTATGTCTTCTAAAAGCTAATGAACTCATATTTGCTTATGCTCATTAGTCTCTTCTAAACTTTCTATTCTATACTACATTGAAAATATTCCAAGTACACCATGGCCTTACCTATTTACTTTCTATATTTTCTTCTACACTCCTAAAGCCTAGACCTAATCATTGGTCCAAACCCTAGTCCAGCAAACCCTAAAATCTAAAATTCACCAACACACAAACAATCATACATATCTAGCCTAAAACTTATCGCCTTAAATTAATTTCACTAATAAAAAAATTTGAGAGATCCCTCTCTTGCTCAATAGGCCTAGATACTAAGCTGAAGTGGTTTGAGGTTACCCTTCCCGATCTCCTCCCCAGCCTAGGAAATTGTAAGTGACTAACACACCCTATCTATGGTGACAAAGCAAGTATAGATCTAATGGATGAATACCTTGTGGCTGGTGCAAAGGTTTCCTTGTAGTTTATGCTCTTAACTTGAGAGAATCCCTTGGCCACAACTCTAGTCTTATACTTTAATATGCTTCCATCTATTGCATTCTTTAACTTGTAAAGCCATCTCAAACCCACCACTGATTTGTCTACTGGTCTTTGAACCACTTCCCAAACACTATTTTTGACAATGGAACCATATTCTTCAACCATTGCATCAACCCATACTGGTTTCTCTACTACTTTCTCAAAATGGGATGGCTGGTCTCAACCAACTCTGTCATTAGAGCCATGTAGCCATTGTATCGATTTGGTGACCTTCTCTACTTGTGCTAAGAATTGGGTGCTCCCACAGTGTTTCTAGCATCATGCATTAGCCTCTCATCTTCTCTAGTTCATTTTCTTCGTTCTCTGGATGTTTCTTCTTGAGTCGATGTCTCCACTCTCGGCTCCTTAACTTGTGGCTACTCCAGAACTTCCTGAGGTTCCTCCTTTGGAGCCAAAATATCCTTATTTAGCTACAACTGAAGCTCCCTCTTAAGAGAACATCTCATTGCCTTCTCCTCATCAAACTTCACATCAGTTTGAACAACTATCATCTTGAGAGATGGGAGGTACACATGGTAATTGTGAGGAGTTTCTATGTAGCCCATAAATACCCCCAACTCATTTGTTGGCTCAAGTTTCTTCCCAGAGTCTTTGGAGACATGGTAGTAAATAGATGCTTGAAAGATCCTAAAGTGAGACACATCCAGTTTTCTCCCTTAGAAAACCTCCTCCGGTGTAATCATTCCTAAAATCTGATGAGGACTCCCATTCTACAAGTATAATGTTGTGTTGCATGCCTCTGCCCACAAATGCAGTGGCAAGCCTTGGTCATGCAACATCGCCCTCACTGATCCCACAATTATTTCTCTCAGCCACCCCATTCTGATATGGGTTTTAGGGTGCTATCAACTCCTGTCAAATTCCTTCTTTTGCATAATTTTTTCACATACTCACCTTCATTATCACTCATGAGAGCCTTCACCTTATTGTAAATTTCCTTCACCACCAATGCTTTTAATTCTATAAACTTGTAGAATGTCTCATCCTTCTTCCGCATGAAGAAGATCCAATACTTCCGTGAGAAGTCATATACAAAGATAACATAATATTTGTGCCTAGTAGTGGAAGCTATCGAAAAAGGTCCACAGACATGAGAGTGGATCCTTTCAAGGACTGCATGTTCTTTGTTGTCCCGATCATGGAATGAGGCTTGTGTGTACTTCTGCAAGGTACATCCTTTGCATGTATCTTGTTGTTCAAGTGATCCTTTGGGGAGGCTTGTGGTTATTTGTTTCATAATATTCAGGGCAACATGATGTAAATGGCCAAGTCTTCTATGCCATAGTTCACTAACATCACGACTCTGCACCTTCTCTTCCTTCATACTTAATGCAACACAATCTTCCACATCTAGCTTGTACATGTTTTTCACACGAACCTTGATCTGCTTCACTTTTCCCGTGGCTATGTGTCTTAGGAATTCTTTCCCTTTACTGAAGATCACATCGTAACTACGATCTTCCAACATAGCAACTAAGAAAAGAATTTTCTTTAGACCTGGAATATGCATGACATCCTTGAGTTTGAGAGGGGAGCCAAAATCCATTTGAAATGTAATTGTACCAATACCGGTTGTGCTATACCTTCCATTCTCTCCCATCTCAATGTACATATGGAGGTATTTCTCCTCCAAGTCACTGAAAAATTATTTGTTAATCGTCATGTGGAATGATGCACCATTGACCAAGTACCATACACTACCCATCACTGTGGTCACCATGCATGTAATGAGGGTGAAATCAAGCTCGAACTGTGAAGACAAGGCTTCACCTACCACTCTTCCTAAGGTCTTCTTTCTTATCTTCATGTGTGGACACTTCGTGGCATAATGCCCAAATTCATGACAATTGAAGCATTTGATTTTGGACAAGTCTTTCTTCTTTCTCCCTTAACTGGACTCTGGTTTGGATTCATATTTCTTCCCTTTCCCCTTATTTTCCTTTCCATACAGGGTAAAATTCTCCTCATCCTCACACTTGGATGAGGTCTCATCTCTAGTGTTCTGCCTTATCTCCTCTTGTACCAAATCAGAGCATAAGAATTCCCAGTTTGGTAGTTTCTCCCTCTCATTCACTAAATCTTGGTAGTTGTGCAAACTCTTGGGATTGCCTAGAAGGGCTAGGCTCATGAGATCATCCTCTACAAAATTAACCCCAACTCCTCCAAGTTCATCACGATATTGTGTGAACCTGCTTAGGTACTACTGAATAGATTCATTCTTCTGCAGCTTGATATTTCGAAGCTTATCTTTGAGTGCCAGTTTCCTATGGTCGTTGTTGTTATGGAACAAATATGATAGTGCTTGGCACATTTCATATGGGGTTTCTTTCCCATGAAGATTGGAGATAGTGTGGCCCTTCACACCCTCCAATATGATTCTCCTCACCTTGGCTACAAAATTCCTCCATTCTACTATATCCTTGATGTTAGATGATCCTGGTTTCAGAATGTCATGCTTGATAAATTCCTTCAACCCATTGTCGTCTAGTACCACCTCTATGCAGTCCTTCCAAGAAAAAAATTTCGAGTTGTCCTCAAGGGCATACTCAAGCTTTAGACCATAGAACACCATCCTGCTAGCTCTGAATAATTGATCTTGTAATTCAATTCTCCTGTAATAACAACTTAACATTCTTTGCTCTACTATGAATCTTGCTCTGCTACCATGTAGAAATTTAATGTGTAGATATGAAACTACTCATGTAATTTAGTAAAACACAAGACTCAAATCTATTCTACTCCTCTGCAGAATTCAATTCACGATCATGAGCATAAATCATGAACATGCATCGAGATTAAACACACATACACATATATTTATCTAGGGTAAAGCAACTGCTCAAAACCCCTTCCTATCTGTATTTCATTAATCAAAGAATAGAGAAGAAATACAATGTTTTCTCAAGCCTGAGAAATCTCTGCAAGTGTATAAGCTATCTCTCTACCTAACTAACTGACTCTAGCCAACACTTAGCCAATTATGTTTTCCTCCAAGCTCCTATTTCATTACATTGTTCTTTGAGGAATCAGACCCCTATTTCATAGGAATTTTCCTCCAAGGAATTGTGCAGTTCATCTAGGTTCATGTTCCAACTACATGCACCACCTGTACAACTCAAAATAATCTACAACTAGTATTACATTGCCTTGGAATCTCCATCTCAACTGGGTAGCTTGAATTATATACATGAAACAATTATTCTAGGCTGATTGATCAGTTAATTGGTTGATTACTGAGTTGTGACTAAGGTCACATCCCACTACTATACCTTCCACTAGTTCCTCCAACAGTTAGAACTAGCGTAACAATAATAACTCAATTTAACTGATTTAGATTGCTATAAATTAGAAATCACTCATGTTGAACTGAACTCAAGTCTTCCAACTCAAATTATCTAAGTTTACTGGGTGACACAAGCCATGTCACTCAAGCTAACTCATCCAAGTTATCCCCTAAAATGGAAATTCAAATTTTCTCTCTAGTTTGACCAAGGCAAGTCAAACTAAGATTTTATTGGTGCATTTTCAATAGACCTTTATCCTAATTCTTTGGATGCTTCTAATTGTACCCCCTCAAAAGCTGCACCAAAGTCATGTTGACTACTTCTATTTTCCCATCTTCTCCCACAATGCAATCCAAAATGCACTTTGAAATCTTATTTCCCTATCTAAAATGATGCTTCTTAGTGTCCCAAAGTGCACCTAGACCTATCCTTGAACATGTCAATTACCACAAATAGGTAGTCATGTCCCTTTCTGGTTATTAGTAAATCTCCCACAAATTCCATGGAAATGTTTTCTTAAATATGTGTGGGTAAATGTAAGGGATGATATAGACCTATTGTAGCTACTACAACCCCCTCCAAAACTTCTCACTCATTGATTTTGGAGCCTACCTTCAGCCATAAGAGCTGTCTTTACAAGTTGTGTTAAGTGTTCTCCTTGTTTTACTTAGTGTCGTAATGACTCATCCTTTCATGTCAAGCTTGTGATGAACTAACTGCACTTTATCTCTAACAACTACTGGGAATCTCATGATGACAATCAGGCCTTGTTAATAGTAGATGCTAAAATTTTGAAGCCAAACAAATCATTTATTTCTCTAATTAGCACTGATTGCATGCCTTTCCTTGGGATACTATGTAATACTTTGTCACAATATATTGCGCAACTCCTTGTCGGAGTGATTTGTGCAATTCCTTGAGGCATGTAGCTATTGTGAAAGAAAATTGTGCAATCCTTATGTGAGTGAAAATTACATAATCCACTAAGAAATAGAACTATGCAGTCCCTTGTCTCAGTGAACTGCACATTCCTTCAGCCAATGAACTACAAAGTTCCCAGAGCTATCCAATTCTGCACTCCTAAAAAATAGGAAGTGTGCACTTTCATGAAGCAGTGGCACATGTTTCTATTTTGATCTATAGACATGTGTCAGTCAACTAGAGGTGGCTCGCTGATTTTAGGCATGTGAACTCAAAAAAACTAACCCTAATCTTGTGAGTGCTAATCTATATAAGAAAGGCTCATCGAGATCATTCTCACACTTGCCATTGGAGTTCTACCAATTCTCATGAGCACAAGGAGTTTTGGATTATATTTTTTCTATTTTTTTGGGTAAGTTTCTCAACTGTCTCTTTTTTACTGCTTTTACTTTTGCTTTTGTCGCTTTTGTGTTTCCAAGTGTCATTTTACCTCATTTTTTCTTGTAACAAGTGTTAGTTACGCTATTATTAACTTCTAAAAGTGTCATTTCTGTCTTTCGAGCTTCTTTTCAAGTGACACATTACATTCCTTGTCTTTTCACCTACTATTAGTTATTGTTGTTGGGTGTATTTACAAGTGCATGTCTTTCTCTTTTCACTATCATGTTTGATCGATGTTAGTGACTGGTTTGAATGATTCTTGGGCCAATCCACACCCTCCTCTCTTTAGTTAAAAGATCTTGAGTTTCCCCTTCTGCCAAAGAAGATTGCACGATCTTCAAGCCCATCTTCCCTCCTCAATTGTGCATTGCACAATATCTTTTAGCAGAAGCCTCTCCTTTCTAGCTGCAACTATGCGCTACATAATCACTAGGCTTCCCAGTCATGCATTGCATATGTTAGAGTCGGTCTTTTCAGCCCTCCGTCAGAGATCAAAACCTCTTTTGCTGCATTTCATTTTAGGTGTCTCTTTCAGCTCGATCATCTATATTCCGTTAGGAGCATCGATCTTCTGACGGAAGGGGTCTTGTCTCTATACTTCCCTCATGTCATGTACCTGCTGGTTCATGTCTGATCATCAAAGTTCATCAAAATCAATTTTACAGTCATGGATGGTTTCTTGGTCAACAAAGAGTCATTTCAATCATTAGGTCTAGGGTTTTGTTTTTTAAAGTGTCCAATAATGCCAGCAGATGCATGAGGGAGGTTCAAAATCAGTTTTCATTGCAAAATTTCATCGTCAATATGTTTGATCATGATTCTTCTTTCGTCAAATTTATGGTTTGTAATGAATATGTAATTTTTAAGGTTTTTCAAGTTCTACAGTTCTTCAGTGCAGCCCTGGTCATCCTTTGTTGAAATTCAATGCCATCATCCCTGCAAAAAATTGCCAAGAGTTTCATCATTTCAGTCAAAAATCAAAGGAAACAACAAAAAACAGAGTTATGTGAAAGTGCCAAAGTCTACAACATTACAAAAGTGGGTTTGCCAAATGAAGAATCAAAGTTCATGCCATAGGAAATATTCTTGTGCTTAAATGGTTCATTTACGCGCAAGAGAGCAAAGAGAACCAAAGCTAAATGATTTGGGTGAATGAGTGTGAAGCTCGAGTAAAAAATTGTTGTAAGTTACCGGCACGGTGCACTGGGCAGAAGGCGCGGCGCACTGGGCCTTAGAGCTCAGTGTATTTTTACACAGGCACGGCGCATTGGGCTGGCTGCGTGGCGCATATAGATAGAGGGTTCAAAAATTTCTAGAACTTGCCCAAATCGCTCAAATCGCCTAAAAATGCACGGATTTTTCAGGTAGAGCCTCCATTATTTTTTTCTATCCAAGTTGGGTGCCTACTTCATGATGCTTGTTTCATGGTGATTGCTTAAAGAAGTTGAATCCTATCATTTTAAGTTCCTCGAACAAAAATTGTTGCCTAGGGTTTTGATGACTATTTTTCCACCAAGTTTACTCCCTTGTCCCTTTTTCATTGATTCCCTTATTCCTTAAGTTCCACTACCCCCTTAAATCACTAATCCCTTATCCTAAGTTCCCTTTCTCAAAATCCAAAATGCACCAAACCCTAGTCTCATACTTAAAATTCCCAAACCCTAATAGCTGTCCCAAGAGCTTCATGTCACCATTAGGTAGAATGTACCATCATTCAGAGGGTTGTCATCACCATGCCAAGTTTCACTCGGTCATTTTATGCCTTGTTCATGCTTCAGTTGTGCTTAGGTAAAGTTCAAAGGCAATTTCTCTTGGATGGTCAAATCATGAGCAAAAATTGTATCCTGATGTTCATACACCTTCCCCTATCCTTAATGTACTTTATTAAACACTTTCCATTACTGAGATCCCCCAAATTCCTCATTTTTGTACAAACCCTAGTTTCTTGCTACAACTTGACAATTTTCTAGACTAAGCCTGTGTTTTGCCCTTTTGGACCCCTTCCCCTCACTCATATTTGAAATTCAACTTTCCGCTGCTTCCTAACATCCCTCCCTACTTCTCAAAATTTTCTCAAGAATTTATAAGCCCCTTATCCCCTTCATTTCCCTTCATTTTGACAAATCCCCTGTTCCACACATCGGGGTAAGTTTTACTAAAATGATGTTTCTGAGAAATAAAAGATAAATTTGGGAAACTTGAGAGAGGTTTTTGTCCAAAATAGGCCTAGGAAGAAAAAAGTCCTTCAATTTTTACACAGGTGTCATGGCTTTATAGAAAAGTCAAAAATACAGTTGCCTCGGGAGAATTGATGCACCTTTGAAGTGACCTTGGGAAAATCAAGTTTTCTCCTAGCATGGTTGGCCAAATGACTTTCTTGTTGAGTAAAATGATAACTAGAAACAAATATATTTCCAATGAGCTAGCATGAGCTCAATTTGGAGTTGAGGAAGATCTTCAAAAGTTGACTGCAACAGCACTCTGCCCTGAGGCAGCCTCATTTGGCACATTTTGACCAGTCTTGGGAGATTTGACTTTTGATAGGGAAAATGAACTCCAAATTGAAAAATTAAAGTTGGGTTGGAAAGTAGACTCAATAATATTTTCAGCGAGCTATCCTATGCACAATTTGGACCACAGGAAGGTCCTCAAAAATTGTCTGCAAAAAGGCACTACGCACAGAAATTTTTAACACAGGGTTTTCCTCCCTATGCGCCGCGCCACGTGGCGCTCGCTTTTGCTAGAGGGCTCCAAATCCAAAAAACTTTGCATTTCTGGATTTTTCATGAACATTTGTGCTTTCTTACCTATGTCCAAGAAATTTGAGGAGGTTTTGAGCCCTCAAAATGTCAAAAAACACTCAAAAAATGACCTCATTGCCCCTATTTTGACACACAGGAAGCAGTGTTGGGAGAACTGACTTTTGGAGGGGCAAATGGAGGCCAAATTGAAAAATTCCACTTGAGTTGGAAATTATACAGGTAGAGCTTTCCAAGGAGCTATCATGAGATAAATTTGGACTTTGGGAAGTGCCTCAAAATCAGCTCCAAAGTGGCACAAAGCATAGATAATTTGGGGGCGGCGCATAGAGAAATTTGGCCTCATTTTCACTCTTCAGCTCAGAAATTCACCTAGTTTTGACTAGTTTTACTTTTTGATGTAACTATTGATCTACCATGATGTAATTTGATGACCATGATGTAATTTTGGGCACATTTTTACTTGTTTTGGTAGATTCATTCACTAAAAAGTGAAAAACAACTGAATGAATCGGTTTCCTTTCATATAAGGGCAAGTTGTTTCATTGCCTATTTTTCAGTTCCTTATTTAGATATGGTTGAAACAGCTCCTAGAATGATGAGCTCGACCCCTAGAGGCATGGGAAGGAGTTAGGCTTGTCTATATCATGTAATTACTCAGTCATTTTCATGGTTGGACACTTGGGATTGCTTGGCACTTCATAGTACATCTGATTTCTGTATTTTTGGCAAAGGAAAGACCAGGGTTTTGCAGCACTTGTTAGGATCCTTGTGGCTCTGTGTTTTGATGGTTTTTTTCTTCATGTAATTGTAAGTTCATTGATGTTTCATGTATGCCATTTCCCTTCTCTTTGCTTCTGAAACTAAAAAAATTGAGTGACAAAGGTAGAATTCATTAGCTTATGGTGCTCTGCCTGGAACTTTGTTAAGTTTTACATATTTTCATCTATTTGGAGAGGATTCTTGCAGCCTCTTTCCCTCTTCAGCTCCTCAGCAGTCTTTTCTATCCATTTATTTCATCTAAAGCACCAAAAATACTGCCTACCTTGCACGAACTGGAACTCTGCAAAAATTTGGCCTCATCCTCAGACCCAAATTTGCCTTTCCCTTTTTCCAACAAAAAACCCCAAAAACAATCAAATCAAATCCTTGCACTTCATACCTAGCCTAAGATTAGTTGTTAAATCAGTCATCTCAAGCCCCATCTGATTATATTTTGTTGAGATTGACCCGGAGAGAACCCTCTCCTGTCCTCATAGGGCTAGCTACAAGGCTGAGCGTGGTTTGATGTGGACCTAGAACCTTACCTTTTCAGCCTGAGGTAAATCTAGGCTCTAATAGCATAGTCATAGTCAACATAGGAGCCTCCTTGTCCTCTAAAACTACACATTGTTTGTTGAAAAGTGTGCAGCAGGAAATTCTTGTTGAGAATGCAACAAGATGATGGAGCTTAGTGGAAAGGAGTCGCCTTCACTAAGTGGGCCCGCAGGAAAATTATGGCGCAAAGTCTATTTTTGGATCACAGCAGGAGTAATCACAGCAGGAGTGATCACAGCAGGAGTGATCACAGCAAGAGTGATCACAGCAGGGGTGATCAAAACAGGGGTGATCACAGCAGGGGTGATCACAGCAGGAGTGATCACAACAGGAGTGATCAGAGTCTATTTTTAGACTGCTAATCAAGAATAGAAAATTCAAATATTATTGTCTCATAATAATATTTAGATTATAAACTTTATCTTATCCTCTTGGAGCACTTCAGTTTGAGCTACAGATGTCACACATACAGCTGTTAGAAGGAAACACGTTTTCTTTATGAGTCAGTTGAGCTATTGCATGCATGACATCAGTTAGAACTCATGTGGTTGAGTTGAGTTAGATGAGCAATTAATGGAGTTGTGTTCAGTTTGACTTAGTTGAACTAGTTGTATTTAGTCTAACTAATCAATAGACTAAGTGATGAGTTGTGTGAATTAGTTATTAATTAATTCACTAATTATTAACTCATAATGCAACTGAAGAATACATCAGTTAACTCAGTGCATGTACAGTTCAGTGGAGACAGGTGTTAGAGGTTGAGATTGCTATCAGTTGTGCATGAGATTGTGCACATGCATGGGATTGAGTTATGCCAATGATCTCTGCGTAGTGTGGGCCAATACCAAGTGAAGTATGGCTTGTGCTCACGTGATTTACAGTTTGGGTGATTTTCATAAGGTAAATAGGAGTTTGGATCAGCCATTCTCATTCATTCTCAGTAGGTATTGTGCAATGGAGGCAGGCAAAGCAGTGGAGGAGATTTGGAGATAAGATCTGAGCTGTATTGTGTGTAACAGGTGGAGATAGTACTGAGTACTTGTGAGGAGTATTGTACTATGTTTGTTACATGTTATCAACCAATATAATATACAGATAGTTTGGGTTTTTAGCAAGATGCTTTCCCCGGGAAAATACTGTGTTGATATGTGTGATTGATGCTTCTATGTGCGCATGTTATTGTTTATGCTTTTGTAAATTGATGATCAACGTAGAGGAGGTTATGTATTATGCATGTTTTCCGCAATAGTGTATAATTGGGATAATCTCTGTTGAATAAGTGTCATATTATTCAAAATTTCTACATGGTATCAGAGCTCTTTTGTTTGTAGGAAAAGTTCTACAGGATATCAAAGCGAGGATTGATCATCAGATCTACTATTCAGGAAGTGTTTACATTCTATTTCTTTGGGCAGATTCTATAATCAGGCCAGGTAGCCTATGGATTCATCCTTCTTTTGGAAGGTGAGATATCCGATGAATGCCATACAGTCGATCTCTGTACGAGAAATACTTTGTTCTCACGAATTTTAGATCAGAAGCGGTTGAGTTTTTTGAGCTGGTGGAATTCGAATTTGCAGCAGTGTGTTCTTGGTGTCAAAGTTGAAATGTCTTTCAATGGATTGCGATTGGAGTATACCCTTGAGGGCAGCTCAAACTATATTGCATGGAAGGATAGGATGGAGGCAGTGTTAGATGATAATGGGTTGAAGGAGTTCATAGATGCGGATGTCCCAAAACCTACTGATGTTGCTCAAGTCGGGGATTGGCAAAAGAAGACAGCAAAGTGTCGAAGGATTCTGTTGGAGGGCATGAGGGATCACATTGTGTCCAGTCTCCATGGAAAGACTTCTCCATATTTGATGTGGAAAATGTTGACACAATTATTCCAAAGCAAGAGCGACCGAGGAAGTTGGCGCTCAAGGATAAACTTAGAAACATTAGGTGTGAGAATGGAGACAGTATGCCCCAGTATCTCACGAAGTTCGCCCAATGCCGGGATGAGCTGGGAAGTGTGGGGGTAACTGTTGAGGATGAGGATATGGTGAGTCTAGCACTCCTTGGCCTTCCTAAGAGTTGGCATAGCTACCAGGACTCGGTGAATGGAAGGGAGAAATTGCCAGGATGGGAGAGACTTTGGTCGGATCTTGTGCAAGAGGAGATTAGACAGCACACCAGAGACAGTTCTTCATCTATGCATGATGAGGAGAACTATGCCTTAGTGAGTAAGGCGAAGAAGGGGAAGGGGAAGGTTTCTCTTTCCAAATCCAGTTCTTCCAATGATGGGAAGAAGGTTGACAAGTCGAAGGTGCGATGCTTTCGTTGTCATGAGTTGGGCCATTATGCTACTAATTGCCCAAAGAAGAAATCCAAGAAGGGATCCGAGGAAGGATCTGAAGGTGAGGCACTTGCTTCACAATTTGAGTTGGATTTCACACTCTTCGCATGCATGGTTTCATCCATGGTGGGAAGTGGTTGGTTTCTTGATAGTGGAGCTTCTTTCCACATGACCGGTGACAAAAGTTTGTTCAGTACTTTGGAGGAGAAAGATCTCCAGATACTCATAGGGATGGGTAATTGTTGTGGGGAAAAGTATCCAATACGGAATGACCCTATCCCACTCTAAGGGTGATAGTACCTCAGCAACAACTGAATACAAAGCTATTCAAGATTACTTCTTTATGAGATGTGAGAGAGAGGAGAAAGGGATCCACTAACCGTTGTCTTCCGCTAATGGTTGATCCAATCTTCCCTCTTTGCTGCTTGCTCCCAGCTCCTTGCTCTTTCACTGGCCCAGCTACACAAAGATCCTGCAAAAGCACAAGAAAGGGAAACTACAAGAAGCATACATCCATAATTGATCCAAGGATTAGAATAAATCAAATATACAAGCATTAATACACCACAAAGGCACATGCATATAGAAGAACCTCAAATGCTTTATTAATGGAAGAAGTAAAGTTCTGAGAGTGTTACAACCATAAGAGGCCCAATCCAGCAACACCTCCCAGCTGAAAGAAATCTCCTCTTCACCTCCTTCAAAGTAATCACCCAATAGTTCTATGCACAAACCAACAACACTTCCTTACATTCACAAAATTCCAGCCTCCCTAGACCTCATGAGAGAGCTCTATATATAGGAGATTTGGAGAAAGGATGAGTCAGCTTGAGTTTGGCATGAAGCTGACTAGTGTCCTCTCCCACTTTAGTTATACTTCAGTTCTCGAGTCCACTTGGAGTTTCTTGCTTCCACTTGGAGATCTAGATCCTCTTACTCATCACAAGGCGAATTCCCTGATCCAAGTGTCATTTTGGAAGCTTCCTGGGCATTTGACACCTTGCAGAATGACTGTGCCACTTGGCCAATCTTGCCCAGCGCAGGTAACCTTCATTGCTTTTGACATTCAGCGCAGGTACAGAGTGGAGTAGTTGACATTCAGCGCAGATGCTCAGTGGAGCAGCTGACATGATCCAGAAATAGCTTGTTTTTGAGTGTTTTCAGGTAGAGAACTGATTTTTAGTGCTGTGGTTTGCTGACCTTGTTCCTCTAGGGGTAGGAACAACATGTTTAGGGACTTTGGATCCCTTAGATTATCGACATTTCATGCTTCATGTTGTTAGGCACAAAAATGTCTATAACAGTTGCCCCCTAAAGTATGAGTTCGTTTATCGGGTGAAATGCTTTATCAGGAGGATCCGAAGTTCATTCAATCGCTGAGAGGTGCCCTGTAATAAAATACAATACAATACATTATTTTTCATTCTGCTTTCATGATCTAGCTGAGGCGGGCATTCCCATGCTCAGCTTTATAAATTCATTTTGGTACATAGAACAGACGATCGTCTGATTGTAGACTGATAATTCTCTGCTGAAATTATCATCCTTTGAGTAGGATGATCATCTGCTGCAATGATGTACATATCAAATGTCTTTATATTTCCTGAATATATATCGCAGCCCGGATGGATGAAACTAGATCCGGGGTCTTCAAAACTCGTTCGATCTTCACTCTAAGTACAAGTCGATCCATGTGAGAATTGCACTGAAGTCGAACATGGAAAGACAACGCTTGATTACCGGTCAATAATGTAAACCGTTAACAAGCACGAGAGGAATCACTAATAATGACAATGATCCTCAAGGTACTTCAGTACAATTCACGTGGTGTGAATAAAGGACTTGGTGTCGAACACCACGCAAAATCTTCTGGTCGAAGGTCATTGATGTATACCTGTCGCCGGAAGCGAGAAACTTGCCATTGAGGCATGCAAGCTTCAAAGTACTGAGGGGGTTGTTCCTAGATCAACTTCTTGGATAATGAGCTGAAGTCGACAAAGCGATCCGTCAAAGGAGGGCCTTAATGAATCCCACATCAATGACACGGAACGGAGCTAATGATTTTAGTGGAGGTGAAAACAATCTGTGAAATATGATTCAGGGTGGCGATCATGGGTGGATGAAGGATAATGTATGGCAGTGGATGGGACACGGTTGACTCTTTATGAACAACATCTCTTGAACATATAACGACACTGATGTGATGGATTGGTAGCATTACCCCAAATGTGGATGGTTTGGCAAGGACCATGGTGATGAGACCGGTGAATGAAACGACCCAACCCGAAGTGATACGGAGGACAAAGTGTCATGTTCAAGAGCGACTTGCTACCATTAAAGCTTTGAGGTTCTCCCAATTTTTCCCCAGTCATTTCTGACCAGTACCTCTTTATTTTTGTCAAGCTTGAGGAGGATAACATATGCTTGTTCTATAACCTACCCTTCGGGCAAGCCCATCGCTATGTTTTAACGAGCCTAGCGATAGGGAAACTCGTTCTCGTCTAAAGACAAGTTTCTCGCTATTTAATCATTTTAACGAGTCTAACGACAAGGAAAACTCGGTCCTTTTCATTTTTAGAGAGTCTGAAAAGGTATAGAAAGGTAACTCCAAAATTCCTTTTTCGTCATCTAATCCCTTAAGTCCGAAAAAGTATAAAACAATACAGAAGGGATGAGTTTTCGATAACTTTAACGAGCCGAATAAAACAAGCGCTCGACCTTTTTATGTAATAATCCCTCAGGTCCAAAAAGATTAAAATCTAGAGGAGGGATAGCTCTTCCGGTCCTTTTAACGAGCTGGAAGGCCAAAACTCGCAAAACTTTTCATTTTTTACGAGTCAGATGAAAAGAGCTCAAAGAACACTCGTCTTTTGAGGAACGAGTGATAAACAGGGATAGCAGCAGATTCCAGGTACAGGTTGGAATTTTCCAATCACGGCAGTGTCACAAGGATGGCTAAGTGAAATCACTCTTCGTAGCTGTTCCTCAAAATGGGTAAACAATCATATGGAGGTGACCGACTGGCCAAATGAAATGGAGGTGGCGGGTGTAAACACGACCAAGGCTTTTTTATGGCTAATAAATTTACGATCACAGTGGTTATTTACCGAGATGGGTTCATTTTTTAATGAGCTTGAATGCGCCAAAACACTGCTCAATGCTTATGTTTATTTTTTAACGAGCATGAATTCCGCGTTAAAACTGCTCGGTTCTCGCTTTTCTATTTTTTAACGAGCATAAATTTCGCGGTAAAACTGCTCGAATATATGGTCAAATTTTGATTTTTTACCATTACTAGCTTTTCTCTTTTCAAATATAGTACTGCTTTTTCAATTGCTGCAACAAACTTCGTTAGAAACGAATAATTTTTGCATGAAAATGAGATTATAACCCTAATATTTCACTTTAAACTGTGTAAAAAGTCATTAAAAGGTGTTTTTTACCTCTCATTTACCATTTCATTTGCATTTGGTTTGTTGGAGCTCTGGAGGTGCTTCTTTAGGTGGTTCGAGCGCCAGGAGATGGCGTTTTCTGAGTATCCATATGTGGGTATGGATTTCCGAGGTGATCCGGATTTGGTGTTACCGGATGGCGAGCAGTGGGGAGCCATTGGTAAACTCCTTGACCATATTACTGTTTATTGTTCTTATTCATAATGTTGCTGTGCTTTATTCTATCAAGACTTTTAATTGTACTCTTGGGTGCATGCAGATATTGGTCCTGTTCGTCCAGCAGTTCGTCCGAGATCGCCAGTCGCTGCCTCGGCAGCGGAGCCTGCTAGGAGAGTTGTTATTCGCGACCTTGACGATACTGAGACCCTTACAGCTGTGCAGGAGCAGGTTGAGAGCCTTACTCGCGGTCTTCCTGATGTACAGATTGACGAGTTACCTTTACAGCTGCAGCGGCATACTATCGGCGTGCCTAGATGATGGACTCGTCTCTTGCGCATGATTGCACAGGCCGTGACGTACTATCATGAGCACCACTAGGCTAGGGTGCCCCCTAGCATCTTTTTGAGTTTTTAGGTCATATGACCAATTTTGTCTTGGTTACAGAACATTATGTATGAACTTATATAAACAGCTTATACGTATTTTGATTTTCAGGTTTTATTCTGGTTGATTTATGTGATCCATATGTACAATCTTTAATGATGTGTCCTTTTTATAAATGTTGCAAATGTCTATCTAACACATAGTTTGCTAACGAGTCAGTTAATGTGTTTAAGTTTCTTGAAATATGTTGATATTGAATTGAATCAAATCATCTTTCCAAGATCTTAACCCTTAGGAACATGCGATAAATAGCTGGATTGCGAACAGAATATATACCATTGAGCTGTAGTATTACGAGCTGTGAGTCTAGCCTGACAATTAGTCGGCGTATTCCACGTGTGATGGCATCAGAGAGTAGTTCTATCAACGCGCTATACTCAGCGATGTTATTCGTTGATCGCCCAATACATACACCTCTGAAACTTACTAACTCGCCGCTTGGATCAAAAATGGCCCAGGCTGCGGAGGACAGGTTCCGCGAACTACGACTCGCTCCGTCGGCATATCCAACACATGTCTCCAGAAGGTTCGACATCTGCAACGGAAAAAGGCGGATCACTCGACCAGAACAAACACTTTAGCGAAAACAAAATACAACAAAAGCATGCAGGTTACTATTTAAGCATAGTAACGCTTGAGGTACAACCCGTTGCGGGGCTGCGCCAGTGGAATTCCATCGTAATCCATTAATTCGTAGGCTCCTTTTGCTAACACCCTTTTAACAATATAGGGGCCCATCCATAAGGATTTGAATTTTCCTGCTCCCAATTTATCGGATTCTTGGTCATAAAGCAAGACCAAGTCACCTTCTGAGAAGACACGGGGTTTGACATTTTTGTCGAACTGAGCCTTGACTCGTTTCTTATGGGCCTCGTTAGCCAAAGTGGCATCACGACGGTTTTCATCTAACTGGATTAATTCCAAGAAATGAGCCTCTTCTTCTGAAGTTCCGGGGAGAAGATCGATTGCGAGTTTAAGCGATGAAATTTCGCACTGGATTGGTAAGACTGCTTCCAGGCCATACACCAGTTGAAAAGGTGTGAACCCGGTTGCGTTCTTTACCGAGGTTCGGTAAGCCCACAAAGCTGAGTACAGGATTAGGTGCCATCTTCTTTTATGAACCCCGATCATCCTTTGCAACATACGCTTCAGGACTTTGTTGATTGCCTCAACTTGTCCGTTGGCTTGTGGATAATACGGGGTAGAGCTGTCGTGAGATAGCCCTAGCTTGGCAGCTAATTCGACCATCATGTGATTGCGAAAATGCGATCCATGATCTGTAACTATAGCCTGTGGTATGCCGAACCTGGCGACTACATGATTGAAAAGGAAAAGGGCAGCTGTTTCACCAGTGTTATCCAATGTAGGCATCGCCTCGACCCATTTGGTAAAATAGTCAACAACGACTATAATATACCCATGCCCCCCGGTCGAGGTGGGGTTACATTGCATGAAATCGATGCCCCACTTGGCGAAGGGCCCAACAGCAACTATCGGCTGTAAAGGTGCGGGTGGTCGTCTGGTTTTGCTATCAAAGATTTGACAAGCATGGCAACTTTTGACTGCGGTTATGCAATCTTTGAACATGGTTGGCCAGAAGTATCCTGCTCGTAAGATTCTTTGTGCTGTTGCATATCCAGACTGATGCCCCCCACACGCGCCTGAATGACAATCATTCAGGGCTTTTTCAGCCTCCTAATGGGTAAGGCACCTCCTCAGAACTGTATCGACACCACGACGGTAAAGTGTATCGCCGACGATCATGTAGTCTTTTGCTTGGTATCGTATACGTTTTTGTTCGGAGCGAGAGGTGTTAGGCCTGAATTTTTGGGTTTGGAGATAAACTATGATGTCTCCATACCACTCATTGCTTACAGATATCAGAAACAAACTTTCGTCCACGATTGACTCTTCCGATGTTTCATCGTTGGACGATGATGGGAGATCGCATAATAATTCTGCGAAAACTAGAGCTTTCTTTGATTTGGATTTCACAAATTCCAGATCAAACTCTTGAAGGATCGCTATCCATTTTGAATATTTTCCCCCCAGCAACTGTCGCGACAGTATATACGTCATGGGGTTGCAATCTGACAAGATGGTAGTTTTCCGAAAGAGGACATAATGTCGAAACCTTTGAATTGCTTGAACAGCTGCAAGCGCTAGTTTTTCAACATAAGAATATTTACTTTCTGTATCGTTTAAGTTTTTACTTAAATAATAGATAGGATGTTCAGTTCCATCGACTTCTTGAACTAAAACCATCGCAATGGTCGTATCTGCTGCAGCCAGATACAGGTTAAAATCTCTTTGATAGTCCGGGGCGTACATTAATGATGCTTTTACTAGACAATCTTTCAAAGCATCAAAGGAAGCTTGCGCCACCTGGTCCCAGACAAAAGGTACATCCTTTTTCAAAAGACAAGTATAACCCTTAGCAAGTTATGCGTAATTTGGAATGAACCTCCTCAGAAAGTTTGCTTTCCCTTGGAGTTTCTAATCTGAAGCAAATTTGAAGGTGGAGGTTTAATTAATGATTGCCTAAACCTTACAGGGGTCGAGACGAATCCCATCTTTAGAGACTACAAAGCCAAGTAAACGACCAGAACCGACGCAAAACACACATTTGTGCGGATTGAGTCTTATCTTGTAGTGTCGGCAACGTAGAAATATCGCTCTTAAATGCTGCGGATGATCAGTCCGCTTTCGCGAATGAGCCGGAAGATCGTCGAGATAAGGTTGAACAATGTTCTTGATGTCATGGAAGGCATGATTCATCGCCCTCTGAAACGTCGCCCCTGCGTTCTTTAAACCAAAGGGTAATTTTCGATAAGCGAATGTGCCCCACGGACAAATAAATGCAGTCTTTGACTGGTCCTGTGGGTGGATATTTATTTGATTATACTCGGAAAATCCATCCATAAATGAAAAGATTTCACATCCGGTGCATTCATCAATTATTTGGTCGATGAAGGGTGTAGGGTAGTTGTCCTTTGGACAAGCTTGGTTTACATCCCTATAATCAACACACACTCTAATCGTCCCTTGTTTCTTCATAACAGGGACAATATTCGATACCCAATCGGTTAGAGGAACCGGGTAGATGAATCCAGCATGGAGGAGTTTTTCAACTTCCGCCTTAATGGCAGCGGCTTTCTTCGGGTGCACTTGCCGAACTCGTTGCCTTACTGGTTTGACATCAGGATACATTTTAATTTCATGTTCAACGATACTCGAGTCAATGCCTGGCATTTCATCATATGACCAAGCAAAGACATCTCTAAATTCGCGAAAAAGAGCGTTATATATTTCCAGTTCTGAAGGGGAACAACCTTTGCCGACATAAATATTCTCTACAACATCTGTTTTAGTCGAGATATTTATGGCTATAGTCTCTTCAATATTGGATAGGTTTCGTTCGGAATCCACCGTATTTACAGTATTTGTTAGGAATTCAAATACTGAAGGGTGTTAAAGGTCACTTTGAGTATCTTCTTCATACTCCGGAAGAAGGGAACGATGGTGGTGATCATTCCATGGTGCCCCCTCAATCATCATTGATTGTAAGATTCCTTCGTCTGTCCCATGTACTTTCGACCAAGGATCTAATGGGGTTTCATATTCTCTAGACCTATCTACCCAAACGCTTGACGAGCGTTGATTTGGGCTCGCCTCCCATGCTTGAAACATTGATTGCTACAATATTTCTAAAGGGCTTGGGGGCAAAACCATTGAATAATCCATGTTGACCTTCGTGGAAGATATCATGTTGCAGGTTGCTACAAATGGTACATTTCCTGTATAAATAGGAGGTGGTAGCGCGAAAGTTCCCATCAATGTGGGGTCTTTCAATAATCCTACTCCGATATCTTGAATTGAATTGTTGCTCTCATGGATCATGGGAATGCTTCCTGTAACTTGTGAACCATTAGGGAGGAAATTCTGTTGGTCGACGATCGTAATCCCTCCTTCAAACGGGAATGCGATCTTCCTAAAATAAGTCGACACGACAGCTGCCATGGCATAAATCCATGGTCTACCCAGTAGGATGTTATAGTCAAGATTTCCATCAATGACTTCTACATCAATTTCTACTGTCTTTCCTCCTAGTTCAACTTTCAAGTCATTAAGGATACCGTATGGGGTATAAGTCCTTCCGTCGAAAGCTTTTAATGTCATCGAAGATCGCGACAAGGTTGGAGATCCTAAAGTTTTCCAGCAACTCAATGACATAATACATGTCGAGGCTCCCTCATCAATTATTGTTTTGTGAACAGTTTTGTTGAGTGCTTTCACTTGAATAAGGAAAGCTAGCTGAGCTGGTAACTGAGGATCATATCCCTTGTGATCAAAGGACACAAGATTGGAATCCTTAGGATCAACCCCACCAATTGCCGATAACAATGCCTGCCTTTGGGTTGGACAATTTTGTAGCACTTCAAGAGTCGACATAGCAGATGGCGATTGGGCCAAATCTTCCACTATGTTATAATGCTGCGCCGCTCTGGCGCGAGGATTAAATGTCGACTTGTGTACTACACCCTTTGGCGGTTTTATTGTTAATTCAGGGATGGTGGGCGTTACAACTTCTATCGAAGTTGTTGTCGAACTACTTGGTTGATCTTTACCTTTTTCGTTCGACAGTTGAGGATTACCATAATCTTTGTTCCTTGTCGAAATCAAAGCATCGTTTTGCTGTTTCGAGACCGACAACATAAGTACTTGCGACGGGGAAGCATTTCCACTATCAACCAGATTTTGACCTGGGTTGGGAAACGGATCAATCAACACAGCTGAGGTTTGGGAACTTTTAAAGAACCTTTTAAGCTCGGCTTTGTAAGGACAATCCCTTGTCCAGTGATCTTCGTCACATATCATACATGGACTGTTTGGTTTCCCTTTTCCAGGAGGGTTTGAAGAATTTTTTCCAGGGGATGACTCACCCTGTTTCTTCTTCTTCCCTTTGTTTTGCTTTTTCTTGCTTCCTGGTTGATTGGTTTCTTTGCCTTTATCTTCGGATACGGCATTTACTTCCGAAGCAAGAATTTCTTCTTTTGCATTTTGATCCGAATTCTTATGGGCTTTCTTTGACGAAGCCTTTATCGATTTTGCGTTTGCTGTGCCAATCACGCCATCACCGGCATGAGAGTCACTATTTGATTTAGGAGGAGGAGGAATTGAAAACTCTGGTCTAGGGGCGTCAGGTATTTTGTCATAGAGTGTGCCGGACTGAGTATAAACTAAGTCCAAATATTGTGCACGAGCAATAACTTGCTCCTCTGTTACGACTCCCCCCTTGGCCACATCTTCCATAATAGCTGGAAGTAACAACTTTATAAACCATTCAGCTAACAACTGATCGGGAACATACGTTTTCACCATCCTACGCCGACGACGCCACTCATGTATATGATCAGATATATGGGTAGCAGTCGTCTGTTTGAAGTTGGTTAATATTTCTGTTCCCGTTTCATACCTTATCGGTAATTGAAAGTGGGTTAAGAAAGTCATGGCTAGGGAACTAAAATTGTCGAAAGAGGCTCTTGGCAATTCAATATACCATTTAGCCGCTGGACCTGTCAATGTCCTCTGAAAAAGGCGAAGTCTTATCGAATCGTCGTTAAGGGTGTTCGACGAACACCATAGATGAAAAGTCATCACGTGATTCGACGGGTCTTCACCTGGATTTCCATTGAATTTAGGAATGTCAGATGGAAGTTTATGAGGAATCGCTGGCCACCAAGGGGCATAAGCAATCGGATCGTTGGTTAAACGGTGTAAATCGGGTAACTCTAAAGTTGCCACGAATGGTAACTGTTGATTCAGGTTAGGCGAAGCGTAACCAGGGTACGATGGAATCGCTTGAGCAGTGGGTCTTTGCATACCAGCATAATGTAATTGATGCTGGTATGACTGATACGGTTGGTGGACTTGACCACTGTAAAGTGGTTGGTTTTGACCGTTTTGGATATACGGTTGTCCATTGTTCGCAAAGATCTGCTGCTCAGAACCTTGGTACACTTGCTGGAATTGCGGTTGTTGGTATTGTACAAGCCATGGTTGTGACGCCATGTTCTGTTGTGCCATGCTAACCATTGGACCAAGGTGTGGGGTAATTGTACCCGTTTGTACTTGTTTCATCCCACCAGTTGGCGATTGTGGTTGTGACCCATGGTCAAGCGACTGTTGCATTACAACCTGAGAAATCTGAGGTTGACATGTAACAGGCATCACTTGAACTTGCGACACGGTTACAATAGCCGGTGTGGTTGGGATGTTCGTCACAGGTACACACTGTTGCATAGAATATACAATCCTTGGTTGTTGAGGTAGCATAGGTACCCAACTACTTGATGCAATTCCAGTATAACCTGAATACTGTTGAGAACTTCCATATGAATATCCTCCCGGAGGAGGTAATGAAAGGGCATACTGCCCCCCATATGGTAGCGATCCGGAACTCAGAGGGATTGTTAGTCCTTGAGGACTAGATGGCCCAAATTGACCTCCATGAGGATCAATCTGTCGAGTTTCAACATAAGAATTACCGGGTATTACTCCGGATGAACAAACTGGAACAGACCATACTGTCGAAATAGTCCCTTGGTGGACTCCTTCTAGCTGTTGAGAGCTAGTTGGGATAGCTGGTATGCCGGCAAACATCGTTGGAGTGACGGCAGGGGCTTCTGCTGTCGCTGTGTCATTTGACACAGTCCTAGACGATGACGGTTGTTCAGACATTTTAAGTCTATCCAATAGATTGCCTAGCGATTCTACAGGGACTTCCACTTGTGGTGGATTAACCTCTGATGAAGGAAATAGAGTGATCCCAACTCCAAAATGGGTTGAGTACTTGCTTGCAGATCCTCTGCAATTTCCTCTATCGCAATCAAACCCGGTGGAAGAGGAAGACCGTCAGGTCCGTAAAATATTTCTGGTGCCGAAGAAGTGGTTGTTTCGACAGCGACATTTGTTTGAGGAACAAAACTCTCTGGACCGGTTACAGATGGAACTGGTTCAGTTATACAAGTATTTGCCCCCAGACTAGGATCAGTATTGCTTTCCTTTTGTGGCTGTTGAACTTCTTCTAGAGAGGCAGGGTTTCCAGAAATGTTAGGAGTAACCGGAACCTCAGATGCAGTTGGAACACTTGTTCTAACTTTCAAAGGAGATTTTGAACCGGTTAAACGAGTTCGCTTTGACCGTATTGTTTTCGATTCCGGAGACAAAGACGGTTGACTCGTAAGCCTCCGCGAACGACGGGGTTTCAATTGACTTTCTTCCACGATTGCGGATTACTCGATCAACTAAAATATTAAAGGGGGAAATTTGTGTTTCCGAATTGAATGAATTTTATTAGACGCTTTTAGACACAACTTGCTTTTTCACTTTTTAAGAGTCGAGAAAAAGCTAAAGATGACTCTAGTCTCCTTCGATGTATTAACGAGCCCGAAGTGACAAATGCTCGGATGGACTTTTTCAGTTATAGAGTTTGAAAAAGGTCAAAAGAAACTGCTCTGGAGTTCTAGGCAGAGGGTGTGCCAAACTTTTCGCAAAACCACAGAATACGTTTTACGGTACGAGTGGTCGATCTTCGTGAATGCTGTGTTCACTACATTGCGATCAGTAGGGCGGCTGACACGGTTTCCTATGGATAAAGGCTTTATTCCTATAGGGGTCTCCCAATATATACGCGACGGTACGTGGGAGCACAAGTCCGTATTAGTGCCACCGACTCTCAGGAGGAATCACCCACCTTCGTCGAGATCGACAGTCACTACGTTTAACGACGCCGGAACACGTCTCTAGCTTAGACCTCTAGATGTTTGCGTTATGTTTCAAAGCGTTGTTAGGTTCATTCAATATATTTTAAGTTGATCTTTTTTAAAGTTTGCCTTTCAAGGTTCACCACGAGATGTATTGATACAAATTCCTAAATGCAGTCTAAGATGAGAAGCAAGCTTTTTTCAATCTTTTCGACTTTATGAAAATCTTAACTACTGAGGGAAAAGAGAGACAAAATCTTTTCACACAGATCAAAGAGCACTCGCTAATGCACTTTTTCCCTAAATCAACATACAAACTTATATGCAAAATGCAAAAATGCAAGTATTTCTTTTCCTTTTTCTTAATGTTTGTGCGACACAAAAAGAAAGATGTTGTATAACTTTGAATTCAATTTCAAGTGAAAGCAAACAAGTTCGTCCAAAATCAAAAGACACCTTAAGATTTACTTGTTTTGACACTCAAACCAAATGACGAAAGCAAAAGCTCAATCAGCTATGAACAACAAACAAACTAACTCTTAAGATCAAAATGACACTTTATCACAGGTCTAGATCTAAGAGGTCACAGCAAGACTAGTTCACTTTCATTATGGGAAACTGTAAATGATATAAGAAATACACAAAGAACAAACACAGTTTCTTTATACAACCGAGGCGGAATAGTGGCAAGGAAAGTTGGTTTCAGATAGGCACATTGACTGGTAACAGGCAGCAAAACAAGAGTGAAAACAGAGCAAGAAACAGCAGGAGACCCCAGTAGCACAAAGCAAGACTGGTCCAGCGCAGGTGGGACACTGTCTGTTTGACCTTCAGCGCAGGTAGCCCCTTCGGGAACTACGCTGAAATGCAGACAGCCTTTGTACAGCCTGCACTGAAGAACGAAACTTTCGTTTCTCTTGGTTTCCGGGTCACAGATTGCTCAAAAATTCACAGTTTTTGCTCAAATCAGAAGCTATCAGTCAAGGACACACTAAGGGATGACAAGGAGGATGAAAAGCTATCACTAAGAGCTTATTAGAGTCCTTGTGGATCAGCTCTTCAAATCATAAACTTGCCCAGAAACTGAGCTAGAGTAGCTGCCCTCTACTTTGTATTTGAAGGATCCAAATACAGTTCGATTCGATACTCCCTTTGTTTATGAAATGAATAGCAAAAAACACAAACAACCAACAAGATACGATCCCCAGTGGAGTCGCCAATTTGTTGTGGGGAAAAGTATCCAATACGGAATGACCCTATCCCACTCTAAGGGTGATAGTACCTCAGCAACAACTGAATACAAAGCTATTCAAGATTACTTCTTTATGAGATGTGAGAGAGAGGAGAAAGGGATCCACTAACCGTTGTCTTCCGCTAATGGTTGATCCAATCTTCCCTCTTTGCTACTTGCTCCCAGCTCCTTGCTCTTTCACTGGCCTAGCTACACAAAGATCCTGCAAAAGCACAAGAAAGGGAAACTACAAGAAGCATACATCCATAATTGATCCAAGGATTAGAATAAATCAAATATACAAGCATCAATACGCCACAAAGACACATGCATATAGAAGAACCTCAAATGCTTTATTAATGGAAGAAGTAAAGTTCTGAGAGTGTTACAACCATAAGAGGCCCAATCCAGCAACACCTCCCAGCTGAAAGAAATCTCCTCTTCACCTCCTTCAAAGCAATCACCCAATAGTTCTATGCACAAACCAACAACACTTCCTTACATTCACAAAATTCCAGCCTCCCTAGACCTCATGAGAGAGCTCTATATATAGGAGATTTGGAGAAAGGATGAGTCAGCTTGAGTTTGGCATGAAGCTGACTAGTGTCCTCTCCCACTTCAGTTATACTTCAGTTCTTGAGTCCACTTGGAGTTTCTTGCTTCCACTTGGAGATCTAGATCCTCTTACTCATCACAAGGTGAATTCCCTGATCCAAGTGTCATTTTGGAAGCTTCCTGGGCATTTGACACCTTGCAGAATGACTGTGCCACTTGGCCAATCTCGCCCAGCGCAGGTAGCCTTCATTTCTTTTGGCATTCAGCGCAGGTACAGAGTGGAGCAGTTGACATTCAGCGCAGATGCTCAGTGGAGCAGCTGACATGATCCAGAAATAGCTTGTTTTTGAGTGTTTTCAGGTGGAGAACTGATTTTTAGTGCTGTGGTTTGCTGACCTTGTTCCTCTAGGGGTAGGAACAACATGTTTAGGGACTTTGGATCCCTTAGATTATCGACATTTCATGCTTCATGCTGTTAGGCACAAAAATGTCTATAACAGTAATGATGAGAAGTATAGTGTCTTAGGTGTAGGCACGATTATTTTTCAGAGGGAGCATGGAGCTCGCCTTACCTTGATTGATGTCAAGTATGTACCAGGACTGAAGAGAATCTTGGTGTCGATCGCGATGCTGGAAGACAGAGGCTATGATGTAGTCTTCAGTAAGGGAAAGGTTTTCCTTAGACACATCATCACTAGACAGGTGAAGCAGATTGGTTCACGGGTCAAGAACTGGTATGCTCTTGAGGTTCAAGATGCATGCAAAGCCTTGAGTAGTGAGGCAACTGATGGAGATTTGGTGGTTGAGAGGGAGCGTATATTACCTCTCAAAATGCAGAGCCAGAAGAAGTCTCAGATGATTGTGGAGGAGCCATGATTGGTGCAGCAACGTCAGGAAGTTGTGGAGCAGCCACAACAAGGGAAGCTGAGAGGAGATCGAGTAGAGACATCTACTCATGCAGAGACCTCCAGTAGGGGGAAACTTCGAGCCAGGTGGGCAGAGGGATCGCATGCAGCCATACCTCCAGGTAGGAGATGGTGTGATGTGGATTGATCATCCCAAGGAGGAGGGGCAAGATCCTTGAGGTACCCAACCTCTTGGATGAGACCTTGCTACAGGAGCCCCAATGTGTAGTAGCAGGAATTGAGTGATTGGGTAGATACAGATGCGGATGGAGTGGCAGAGGGAGCGACAGTGTAGGGAATCCCATGACAGCGCATAGCATGTAGTCTATAACAATGCGAGAGGAACAAGTGTTTTGCATAGTGTTAGGTGGCACAGAGAGGTGTGCAATGGTGCGAGATGCATGGGGATGTTGCAGTAGCGCAGATGTCAGAGAGGGAGAACTTGTCAACAGTAGGTAGAGCTTCAGCATTAGAGTATGTTCCTAGCCCAACAGAGTGGTTAGTTGGAAGTGTTTTTGTTCCAAGTGTTGTTGGAGCAAGTGGAGCAGGCAGATGTGTTGCATGCAGAACATTCTAGAGTTATAGGATCGGGTTTGAGAGGAAGCCTTTCTTGTTGAGAGGGAGTGTTGAAAAGTGTGCAGCAAGAAATGCTTGTTGAGAATGCAACAAGATGATGGAGCTTAGTGGAAAGGAGTCGCCTTCACTAAGTGGGCCCGCAGGAAAATTATGGCGCAAAGTCTATTTTTGGATCATAGCAGGAGTGATCACTGCAGGGGTGATCATAGCAGGAGTGATCACAGCAGGAGTGATCACAGCAGGGGTGATCACAACAGGGGTGATCACAGCAGGAGTGATCACAGCAGGAGTGATCATAGCAGGAGTGATCAGAGTCTATTTTTAGACTGCTAGTCAAAAATAGAAAAGTCAAATATTATTGTCTCATAATAATATTTAGACTATAAACTTTATCTTATCCTCTTGGAGCACTTCAGTTTGAGCTACAGATGTGGCACATGCAGTTGTTAGAAGGAAATACATTTTCTTTATGAGTCAGTTGAGCTATTGCATGCATGACATCAGTTAGAACTCATGTGGTTAAGTTCTGTGGAGTTGGATGAGCAGTTAATGGAGTTGTGTTCAGTTTGACTTAGTTGAACTAGTTGTATTTAGTCTAACTGATCAATAGACTAAGTGATGAGTTGTGTGAATTAGTTATTAATTAATTCACTGATTATTAACTCATAATGCAATAGAAGAATACGTCAGTTAACTCAGTGCATGTACAGTTCAGTGGAGACAGGTGTTAGAGGTTGAGATTGCTATCAGTTGTGCATGAGATTGTGCACATGCATGGGATTGAGTTATGCCAATGATCTCTGCGTAGTATGGGCCAATACCAAGTGAAATATAGCTTGTGCTCACGTGATTTATAGTGTGGGTGATTTTCACAAGGTAAATAGGAGTTTGGATCAGCCATTTACATTCATTCTCAGCAGGTATTGTGCAGTGGAGGCAGGCAAAGCAGTGGAGGAGATTTGGAGATAAGATCTGAGCTGTATTGTGTGTAACAGGTGGAGATAGTATTGAGTACTTGTGAGGAGTATTGTACTATGTTTGTTACATGTTATCGATCAATATAATATATAGATAGTTGGGGATTTTAGCGAGATGCTTTCCCCGAGAAAATACTGTGTTGATATGTGCGATTGATGCTTCTATGTGCGCATGTTATTGTTTCTGCTTCTGTAAATTGATGATCAACGTAGAGGAGGTTCTGTATTATGCATGTTTTCCACAATAGTGTATAATCAGGATAATCTCTGTTGAATAAGTGTCATATTATTCAAAATTTCTACATTGTTAAGTCAAGGTCCCTATCTCCCAGTAGAAACTACACATAGCGCAAATCCATTCCATAGTCCACCTCTTCTGCAAACAAGAACTTCACAATCATCCATCGGAAGTTGTGTAGTGTGCATTTATAGCATTAAGTCTACCCCGCTTGTGCCCAACTTTGCACAATCCCTTTTCTCAGTGATTTTTTTTTCTTGTAAGTTAGTTTCTTAACTAATATCTTAGAGAACTAACTTGTTATCACCATGAGTGCATCTATTTCAATAGGTACTACACATCAATGATACATTAGTCTTTCATCTTCCAACAACACCATGCCTCCAAAGAAGGATCATCCAAAGAGGTCACAGAAAGCAATACTAAAGAGGCCATTCGTAGCTTGACAGGATTTCCTATGTTGTCATATACCCATTGCTTTATCAACAAAAACTCTACTATCACATGGCTCACTATCAAATATGTATTCAATTCAGATGAGTTCATAGAATATCTAGAGGATAGGGAAGTCTATGAGAACATCAAGAGATCAGGGTTCTACAAAGCTACCTGCAAGTATCCTGTGCTATTATGTTTCGATGTCATCAAGTGGATACTGTGGGGTCTAGATACCAAGAACATGGTGTTGAGAAATTCTAGTGGGCAGTAACTTTCCTCTTATTAGCCACATGAAATTAACCTATATTACAACTTGCCCAAGCTAGAGCAACACTTGAATTCTTTATTCTATGAAACTTGGAGTTATCTGAATACCAAAGAAATGATCAAGCCATGGTGGCGGGAACCAACTAAATTTCACCAAAAGCCAGAAAATACTTACAAAACAAAGTCTCAGAATAATTTACTAGTACTTGATGGCTATGTGATGCAGGATCTATGGATAGAGGAATATTGAATCCTTCCTTGAAGGATGAATCTACATGTTGTATCTGATCATCACAGAAGGCAAGGTATTCAATTGGTCACATCTATTATCCCAATAGTTGCAGATCAATTTGAACAAGGAAAAAAAACCACCTCAGGGTGAACAACCACAATTTAACATGTCTTCCTACTTACTGGACATAAGATGTGCTCACCATAAATTCCCAGGTCTATATTGGAAGTGGACCCCTAGAGAGCTCCCGATCCACGTGTATTGTAGATTGTTGTTAGAATATAATTATAAAGGAGTGTATGAGAAACTTCTTAAGCACTTCTTCAAGGTAAAGTATTAGGTGATATTTGAGGAAGAAGCTCCTTAAATGCCCCATGAGGCTATGAATGCATTGGAAGAGGTAGAAGAACGGTTTGCCTCACCTGATGGCACAAACCTCAAAGCATTCAATTCTCAGAAACCTCGACATCTTTTGCCAAGGTATGTGACAAATAAGGTGGTCATGCAGGAAGTTTCTTATCATCTTAACACGGGTCTTTCTTAGTTGCTGCAGAAGAAGGAGGCACCCTGGCCTTCCTTTCCCTTGCAAGTGGGATCATACTATTGATAAATCTAGGGTATGAATAGTTAAAATATTTCTCTGCTTGATAATTTCTTGTGATACACTTTTACTTCTTAGCTTATAGTCTTTTCTTTGTTATGTTATTATTGTGTTCTTTTCATCAAGACAATTACAAATATGCACAATAAAGTAAAAGTGAGAGGAAAACCCGATCAAAATTATTCTTCTATCTTCAATTAATGAGTACCAAGACCATGACATAGACCCTTGACTTTAGTATCCTCCCAAGAACCTTGTCACTAAGCTTGATGCTCTGCCTCTTCTCTTTCTTGACTTTCCTTTTGTTCTTGAACTATCCTCCTCATCTCCTTCTAGAGAAAATTCGTCTCTACCCTTCACACTAATCCTTCTTAGCTTCCCTAGAGAATCTTGGTCTCAAGGATTTCACTGGTCTCTTCTAGAGAAGCTTGGTCTCTATAACTCTATCTTAGTCACCCAAAATAATCCTTCCTTTGCTGTCCCAAAAGAAACCTCTTCTTCGCTTTCCCAGAGGAAACCATTCTTTGTTGCCCCAGAATAATACCTCATTCATTGATCCAGAAGGATCCTTCTTTGCTGGCCCAGAAGAATCTCTTTTCGCTATACCCAAAAGAGTTGTCCTTAGCTTGCCTATAAGAAACCTATCTTCACACTGCCCAAAAGAAACCTATCTTTTCACTTCTCTTTGAATCCTCTTTCTTCGCACTTCTCTTGACCCCTTCTTTGAACTTCTATTTCCCTTCTACTTCACACTTCTGTTTGTTGAGATCAAGTTGAGTTACTTGCCTCTAATGGAGGCTGAGTGTGACTATATATACACACCTCATCATATGTCCTTTAGGTTGACATGATAGCTAGAGGTTAGATTGACTTCTTCTAGCATGTTCTTCCATCATTGTTGGTTGACTTGAGGAGAATGACAAGGTCTTGAGGATACTTTACATAGACAAATTTGACTTTATACAAAGTGTAACATGACTTCATGACATGAAAATGACTCTAACATTTTATGACTAGATGAAAAATAATTCCTAAAGAATCTCAATGGGAGGCTTGATTCAAAAATAAAATATCTTGCTCATGAAACCCATGATGCAACCATTACAATATTTTATTTTTCATCTTTACATCTCATTACATGAAATCATAATTACATATCATTATCAAGACCAAACCTAGTTACAATTTTCAACACTCCCTCTTAACTAGGGAGGTATTCATAATGGTACTTGGAATTTCTCAATCTGAAGAATTTACTCATAAGAAGAATTTGGTTTTGTAACTCATTTGTATAGCATCATATCAACCAGAATTGTTGCATAGAGAGGCCTTGAATAACAAATCCTTATCTCCACAAGATCTAAGCTCAATGCTGGCAAGACCAATGATTTATAGACACCCTCACCATTGTCTCTCTCGAAACATCCCTGCCTGAGTACTCAAGGTGTGTTCCATGAGGACTATTCTTATCTTGGACTCCCCAGTCCTCAAAGAATATTGGTCCTCCATGACTACTCTTCCATTGGATGCTCTATCTCATCCCCAAAGAGTATCAGATTCCAAATGATTACCAATCCTCCATTTTGTCTTCCCAAGTGAAGACCAGAATGACATGTTTATCTGTCCATCTCAAATAGGGAGGAAATATTCCAATAAAGGAATGTACTCATTCATACCAAAAAGGAATGTACCTAAGCTCCCTCTTGGCTTAGGAATTTCCAAGTTTCTTCCAAGTAAGAAACTTCTTTTTCGAGCTCTACCTTAACTAGGGACCTACATCAGCTCCTAATGTGGAACAACCATCTGCCTGAATAACTCCTCTCTTCTTCGATGTCATCAATTTATTTTGTCATGGAGTCTTCATCTTTTGGGGATTTCTTCATAGGGCATAGAACATCCATCACTTTCATACATGAGTTAGTCATGTCCTCATCTTGTCAAAAAGTGATCCATTAGATTTTCCATATGGACTTTACTTTATGTCATTCTTCCTTCATGCCATATTTTCCGAAAGGATATTACATCCTTCAATATGGTCCTTTTGGAAGTTGTCCATAGATCTTTCCTTTGGTAGTCCTACATAATCCCATCCAGAGATTAGTTAAAAAATAATAAATGAACACTTAAATCGAGATTACCTTTGTGATGGTATTTCTTCATGACATCTTCTAGGTATCAATGTCCTGCATGTAGATTGACACATCTCCCATAAGTATGCATTGTCAAGGGTCTCTATGTTTTTAAGACTTACATTAATGTCTTCATATATTTTTGGGATATATTCTAGTCAAATCTTCTTATACTTTGGATTTTGAATGCCTTCTACCTTTATTTCATATTTTATGATATCTTCCTTTCTTTTCACACACTTCATTCCTTGGAGCTTCTAATAAGATTTCCTCAATTGTAGTCAGATTTCCTCATAATTCATATGAGAATATATTATGTTGATTTAATCTAGTGTGACTTATTCTTTTCTGCAATCTCTTAGAGGAGGAGATCCCCTTTTCTCTTGATAGTATATCCCAAGATGGAAATAGTGATCCATATCATCTGCAACCATATGACATGACTTTCATAATAACCTATGTAAGCATGGATACCTAATATTTCTTTTTGGTCATCCAAAATTCTTGTAGCATCTTCATTTAAATGAAATAACTTTATCCTTTAGAACTAATTTCCTGATATGTCATCATACCATCATTTCTTGAATCCCACAAGTTGGAATTCTTGATGAAACCCTTGCTTTCTTTCTAGATTAGTGAATCCTTTGATGATGATTCCATTCGACAATCTTGAGGATCTTTCATATCCTCACCCAACATATGTTTCCTTATTGACTATTGTATGATGGTCCCAATCTATGATGACCTCTACTTCTTTCTATTTTAATGAGGTTTCCAAGAGCCCTTATTCTTCATAATCAATAGAATTTATTCCATAAATTCTTTTCGCTTTCCCATATCAAGAGCTCTTGATTTTAATGCTTCTATCACGATGCTATTTTCCAATATGATGCATCCTATCTATAAATTACATGTGAAAATTACCTTTTAGTGAAGAATATCATCTTAGTCATAGTAGAGATCTTTTACTTCTTCATTCTTACACTTCTTTGACTGGGGCTCTTTCACTTCTTCAGTAATGTGGGCTTCTTCCCTATTCCTCTTGTCCTAACTACGTTTATGACAATCTCTTCTATAGTGACCTAGTTCTTGAAATCCATAGAAACTTACCTTACCCATGCTCTTTCTTTTCTTTTGAGGACAATACTCTCCAAATTTCCCTTTTCTTCTTGCCATAGTAGCATATGCTTGATTCTGCTCATTTGGTCCAACATCAACCTGTGCCTTCAATCTGGTTTCTTTGATCTTACAGAGTGACCATCAATCTTGAAATGGATTAGTCTCTTTCTTTCCATATAAACTTGAAGTGAAGTTACCCCATTCTTCCAGTAGTGCATTTAGTACCAACGTGGTCATCTCTCTATTAGGCAGGACTTCTCCCAACTCTTGTTTTTGATATTGAATTTTTGATATCCTCATAAAGTATGAGGCTTTTCCATCTTCCTTAGACATATTTAGTTTGTATAGTTCTTTCCTTAATGAGATTTCTTCTCCTGTAGTACCTACAAAAAAAATAAATAAATAAAATAAAAAAATTCTACCAATTTGTCATATATAGCTTTTGTAGTCTCCAACTTAGATACATATGGGATTAGAGAGTCTTTTATAGATTCTATAAGAATCCTTTGGGCTCTCATTTCTCCCTTAATGAATATAGCATGTGCTTGAGTATCTTCCTTTGGAGGCTGGTTTATTGATCCCTTGATGTGATCCATGAACTCGTTCTCAATAAGATTTAGGGTTGTCCTTTTATTCCATGCAAGGAAATTTGTAGCCCCAACCAATTTATTGCTTTCCTTGCAAAAATACATTTTGTTATTATCAGATATAGTCATAGACTTACTTGAGAGATTGATGTTTTCTTCCTCCTTAATCTTGATGTTGATAGAGGATTTTCTTCTTGAGAGATTGATGAGAGAGAGCTTGAATCATGATCCTTCTTGAATGATTTTGTCTTCCTTTTTTTTTAAATATGGTTTTAAGACTCTTATTGGTGTAGATTTCTTTGATCTAGGGTTTTGAATATCTTGACCTTGGTAGCCCTTGAATCTGCTACAATCCTTATTTGATGCTTGATTTCTTCTTGGAAGGCTTGGAGTTCTTAGACTTGCTTTGATGATGAAGTTTGATTCTCATGTGTCAACTTGATTTGAATTCCCCTTTCTAACTTCAGCACCTAAGCTCTGATACCATGATACCATGTTGAGAAATATAGGGTATGAATAGTTAAAATATTTCTTTTCTTGATAATTGATTTTGATATGCTTATACTTCTTAGCTTATAGTCTTTTCTTTGTTATTTTATTATTTTATTCTTTTCATCAAGACAATTACAAATATGCACAATAAAAGACAAGTGACACAGTATGTAGGCTTTTCAGCCAGGGCCAAAACCTCTCACCTCTTGAGAGGAAAACCCGATCAAAAGTATTCTTCTAGATCTTCAATTAATGAGTACCAAGACCATGACATGGAAACTTGACTCTAGTATCCTCCCAAAACCTTGTCACTAACCTTGATGCTCTGCCTCTTCTCTTTCTTGACTTTCCTCTTGATCTTGAACTCCCCTCCTCAGCTCCTTCTAGAGAAACGATAGACCACTAGTTGACAGACCAGACATAATTTGTTAGGTATGTCATTTACATGAAGTAGAGACCGAGGTGCACTTCATTTTTGGATGCCCTATCTACTATGAGATCAGAGGAAGGTTCCATTGCTTGTTTAGAGACTCTCAGACCATCACAAATATTTTCAGGTATCTAGATCATAGATGTTTGGCCATATTATGCAGGAGGCTTTCAGGTTCCAAGTGCATATTCTTTAGCCTCCCTTTAGACTAGACCCCACACAGAGGATCATGAAATTTTTCAGGGTACTACCTTCAGACAGGGGCACAAAGAGAACAATTGATACCGTTTCATATGAAAACTCTAGAACAGTGAGGATCTGTGGGACCTCAACCCGCCACATGAGACCTCAACAGCTAAACTGTCTCAGATCTATCCCTGGGATACGGACTAGGTCCTCTAGACCTCAACAGTGTGCAAACTTCCTCAGAAAATGAGTTAGTGGACAATTCGCACCTCCCACTGACCCTTCATTAGGCCAACAAACATTGTGGAATTTTTTTTAGTGCTCTTCAGTCAGTCTCAGATGTTAGGAGAGATGGGTCTGATCCTCTTTGTCACGGAATTCCATACATTTTATAATTTATGTTCCCGCATTGTACCTTTTATATGCATGCATTGTATTTTTTATAGGAGACTGTTTGGTTCTCCCACATTTTGTGGACATAATTATACTCAACAATCCCTTTGACCTAATTTGTGGTTATTAGTTGGACATAATATAATTATCTTATCTTATCTTATCCTTCACACTGCCCCTTCTTGGCTTCACTAGAGAATCTTAGTCTCTAGGTTTTCACTAGTGTCTTCTAGAGAAGCTCAGTCTCTAGATCTCTATCTCGGTCACCCAGAAGAATTCTTCCTTTTATGTCCCAGAAGAAATATCTTCTTTTCTTGCCCATAAGAAACCCTTCTTTTATTCCCCAGAAGAATACCTCCTTCGCTGATCCAGGATAATCCTTCTTCGCTGCCCTAGAAGAATCTCTTTTCACTATACTTAAAAGAGTCCTCCTTAGCTTGCCTAGAAGAAACCTATCTTCGCATTGCCCATAAGAAACCTATCATTTCACTTCTCTTTGAAGCCTCTTTCTTCACACTTCTCTTGACCCCTTCTTTGCACTTATTTTTGGGAACAGGATCCCCCAAGGACAGTTTTGGGGCTAAAAGCCCATGTTTGGGTCAAATTGTGTAAGAAAATTGTAAAGTCTCTGCATTTTGTGGTTGTGGAGCGCAAAGGTGTCATGAGTCATAAAGGGTTGTCCACCCTTATTTTTGTAAAGAAAAGTCAGCTGTAAAAGATCTACCCATGGTTCGCAGACCATGGGATTGTATAAGAAGAGCTAAGCTCTAAGTAGTTTTGAAGGAGTAAGGGGTAAGATAGTGATAGCTCTAAAGTAAGAAGTCTAACTTTTGGGTCGTAGCATAGGTAGAGGCTCTGTAGCTGAGTGCACAGAGGCCTAGGGTGGAAGTTCGCAACTGAGTGCACAGACCCTGTAGTTGTGTGCGTAGGGTGGTTAGAGTTTATAATCACTTGAAGATATAAATAAAGAGAATTATTCTGCAAATTCTGTGTCTTTGTTCTGCTTAATGCATCTTGTCGAATTGTGTATGAATTTCATTTATAATGTTTATATGTTGTGAAAATGTATGTAATTATGTTGGTTAAGTGAACACAAGTAAGAACATCAGTTTATGCGGTGCTAAGTATAATTGTTTAGTAAGATAAGTAAGATGCTTAGACTAGTTTGGGAATCTACATGGTTGGCTGCCCTAGTAGCGTGAAAGTACCTAAGCCACAGGTTAGGGCTGCACGAAGGTCAATCGTACCTTTTCATGGAGGTATTCATGGCTGGAATAGAGGGTTAGTCTGGCAAGCCCTAGAACTAAGTGACATGCGCGAAGGCAGGAATAGAAGGAATAAACCGACATCACGACCATCTTAGGGTGCAGAAACTTGGTTCCAGCATCCCCCCATACTGCTTCGGGTGAGACCTTGTTCCGCCCTCCGCGGCCTGATGCCGAAAGGACCAGTGGTGTAGGGATTTGTTTGGCTAACTAATGCTGAACCTGGGTCAGGCCCAACAAGCCCAACAAATGGTCCCGTTGCCAGGACCAAAATCTGCATAAGAGATATGTGATGTTGTATCACTGGAATCCAACTAATAAAGAGATCCAAGACTCATTGGATAGGAAGATCCACAAATTCGTGGTGCAGGACAACAAAAACCTACAACTGACAAAGGAACAATGGCTGGAAAAGTACCTATATATAGAGATCCGCAAGATATTTTTTTCTCCTTTTCATTTGAGCTATACGAGTGGATCACAAAGCTACCAGATAGCCAAGGGAGGTGGAGACTTGATGGTCCTATTGTTTGGACCTCGGAGCTAAGCCTTTGCACACTCATTGGCTCGATCACGTCATAGGAGGATTTGTAACTGAATTCATGATCGATACCCCAGTCAGCTACAACAAGGTGGAGCGATGCTTTTTCAAAGGTTCGCGAGGTAGGTACTTGAAATCTTTGAATACCTGGATTAAAAAGTTATTGTGCGAAAAATGGGTTATGCAACTACCTTGATGTTCAAGGCTACGCAAAGTGGAAAAAATTACAGGAACGAAGGGAGAAAAGGTCTTAGATACAGTCCATTGATTTCACCTTCGTGAGGTGACGAAGAAGGACTAGCATAGGTTTCTCCGCGAAGTTCTATTTGGTTAATAAGACAATTATTCCCATGACTACCACCTCCCCCCACACCGCCTCCAACTTCACCACCATCACCAACAAATTCACCTGTACCACCTCCGCCTCCACCACAGTTCAGTATGGAAAACTCAGTGAAGCTGCCTTTGTTCAAAGGTTTGGGAAATGAGGACTTGGACTAGTTCTGGTTCGTCATGAAAGCTGTATGGGAAGCTCAGGGTATTACAGATGACCACATGAAGAAGGCAACACTGGTTTGTGTTCTGTAGGATCACGCGCTAACCTGGGACATCAAGTACTCTAATGATAACCCAAATGCTGGAGTGGCAGACATCCTGATCACGTTGAACAAAGAATTCAGTAGGCCTAAATCTGAAGCATAGTCTATTGTGGGGTTCAAGGAAATCGCGATGCAACCAGGCGATACTCCTTGGGAATTAGATCAAAGGTTGAAGTGTAAGATCCACGAAGCTAACATGAACTTAACAGATAGAAAACATCATGAATCGTTTGTGGCTTCACTCCTGCCACACTTAAGGGTTGCGTTGTCACAACAGAAGATAACGACTCAAGTAGAGGCCTTGGAGATTGTAATGAGACTACATGAAACACCGATGCAAGATCCAAATTTGGGGGTTCAGCAAAGCCATGTGCAATTGAAAAATATTTGCCTTGAGATGCAAAGTTTGAAGTAGGACAAAACAGTTCAACTAGAGGTGCACAAAGAGGTATGGTGCCTAAAATGAAAGGGTCAGGGGCATGACAAAGACCATTGCTCGGTCTTTGAGAACTATATTACAGGAGGAGGACCGATGCCTTTGAGGCCAGAAGCTCAGGTAGGACCAAGTGCGGGGCTTGCATTGTGGTGCGCTATATGTCAGGTAGCAGGAAAACATGGCACGGATAACTGTCATTTGCTGCAAAAGTTTGTACAGACACTGCAACAACTGTTTTGCAAATTTTGTAGGTCGGTAGGGCGGGATGAGCATAATTGCAGAAGTTATGAATTGATGATAGATAGAAATCTCACCTATAGGGTTCAAGCAGAAACGCGGCCCCCTAACTAGAGTGCAGGGATGACACGGACAGGCTTTTAGGGGCACAGACAAGGACGAGGCGGAGGAGGACCTGGCAGAGGTTGGGGACAACTGATCTGCTACAATTGCAAAGGACCAGGACATTATGCCCGTGATTGCACTAACCCAACACATCCATTGTGCAAGTATTGCACTCTATTGGATCATGAAAGGGAAGAATGTCCCACGCTGATAACAAGGATACGTGACAAAGGGGCGCTACCATCTCAGCCGCCTTAGAACCTACAAATGATGAGGTCTAAACCACATGAAGAGTATCCAAACGTGAATATAGTGCTTTGAAGTGGAATCGAAATAGGAGATGACAAGGGGAAATAACCCGAAGAAAACACATGGGTTCACAAAGCTCTGATGAAGGAGACTAAATTCGATTTAGAGCATGCATGAGAAACCTTCATGGAAGCAAAGAAGAGCTTCATTGAGGCCTCCACCTCAGGAAGCAAGGATAAGCCTGATCAGGAGATGGACCCTTGTTATAGACATTTTTGTGCCTTACAACTATAAGCATGAAATGTCCATAATCCAAGGGATCCAAAGTCCCTAAACATGTTGTTCCTACCCCTAGAGGAATAAGGCTAACAAACCATAGCAATTCACAAAAGTTCTCCACCAGAAACTGCTCAAAAACAAGTCAATTCAGGATCAATTCAGAAGCTCCACTAGCTGCCTGCGTTGAAATGCAGAGGCTACACTGGCTAGTTGCATTGCAACGCAGGTGGAAGCACTACCAGGGTGCGCTGAGCGGGAAATGACAAATGTTAGGGTCTCTTGTGAGAGGTGTCAAGACTGTGGAAGCTTCCAGAATCTTCCTCCATGACACTTGCCTTGCTGAGTTCGACTAAGTGATGAGTAAGAGGCTCTTAGTCTCCAAGTGGAAGTAAGAACTGACAGAGAGAGAGGACACTAGTCAGATCACAAGCTGACTCATCCTCACTCCAAACATCTATATATGGATCTCTTCTCCATGAGATCTAGAGGCTAGAATTTGGTTATTGCAAAGAATTGCTGCTGGTTTGAGATTGAGATCATTGGGTGCTTAATGCTTTGAAGGGAGGTGAAGATAGGAATTTCATTTGCTGGGAGGTAGATGCTAGATTGGAACTCTCTTGGTTGTATCTCCTCCTGAACCTTGTTATTTCATCAATAAGGCTATCTTGGTTTCTCCTATATGCTGATGTGTCTTTGATGTATGATTGCATTAGTATATTTGGTTTACTTCTAATCCTGAACTAGTTATGAATATGAATCTATGTCTTTGTGTAGTGTTCCCTTCTTGTGATCTTGCAGGAACCTGTTGAAGTTGGGCGAGTGAGAAGGCAAGTAGCTGGGAACTCCCAAAGAGAAGAGAAACCGGATCGAGGGACAAACAGAAGACATCGGTTAGTCCATCTATCTCTCTTCATTCTCAATTCATAAAGGAAGAATACTAGAATAGCTGTTTCTGTTTGTTACTAAGGAACTGTCACACCTTAGGTGGATAGGATCGTACTGCATAGGCATTTTTCCCCACAACAAATTGGTGACTCCGCTGGGGAGATCTGTTTAGTCATTTTATTTGTGTTTCTATCATTGTTTGTTTCATAGACTCAACAGCAACAATCAAACTGCATCTGCTATTCTCAGATGCAAAGTAGACAACTGCTGCTTTGATCCAATCACTGGATTTGTCTATGATCTAAACAATGGAATCACAAATGATTTGATGATCCTTTCTGATAGATATTAGCCCTCCTTCAAATCATCCCTTTGATTGTACCTTGCTTGTTGCTTTGATTTGGCCTAAAACTGTAGATTAAATAGCAAACCGTGACCCAGAACCCAGTGAGGAACTCTCGTTTCTCCTTTAGCGCAGGCTCTGTGAAGAGACTCTGCATTTCAACGCAGTTCCCGTGAAGGCTACCTGCGTTGAAATTCAGTTTCCCTGTTATACAAGTGCGCTGATCCAGTTAGGCCTTGTGCAGCTGGGGTTCTCTGCTCTGTTTTGCCTTGTTTTGATCTCTGATTTTTGCAGCCTGTAACTAGCATAGGCACCTGTCTGATAGCCCTTTTCTCTGCTTAAATTCCGCCTCCTTTTGTACAAAATACTGTGAGTGTTTTTATGTGTTTGTGGCATCATTTACAGTTTCCCTTTGCAAGAGTGAAATAGTCATCCTGTAGCCCTTGATTCAGATCTGTTGATTGTGATCTTAGGAGAGAGTTCATTGGCTGTTTACAGTTGGTTATACATTCATTTTTGCTTTTGGTTTGAGTTTGTCTCTTTTGAGTGTCAAAACAAGTATTCATTTCAAAAATCGTTAAGTGTTGTAATCTCTTCTACCCTTTCTGATTTCGAAAAAGTAAACTTGTTTATATTTGTCATTTAAAAGCAAATTCAAAGTTGTGCAAAAAGCTTTCTTTTTAGGCATCAATATTAAGAAAGCGGAAAACAAACACTTGCATTGTGCATTTGCATCTTGATAGTTTGCATGATTGATTTAGGGAAAGTGCATTTAGAGTGTGTTGATTGCTCTCTGAGAAAACATGGTGTCTTTCTTTTCCCTTTGTAGCTAGGATTTTCATTGTTGAAAAAGAGATAAAATTTGCTTATTATCTTTTAGATTGCATTTAGGAAGTTGTCTATACATCTCGTGGTGAACCTCAAAAGGCAAACTTCTAATAAAGATCAACATAAAATAAACTGAATGAACTTAATAACGCTTTGTAACATAACACACAACATAGAGGTCTAGGCTAGAGACGTGTTCCGGCGTCGTAAAGCCTGGTGACTGTCGATCTCGCTGATGGTGGGTGATTCCTCCTGAGGGACGATAGCGCCAGTACGGATTGTGCTCCCACGTACCGTCGAGTATATATTGGGAGACCCCTATAGGCATAAAACCTTTATCCTTAGGAAGCTGTGTCGGCCGCCCTACTGATATCAATGCACTGAACACAGCATTCAGGAAGATTGACCACCCGTACCTTAAAAAGTATTTTGCGGTTTTGCGAAAAGTTTGGCACACCCTCTACCTAGAACTCCAGAGCAGTTCCTTTTGGCCTTTTTCAGACTCTATAACGGAAAAAGTCCATCCGAGCATTTGTCACTTCGGGCTCATTAAAACATCGAAGGAGACTAGAGTCATCTTTAGCTTTTTCTCGACTCTTTAAAATTGAAAAAGCAAGTTGTGTCTAAAGCGTCGTTAAAATTTATTTTAAACGGAACAATCACCCCTTTTTCCTGCGTTGATCTTTAGGTTGAGAAAATGGAGCACACCAACCAAGGAATTCCCCTTGGTGGAAATCCTAGTCCCTTCTCCTCTTGGGGAGATGTTGGTGCGCCCCATATGGCCACATTGTCGCTTCTAGGACTGACAATTGGCTTGCCGGTCTGGCTCTTCTCAACCAATGTCGTTCAGAACACCACTATTCCTGAACAGTCGAATCAACAGTTAGACCAGACTAGAGTTACCCACCAGCCTTCTACTTCATCTAATTCTTCCTCCCCTCCTTCCTCTTCGCTTGAAGGAACTGGTAAAACAAAAAACCAAGTTCCTAAGGAGAAGAAGGAAAAGAAGAAGAAAGAGAAGAAGAAGAAGGAGCCAAAAGCGACTGGGGGCAAACAAGTGTCGTCTGACAAAAATCCACACACAGCACTGACTAGACCTAAATCGCCATGTGTCATATGCAAGGGAGACCACTTCCACAGAGATTGTCCCTGCATCCCTTGAATACTAAGGGACTGGTCTCCCCGTTTGCACAATTCGGTGGCGTCAACCTCTGATAACCATGTTGACAACACACCGTCAACTAGTGAAAGTGAAGCCGCAGGACAGAGAGGGAAAGCTAGATTTCCCTGCAAACTGTGTGAAGGCGACCATGCCATCCACCGTTGTCCCTTCTTAGACGAGGCTAAAAGAGTTTTGGAAGATCGCCTGGATTTACCAGCGCGACTTCCTCCTGGATATCAAAAGCTCCTGCCAAGTCCTTCACCAGTTGAGAACCCGGCTAACCCGCTCAGGTGGTCAGCTGAAGCGCCTATCATTGAGGATGAACCGTCCGAATCCATACCTGATGAAAGTCAAAAGGTTGAGGCGGCAGTTGACCCGGTCTTGCTTTCAGAGGTTCTATCTTCGAATGATACCATCACAGAAGAGAATAAAGATGACACCGTCCAAATTCTCTTCATCAACACAGACTCCGACGAACAAGGGGGCAATTTTCCCATTCCTTTGTCGCAGGAAGGAACTTCGTCAGAGTCATACTCGGCCGTATATTCGGTCCCACCACCAAGCAACCTAGTTGTATCCTTTGACTGGAATCAACTAGGCAGACCCCGCTTACCAGCAAGCATACCATTCAGAATTATCGTCCAAATATACAGAATGGTCATGGCTGGCACCATCATTGATGAGGGGGCATCTGTGAGTATCCTTTACTCTATTGCTTGGAAAGCGTTTGGTTCTCCAGCGCTTTTGCCTGAAATGAGAAATCTGACAGGCTTCGATAAAGGAACCAGTCGACCTTTAGGGATCCTCCCCAATGTGCCTATCACATTGAAAGGGAAGACCATTCAAATGAACGTGATGGTCGTTCAAGGACCCTTGGATTATAACCTACTCCTTGGATGAGACTATTTATATTGCATGGGAGCCATCGTCTCCTCACTCTTTAGAGTAATGTGTTTTCCGCACGAAGGAAGAGTGGTCAAGCTCGTGGACCAGCTTTCATTTCCCGGATCACGCATCGCAAATAGTCATATACCATCCCTAAATGGTCTCTTCACGCAAGAAATGTCTCAACCCACGGTCCATCCTCCCGATGAGCACGAGTGATTCGGAAGGATATGACTGGAACCCAGGGGGCATGCATCCTGGTCTGCTTCGGCAGGAAAACTTTGGGTATAGGGTAGGTTTCCGCGGGAGAATATGACTAGTCTGTACTCCGCCCGTCTTGGAAGAGGGGTTATTCTAGAATAAGATTCTTTTGTCAAAGTTATGTGAGTTGACAGACGGAGTCTCTCACCTTTGTCTATCTCGGTAGACACCACCGAAGAAGTGTTTTGCTCGCTACATTGATGAAACAATCTTTGGGTAACCTGAAAGAGGTAGGCCTCTCCCGGTAAAACAAATGTTTTATTGGACTAAGAAGGGGTAACCTTGAAATCGTACTTTATGCCTGGGGGCATGCAAACCTTTTTGAGTGCAAGCAAGGGGCGGCTATTTATTTTTTAAAATTTTTAGGACCTCTAACCCTTTAAACTCGTAGGATTAGTCGTTTCCAAACTTGCATAACGAAAGGATGCGGGGCATAGCTTTGGTAAGGCGCAAGCTCCATAAAAAATGGCATCTTACATGAGACATTCTTATCATATGACTGGATTATCGAGCAGTTTTAGCACACAGTTCATGCTCGTTAAAAAATAAACGCAAGATCCGAGCAGTTTTAGCGCATAGTTCATGCTCGTTAAAAAATAAACATAAGATCGAGCAAATGTTTCCACCCGCGTTTAAGCTCATTAAAAAATGAACTATTCCGGTAAATAACCACCATGAATATAGCGACATCAGCCATTAAAGCCTTGGTCGTGTTTGCCCACCACCTCCACTTTTCCATTGGCCGATCATTCACCTCCATATGATTGTTTACCCATTTTGAGGAACAGCTGCGAAGAGTGATTTCACTAGCCATCCTTGTGACACTGCCGTGATTTGGAAATTCCAATCCTTCCCTGGAATCAGCTGCTACCCTTTTTATCACTCGTTCCTCAAAAGACGAGTCTTCTTTAAGCTCTTTTCATCTGACTCGTAAAATATGAAAAGATTGTCGAGTTTTGGCCTTCCAGCTCGTTAAAGCGACCGGAAGTGCTATCCCTCCTCTAGATTTTAATCTTTTTGGACCTGAGGGATTATTACACAAAAAGATCGAGCGCTTGTTTTGTTCGGCTCGTTAAAACTATCGAAAACTCATCCCTTCTGTATTATTTTATACTTTTTCGGACTCAAGGGATTAGATGACGAAAAAGGACTTTTGGAGTTGACTTTACGTACCTTTTCAGACTCTCTAAAAATGAAAAGGACCGAGTTATCTTTGTCATTAGACTCGTTAAAAACATTAAATAGCGACAAACTTGTCTTTAGATGAGAACGAGTTTCACTATCGCTAGGCTCGTTAAAACATAGCGATGGGCTTGCCCGAAGGGCAAGTTATAGAACAAGCATATGTTATCCTCCTCAAGCTTGACAAAAATTAAGAGGTACTGGTCAGCAATGACTGGGGAAAAATTGGGAGAAATTCAAGAAAACTTTGATGGTAGCAAGTCGCTCTTGAACATGACACTTTTCCTCCGTACCACAATCGGGTTGGGTTGTTTCATTCACCGGTCACATCACCATGGTCTCGCCATACCATCCATATTTGGGGTGATGCTACCGATCCATCACATAAGTGTCGCCATATGTTCAAGAGAAGTCGTTCAGAGAAGTCACCTGTGTCCCATCCACTACCATACATTATACTCTTTCATGACCGCCACCCTGAATCATATGTCATCAGATTGTTTTCACCTCCATCAAAATCATTAGCTCCGTTCCGTGTCATCGATGTGGGATTCATCAAGGCCCTCCTTTGACGGATCGCTTCTTGTCGACATCAGCTCATTATCCAAGAAGTTGATCTAGGAACACCCCCTTCAGTACTTTGAAGTTTGCATGCCTCAATGGAAAGTTTCTCACTTCCGACGACAGGTATACATCAATGACCTTCGACTGAAAGATTTTGCGTGGTGTTCGACGCCAAGTCCTCTATTCACACCACGTGAATTGTACTGCAGTACCTTGAGGGTCATCTTCATTATCGGTGATTCCTCTCGCGCTTGTTAACAGTTTACATCATTGACTGGTAATCAAGCGATGTCTTTCCATGTTCGACTTCAGAACAATTCTCACATGGATCGACTTGTACTTAGAGTGAAGATCGGACGAGATTGAAGACCCCGGATCTAGTTTCATCCATCTGGGCTGCGATATATATTCAGAAAATAAAGACATAGAAATGTACAGCTTTACAGCACAGATAGTCATCCTACCAAAAGGATGATGGTTCTATCAGAATCATCAGTCTATCATCATACGATTGTCTGTTATATGTACATGAAAATGAATTTATAAAGCTGAGCATGGGAATGCCCGCCTCAGCTAGATCATGAAAAAAGTATGAAAATAATCGATTGTATTTTATTGTATTACAGGTCTCCTCCCAACATTGAAAGAACTTCGGATCCTCCTAATAAAGCATTTCACCCGATAAACGGCCTCATACTTTAGGGGGCAACTGTTATAGACATTTTTGTGCCTTACAGCTATAAGCATGAAATGTCCATAATCCAAGGGATCCAAAGTCCCTAAACATGTTGTTCCTACCCCTAGAGGAACAAGGCTAACAAACCACAGCAATTCACAAAAGTTCTTCACCAGAAACTGCTCAAAAACAAGTCAATTCAGGATCAATTCAGAAGCTCCACTAGCTGCCTGCGTTGAAATGCAGAGGCTACACTGGCTAGTTGCATTGCAACGCAGGTGGAAGCACTACCAGGGTGCGCTGAGCGGGAAATGACAAATGTCAGGGTCTCTTGTGAGAGGTGTCAAGACTGTGGAAGCTTCCAGAATCTTCCTCCATGACACTTGCCTTGCTGAGTTCGACTAAGTGATGAGTAAGAGGCTCTTAGTCTCCAAGTGGAAGTAAGAACTGATAGAGAGAGAGGACACTAGTCAGATCACAAGCTGACTCATCCTCACTCCAAACATCTATATATGGATCTCTTCTCCATGAGATCTAGAGGCTGGAATTTGGTTATTGCAAAGAATTGCTGCTGGTTTGAGATTGAGATCATTGGGTGCTTAATGCTTTGAAGGGAGGTGAAGATAGGAATTTCATTTGCTGGGAGGTAGATGCTGGATTGGAACTCTCTTGGTTGTATCTCCTCCTGAACCTTGTTATTTCATCAATAAAGCTATCTTGGTTTCTCCTATATGCTGATGTGTCTTTGATGTATGATTGCATTAGTATATTTGGTTTACTTCTAATCCTGAACTAGTTATGAATATGAATCTATGTCTTTGTGTAGTGTTCCCTTCTTGTGATCTTGCAGGAACCTGTTGAAGCTGGGCGAGTGAGAAGGCAAGTAGCTGGGAACTCCCAAAGAGAAGAGAAACCGGATCGAGGGACAAACGGAAGACATCGGTTAGTCCATCTATCTCTCTTCATTCTCAATTCATAAAGGAAGAATACTAGAATAGCTGTTTCTGTTTGTTGCTAAGGCACTGTCACACCTTAGGTGGATAGGATCGTCGTGCATAGGCATTTTTCCCCACAACAACCCTTTAATGCTTACAACCTTCCTGGAGACCTGCATGAAGTTAATACGTGATAGCAATGTTGTGAAGGGGCTACAGGAGCTTATAAACAGATGACTCGAGAATGCTCCGGGCAAGCCACGTGTAATACGAAAGATTGGTAAACATAAAAAAAGGATAGGACGAGACATGAGACTAACCGTGCTGATAGGAGAGTATGAAATGGATTAGGTTATTTTAGACCTGGGGTAAGACGTGAACTTCCTACCGAAGCAAACTTTGTAATGGATGGGGAGACCCACACTGCAAGGGCCTCTGATTCAGCTAACGATGGCAAACCAGTCAAAGATCATCCCCATGGGGCGGCTACAAGGGGTGACTGTAGATATTGAAGGCGCGAGCGCACTGGCTGACTTTGAGGTAATAAAACTTGTGGATGATAGTAAACCCTACCCTACACTCCTTGGAATTGATTGGGCTACTTATATGAATGGGGTAATCAACCTAAAGAAGTGAAAAATGATATTTGAGAAAAAATTGCTCCACATGATAGAACCGCTAGATCCTGCTGTAGGATTGCACTATACTGAACCAGTCCGCGATTATGATAGTGATGGCGATCTGGATTGTATCTATAAGGTAATAGTGAAAGACCAAGATTGGGTGAATCCAACATCAGATGGATGAATTACATGGGATCTTGAGAGCTCTTGCACCTCAGACTCTGATGAAGAATTAGAGCACTGGCAGAATCAGTTACATGAAGTAACTACACTGAGATAAAACATGATGACACGGTCGCTGTGCTGTGTGTCATCGGAGGTAAGGAACTTGCCCACTTATGATGGCCTGAATGATGTAGATATCTTTTTGGATGCCTTTGAGAGGGAGGTACCAAAAAAGTAGTGCTTCCAACCATTGGACTAGGCACTGCGCGCTACGCCCGCAAGATGGTGAGATACGCACAAGAGAATCTTTGATGATTGGTGCAACTGTAGGAGGATGATGAGAACACACTTTGGGAAGACGAAGGTGCGAATGATAGACAAGTATGATGGGCAGGATGATCTGCGTGTGCACTTGACCAAATGGGCTCAAGCTTATGGAGAGAAGCCCCAACCTGAATGGGTGCACTTGTTTTGTCATACCCTGGATGTCATCCCGATGAACTGGTACATAGAAACAAAGCTTTGCCATGGCACAGGTGAATGGGATATTTTGCGCGAGGGATTCATAATGACATTCAACTTTGAAGACGAGTTTGACTGTATTGATAAGGTGCCACAAGAAGTGAAAGCAACAATCTTTAGGATATCGTAGGATCCTTTGGACCTGATTCATCCTTATTGGACTACTCAGCTGAGTCATGCACTGGAATGCTATAACATAACCATAGAAGAAGAGGATGAGGATCCGTGAAAGATTAACATCCCTGAAACAGAAGGTCACCGCGAGGTTGAAGGACCACAAATTGAGAATCTTGATATAACTGTGCCACTGAAAACGAAACAGGTAAACATTGGCACAGAGGCAGAGCCCAAATTCGCGAATATTGGAGATTACTAGGATGCTGGGATTGTGGATAAGGTCGCTGAATTGCTCTGCGAATAACAAGATTTATTCCCTACCAAGTTTACAGATATAAAAGGGATAATTGGGGACCCAGGTGTCATGAAGATCACATTGAAGCCCGACATGAAGCCGGTTAAGCAAAGACCTTACAATCTCAATCCGAAGTATAAGGAGAAAGTCTGCTTAGAGCTAGACAAGATGCTCGCGGCAGGCGTCATTGAGCCTGTGGAAGAATTTGAGTGGGCAAGTCCAATAGTGGTACAGGAGAAGAAGTAGAAGGATGAAATAAGGATATGCGTGGATCTCAGAAAGTTGAATGACGCTTGCGTACATGATCCTTTCCTAAATCCATTCACGGATGAAGTGTTGGACAATGTAGGTGGCCAAGAAGCATATTCCTTCATTGATGGGTTCTCTGGTTACCATCAGATCAAAATTGCGCTCGAGGATAGGAGCAAGATGACCTTCGCGACTGAGTGGGGGTGTTTTCAGTACACTATAATGTCATTTGGATTGAAGAATGCGCCTGTGATTTTTTCGCGCGTAGTCGTTGCTGTGTTCAAGGAATTTAGTTATAAGTTCTTGGAGGTATACTTTGATGACTGCACTGTGTTTGGACTGGTGAAATGCCATATCACCAGTTTACACCTAATGCTAGATACTTGTCGAAGATACTAGATCACGCTTAATCTGAAGAAGTGTCTATTTTGTGTTCCTTTTGGGACCCTGCTAGGTCATGTGTTTGTAGACAGGGACTGATTAAGATCCTCGAAGATCGCGGTGATACTGAACTTGGAAGCACCGAGGAGTGTGAAATAGCTGCGCCCTACCCTAGGACATACAGGATATTATAGAAAGTTTATCAAAGGCTATGTCTAGATCACTGCGTCTATGGAGAAGTTATTGAATAAGAATGTCACATTTTGCTGGAATGAGGACTGTAAAAGAGCTTGGATGTATTGAAAGAAAAGATGGTCACTACACTGATTTTAGTCTTCTCGGATTGGAAAAAGGAGTTTCATGTACATGTCGATGTGTCATGTATAGCACTGGGAGCAATACTGATAGGCTGGTGGAGGAGACTTGGACCACCTATTGCATTTGCAAGCAGAAGGTTATCTAAGGTGGAGAAGAACTATTCCACCACCAAGCGTGAAGGGTTAGCTATGGTATACGCACTTTAGAAGTTTAGACACTACTTACTGGGAGGTCATTTTAAGATGTATACGGACCACTTCACGCTGAAATACCTGGTCAATAAGCCTATGTTGGGGGGGAGAATCTGCAGGTGGATGTTATCGTTCCAAGAATATGATTTTGAAGTTATTGTGAAGCCTGGATGACTGAATGTGGGACCAGACCATATGTTGCGCATTGAAACAAAGGAAGAGCCCACTAATTTGGAGGAGGGACTATCTGACATGCAGCTATTTGCAGTGCGCGTCACAAATGGTCATTTTGAGGATGTAATATACTTCCTTATGACAGGACTTTCCCCAGAGGGATACACCATCCAGTAGAAGAAGGAGTTAGTGGTGTGCACGACAGATTTTTCTGTCACTGCTAGGCATCTGTACAAAATGGGGTCTGATGAAATATTGTGACAATATGTACCAGAGTTTGAAAGAAGAAACATCCTTGTGGACGTTCATGGGGGCGTCGCGGGAGGACATCATCCAGGGAGAGCAACCACATAAAAGATTCTACGTGAAGGGTTGTGGTGGCCAACCCTCCATCAGGACTCAAAAGCATATTGCAAGTCGTGTGATGTGTGTCAAAGGACTGGTAGGTCAATGTGGAGGGATGAGATGCCTCTGAATCCACAGATGACATTACAACCCTTTGAGAAATGGGCAACAAATTTTGTGGGACCCATCCATCCCCAAGGAAAGACGGGAGCAAGGTACATTATCATCGCAACAGAGTATTTGACTCAAAGGGCAGAAGCATAGCCCGTGAGGGATTGCATAGGTGAAACTACTACAAAGTTCCTCTTTGAGTATGTACTGACATGATTTGGGTGTCCAAATATTTTGACGAGTGATCATGGTAAGCACTTTCTGAATGAGATGATCAACGCGCTGACGGAGGAATTTTTGGTATATCACCAGAAGAGCACGCCTTATCACCCGCAAACTAATGAGATGATGGAGCATTCAATAAAATGTTGGAGAATGCACTGACCAAGGTTTGCAACACTCAGTGAAGTGATTGGGACTTACACATACCTGCAATGCTATGGGCTTACTGAACGACGTGCAAGAAATTGACTGGGCAAACTCCCTTTAGGCTTGTTTATGGTATTGAAGTGGTAATGCCTATGGAATATATTGTGCCTAGTCTACGCATAGTAGCACTCACAGGTATGACGGATCACGGAGCCCTAGAGGAGAGGCTCGCACAGCTGGCTGAATTGGAGGAAGAGAGATTTCTAGCTGGATTTCACCAATGAGTCCAAAAGCAGTGCGAAAAAGCATGGCATGATCGACACATTAAGGTGCACACCATTAAGGTAAATGACTTGGTTTTGTTATATGATAGCAAGTTTGATAAATTTCTAGGAAAGTTCAAGATGCACTGGTTAGGGCCCTATGTCATTAAGGAGATTACCGATGGAGGAGCGGTACAGCTAGTCAAATTGAATGGAGAACCCTTCCCAAGAAAGGTGAATGGTAGTTGTTTGAAGCCATACACCAACAGTTTGGCCATGTGACTAGATGAAGGTAGCATAATCTTAACACTCCAGGCAGCTGAAAGGAGGCACGGGACTATAAACTACATTGCTCGGTTGGGGAGCTGCACGATTGGAGGATTGTGCGAAGCAAGGAAGTGTCACAAGGTTCGTGGCAATAGGAAGGGGGCTGCACTACCCAGGGAGAAATCATGCAGGTTGGCCGGAAAGTGACCGTTAAAATCACTGTTCATGATTTGACAGGAGAAATGTGTAATATTCCTAATTAGCCATGGCTAATTGGAATATTCAATTTTGTTCGATTTTTGCCTTCTATAGTTATTTGTAAATAAAAAGGTGAGGAAAGGGGGGACATAACCCACTTTTAGAATAAAAAGTCACTTCCTAGTAGCACAACTTCATGACTTAAAGCGGAGCCAAGGGGGCCAAAGGGGGACGCAGACACATGGAGAGATTGCGCCGGAGGGAAGGAACACGTGGCAAGAGGAGAACCACGCAGGAAGAGGTGAACCTAGGGATTGAGAGAGGCGAAGGCTATAAAAGAGAGAGGATCCCCCTCATTTTCATCATTCAGTTATGTGCATTTTGAGCTAGTCATTTCGACTTCTAAGCAAGCTGGCTGTTTAGCTAGTCTGCAACACTGTTTAGTGCATTGAGTGTCTCCGTTCAGAGATCTCACCCTTAGCCCCAGGGGACTTCGAGTGCCTGCTCGGGCAAGGTATTTTCGTTGGCATTTGAGCAGTAGTTTTATCACCATTTCAGTAGCAGTTTCATTAGCATTTTGGAGGACTGCGCAGCCCAGAGAGAGGGACACAGTTCTTTCTCGCAGTAGTGTTGGATTGGGGTTTGCAGGAGGATTTATGATGGGTGATTGAACAGGGGACCAACCCTTATCTATTGGAGGATTTTTGGCAGAGTTTCAGGTAGATTTTCTGGCAGAGTTTAGAGGGGTTTCCTTCAGCGGCAGTGTAGAGCTTGGAGAAATTGCGCAAAACCCCAAGGGGGTGATTTTCAGGGGTCAGCTATTCCAGGAAAGCTTTCTGGGTTTTTCTGGGTTTCTTGAGTAGAGCCCGAATCTAGAGTTTTAGCTTTTTCCGAGGAGGGGAGTAGCCCCAAATCATCATTTGTTTTCTAGCAGCAACAACAACATCCACTTAGAGAGGCCATTCTTTGTTATTCTGAGAGTATTTCTTCACTTGCCTTGTGCCATTCGAGGTGCCATCTTTCTAATCACCTCCTGTACTTATCTTATTTCTCAGTATAATAAAATGGCTTAGCATTTTACACTGCATTTCTTGAGTATCTGCTTATATTTCTTGTTTATATTAATATATGTTGTGCCACAGTTATTCTGTCATTTTTGGGTTATTATATCATTTGCACATATTTGGTTGGAGTTTTGCTGGGGTTTGAGGAATATTCTGGGTTAGGGATATTACAGTTGTATCAAAGCATAGATCTGGCTCAGCCTGTGGAGCTAGCAATCTATGACACCAAGGGAAAAACCTTACATCTGTTATAGAGGTAGGAGATACAGAGACACTAAATGTAGGTTGGAGAATACCTATAAGGAGGGAGACTGTGTTCCTATGGTGGACGCAGAAAGGGAGGAACCTGTGGTGGACACCAACAAAAAGAGCTAGTAGGGGATGTAGAGCAGATGGCAGACGAGGACGGGAAGAGATTTGCAGATATGATCCTCAAATCAGTGCAGGATCTGTCGAGACAAATTGAGGTGATGGGGCAGAGATTCACGGCAGTAGAGGCTAGACAGCATGAGATCCCATGGGTTTTTTAGGTTGGTGAGGGATCGGTTGCATCCCACCATTTACCATAGCAATGTGATACTGCACAGCAGGTGGCCTCACATGCTCCTACATGCTCTACCATGCCCACTTTCTTAGGAGTGGACACAAGGGTCGTAGCCCAGCAGGAAGCCGAGCTCGAACATATGGGTGATTATTTTGCAGAGTACCATGCCTATGGGCAGGAGTTCAGGGAAACCCTCTCATTCAGAGACTTTGTTCAGCTCTAACGAGATAGTAGACCCCGCAACCATCACAAAGGATACTGGCATTACCATAATGGTGACACCCACCGTGCAGTGAGTATATTCCACTTGCTTGCATTTGATGGTTCATCAAACAGCTCGGAAAAGTCTTGGGTGGAGAACCTAGACATTTATTTCCAGCTTAACCAGATGTCGGAGGTAGAGGCCATCAAGGTGGCAACATTGCATTTGGATGGTGAGGCCCGGGATTGGTGGTTTCACGGGATGGTTACACTTGGGCACTCTACAGTGATGACATATGCAGAGTTTACTAGGAAATTGATGGAGCAATTTGATCAGAGGGATCCAGAACAACATTTTGTTGAGCTAACGAGGCTCAAGCAGACAGGGAGCCCAGAGACCTACATTGCAGATTTCTTGAGGGTCTTCATGATGGTGCCAGACCTATCTACATCATGGAGGGTTTATATGTATGTTGAGGGGTTAGTAGAGCCACTTTGGGGTCTAGTCTGATCCACTAGACTAGCCACACTCCAGGACGCTATCAGCAAGATCCGGGACTTACAGGATGTCTTGCCCAGGATCCGGACACCTTACCCCCAAAGACAACCTTTTCAGTCTAAGGGGAAGGATGTGAGGATTCCACCTCCAAAGGGGAATCCAGGATGAGTACAGATTGAGGACGATGTCAGGAGGGAGCTGAAGAAGAAGTGGTTGTGCTTCACATGTTAGGAGTCGTGGGCACCAGGACATAGATGTGCTGCTGGCAAAGAACATTTTATTGAGGTCTTCTTCGAGAGAACTGGAGAAGAGGATGACGAGGATGATGTGGAGGCAAGAGATAGCCATGTCATATAGGGACCTTTGCCACCTCCACCGCCAGTAGCATGGGGTGCATCTTTTGCACCTACTAGAGGGGCCATTGCAGCGTTGTGAGGAGTTCCCAAGTATCTGACGCTACAAGTACGAGGGACAATACGTGGCCAGCAAGTATCAGTTCTGGTTGACAGTGGGGTGACCTACAACTTCATCGATGCATAGATGGTTGAGCGAAGAGGTATTCAGATAGAGAGCTTCGATGGGTTTTCAGTCTTGGTTGTAGGAGATCAGACCATGACATGTGCTCATATGTTCCAGAGCTTTTAGTGATTAACTGACCACTTCTTTGTGGTCGATATCCCGAACACCAACATGATACTGGGTGTTTAGTGGCTTATCACTCTAGGGAAGGTCACGACGGATTGGAAAACCCTAGAGATGGAGTAGGATGATGAGAAGACACAGAGGCATGAGAAGATACAGGGACATCACACATATTCGCCTCAGACTGTGTCAACTCATTGAATGGAAGCAGTCTTCCGGAAGGGAGACATAGAGTGGGCAGTGGAGCTGCGTGCATCAGAGGCAGGGACTACAAGGCAGGTGGTACATCCAGAGATATAGTCCATCCTTGATCAGTACACCATAGTGTTTGGGGAGATTCCACCAGGACAACCACCGGATCGGGGGTTTGAGCACACCATCGAGCTTGAGCAGGGTGTACAGGCAGTGATCACCACCCCCTATAGGCACCCCAAGGCCTATCGGGATGAGATTGAGCAGGCTATCTAGGAGTTGTTAGCTCTTGGGCACATTCGACCGAGCACGAGTCCTTTTGCTTCTTCTGTGGTGTCGGTGAAGAAGAAGGACGGTACATTGAGGATGTGAATTGACTACAGGGCCCTAAACAAGAAGACCCTGAAGAACAGGTACCCCATACCCAAGATCGATGAGTTGATGGACGAGTTGAGGGGAGCATGATTCTTCTCAAAGATTGATTTGAGATCTGGGTACCATCAGATTCGTGTGAGGGAGCAGGACATTCCCAAAACCTCCTTCAGGTGTCACTTTGGGCACTTTGAGTTCTTGGTGATGCCTTTTGGGCTAACCAATGCCCCCGCTACATTTCAGTCCTGCATGAATCACATCTTCCACAGTCACTTGAGGAAGTTTGTGTTCATATTCTTTGATGGCATTCTCATTTACAACATGACTTGGGAGGAGCATCTCCAGCACATTGAAACAGTATTGCGTATCTTACAGGAGCAGCAGTTCTATGCCAAACTCTCCAAGTGTGAGTTTGGGTTGACAGAGATGTTGTATCTGGGACACATCATAGGAGTGGATGGAGTGAGAGTCCATGAGGAGAAGATCAGGGCCATCAGAGAATGGCTGGAGCTGAGAAATGTGACGGAACTTCAAGGATTCATTGGCATTTATACTTACTATCGGAAGTTCATCAAAGGTTTCTCATAGCTTGCCACACCCCTGACAGATTTGATGAGGAAGGGGGCATTCAGTTGGTCAGATACAGCATAGCGAGCCTTTGACAGGCTCAAGGAGGTTATGAGTAGTTGCCCAGTGCTTGCGTTGCCAGATTTTACACAGCCATTTGTTTTGAAGTGTGATGTGTCAAGAGAGGGGATCGGCGCAGTGTTGATGCAGGGAGGTCACCCTATAGCCTTTGAGAGCCGGAAGCTCCTTCCGCACGAGAGGTTGTATTCTATATATGAAAAGAAGATGTTGGCCATCATGCATCCATTGGCTAAGTAATGACAATATTTGGTGGGTAACAGGTTCAGGGTGAGGATTGATCACAATAGCCTCAAGTTATTTTTGGAGCAGAAGCAACTATGGGAGAGGCAGCAGAAGTGGATCAGCAAGATCCAAGCATATGACTTTGACATTGAGTATGTCAAGGGTAAGAACAACATGGTACAGGATATAGACTGGAGGGCTCAACTCTTAGTAGAGTACTCCAAGGACAGGTTTGCATGTGAGGTTCTGGATGGGCAGGTGGTGGATGACAGGTACAGGGTGGTCGATGAGATCATCTATTACAGGGATCAGATCTTCTTGACTGAGGGGCCTCAGCTCAAGAAGAAGATACTCCAGGTATCACATGATTCACCATTGGTAGGACATCAAGGGTTTACCAAAACCTACAGGGCCATTAGGGAGAGGTTCTCATGGAAGGGCCTCAAGGAGGACGTACTCCAGCACATTCGGGAGTGTGACGTTTTCTAGAGGAACAAGGGAGAGATGAGCCATCCCGTGGGATTATTGCAGCTTCTTCCCATTCCGGAGGGGAAATGGGAGAGTATTTCGATGGAATTCATCACAGGATTGCCCATGGTATAGGGCAAGGATTGTATCTTTGTCATCGTTGATCAACTGACGAAGTACACACACTTTTTTGCCATATCCGCACACAATACAACATCACAGGTGGCCGAGCTATTCTTCAGAGAGATCTTCAGGCTAAATGGTCTTCCTAAGACCATCGTTAGTGATAGGGACAACTGTTTCATGGGTGGGTTTTGGTAGGAGCTTTTTCGGTTGGTGGGGATGGAGTTGACACCGAGTACCAATTATCACCCACAAACAGATGGGAAAATAGAGATAGTTAACAAGTGGATAGAGGGCTACTTGCGTAACTATGTTAGTGGGCAGCAGCGAGCATGGATGAGGTGGCTGCATCTAGGGGAATACTGCTACAATACTTCACATCACATGTCCATCGGTATGTCACCATTCTATGCCTTATATGGGTATCATCCTTTATCTTTTGCTGACATGATGTTTGGTGATAGCAAGGCTCCTAGAGCCAAGATTTGGATCCAAGAGAGTCAGGATATTCTCCGAGCTCTCAAGGATAACATGGCTACAACACAGAACCAACAGAAGCTGTATGCCGATAGGGGTCAGGTGGAGAGACAGTTCGAGGTGGGGGACATGGTCTACCTACGATTACAGCCATACCGACAGTCGTCACTAAAGCAGAAGGGGGCTGAGAAGCTCAAGCCCCACTTTTATGGGTCATATAGGGTGATACGCAGGGTTGGATAGGTTGCTTATGAGTTGGAGCTGCCCTAAGGTAGCGAGATTCATAACGTTTTTCATGTATCATGCTTGAAAAAGGCATTGGGGCAGTAAGTGATAGTGGCAAATGAGATACCACCCATGGATGATGAAGGGAATTTGGTATTACAGCCAAAGGCTATCATTGATACCAGGGAGAGGCAGTTGCGGAGCAGGACGGTGTGGGAATTCTTGGTGAGGTGAAAGAATTTGCCAGATGAGGATGCCACTTGGGAGAGTGAGAAGATCTTGCAACATCCATCACTTCAGTTGCTTGAGGACAAGCAACATTTTGCCGGGGGAGACTGTAATATTCCTAATTAGCCATGGCTAATTGGAATATTTGATTTTGTTTGATTTTTGCCTTCTATAGTTATTTTTAAATAAAAAGGTGAGGACGGGGGGACATAATTCAATTTTAGAATAAAAAGTCACTTCCTAGTAGCACAACGTCGTGACTTAAAGTGGAGCCAAGGGGGCCAAAGGGGACGCAGAAATGGAGCCCACGCAGACACATGGAGAGATTGCACAGGAGGGAAGGAACACACGGCAAGAGGAGAACCACGCAGGAAGAGGTGATCCTAGGGATTAAGAGAGGCGAAGGCTATAAAAGAGAGAGGAGCCCCCTCATTTTGGATAATTCAGTTATGTGCATTTTGAACTAGTCATTTCGAATTCTAAGCACGCTAGCTGTTTAGCTAGTCTGTAGAACTATTTAGTGCATTGAGTGTCTCCATTCGGAGATCTCACCCTTAGTCCCGGGGGACTTCAAGTGCCTGCTCGGGCAAGGTATTTCCATTGGCATTTGAGCAGTAGTTTTATCAGCATTTCAGCAGTAGTTTCATCAGCATTTTGGAGGACTGCGCAACACAAAGAGAGGGACGTAGTTCTTTCTGGAAGTAGTGTTGGATTGGGGTTTGCAGGAGGATTTATGCTGGGTGATTGAATAGGGGACCAACCCTTGTCTATTGGAGAATTTTTGGCAAATTTTCAGGCAGAGTTTCTGGCAGAGTTTAGAGGGGTTTCCTTCAGCGGTGGCGCAGAGCTTGGAGGAACTGCGCAGAACCTCAAGGGGGTGATTTTCAGGGGTCGGCTATTCTAGGAAAGCTTTCTGGGTTTTTCTAGGTTTCTTGAGTAGAGCCTGAATCCAGAGTTTCAACTTTTCCCAAGGAGGGGAGCAACCCCAAATCATCATTTGTTTTCTAGCAATAACAGCAGCAACATCCACGCAAAGAGGCCATTCTTTGTTATTCTAAGAGTATTTCTTCACTTGCCTTGTGCAAGTCGAGGTGCCATCTTTCTGATCACCTCTTGTACTTATCTTATTGCTCAGTATAATAGAATGGCTTAGCATTTTACGCTGCATTTCTTGAGTATCTGCTTATATTTCCTATTTACATTAATATATGTTGTGCCATAGTTATTTTGTCATTTTTGGGTTATTATATCATTTGCACGTATTTGGTTGGAGTTTTGCTGGGGTTTGAGGAATTCCGGGTTAGGGATATTACAAAATGCAGCCAAAGGGAGCGGGCGACCGAAATTTAAGATAAAATTTATGGGTCAGATCCTTGAAGATCTGTGCCAATCCGGCATTAATGAATCGAATTTGGGGGGAACGGTCGGATTTGAATTCAAAATGCCCTAGAAATTACAAGTGGTTGTCAAGCGAAAAAAAACTTGGCACTTTGAGAATTGAGTTGTTGAGCTCTCAGGCACACATGAACCGAGAATTCTTCGAGGCTTTGAAAGAGAATCTAGCATTTTCAAACTTACCAGAGACATCGCAAGCACTATTGGAAAGTGTTATGTCAGCACCCACAGAAGATATATACATCGAAGGAGAGGAGTCGGTGCCGGAAGTTGAGATGGAGGTGGAAGTATCTGCTCTAGTGGTTGCCAAAGTACTGACCGAAGTCCCTAAATCACCGAGGATGCCGAGACCAAAGCCGACCCCAACCAAGAAGACTGCCAAGGATAAAAAGGGCAAGCAGCCTACCATATTGGTGTGCGCATCGCCAAGAAGAAACCCACCAAATCCCACCGTATAGGAGAAGGGAAAAGCCATAAATTTGTAGAGGGAGAAGGAAGAAATCGAAGACATCCCGATGGATGATGAGGATGTGGGAGTCGAAGTGGAGGAGGTTAAAGCCCATGGTGTGGACCCTATTACTCGATTTCCTGAGTATGTCCCTCCATGCAAGGCCAGGAACAAGGTGCCAAAGGACATCGATGAGAGCAATAACCCCTTGCAAACCCCTCTGCTACCAGATGAGTTTGTTTTTGATGGACCATGCTTGGCACGGGTGCCGCTACTAAAAATTGGGGACTAGGACTTGGCTGATCACGAGAAGTTCCCACACCTTGCGACCGAGCATCTGATGCACCGTATCATTGATACAAACATGGAATGACTGCATTGGAGCTGCGGAGGTGGCTCAAAGGAGTCGACAAGGTAGGGTTTCTCAACCTGCTTTGGGTGTTGCACTACAATCGCACCCCGGTGACAGTATTGGTCATCAAGTAGCTGCTGTGCTTGGTGCATGATGGGTGTCTATGGCTGGAGGAGCCAATACCCATCATGGATAGATTGATTCATAGGATAACGTAGTTTCCGTATAGAGGAGAGAATCCAGCCATGATATTTTACGGAAAAGGTGGTGAGCAAGCCCTCATGGAGTCTATGAAAGAAAAGTTTAAACTAGCGCAGAATCTGGTAGATATGCTATATCCAGCATTTGCGACCCTACTGTAAAGGTAGCTACATAGATCTTAGCAGTGAAGGTGATGAGGAAGTGTCACACCGATGAGGTGCCTGCTCCTGTCATCGCGCTAGCAGCCCAATGCGCTGAAGTAGTCTAGTTCAACTGGTCTGACTACCTTCACGGAGAGTTCCTAGCAAACTACCACAAATCACAGGAGCTCAGCAAGACATTCCACTACGCATGGCTCTTGCTGTCAATTGTGCTGGTAGCGTGGGAGCTGCTAGAGGACAACTAGTTCCCTTTGATCGCTCCAGACCTCCTAAAAGAAGCGAAGTACACTTCGTTGTGGGCGACCAAGGACACGTAGCAATTCAAGGACAACAACATCTTCTAGATGTTGATGGAGATGAACATATGCATGGCCATCAATCGCAAACAGCGGTTGTCACCTACGGTGTATGCCAACCTGCAGGGCTATGCATAATTTAAAGCATACTTCCACCATGTGTCCATCAGGGCACGGAAGGACTCTGCTCAGAATTGGTACAAATTGCCTTACCTGGCAATGGATGATGCCATTGATGCGGTACTTGATTAATGGCTGGCAGAGTGGCATGCTACAACAGACTTATTGGTGGGAGGGAGAAAGTCTGCCACGTAGAGAAAGAAGGAGGAAGCCAAGCTAAAGATGACTCAGGTAGCCGAAAAGAGAAAGGAGGAGGAGGCCAAGCTAAAGATGACTCAGCTAGCTGAAAAGAGAAAAAAGGAGGCCACTGACAAGGCCCAGAGAGTGTGATGCCGCACAACAGACAACAAAGTAGACAGGTGGGACAGAGCGAGGCTCTGACAAAGGCACAAGGTCTCCTTCACCTAAGACAGAGGAGGAGACAGATGAATAGACAGAATAACATGGCACGGACCCTCAAGAGATGTCTGCTTGCATCAAGCGCTTAAGGGAGGAGGAGAAAGGAGGGTCTAAGAAGAAATCAAAGGCTACCAAGACATGACTAGACCCCATCCCACTAACAGAGGACGATTTGCATGATATTAGTGACATAGTGAGGGATGTCACCGTGAAGGCCATACAACAGTTTGAGAAGAAACAACAGATAATCTTAGGGGCTATCGAGACAAGTTTGTAGGAACTACAAACTCGCGAATCACAGGCTGGCACGGTGTCCACCAGCCTTGCTATCGGCACTTCAGAGGTTGCCGAGGTGCTACATGCAAAGGTCTCCAATGTGTAGTACTGCCTAATGGAGCAATGACCACTGAGAATGAGGCTGACAAGCCCACTATCAGTGCCCTAAAGGGAGTAGGGTTGAATCTGGCAGCGCTCCCTGGTGAAGCGCTCCACCTCTTGCAAGATGGAGTAATTGTAGAGCTCAGGGCCCATGAGCACCACGCCCTCCAAGTGATCAATGAACAATGGATCAAAAATGAATAGATGGCACTACAACGAGACTCTGCCATCACCACTTTGACTGAGGTGACCAATCAGAACAAGCACATTATGCAGGTCGTTGAGGAGGCATGTCGAATGGTCCCAGAGTTGGCCATTCATGAGGAGGAGTCAGTTGAGGTGCATCGCAAGCTGGCTACGGGGGTGCGTGACACTCTTACTAAGATGGAAAGGGTTCAATTGGATTTGAACCTGCAAATCACATAATTACAGTTGAAGGCCCAGCCTTCAACTCCACTAGAAGCGAAGGAACAACAAGCAACCGCTATCATAGAAGTAGTAGCGGCGGTGGATAGTGTAGTAGCAGACTGCATGCAACTTTTTGAACAATAGTTTGAGGTCCTGACAAGCTTGTAGGAGGACCCAAATGTACACCGACTAGAGATGAAATCACACGAGCTAAAATAGCACTATGATGAGTTCAAGGGCACAACATGAATCATTGTGCTAACACAAAGAATAACAAAGCTATAGGAGGACAAGTAGCTAAAAGAATAGGTGGATGCAGCGCTGCACATGGAAGAAGTGCTAAAGGCACGAATAAAGCCTTGGCTGGATGAAGCTTACATGGTGATAGGCTCTATTGAAGGAAAGCTTGTGACTCTACAAGAAACTCAATAAAAGCTTCAGGCCGACAACTCAGGAGTAGTGACCGAGCAGATGGTCGAAGACACAAAGTAGGCAGCAGCTCAGTGCACTGCCAAGGTTGTGGTCATATGGGTCAAGCTAGAAGGTCTTCACGCCAAGATCCCCGAAATCGTCGAGTGACTCGAGGGTGAGTCGCGATGTTTGTGTTGGGGACCTGTTGGGAACGAGATCCCCGAAGGATGGTTTTTGGGCTAAACACCCATGTTTGGGGTCAAATTGTGTAAGAAAATTGTAAAGTCTCCCCATTTTATGGTCGCGGAGCATGAAGGTGTCATGAGTCATAAAGGGTTGTCTGCCCTTATTTTTGTAAATAAAAGTCGATTGTAAAAGATCTACCCATGGTCCACGGACCATGGGATTGTATGAAAAGAGCTAAGCTCTAAGTAGTTTTGAAGGAGTAAGGAGTAAGATAGTGATAGATTTGCAGTAAGAAGTCTAAGTTTTGGGTTGTAGCGTAGGTATAGGCTCCACAGCTGAGTGTGTAGAGGCCTAGGGTGTAAGTCTATAGTTGAGTGTGCAGGAGCCTAGGGTGGAAGTCCACAGCTGAGTGCACGGGCCCCTGTAGCTGTGTGTGTAGGGTGGTTAGAGATTGCAATCACTTGAAGATATCAATAAAGAGAAGTATTCTGCAAATTCTATGTCTTTGTTCCGGTTAATGCATCTTGTCGAATTGTGTATGAATTTCATTTATAATGTTTGCGCAAATGTGTGTAATTAAGTTGGTTAAGTAAACGCAAGTAAGAACATCTGTTTACGTGGTGCTAACTATACTTGTTTAATAAGATAAGTAATATGCTTATACTAGTTTGGGAATCTGCACGGTGCGCTACCCTAGCAGCGCAAAAGTACCTGAGCCGCAGGTTAGGGCTGCACGAAGGTCAATCATACCTTTTCACGAAGGTATTGACGACCGAAGGAGAGGGCTAGTTTGGCAAGCTCTAGAACTAAGTGACCTGTGCGAAGGCAAGAATAGAAGGAATAAACCGACATCACGACCATCTGAAGGTGCAGAAACTTGGTTCCAACACCCCCCCATACTCCTTCGGGTGAGACTTCGATCCGTGCTCCGCTGGCTGATGCCAAAAGGGCCATCAGTGTAGGGATTTTTTTGGCTAACTAACATTGAACCTGGGTCAGGCACCAACAATCCCAACACTTATGTTTCCCTTATACTTCACACTTATGCTTGTCAAGATCAAGTTGAGTTACTTACCTCTAATGGAGGCCTAGTTTGGCTATATATACACACCTCATCATATGTCATTTAGGTCGACACGATAGCTAGAGGTTAGGCAAAATTCTTATATCATTTTCTTCCATTTTTGTAGGCTGACTTGAGGAGAATGAGTGACAAAGTCTTGGAGGATACTTTACATAGACAAATTTGACTTTATACAAAATGTAAAATGACTTCATTACATGACAATGACTCTAACATTTTATGCCTAGATGACAAATAATTCATAGAGACTCTCAATGGGAGTCTTGACTCAAAAATAAAATCTCTTTCTCATGAAACCCATGATGCAAGAATTACAATATATTATTTTTCTTCTTTACATCTCATTAAGTAAAATATTAATTACATGTCATTATGAAGACCGAACCTAGTTACACTTTTCAACACATATGAGCTCAAGAGCTTAAAGGCCATAGAAGCATAATAATTACAACTCAAAAGCATTAGGTTCAGTGAGTTTAATTTTTGAATGTATGATCCCAGAGGATTATTCAAAATACATTTTGCTAAGTTGCATTTTTCTTGGGCTTATTAGTCTTATTCCAAGTTAGAGGAAGAGAAGATAAAGAATTATTATAATTCTTCTTGACCACATAAACCAGGAAATGAGGTAGGCCCTTCCAACATAATACATGAGAAGAATGTTTTCCATGAAGGAAATCAACAGGAAGTTCCCTCTCTAGTTAGTATTAAGTATGAGAGGAAAGTTGTGCAAAAAATTCAAAGAAGATCCCATTATTCTGAGAGCGACCATTGCAACAAAAAAGAGGAGAAAGCAATCATAAGCATTAAAGAGGAAGAAGCAGGTATAAGAGAAGAGGCAGGAGGAGGAACGAAAGTAAGAAAATGAATGAATACAAAAATAAGAACAGGAAAGGAAAGAAAGAGAAGACATGCAAGTATAGGAAGAATTGGGAAAGAAGATTGAAGAAGAAGCCAGACAAAAAAAACTTGAGGAAGAAAAACATAAACAATTGATGCATGAAGAAAGAAAGAAAAAGTAGGATGAGAAGTTTGTAAAATAAATAGAGGAGCAAATTCATGTCCAAGACATGGAGGTTGAAGAGGAGGAAAACCAAGAGGCTGACATTGTACCCATCACAAAACAAGACAGTACTTAGTCTTCACCTCCTCTTACTGGTGGCCACATCTTGTTTAGTGAAATGGTAATATCTCCTCCATATGATGATATGGTCATTGATATTTCCAATCTTACCTTCGATCAACTTAAGAACATAATAGTATAGGAAAGGCATAAATATTTTCCTATTTACCTAGTTCATATTGTTTCCATACATACAGAGGGGGTGATTGTGCCTGATACATAGAAGAATTTGAGGACAATCGCAAGACCAAATTTATCCTTTGCAGGAGTTGTAAAAGTAAACACAGATTTCTTGATGGAGGAAAATAAACAATTATCAAATGAGATAGCTAATACAAGATAATAGACTGATCATCCCTAATATGAGAACCAAAGGTTGTCTTTCACTAATTCTCACTTGAAGGAGCTATAGGTAGTGATATATAATGAAATCTAATCATTGGGAGACACCATGAAGGAGATATAGGAAGTGATATATAATGAAATCCAATCATTGGGAGACACCATGAGATAGTTGTATGAAGAGATGATCACCCTTCACAAGTCGGTAGTTCCCCTCCATGCAATGCAAAAGTGATCATGGGAGAATTTTGGTGATTCATATAGCCATCAACGTGATCCAAGAATGGGGCACCAAGTATAGGAATGCACCATCAGAGTTGGCCAAAATAACAAGATAAGAGTAGAGTTGGAAATGGTTGAGGTTAGAATGCTTTTACAGAGTTACAAGTAACTCAGTACCTATGTGGTCAATGTTTGAGAGGTAAATCCCCTCTACGGATAGAGGCGATCCCTACTAGCCCAGAATGGGTCTAGCAACAATCAGTCAATGCTACTATGCAGGTTCCTAATTGCAATTAAAAGATAGGCAATGAACACCTACTTGGATTCCAACGCTATTGTTTGATGAAGAGATGTCGTTCTCGCTCCTTCGCTTTGGCCGGTCACGATCTTCCACGATCCCCGTAGATAGATACCTGCACACACGAAGAGAAACACAAACACAAGCGTGAAATATAATAAATGCAATTGTACATCAGTCAGAAAGGACGTAATTCACATTAACCATTACAAAGACAAATGAGAATGGAACCATAATAGTAATCATCTATTATTAATCAATAAGAGAGAAAGGTACAACCAAAGTTCTGACGTTGAGTCCTTCTCAAGAGGGCTTTGAGTTTGATTGTTACTCTCTTTTCAAAAATCAGGGGTTAGTCCTCTGCTTTTAACCTTCCTGGTTCGATCTGGGAGGTGCCTTAATTGTTTAAAGAGTTATTGCCTTGGTTTGGGAGTTTTTGGCTTGTTTGTGCTTGTTTTTTAGCCTCAGCGCGGTTTATATCAAAACAGTCGCGTTGATAGCGCATAGCTGTTTCTTTGACTCCGTGGTCATCGCGCTTGTACGTTAAACAGTCGCGACGGTTCTGAAATCGAACCAGCGCGCTTAAGCCATGTACTTCTGCGCTGACAGTACTTTGTTTCTATGCGTGACTTCTGGTCAGCGCATTGTTGCTGAGTGTTACCCGCGCTGATCCTGTAGAATTGAATTTGTTTCAATTTTGCCTCCTGAACCTATTGGTTTGACTATCTCCTACTCTTTCTACCTGGTTTATGACTTGATTTTTATTGTTTGAACTGTGAAGCACTTGATTGCGAAGTCTTGTTGGGCGGATCTTGTTTTGTGTCCTGTGACCTAGTGCTATCATCTCGTTTTTGCTGGATTGACTTTGTTTTATCACTCATTCACAAAGATTCGTTGCTACTTGCCTTTGCTATTGCGAAAACCTTCCTCTTTTTGCTTTCTTTGCTTGGTTGTTTAGGTGATTGTCTTTGAACCAGTCCTCGGATTGTTTCGATTACTTCTCACTACCCAGACACGGATCACAGTTGCTTGGGTTCAATCGGCTCTTTTCACGCTTGTTGTGTTTTTCATTGAGTGATTTTATTTCTCTTTACTCAGTGTTACTGTCTCTCAAAATTCATTTTAAGTGCATTGTGCCATTGGAAAAAGAAATCAAACTAATATCTTTTGCATTCAATAGTTAATGGGAAAAAGAGCATTTCATTGATTTGTGTTCTCAAAAGAAAAAATTTCATTTCTTTGCCATTAGCTACATTAGATTGTTTGATTGATTGAGTTCATTTTGTTTGGTTGAAAACTCTTAACCCTCTCATAGTTAGAATTCATCGAACAAAATGATATTCTTTGGCATGTAGTTCGCATCTAGGTAATTGTGAGAGATCACACGATAGGGCCTGAAACCGAAACTTAATTCAAGATCAACCATAAAATAAACTGAATAAACCTAAAAACGCATTGGAACTTAACGCAAACATCTAGAGGTATAGGCTAGAGACGTGTTCCAGCGTCTTTAAACATAGTCACTATTGTTTCACATGACGGTTGGGTGATTCCTCCTTCTGTGACTCGATAGTGGTCTAACACGGACTGTGCTCCCACGTACCGTCGCGTATATAGGGAGACCCCACTAGGCTTTTATCCTTGATCCATAGGAAGCCAAGTCTGCCGCCCTGCGATCCGTAACGCACCGAACATAGCATTCGGGAAGATTGACTGCAGTATGGAAAGTCCTTGGTTCTCATACGATTGCCAAGGTGTATAAGCAGTTTTACGGATTGCTCGGTAAACCCTTTGCCTAGAGTCTCCAGAGTAGTCACTTTTGATCCTTTTCGGACTCCTTAAAAGAAAAGGTGCCAGTGAGCGTCTTGTCACTTCGTGCTCATTAAACATTCGAAGGAGACTAGAGTCATCTTTTTGTCCTTTTCTCGACTCTTGAAACATGAAAAGGTCAAGTTTAGTTCCTGTGTCTTAAAAATTTATTCGGCCACGTTAACATCACCTGGTTAGATTTTGTATGCGTTAGCTTGTGTAAGGTCTTTATCGTTAGATTCCTTTAGGTCTTGTTTGGGGTTTTGTCATCCTGGCTGACCTGTCAACTCCCGTTCCAAGTGATCAAGGTTCTCCATCTTCTGCTGCTCCTGAGGTACCAGTTGTAAGTTATACTCTTCCGGTTATCCTGAGTATCCAACATATCAACTCTCGTGCCCCGGGCGACGAAGATACGAAGAAGATTGGAACCCTATCTGGGAGCCTGACGAGGACGATATTCCTGTTACTCCCCCTAGTGTCTCGTCTCCGATGTCTACCTCCCACATGGATGAGACATCTTCCAGCACAGGTGAGACACCTGTGGTGTCGAATGTTGACACTCCCATCCCAGCTACTTCTCCACTCCCCCCGCATTATTCATCGTTGAGGGATAGAGTAGCTGCCAGGATTCTTGCTACGACTATGTGGGATCCTCAGATCACTCCCACCACAGGACCTTTTGTTTCACGACCCCATACTACACCTGTGACCTCAGTTCCCACAAATCCAACTGTTTTTGTAGCGTACTCGACTCCGGTCGTTAGTGCCGTAACAACGTCGTCATCTTCGAACACTGGTGCTGGTTCCCCTCACGGTCCAGTGAGTAGTGGCTAGCCGGAACTCTCGCCTAGAGTCATCCACCTCGCACAAAGTGCTCCATCCTCTTCTGGTCCTTTTCCAGGAGGGGGGCCATATGATGCCTATGGGCAACCTATTCAGGATCCGAACGCGCAAGGTCCACTCTTTTATTACAATTCTACTGGTCAGTACCTCCAATACTCTCAAACCTTGCCGCTTCAACCTTTCGTTGAGGTTTCAGTACCGTTATCCATTGCTTGGGACTCTAGTACTCACTCTTTTCATGGGGGCCAAGCAATCCCTGGGCAGTTTCAAGGACCGCCGAATCAAGGCCAGCCACCTTATGTGCAAGACCCCCAAGGGCAGCCACTTTATGGCCAGTGTTACCCAGGACAATCTGGGGGCCCACAAGGACAACCCTATCAGGGACAACCTTCGGCCGCTGGTGGTCCGTCGTTTACCTATCAGAGTCAACCTTCTGGCTATCCGGGGCAACCTGGTACCCAGCAAGGTTACCCGTCTGGAAAACCAGGACAGCCTTACATCCAACAAGGCCAGCCTGGTCTCCAGCAGGGTTATCCCTCTGGACCAGCCGGACAAACATCTATTCCGCAAGCTCAACCGGCAGTCCAACAGGGGTATCCTTCTGGGCAAGGGGGGCAGCCTTACGTACAGCAGGGCCAACCCATTGCTCAGTCTAGTCATCCTTCTGGGCAAGGGGGGCAACCCTACGTACAACAGGGCCAACCCACTGCTCAGTCTATGCATCCTTCCGGGAAAATGGGCCAGCTTTCTACGCAGCAAGGCCAACCCACTGCCCGTCTTAATCATCCTTCTGGACAGGCTGGCCAACCTCAAGGTCAACCGGCCGTCCAGCCTGCTCGACCATCTGTTCCGCAAGGACAACCCTTGGTTGCTCAAGGACAACCTGGTACCCAGCAAGCACATCCTTCTGGGCAAACAGGTCCATCCCAAACCCAACCAGGCCAACCTTCCGGCCAGATGATCCCAGCCCAACCTGTTCAAGGACATCTTTCTGGGCCCCAAACTCAAATGGGTTATCAAATGCAAGGTGGGCCATGGCCTCAACCTTCTTACCAAATGCAGCCTTCTTATCAGGCTCAGTATGGAGCTCAACAAGCGTATGGCTACCAACAACCCCAAGGGAAAACTCAGTTTACCCCGTATCAAAATTATCAACAGATGCAGGTCACTCCTTACCAAAATTATCAGTACACTGCGCTTGCAGGTCAAGTTGCTAATTCATGGGGTGCTGGGGGGCAGACCCAGGGTCAACTGTCTGCATATGGACAAAATCCATATGGACAAATTCCGTATGGGCAGAATTCATATGGACAAAACCCCTACGGGCAAAGTCCCTATGGACCAGGCCCTTTTGGGCCGGGCCCATCTGGACAGAGTCCATGGGGGCAACCACCACCTGGTTGGAACCCCGGTACTGCCTCTCTTCCACAGCCACAAATGTCCTTTAACCCTCAGTTGCCTTTCTTAGTGACGTTGGAACTTCCAGATGTGTCCAAGTTAACGAATGACCCCATTCTGCATAATCCGTATTGGCCACCAGTTCCAACTAAAATACCCGGTGATTGCCCAAAATTTGATGGCAAAGCTGGTGAATATCCTCAAGCCCATGTCATGACCTATCACCTCTGGTGTTCATCGAACTCATGGCTTGATGAATCTATCCGGCTCTGCCTCTTTCAGAGAACTCTCACCGGCTCAGCCGCTAAGTGGTATATTGAGCTGAATCGCGGCACGTTTCAAGATTTCAACTCGCTGGCTATGGCGTTCTTAACTCATTTTCAGTTACCTATTCGGTACGAGACGGGGACAAATCTCCTCACATCTCTCAAACAGGACATGACTACGCATATATCTGATCATATACATGAATGGAGAAGGCGTCGTCGCTTGATCAAATTCTGGATTCCTGATCAACTCCTGACCGATTGGTTCACAACTTCCTTTGTCCCTGCGATTGCGCGAGACATCGCGATGGGAGCTTGTGTAACTGAAGAGAAAGCTATCGTACGTGCTCAGTACCTAGACTTAGTATACTCTCAGTTGGGTACTTTATATGATTATTTGCCAGATGCCCCGAGGCCTGGACAGCCCAAGGCGCCGCCAAAACCATCTGTTGACGAAGTCATTGGCTCTGTAAACTCGTCATCAAAGAAATCGGCCGCGAACCCTGGGAAGCAAAAACAGAATGCCTCTAATGGAAATGCTTCTCAGGGCCAATCTAATCCTGGAAGTACCTCCGAGGTAAACGTCGTTCAGTCCACCACGGCGGATACATCCTCAAAAGGGAAAAAGAAAGGGAAAGCTAAAGATAAATCCGGACAGCCCAAGCAGGATTCCCCTAAGCCTCCGCCCGAGGAAGGAGCTAAGCGAAAACCTAAGTATCCTTGTCTTATCTGTGACGAGGATCACTACACTAAGGATTGCCCAAGGCGATCCGAAGTTAGTCGGTTATTGAAAGGTGCTCCTGGGACTCCTGCCATGCTTAAAGAACCTTTCCCTTCCCAGCAGACTCAAATGGTGGCAGACCCGTCTCAACCCTCTTCCTCGTTCAGTTCTCAAGTGTTCATGGTTGGAACGATTCCCATCCATGTTTCAACTCGAGCGAAAGACTATCCATCTCATGCCGGGAAAGAGCCGGAGGTCCCCTCCAACGATCCTCCGTCCAGTTCTGGTCCTCTCCACATCGAAAGGCCCAGCGCTGAGACGATCCCCCGACCCCCTCCAAAAGGTGTTCTCCGGAAGTCGTCTTGCAACCCTAATGCTCGTGCTGCCCAGCACTATAGCATTGTTGAGGACTTAGCTCAGGCTCCGTCTGCTATGTCCGCTCTAGAAGTCCTCCAGAGCTGCCCCTCCCAGAGGAAGTCCTTGCTATCAGCTATTGGTGGCATCGACCCGGCTGATTCGGATTTGATTTCTTTTGATCTCGAGGGTTTTACACAGAGACTACCTCACCAAGTCGCTTTCCTTATACAGGTCATCATCAATGGCAAAACGATTCATCATACGGTCATTGATGAAGGTGCCTCAACTTGCATCATGTCTTTTGCTTGCTGGAAAGTTATTGGTTCTCCTACTTTGAGTCAGTCTCCTACGACGTTAGAAGCCTTCGATGGCAGAGAATCTCGCCCTTATAGTATCCTCCAACGCTTGCCCATCTCTTTGGAAGGGAAGACCGTAGAAGTGGAAGTCGAAGTTGTTGACACCAATCTTACCTACAACCTCCTCCTCGGACGAAGCTGGACATACGCCATGCAAGCCGTAGCTTCCTCCCTGTTCCGTGTCATTCGTTTCCCTCACCAGGGGAAGACTGTCACAGTAGACCAGCTCTCCTTCTTCGCCTCTTCTTCTTAAGGTAATGTGCCATTCGTGGAGCATACCTCTAAGTCACTCGAGAGCGTGGGTGCCGGACTTTTCAAAGATCCCACTTTAATGGGAGTCTTTCCCCTCCCACCTCCGAATCTCGCCCCTATTAACATGATCTCTGTACGCTCTGATCCATGGGTTCTTCCTCCCGCTAATCAGGAAGACTCTTGGGGTGATATGATGCCGTTGAGTCCCGCCGAGCTCAACTACATCGAAATCGTTGCTGCATCGGCTCCCCCTGCTGAACCTGCTCTCCCGAGCAATGTTCCCGATTCATATGTTCATTTCCCTTGGCTAGGAGATGAGGCTACTTCAGATCCATTGAAGGAAATATTTCCTTCCGACGAGGCCATCATAGAGACAATGTCTCTCGAAGAGCTCCCTTGGTCAGATCACCACCACCGCTCTTTGTTTCTCCCTCCCCATCAGGAAATGATCGCATGTCTCGAGCGGTTTGCTTCATGTGTCCCATCCCCGCCCCTCCAAACACCTATTTAGCTTTATCAAGTGTCTTCTGAGGGAAATATGGGAAACATCATGCAAACCCAACCTATCGACATCTCTGTCAAACCAGGGATCATAGAGCACATTCATATCGAAGTCACTTGAACTCTAGAGGAAGTTCAACTCTACACTGCTCTATTTCGCGAAGTTCATGATGTCTTCGCATGGTCCTATGAGGAAATGCCCGACACCGACCCTAGTATAGTGGTGCACGAAATACCTACGTATCCAAGTGCTAAGCCTGTTCGCCAGCGCTTATGCCCTGTGCACCCCCGAAAGGCCGCAACTATCAAAGCAGAGGTCAAAAATCTTCTCAAGGCCGGTTTTATTTACCCCATTCCACTCACGGATTGGGTTTCTAATATAGTCCCTGTGAATAAAAAGCAAGGTACTATCTGAGTCTGTGTTGATTACCGTGATATCAATCGTGCCTGTCCGAAGGATAACTTCCCTACACCCTTCATCGATCAGCTTATTGATGAGTGTGCAGGAAGCGAAATTTACTTGTTTATGGACGGCTTCTCTGGCTATAACCAGATCAACATTGCACCAACAGATCAACATAAGACGGATTTTATCTGTCCTTGGGGCACTTTCGCCTATAAGAAGCTCCCTTTCGGTCTAAAGAATGCCGGCGCTACATTTCAACGTGCAATGTCTTATGCCTTTCATGACATTCGTCACATTGTACATCCATATTTGGATGACCTCCCAGCTCATTCAGCCAAGCGTCAGGACCATCCCTCTCATCTTCACGAAATTTTTCTCCGCTGTCAACACTACGCATTAGGCTCAATCCTCATAAGTGTGTCTTCTGCGTAGAATCAGGCCGACTGCTCGGGTTCATCGTCTCCCGAGAAGGCATCCGTCTGGATCCCCTCAAAGTTGAGGCCATCCTGAATCTTCCTCCCCCTGCCTCTTTGCAGCAATTGCAGAGCTTGCAGGGCAAAGCGAATTTTCTTAGACGATTCATTCCAAATTATGCCGAGGTGGCTAAGGGTTTCACACGGTTATTAAAGCGAGACACACCCTTTTGTTGGGATGCCATCGCTCAGGAGTCTTTCGAGCGACTCAAGGACCTCCTTGTCTCAACTCCACTCTTAAGACCTCCGAACTACCACCGTGATTATACTCTCTATCTAGCTGCCGCTGACACCACCATCGGCATGGTTCTGGTGCAGGATGATGATGATGGCAATGAGCACGTTATCTATTACCTTAGTCGCAACCTCTTGGATACGGAAACTCGCTATGCTTATGTCGAGAAGTTGGCATTGGCAGCTGTCTGCGCCGTCCAACGTTTCCGGCACTATATCCTGTTGCGCACCACGACTGTGATTTCTGACTGCAACCCAATGACGTACATCTTGTCGCGTCAGCTGCTGGGGGGAAAGTACTCAAAATGGATCGTAATCCTACAAGAGTTTGACTTGGAATTTACTGCTTCCAAGTCTAAGAAGTCTTTGGTCTTTGCAGAATTGCTCTGTTCCTTGCCATCTCCTTCTGCACCATCTCGTTTGGAAGAGCATATCCCGGATGAAACATTGTTTCTAATCAGTACCCTCGACCCTTGGTATGGGGACATCATCGTATATTTGCAGACGTCTTCCTTCCGTCCCAATGTATCGAAAGACGCTCGACGGAGGATTCGTCATCAATCTCAACCCTATCGCATCATTGGCGATACCCTGTACCGCTTCGGCGCTGATTCTGTTCTCCGCCGATGTTTGACTCTCGAGGAGGCTGAGCGGGTATTGAATGACTGCCACTCCGGTGCTTGTGGCGGCCACATGTCCGGATATGCCACCGCCCAGAAAATCCTCCGTGCTGGTTATTTCTGGCCTTCTATCTTCAAGGATTTCATCCTTGCCGTCTGTGCATGTCATGAATGCCAGATCTACCACCGGAAAATGCGTGCACCTCCTGCACTGCTGCACCCTGTTGTTACCGTAGGTCCATTTGCCAAATGGGGCATCGATTATACGTCCTGTAACCCTCGTTCGGCCGGGGGGCATGGGTATATCATCGTTGCCGTGGATTATTTCACCAAATGGGCCGAAGCGATGCCTACATTGAATGAAGACGGTTACACAGCGGCACAGTTTTTGTTTAATCATGTCATTACTCGGTTTAGAGTCCCCCAGGCTATCGTCACAGATCACGGAAAACATTTCCGTAATCACATGATGACGGAACTAATGACCCAGCTAGGCTTGCGTCAAGATAGTTCGACGCCGTACTACCCTCAATCCAATGGCCAAGTTGAAGCTGTGAACAAAGTTTTGATCACAATGCTCCAACGTACCGTTAGTACACACAAGTCTAATTGGCATCTGATACTGTTCCCCGCCTTGTGGGCTTACCGGACCTCTGTGAAGGATGCCACCGGTTTCACTCCTTTTCAGCTTGTTTATGGACTGGAGGCCACCCTTCCTGTTGAGTGTGAGATTCCTTCGTTGAAATTAGCTGTCGAGTTGCTTCCCAACACCACTTCGGTGGAGGAACAGCTTCTTTATTTAGAACGGCTAGACGAGACCCGTCGCTTAGCTTCTCTAGCTATCGAAGCACAGAAGAAGAGAGTTAAGGCTCACTTCGACAATACCATTCAACCCCGTTCCTTTGTTGAGGGAGATCTAGTACTACTCTATGATCAAGCTAAGGATAAGCTAGGGGCAGGTAAACTCGAATCCATGTGGCTAGGCCCCTATATCGTGAAGAGAGTTCTGCAAAAGGGGGCATATGAGCTGATCGACTACGAAGGAAATCCTCTCGACAAGCCCCGCAACGGGCTCTATTTGAAAAAATACTATGCATGATTTCGTGCACCTAGTTTGTACATACGTGTGTTTTTAGCAAGTGTGTTATGTGTGCATGATTTCACGTTTTACTTTGGTGTGAAGGCGTGTTTGCCTCTTATTGTGTTTTCTGCTCCTTGTGCAGATGTCCAGTGCACCTTATGTTGGTTTCGCTGATGGCGCCTGCCGTAGCACTTGCAATTTGTCTTCTGCAGCGTGGGCGATCTATGATCCTCACGGAGAGTTGATAGACCTTCAAGGTGTGTGCTTTGGGTTGTACCACTAACAATTTTTCCGAATACAGTGCTGTAATTGAATTACTAGCTGAAGCAGTTGATCTCGGAATTTGCGCATTGGAGGTGAACCTGGACTCTCAACTTGTCATCCATCAACTCAATGGGCGATATTCTGTCAGAGACCAATGCATTTTAAGGTTGTATTTACGTGTAAGATTGTTAGAAAGGAATTTTGATTACATCACATATCAACACATTCCGAGACGATTAAATACGTTAACTGATGCATTGGCAAACCATGTATTAGACAGACATTTGCGTAATAGATAAACATCATACAAGAAGACATAGAAAGCATAATAAGACCATAGAATAAGCATATGTAAATAAATTCTTTTCCAAGCATAGTTTGCATGTGTGTTGTCATGTGTGCTTTTAAGCTTGCATTAAAAATTAAAATATGTGGATCGTATGTTGTGCAACTGATACATTAGATCACATTTGTGTTAGACATTTGCATAGCATATAAAAACATCATCATATGTAAAAGATCCATCCAAAATCGGTATATATATATATATATATCGTGTGGCGCACTAAGGCGCTCAAAAATAAGTGTATATGTCTAAGTAAAGCCGGTGTCCTCAGTACATCTGAGACGTATGTCTCTCAAAAACATCAGTGGAAATAAAACCTAGATGTCTACTGTGGTGGGTTATGCTCTCTGTAGCACACAACTGCCCGTGCCACCCGCCTCAAAAGGCGGTGCATCCTGGGTTCCACCCCCACTGTGTGGATCTGAGATGCTATGGGGACCTCCTCTATCCCCTGGTAATCTGGCACCCCCGCCAGTAAGCCCTCGAGGTTGTGCACCACAGTCTCCACCGTATCGCCTCCTGGAGGAGCCAGGGCCAGAACTCCAGCGCCTTGCCCCTCTCTCCGTGCCTCCGGAGCTAGACCAAGGGGTCTCGTGGGTCCCACATCTGCATATCATAGCATTCATCAAGACATGTACATGAAAAATTTAAAAACATTACAAAAGATAAAAAATTAAAAAGAGATCAAGTGTCTTACCTCCATCGTCCCAATGCTCTCCCGCAGGCAGTGGCATGTCGGGATCACCGCGGAAGTCTATACCGGCATATGGCCAGTCCTCTACGAAAATGACCTGCCGATCCAGCCACTCTCGAAAATAAACACCCCATGCCACTGGGCGGCCGCCACCTCCACGCGGCATGACATGGCCCCATCGACTGGCCCTCGTCTCCCGGGGACCTCTGGGTGGATCCACGACCATATCCTGTAGCTGTAAGGCCGGCACCCGCTCCAGCATGAGCGGAAGTAAGAGCGACCCATAACCGAACTGCTTCGACTCTCCGCGTCGACAGTTGCTCAGTTGTCTCTTCATGCTGGTTGTTACTGCTGCTGCCCAGTTGAATATGGTGGGTTGTAAACACTCGAGAGCTAATAGCAGATGGGTCTTCGAGGCCTCGTGATTGGCCAAGCAGCCCGCTGCCCGGGTCACCATGAAGAGTATGGTGCGAAGGACGATGTCATCCACCGTCGGAATACCCACCTTCCCACTCCGTGTTTTACGTGCCCGTGGGCACACTCGAGCCATGAGCATGTCAAGGGTCTCACCACTGGGTCGTTGCCCCTCCAGAATGGGCATCTCACCCCGGCGTGATAACCCAGTCAAAAAATAAATATCCGTGTAATCGAACTCGATATCACGACCTCGGATTGTGAATTTTCCGTCAACTGGGTTCCAGGCTCTGATTAAGAGCTCGAGGAGATCAGGTTGTGCTCTCAGGCGCGGAGTGAGGAAAAATTTGAGGAACCCGCATGCCCGCATTGCATTCTGGCACTCCGCATTGGCATAAGCTGCTATATCTTCGTTATCGTGAGCTCTCTCTTGCCAAACAAATGCCATTGTGTCCTGCATAACCACAAAAAAATATTAGAGCCCTGATCGTTGGAGTTTATACGTTCAAATTGTCAAAAATATAACTTCACGGTGTCAGCGCGACTGTTTTTAAAACAGTCGCGCTGATCATGGCGCCCTTTGTTTTTTTCCTTGGGTCAGCGCGGAAGCACACGTGTTTTCCGCGCTGATCCAGAGGTGGTGTGTGTAAAAATTAATCGATCAGCGCGGACCCGATGAGGAAATCCGCGCTGACCGAGAGCGCATCAAAGCTCAAAAAATTTGCCCAAATGGCCAATTCCCACCATGGAAATGCTGCAAAAAGGACTCAAAATGAAGCGCAGGAGAAGGAGAACCTACCTGGAACGAGTTGCAGGATGGATGGTGTCCGCACGGGATGGAAATCGCTCCGTCAACCTCGCAGCTCCACAACGTTCTCCACAACTCAAAATGGTAACAATGGTAAAAAATGTCTTTTACCCCCTATTTATGGTAAAAAATTTATAATTGACTATGGTTTTTTATAAATGTGGGTTTTTGTCATGTTTTTACCATGAATTTAGTGCTAATGTCGCTATATTATGCTTTTATGCATGTTTTACTATGTTTTTTAACATGTCGAACAGGTTTACGCATGCGGTGTTCTTGTGCAGATTCTAGTAACCGGCGGGGTCACAACGATCCTATACACACTTGATCCCAAAAACGTCGTCTTTAAGCTCTTTTTCGACGTAAAGCAAGAAAAGATGGCCGAGCTTCCTTTCGGCTCGTTAAAAGGAACGAGAGGCGGTCGCTTTTAAAGCTCTTTTTTCGACCGTTTAACTTAAAAAGATTGCCGGGTGTTTGTCGTTTCGCACTCGTTATTGGCTCCAAAACGACGTACTTCTGACCGCTTTTTTACTTTTTCGGGTCGAAGTCACTATTCACGAAAAGTACTCCTCGATCATACTAGTCGGGCGGTTCTTTTGAGCATTGTTTTATACTTTTTCGGGCTCGAGAGACACAACTTTACGAAAAAGGAACCCCCTGGAGTTCTCTTTTCCGCTGTCTTTTCAGACTCTCTAAACAGGAAAAGACGTCGAGTTCTTCCTTTGTCAGACTCGTTAAAACTTAATGACATCGGACACCGTCGAAATGACGCTTCCCAAGCATATGCTATCCCCGTCAAGCTTGTCACCCAAAAATAATCGGGGTACCTGCCAGAAATGGTGGGGAAAATGGAACTGTAATAATGGTCGTATCGGCAGTATGTCGCTCTTGAACATGGCACTCGTCTGCATTCGTGTCTGGGTGGGGATTTCTCATCTTGTTTTACACTAGCCTCCGTGGGTTTGGGTTATCCTATTTGACCTCTCATCTGCTCATTGCCTTGTCACCATGACCTCTGCTCATTTGATGTCAGATACTGCCAAATCCGCTGTCGTGCCGCCGATATGTTCAAGAGAAGTTGACCTCTGCAAACTTACCACCTCCCTCTGATGTCTCACACAAAATATTTTTATCCTTCTCTGTCTCGTGTCGATGATGTGGGAAACATCATGGCCCACCTTCGATCAAGGTTACTTCCTGTCGACTTCAGCTCATTATCCAGGAAAGTGACCTAGAGACTCCCTTCAGGTGCCTTAGAGCCTGCATGCCTCAATGGCAGGTTCTTCGTGTTCGACGTGAGGTTTTCATCATTGGCCTCCGATCGAATGATTCTGCGGGTGTTCGACACCAGCTCATTGATTCACACGCCGCAGATTGTACCTATAAGTACCTTGAGGACCATTGTCATTATTGGTGGTACCTCTCGCGTCTGTTAACAGTTTTCATTATTGGATGGTAATCAGACGATGTTCATGCATGTTCGACTTCAGCTCATGTATTCACATGCTTGGACTTGTACTTTGTTCGGGTTGGGATGGAGTGCAAGACCCTGGTTTTTGCTTGTTGCAAACCAGGCTGCGATTTTGTGGATTGTTATTGCATGACTCATTGATGGATGGCTGCGCCCATACCTGAGTCTTTTGGGATGGCTACGACCATACCTTCTTATCATCATGGTCTCTTCAGCTGGGTGGCTGCGTCCATACCACAGACCTTTTTGTATGTCTTTTGGATGGCTGCGCCCATGCCTAGACTACGTGTAATAGAGATATCAGTTGTACATATGTGCAGGTTCTTCCTGGTGGTGTTCCAGTTCAGCAGTTTTGTAGAGCATTTCACCCCTCCCACTCTCTCGGGCTTCATGCTTTAGGGGGCATCTGTTACACAGTAATTTGTCACTGTCTCTCTGTCAGTCTCCCTACTGTGTCATGAAACCAAATTAATCATGCTCATGCTCTCTAAACTGGCCAAATGACCCACTTTGCCAAAGTTTATTCCATCATCGCGACTGTTATTAAAATAACCGCACTGACTGGCGCCTCATAGTGCAACGAATGCGCTGCCAGCGCGGAAGCACACGGGTTTTCCGCGCTGGTCGAATTTCATGAGCCAACGCATCCTATGCTTGTATTGAGTCGCGCTGACACAACCTTATCCGTTATTCAGATGCGATGTAAGCGCTCCAGTGCAGTTATACACCCGCGTTGATCCAGTTTGGGCGAGTTTGTTCTAACAGCCAGCCTTCCAGATGACTCCAGACCTGGTTGTTGGCCTTGTGAATGTCGCCCTCCCTTCTATGGCATGTCTGTTTGTCATTTGAGCCACCTTCCTTGGAGATAAGCTCATCCTCCCACCATTCATGGAGACTCCTTCTCCTATTTAAGCCTCTACCATGGCCATGAGCAGCTAGTTTTGGATAGTGTGGAATTCATAGTGCTTAAAGTGCTGCTTCTAGTAGGTAGTTGGTGTGACAAGTGTGGATTTTCTAGAGAGCTTAAGGAAGGTTGTGAGTATTGCTTGTGTGAGAGAGAGTTTTTGTCTTGGGAGATCTACCTCCAAGGGTGAATGCTTAAGAGACTTGCTGGCTGGACCCTCTTGAGAAGGACTCAACGTCAAAACTTTGGTTGTACCTTTCTCTCTTATTGATTAATAATAGATGATTACTATTATGGTTCCATTCTCATAGCAGGGAGACTGACAGAGAGATAGTGACAAATTACTGTGTAACAGTCAACACCATAACTGCCTATTCATGACTATACCATAGTTTGGATTCCTTGGTCAAAGTGCACAAGCTTCCTTCTATTGGGGCATTTTTAGAATCAAAGGGTAGAAATATTATCAGTTAGGATATTCAAGAATACTTGAAAATTTTGAAGAAGGTTAGCACTAAAGAAGATTTAGAGAGTACAAGGTAGAACATGCAACTGTATGTAGCCAGACCTCTCAAGGTAAACATGAAGTTGTTCTTATTATGGAATGAAGCTCAATCTAGTTCCAAAAAAATCTATCCAGATGCTATGGAGGAAAGAGTAGATATAAGCCAAATTTTCCATCAAATTTTTAGGACATAGCTGCACAGTATAATTCTTGGTACCAATATGTTACAACATAGTTACAAGTGGAATTTGTCGAGCTAGAGTTTCCTCAAGCTCAAGAATAATGTATAAATCTTTGTCTTATTAGGATTTTGCCACATTTTTGTCTTACGTGGTTTGGTATTTAGGAAATAATAATAAATTTAAATGTAAGTGGAAGTACAAGAGTCAAATGTGGAATATAAAGAGTCATTAGATAGAATAGAGACAAAGCAAGTCCAAGAGTCATTAGGGAAGCTCAAAGGTCACAAGGGGAGATGAAATGTTATCTCACTTATTAGAAATAAACCCTCATAACTCAAGTAAAAGGCTTGGAACTTGGGATTGGTAGCCTTGTCTTCTCAAGTCTAGCATAAGAGTGAGTATCATTATTTGGAGAAGCAAGTGGTGGCTTCATGCTCCACTATTGGGACTATTGTCATATCATTTCATTGTATACTTAGAACTTTCACATAATGATCATAAGCTCTTAGAGCCAACACACCTTCATGCATATATAATGGATATTGTAAGACTATTCTTTAAATGTTTACAATATATGTTACATCATTTACACTAATGTCAATGAGCTATTTTGTTAAATTTAGTATGTATCTTGTTTGATGTGTGTCGTACATGCTTTCATGATCATTATTATCTTGTTAACTATTTTGCAGGCTAACTAACTATTCTCCCATATACTTGTGTGTCTCTTTTAGGATAGTACTATTACTTTTCTTCTGGAGGCTCACTCTTTTCCCCTTTATGTGAAAGAACCTCTTATGCATTACAATTTATATTCCACAAAGTTTACTCACTTGTTGTCACCAAAGCTATGTGTATATCTTCTTATCTGTTTATCGCAACCAAGGCACATCTTTGAGATCAACATTATGGAATCTAGTCATATTTCCAGTTGGGGCTCCTACTCCAAATGGTGTGGGGTCTAATTTGGACTTCACATTACAGAGACCCCCTCCCCTACTGTTGGCATGTATCACCATCAACCAGATTTGGCACTAGAAGGAGGAGTAGATAGCAAGTCGAACCCATGAATTCTAGTTTCAATATTTATTCTTAAATGGATTCTTGCCATATCATAATCCTAGGATGTTTTTCTAGACTTGCAAATATAAAATTTCTCACGCAGATAATCTATAACTTGTCAAACATGAAGATTAATGGCAAGGGTGAAACAACCATTCTTGAGCACACCCTCTGCTTTCTTGAATTTTGTGATTCCTTTGAAGTTAATTGTGAGGATGTTGTTTATAGGTTGTTCATTCTCACACTTGAAGACTGTGTTAAATAATGGTGTTATATATTTCCAATTAATTCTATTCACTCTTTTGAACAACTTGTCATGGAGCTTCACTAAGCCTTTGACATGTATGATTATCAAAGTGTTTATATGAAAATTATTCACCTTATAAATCCTTGGAAGATTTTCATGATCAATTTCTTCACTTTTTTATGAGTTTTCTAAGGAAGACATAGATTGTGATTTTATGAAAGAGAAGTTTCAATATCTAGTGCAAATATCTTTTAATCCTCTTGAATCTGAATCTTGCACGAGTCTCCTAGATTTTCTTGGTCATGGAGCACTCAAAATTTCAAAGGAAGAATCTAATATTTCTTGTGGCTCTTCATCTTCTTTATCGGATGAAGAAGCCCCATGTACCAATTCTGAGTTTGGATAACTTGAAAATTAGATTGTTGACCCAATCCCATGTCCATCTTCCCCTCATAATCAAGATTTGAATTCATGTTTAAATTTCGATTCTGATTTGATTAATGATATTACTTCTTCAATATATATCTCTTTCTCTCCATCAACTACTCCATCTGATCCTCTCTATCTTAATTCACGAGTTCAACCTGTTTTATCAGCCTCTTTTGAATTTGATGAGGATCAAGTTCAAAATAATGTTGTTGAAGAACAAGAGGTTTGTGATTTCTTTCATGATGATTATGTGTGGAACTCAGATTGTGGACAAGGATTAATCATTATAGATAATATCCCACTTGATATTTCCTTTTCTTCTTCACCACCAACTCACTTTCCTGACATGTTTAATGAACCTATTACACCAATTCTTCCTCTCAATGTTTATGATCTTAATATTATTGGTTTTGATTGCAATCAAGAGTGGTGGGATATTGATTTTCAATTGAAAGAAGATAAGGTAGAATCCATTGTTCATGATCTGTCTCATTCCTCACCATTAGCATGTGAATAAGAAAAGTTTGCAACTCCTTGTACTCTAGAAAATCCTTTTTTGATTCATCTAATCATGAAGAGCCCCCAAACCTGCATGTGAAATCTGATCCTGTTAGTGGCATCCTTAATCTATTCATTGATACATCTAGTGATGATATTGCACCTTAATTTTTGATATTTCCAAGCCACTAGTGTTCGATGATTAATCGTTTGATGGTTTCAAAAATTATCAAAAAGCCGAAACACTTCAACCTTTGTTGATGGTTACATCAGGATCTTGTGATCTTGGTAAGTGTTCTGAACATGACCAGATCGATATTTCATCATGGGAAAATCTTTATGAATTGAATAAACATGTTGAAAATGAATCTCTCCTTCCAGTTTTAAGATTCTTCACCTTGTTATCATGATCCCATCGCTGAATGGTTGGAAGAGTCTTACTTGGCAATCCCATTCGCTAGTAACAAGCTTTGACCTTTCTTGACCTTTTACAAGATTGAAAGTTTGAATGAATGTACTTATGTGAGAAGTTGTCAAGATCTATATGACCATCAAGACACAATGACATATTGTTTAGCACATGATTTCTTATTATACTTTTCTGCTAATGTTTCTGGCCTTCGAGTTTTGGAACGATCTATAATGGTATATCTTTCTCTTTGTGCACTTCACTTGATAATATTTCTTACCAATCATTCCCTCGTCTGTATAGGTCATGAATTACTTTGGTGGTTGCACTGGAAATTTCATTTTACTTAAGCCTGAGCTCTCTTTTTGTTAGTTTAGGAGTAGGTTTACTTTAGTTCTCTTGCTTGTTTTGATTCGATTGTTGTTTCTTTCATCAACTTTTCATTTTACACTTGTCTTTGAGTTTGTTAATGATAAGCTTTGTATGAAATTTGTGTGGTTTGGTTTTGAACAAGTGTGGCAAAGTTCAAGAGGAAATTGAGTAACTATTAACACTTGGTTGGCTGTCAACCCACTTCTTTGTATGGGCCTTGTATCTTTTAGTCCATGATGCTTAGATGGAAAATACATTTCTTTCCCAAAGAAAACTTTAGCAAATCTAAAATGCTTGAATCTTTAATAGGGTCTTCTCCCTGAAGTTGGCCTCTTATATATTCAGTTGGTTTTAACATGTCAACGTGTTCGAGTAGAGAATGGAAAGGAGGAAACTTAAGCAAGATAACTTACCTCATAGGTATATATTTAAGAGTCTCTGTAAAAAAAGGAACAACCTCTCTTACTCATTAAATAACTCCGGATCCCTCTTTTTCCTTTGGTGATATAAACACTGATAAAATGCCAATGGGCATAAAGTTAAAGTTATAATATAAACAATGGGTGAAAGAAGACTCAAGGCTTCCTGTGCAAAGAGGTGAGGCAAGAAACTTCACGATGGTTTTGAACAAGATCACTGACAACAAAGAAATGATTTTTATTCCTTGAAATGACTCCGCTGCGATATTGAACAAGCCTACAAACAAAAGAGCAACACCAAATATGGTATTAAAATTCTGACATCTTACATTAACATTCGTATATACTCCTAACCCCTAATCAAAACAACTAAAGTTTGACTTGCTCATGAAATTTTTGGGCCGATGAAAGGAATAGAAGAAACTATATCTTTAATTAAGCTAAGTAGGAAAACTATGGTGATTGACGGGACAAAATAATACTTCCTAAAAATCTAGACTCAGTATGTCAAGTTAGGCCCAAATAGATAAGCTAGAGTTCTTCTCGAGTGTCACCAAGTCTTGTAGCTTCTACAACCCCCCTCTAGATTTTTTCCCATGCATTGATTTTCGAGCCTACCTTTAACCATAAGAATTATTGTTTCAACTTGCATCAAGTGTTATTATTGTTTTACTTAGTGTCACAATGACTCATCGTTTCATGTTAAACTTGTAATGACTTAACTATGGTTTCTCTCTAACAACTAATGGGCATCTCATGATGAAAATTAAGCCTTGTCGATAGTAGCTGCTCAACTTCTGAACCAAAACAAAGCATTTCTTTCTCTTATTAGCAATGATTGCATTTGTTTTCTTCGGAAACTGTGTAATCCTCTATCACAATAGACTACACAACTCCTTGTCAGAGTGAGATGTACAATTCCTTGAGGCATGCAGTTGCTGTGAAAGAAAATTGTGCAATCCCCTGTCTCAGTGAATTGCGCAGTCCCTTCAGCTAGTAAACTATGTAGCTCCTAGAGCTAGCCAATTGTGCACTCCTAGAAAATAGGAAGTGTGTACTCTCATGAAGCAATGTGGCACATGTTTCTATTTTGATCTGCACACATGTGTCATTCAACTGGAGGTGGCTCCTTGATTTTAGGCATGCAAACCCAAAACCCTAACCCTAATCTCATGAGTGATAATCTATAGAAGAAAGGCTCATAGAGCTCATCCTCACACTTTCCATTGTAGCTCTATCCATTCTCATGAGCACAAGGAGCATTAGATTCTATTTGCATTATTTTTTGGGTAAGTTTCTAAACTGTCACTTTTTTGCTTCTTTTGCTTTCACTTTTGTCGCTTTTATGTTTCCAAGTGTCATTTTTCCTCGTTTTTCTTTTAAAAAGTGTCGTTTCTATGATTATTAACTTATACAAGTGTTATTTCATCCTTTTGAGGTTGTTTTCAAGTGTTGCATCACATTCTTCGTCCTTTTGCCTACTAGTAGTTATTGTTGTTGGGTGTATTTATGCATGCATGTCCTTCTCTTTTCAATATCTTGTTTGCTCAATGTTCGTGACTGGTTTGAATGATTGTCGGGCCAATGCACACCCTGCTCTGTTTAGTTAGAATATATTGATTTTTCCCTTCTTCCAAATAAGACTGCACAATCTTCAAGCACATCTTCCATCCTCAACTGTGCATTGCGCAATATCTTTCAGTAAAATCCTTTCTTTTCCAGCTGTAACTATGCACTTTGCGATCACTGGGCTTCCAAGCTATGCATTGCACAATCATAGTTAGCAAAGGATCCTCGTTTTCCTTTGAAACTGCAAACTGTGTAGTCAAGGTCCTTTTCTCCCAACAAAAATTTCACATGGAGAAGATCCAGTCCACAGTCTAGCTCCCTTCTAAACAAGAACCGCACAATCCTCCTTCAAAATATATGTATTTCACATTTCTAGTACTTAGTCTGCCCATATTGTGCCCAACATTGAACAATCTCTTTTCTCAGTGACTATTTTCTGCATGTAAGTTGGTTGTTTAGCTAATATCTCGCAGAACTAACTTGTTATTGCCATGAGTGCATCTATTTTAATAGGTACTACACATCCAAGATACATTAGTATTTCATCTTCCAACAACACCATGCCTCGAAAGAAGGGATCATCCAAGGAGGTCACAAAAATCAGTAATGAAGAGGCCATTGAAAATAGCTTGACATGAGTTCTTATCTTGTTATATGCCCAATGCTTTATCAACGAAGACACTATTATTACATGACTCACTATCAAAGATGTATTCAATTCAAATGAGTTCATAGAATATCTGGAGGATGAGGAAGCCTATGGGAACATCAGGAGATCAAGGTTCTACAAAGTGACTTGCAGGTATCTCGTGCTACCATGTGTCGATGTCATCAAGTGGATATTACAGGGTCTAGATACTAAGAACATGGTGTTGAGCATTGTCAATGGATAGAAGCTTGACACTTATCAACCACATGATATTCACCTGTATTAAAACTTTCTCAAGATGGATAAACACTTAGATTCTCAATTCTATGCACCTTGGAGTTATCTAAATACCAAAGAAGTGATCAAGTCATGGTGGTGGGAACCAACTAAATTTTTCCAAAAGCCTGACAATACATACAAAACCAAGTCTCCAATAGAAATTTACTAGTACTTGATGGCTATGTGCTGAAGGATCTATGGATAAAGGAATATTGAATCCTTCCCCTAAGGATGGATCTACATGTTGTATATAATTTTCACATAAGGGAAGGTATTCAATTGGTCACATCTATTATCCTAGCAGTTGTAGATCAATTTGAACAACGCGAAAAAACCACCTTAAGGCAAGAAACCATAGTTTTACATGTCTAATTTAACATTAATTTAAATGAGAGTGCCACTTACCTAGCCTAATAATCATGATTTTAATTAACTAAATGTTACTTGAATGAATACTGCTTACCTGTTTACCTGTGGTCGAAGTAGGCTTACCGCAACAAGGTTTTGGGGACGACTCTCCACCCAACCGTAGGCTCAATTGTGCAACGTCTTGCTACAACTGGCCACCCCCGAGCCCTCAATCAACATTCTACTGCCAGTGACTCCTAGGTCTTAGTATACCATTCTCCCAAGAGAATGAAAGACAGAATCTCGGAAAGATGGAATGCCGGAATGCCTCTCATCTTCCTCACCATCTATTAAATAGAACAACATTGGAAGGGGAACCACATGCACACACTCCATGTGTCTACATGCAACTTTCTTTTGATTTTTAGCTTTCTTGTTTTATTTCTTTACTTTTCTTTTGATTTTTTAGCTTTCTTGTTTTATTTCCTTCTTTTTGATAGTTTTCTTGTTTTATTTCTATTTATTCTGATTTAGAGTTTTAGTATAGTTATTACTATTTTTATTTATTTTCTTGTATATTTTTAAATTCATTTATTATTTATGATTTATTATTTTTATTATTTATTATTAAGTGATTTATTATTTATTATTTATATTATTATTATTTATTTGTATTATTTATTATTTATTATTTTTATTATTTATTATTATATTATTATATTATTATTTTTATTATTTATTATGTATTATTAAGGGAAGGGATATTACATACTCTCCCCCTTTAAGGAACTTCGTCCCAAAGTTATGTTGAATTATGTATTATGTATTGTTTTTTATTATTTATTATTTTATTTACTTCCTGTTTCCAACACCCTCTGCTGAACTAGTATAACTAGCAGGCATCGAAAGTCCCCAACACCCCGGGAAATCTCAAGGAATCTCTGTCCTTTTTCCCACTTTCAGCACCAGGCTAAGCCTGACCCGGTCTTTATCCTAGTCCAAGGCTGGCCCCAAGGCTCACGCCTGACTCAGACCTCATCTGCCCCAAGGCAGGCATCCGGTCCGGTACTCAATGACCCCGGGCATCTGGCAAGGCTAGCCCACTCCCTCCACAACTACTAAGGCGCACAGCCCCAGGCATCAAAGTCTTATACAACCCTTCCAGACTTCGGCATCCCAATCCAATAACAGGCACCAAGCTTAGAACATCAGGCACTTGGCCTCCTCAAGATGGTCTCATAGCTCTTCAAGAGCTATCCATCAAGAGCTATACACAAGACAAAGGAACCACTGGCATATGTAGTGTTGATTGAGTTTGTCCCTAGCTCATATGGTGTTACTTATTCTCTCTCATGCGTATGGGCTCACACGAGATCATTGAATAAACCGGCCCGTTCGGCCCATTTTTGGAGTCCTGTGAATCATCACACCTCAACATGCAACCAATGCATTCGCTATACCATCATAGTATCATAGAAAATAATCCGCTTGCCAAGTCTTGCATGTCATCATGAGAACATTTATCATTATTAATCGCAAAAATAATGAACTGCATGCTCATGCATGTCATAAATTTGTATGCAACTATCACATGCTTCACCTCATGAAATACCATCATAAGTTATAACATCAACATATTTGCATCAAAGATATATCATGACTTCACGTAATAAATGAAACACATGTCAGTATACATCTTATCATAACATCATGATCTCTATGAATATCATACCCATTATGAGCATTCAACATTGTTATAATAACAGATAAATAGAAGCATCACATATACCCTCATACCATCACATCATGAAACATCATTAATATGATAACCGTCTCAATACTTATCAAATATAGAACAATAATGCACTTTAAGCATTATTATCATGAACTGATTTCATTTAATTATATAAACAATGAATACTAACTATGAATTAAGATTATTCAACATCCCTCTAAGGTCTATGTTATCTCATGAATACTATTATTGTCATGTTTTCATCAAGATACCAATTGCTTTCCAATATTCATTTTCACTTCTTTCAACTAGGAAGTTGACAATTCATTAAGTACATCGTGAGCCTCATCAGCTTTGAAATTTAATCTCTTGTCATATTTTCTTCCTTCCTCAATATATTACTAGCCTTACAACATTCCTTAAATTATTAATATTGGATTTTACATCAATTCACACCTTTGCCTTATTGTCTCATTATATTCATCCTTAGTTAATCATTTGAAGTCCAAAGCCACTATCATCCACAAAAATGTTTCATATGCTTGGTGTGCTTGGTAACTCCTTCCATTTCCCATGGTAAAACTTGATAAATTCTTTTGCAAAAGCCTCAGTATCATGAATCCAGTACATCCTCTATTAATTGATTTTCTCTTCTCTTATCAATTTATGTGTAGTCCTTCTCAAGGTTTCATTATATAATTCTTTTTCCTAGGCTTCATGTTTGGTGTTTAATATTAGTCTGCATAGTCTATATCGTTTTCCCACAATTAATCATCATTTTCATCCTAGTTTATCACTTGACATTCTCATCAATTACAAGTATTCTCAACTTCCAATTTAGACACTTCAACTTTGTAGGTCATCATTATGACCCTTACCAATCATGTTGCTCAATCCACTCATTAACATCTTAGGAACAATGTCATAACATCTTGAATTCTATTCTATATGCACTTTAAATACATTCTACATCCACTTTAAATACTTCCCACATAAAACTCCAAATTCTTTATGGATTCTATATTGTACTAATATTTTCCCTTTAATAAGAAAACATGATAATTAATAAGTCATAGTAATCATCACCCCATACTTTCATCATAAATAAGTTTGAAAAGTTTCCTTTGGATTGATCCTCATCTCATTGGAATATAAAAATTTTAAACACTTCCAATCTTCCCCTATTTCATTAAGTTTCCACAATGCATCATTCTAAAGATGTGCCTCTTAAGAAATGCAAGCATAAAAATCTTAGTGACAATGCAATTCATATACCCATACGTAGAGCCATGATTTGCTAGTTTTTTATTCTGCCACTTTCGTGACATTGCCTACTTAATATGGGTGGAGCTGCCAAAAGAAATTAGCCGAAGGAGTAAATGGCAGTAATCTGCTCAAAAGAAATTAGCCGAAGGAGTGAAATTTCCTTGGAGAGAAACTCCCATCTTGAAGAAGTAAGACAAAAAAGGAGAAAACCGTTTGTGAGGGTGATAGCCTTACTGCCACATGGAAGGCATGAGATCCAGTAGGAGAAGAATGTGAGGGGGAAATATGCATAAGAAGACCTGTGTTTACTTATGGGAAGGAATATTAAAACCCAGGTGAATCTAATCCCTTTGATAAACGGGAGAACAAAATCCAAGTACTTTTAGATATTGTAAAGATGGAAGATGAAGATCATCTGAGTTGAGCAAATATCCAGAAGTAAATAAACAAGAAAGTTCAGCCTTGGAGAAGAACAGGAATGCAACAAGGGCAAAGGATAGTTGCTCCGCCCGTGAAGTCATTGACAAATCAAAAAGATCTGGTCTTGAGATAAGAATTTTGGAACAGGTAAGAGATATGGTAAATGCAGAATAATAACTTTCAGTCACTAGTACATTAGGAGTAAATTAACCTGTCTAACAAACTAATATTTACAGCAACATAAAATAAGAACAAGCTAGAGGATAGATAAGAAGTAAAAGGATTCTGCCAAGGTCGTAATTTGTGATCTTTTGAGAATAGCTTGGAGTCTGGACAATTTATTTTAATCTGTAAGAGGTAGACGTGCAGGTCTCTGGATACTTCTGTAATAGGAGAAAACAATGCACCTTCTATCTCTTCGACTGATCAATTTTGACTCCAATAATCTACTAAAAACCAAAGCTAACAAATGGGCATTGTTTGTAAATGAGATAATCCACATGAATTGAAATTGTAAACAGTAAATCAAAATTATTTCACACTGTATAGACAGATCCCATGTGAATTAAAATTGTATCCAATAAACATAGCTGATTTTGAAATTGCATATACAGAGCCGGGAGCCAACCTAATTTGAAATGTAATGGAAGAAACCAAATGAACCACATTGTATTTAATGGAATGATTCCAGATGTGAATGAATTAAAATTCTATAGAATCAGACCAGGTGATTTTTTTATTTTATACACACGACCGAAATGAATTAAAATTGCGTATAGGGTTTAGTTGTTTTTCAAGAAAAGCTGCGAGTTGCATCCTTCCAACATAAATTCAATGAAAATAGGCATGCTTACTATGCATTGCAAATGCTTTCCTCTGGCTCTGGCCTTGGAGACGAATATAATTTTCCAAACAGGGACAAACCTCTAAACTAAATATCTGCAACCGATGGGATTCCAGAGAACATTCCAAACAGGAACTTCCAAATCCAAATAAATAGAAAAGCTCGGATAACATTCGTAATAGCGGAGCAATGGAGTTCTTTAATTGATGAATTTTATTATGGATTCACTTTGAGTTTGAAGAGCACAGGTCACCGGATCTAATTTTCTCCGTTCCGTTCGTTAGTTAATAAATTTGAAGGAAAAAAAAACAGAAATGTTTAATACTTCTTTAATTCAATGTTATCATACTCTTCAGGCCCTTGACAGAAGGGATGTAATGATGGGAATGCCGATAGTGAGCCGCAATGGTGGCGAAGTCACAATGTATTTTGAGACCCCAGTTCGAGTCCCCGCAACGTTCAAGTGTAAAATTATATTTCGGTAATGATTTGCATTGTGTTATTTTTTTTTAAAATAGAATCAACATCTTAGACAATTTTAGAAGTACTCTCGGAAATACTCAAATTATATAAACTTAAAACTACAAATTTCTCAATTTCTAGTTAAAATTCACAAACAAATCCATAAAAAAATATAAAATAAATTGCAGCCATTATACTACTGAATACTATTGTTATTATTAAATGCATGAACCTGTGGCGAATACTGAATATAAACTGGAGAACATCAAGAGAGGAAAAAAAAACGAATGAGATTATGGTGATGAAGTCATTGGTGGCACGGTAACTGAAAATGGAGTACTGTGTTAGAAATCTGCAGTTTCTAAATCCTAATGTGACCCGAATAAAGCGTTAAAAGCGTTAAAAGCATTAAAGCATTAAAGCGTTGAATTGGTATATGATGGACGTACCAGATTAAGAGTTAAAAAATATAAAAGGATTGGGTCCTCTCTCCCCCTGAGACAGTTGCATTCTTCTCCATCAAGAAGCGCATGAAGAAACAGGGCTAGAAAGAGAAACCGAATTCTGAAGAAGAGGAACAGTCAGGAGTCAGATCAAAGTAGATGGCAGCCATTACATCTTCCGCTGTTAACTAAGGTATGTCATCTATCATATTATGTTTGTGAAATATTCGGTATTGATGATCTTTGGGCTGTGAATGGAAATTTTACATTTGGTATCAGAGCCACAATCAATAACTGAATATTTCCTATGATTGCAATTGATCTGTTCTCTCATGATGTTAATCAAATCCTGCGCATGCTTCACAACGAAGTTAGTCAAGATGATTGAGCCTTCGGGAAATTGTGGGGGTTTCATGAAATGAAACAAATCCACCGCAAGCAATATCGAAATCCACAATCGAACCATGCAATGGATTCGATCCTCTGACCTCTGATTCTTAAACCCAAATCCTTCCTGCCGGTTCGTTCTTAAAGGTACCCATTAAATGCCAATGTGTCAATGGAATCCGGAAGTCTACGTCCACTGTGTACACTGTCCAACCCATTGATACCCTGCGCGGCATTGCGTATTCGGTGTTTGGGGGCTTGGTGACATGGGGACCTTTGATGTTGTTAGGTCTTCGAATGAATGTTTCACCGTGAAGTGCGATTTAAGGCATGCCCTCACTGATAGGATGATAGGCTCAATGCTTAAAATAATTGGTATGGGACCAGATTGAGGCCGCCAATATTGGGTGTTTAGAAATGCATGATCCTTGGGAAAATGTAAAACAGATTTTACATCGAAGTCCAGCAAGCTTGGGAAGAGTACGCCAACTCCCATGGCCATTCTTTTGAATGTAATTGACCAAAATCTTGTCATCCTCACGAGTCCAGGGAACTTTCTTTAATACTTTTAGAGTTTTATGTCTTTCGCTGAGTTGCATGGCAGTCGAGTTTTATGTATACAAACTATGTGTGTGTTTGCATGACACGTCACCAATTTCGTTCCGTAGATTGAATGAACCAGTAGAAAACATTAATCCTTTAAAGAGACGAGGAATTATAATTAATGTTTTTTCTGGTAAATGGTAAAAATCAAGGCACAGAGTTAAGATTTTAGCTTTATGCGTAAATCTTTATTAAAAGATTGAGTTGTTGAGACATGAGATCAACGCGTAAGTGTTTGATGGGAAAATTAAGATTTTAGATTCCCGTGTAAATCTTTGATTAAGCGAAAAGATTATTCCATATAACACTCAATTTATATGTATATATGTGATAAAGCTACATCACGGGTTTCTTTACATGCTGTGTTACGTTATTTATGTGGTACATTGATACTTTATTAATAGCTTTATTTACACATTAAGGATGGTGTGTATATATATTTTTAAGAGGGAAAATATATATTTTGATATTTTATAGAAAATCAATTTACACATTAAGAAGGGTGTGTATATATTTTGATCAATAATCAGAGTTTTTAGGGTCTTTTCGTGCATCATTTACTGTTTTGGCTTTGCACGATTAAAGTTTACTGGTACAAAATAATTGTTTGAAATTTGGGCATAAAAGTAATTGCTCTATGACTAAATGAGATTTATGATTTTGTTAATCACCAAAGTGGTCAAAATCAGAATGATGTTTTGCATAAGGTATGTGTTATAAATTATTTATGCACATGAGATTTATGATTTTGTTAATCACCAAAGTGGTCAAAATCAGAATAATCATTTAGTGCATAAGTGACATAATGATTATTGATAGAAATTGCCAGTTATAATAATACCAATTAAAAACTGGCGTCACTAATGATAGAACCTGAGAACTTACCCAAAGGAAAGTCTTGTTCTATAACTAGTTGACATGATGAGGGTTGATAGATATTTTGATTAAATAAATATTGATCATCCAAAGATGTCAGTTCTATTTAATTGAATATATTTATTACCTACTTATGTTTTGGTATTTAATTATGTTAAGTATAAGATAGTATCTACCCAAAGGAGTGCTATATTATACTATTATGTCTACATCTGAATCGTGTTAGTTATGAGCTTATAGTTATTTCATTTTTTGATTTTTTGAATCAAATTTAGTTGAAGTTCCTATTAATACATGGTGGCTTGATACTGGTGCTACAACTCATGTTTCCAACAATATGCAGGGATTTCTTACGATCCGAACCATAAATCCAAATGAAGATCGTTTTCTCTTTATGGGAAACGGAATGAAATCTTCAATTGAAGGCATTGGGACTTATCGTCTAATTCTAGAAAGTGGATATGTATTAGACTTATACAGTACCCTTTATGTACCTTCATTATCTAGAAACCTTATTTCCGCAAGTAAATTGGATATTTCTGGTTTTAGATGTATGATTGGATCTGGTTGTTTTGATTTATATAAGAATACTGATAATGTTGGTTCTGGTATTCTAATTGATGGTTTATATAAATTGAAACTGAATGACACTTATGCGAATTCCTTGTTGAATATAGTAAATAATGTTGGATGTAAACGTAGCATGTTGAATGAAAATTCTGCCTTCTTGTGGCATAAACGACTAGGTCATATATCCAAAGAAAGAATGATGAGATTAGTAAGTAATGAAATTTTGTCAAATTTGGACTTTAGTGATCTAGAATTATGTGTGGATTGTATTAAAGGTAAACAAACCAAACATAATAAGAAAGGAGCCACTAGAAGCAGCCAGCTTCTTGAAATAATACACACTGATATTTGCGGACCTATGGACACTCCAGCCTTTAATGGAGAAAAGTATTTCATCACTTTCATTGACAATTTTTCCCGTTATGGTTATGTCTATTTGCTTCATGAAAAATCTCAATCTGTGAATGTCCTTGAGACGTTTGTAAAGGAAGTTGAGAGGCAATTAGATAAAAGGTGAAAATCATAAGGTCTGATAGAGGTGGTGAATATTATGGTAAATATAATGAGTCAGGCCAGTGTCCAGGTCCATTTGCAAAATTCCTCGAAAGTCATGGCATATGTGCGCAATACACAATGCCAGGTACACCACAGCAAAATGGTGTAGCAGAAAGGCGCAATAGGACATTAATGGATATGATTAGGAGTATGATGTCAAATTCTACACTACCTAAGAATTTGTGGTCGTATGCTCTCAAAACCGCTAATTATTTGTTGAATAGGATTCCTAGTAAAGCTGTTCAAAAGACTCCTTTTGAGTTATGGACTAACAGGAAACCTGGCTTAAGACACCTGCATGTTTGGGGTTGTCCAGCGGAAGCGAGAATTTATAATCCACATGAAAAGAAATTAGATTCTCGAACGATCAGTGGGTATTTTTAGGTTATCCTGAGAAATCTAAAGGGTATGTGTTTTACTGTCCTAATCATAGTCCAAGAATTGTAGAAACTGGTAATGCAAGATTCATTGAGAATGGTGAAGTCAGTGGGAGTACTAGAAGAAAAATAGTAGAAATAAAGGAAACAAGGGTAAATGTTACATTGCCTAGAATAGTTCCTCCATCTACTATTACCCCAAATGTTGTTCCAGCTGTTGTAGAACAGCATGATGATAATGAACAACATATAAATGAAGAAGTACTTCCTGAAGGAAATGACTTACATAATGCTGATATGCATGAACCACAACAAGTAGCATTAAGAAGACCTCAAAGAAATCGTAGGTCAGCTATTTCTGATGATTATGTGGTTTATATGCAAGAATCAGATTATGATATTGGAATCAATAAGGATCCAGTTTCGTTTTCACATGCTGTAGAAAGTAAAGAGTCAAAGGAATGGATTAATGCTATGAAAGAAGAAATGAAATCCATGCAACAGAATGAAGTTTGGGATCTCGTTGAGTTACCACATGGCTGTAAAAGAGTCGGATGTAAATGGGTTTTTAAAACCAAACACGACTCTAGTGGTAATATCGAACAGTATAAAGCTAGACTTGTTGCTAAGGGTTACACTCAGAAAGATGGTGTTGATTACAAGGAGATATTTTCTCCTGTTTCGAAAAAGGACTCACTAAGAATAATAATGGCATTAGTAGCTCATTATGATTTGGAGTTGCATCAAATGGATGTGAAAACAGCCTTTCTGAATGGAGATCTTGATGAGGATGTTTATATGGATCAACCTGAGGGTTTTTCTATAGAAGGTAAAGAACAATTGGTGTGTAAACTTAAGAAGTCAATATATGGGCTTAAACAAGCATCCCGGCAATGGTATATTAAGTTCAATACCATTATTACATCTTTTGGTTTTAAGGAAAATACGGTTGATCACTGTATATATACCAAAAGGATCAGTGGGAGCAAGTTTATTTTTCTGGTCCTTTATGTTGATGACATCTTGCTTGCTGCAAATAATTTAAGTATATTGCATGAGACTAAGGAATTTCTCATGTGATTGGATATAGCGATTCAGATTTTGCTGGATGCATCGATGCTAGAAAATCGACTTTTGGTTACCTGTTTATGTTTGCTCAAGGTGCCATATCATGGAAAAGTGCGAAACAGACTATCGATGTTTCATCCACTATGGAGGCAGAATTTGTGGCATGTTATGAAGCCACAATTCATGCATTATGGTTGCGGAACTTTATTTCAGGACTTGCGGTTGTCGACACCATTAGCAAGCCGCTGAAAATTTATTGTGATAACTCTGCAGCAGTATTTTTCTCAAAAAACGACAAGTACTCTAAAGGTGCCAAGTATCTTGTTGTGAAAGATGAGGTTCAGAAACAAAGAGTGTCAATCATGCACATCAGGACAGAACTTATGATTGCAGACCCTTTGACGAAAGGGTTACAACCAAGACAATTTAAGGAACATGTTCAAAGAATGGGTCTTGGTTGTATTTGTAATAATTGATGTGTGACATTCTGAGCTCTTTTATGTGTTTCTGATATACAATTATGTGTCTCTTGTTTTAATGAAGCAGTACGTATTTTATGTAATTTTAAACAAGAAAGAGTCTTATAAAGATATTATGTTTAATCATTATGATATAAGACATTATGTGGACCATTATGTTGTTTTATATAAATTATGAGTATGAATTGATGGATTGCTGGTATTGTAGTATATGGAAGGAAATGCATTGAATTAATAGTGCACAACCGCCATAACTCTCAGCAATTTATCATAGTATGATGTTCAACGCTTAATATTATGAATAGTCGGGTCAAGTGGGAGAATGTTAGAAATCTGCAGTTTCTAAATCCTAATGTGACCCGAATAAAGCATTAAAGCGTTAAAAGCGTTAAAAGCATTAAAGCATTAAAGCATTAAAGCGTTGAATTGGTATATGATGGACGTACCAGATTAAGAGTTAAAAAATATAAAAGGATTGGGTCCTCTCTCCCCCTGAGACAGTTGCATTCTTCTCCATCAAGAAGCGCATGAAGAAACAGGGCTAGAAAGAGAAACCGAATTCTGAAGAAGAGGAACAGTCAGGAGTCAGATCAAAGTAGACGGCAACCATTACATCTTCCGCTGTTAACTAAGGTATGTCATCTATCATATTATGTTTGTGAAATATTCGGTATTGATGATCTTTGGGCTGTGAATGGATATTTTACATACTGCACATAATGGATAAATTCTAAAGTCAAATTGTAGGAAAAGATTATAACAACATGAAACATACAAAGTCAATTCTAATTTATAAATTCTCATATTTATCTCTAGAAAAGATGCAAAATTCATGTATCACACTAACTCAGCAAAGTAAAAATCTGAAATATAATTCATGTATCACACTAACTCAGCGAAGTAAAAATCTGAAATATAATTCATATATCACACTAATAAAAATCTGAAATATTCTCTTTTGCCTTCGATCCTGGTAACAAATTTGAAATATTTTGTTTTACCCTTTTTTTGAATTACTTCCCAATCAACAATTGTGGTAACACTCATTAATTCTATCATGTAAGTGAACGGGATCCATGTAATTCAACACTAATATTGCATATTGTAACACTGATTAATTCTACCATGTGAGTGAATAGGTTCCATGTAATTCAACTAATATTGCATTTTGTGTGCCAGTGAAGCATTCAAATTACTCATAGTAAAAAAATAGAATTTCAAATATACAAACATTATTTATCCTTAAAAAATATTCAAATGTGTAAATGAACAAAGTCTAAACCAACAGCCAATCAATTCAATATTCTAAGCAAATCTAACCCCTGCTTTACACAGAAAAAGAAAAAAAACAGCTTAAAATAATTCCTAATTCCTCACTTCGTTTGTGCACGGAAAGACTTCCAAACATCAAAACATCCCTCAATGTAACAGCAAAATTAAAAACAAAGCACACCCATAAGAACATTGTGCCACGTATCAACAAAATGATGGAATATAATACTTCGGTTAGCAGCTTCTTCGGTTCGCTTTAGGTCCTACTCTTTTAAAAAAAGAGTTAGGTCTTACCGTTAAAAAAAAGAGTTTACGGTTAAAAAAAAAAGAGTTATAGGGCATAATAGAGAAAGCAGATGCTACAGCTCCTATATGGCAAGTTTCTTTACATCTGCAACTATAAAATAATTTCTTCAAAAGTGCAAGTGCATTAATCCTATGTCTTACGTTGAAAAAGAAAAAATTACAAAATGACATCTATTATCATATCAAAACGTTCAGGACATCCTCTGTTCTACAGGTTATACCTGGGACCATTGATAGATTAGACGCATCCCTAGTGAGGTTTGGAGCTTTTGTATGTGAACTGTGAGTAGCTAGCTTGATTATAATAAACCACAAATACAGATTTAGTGAGGCACGTGTAATCCATGCTTATATTAAATATTAAAACTAAATATAATAAACTAGAAATACAGATTATGGTCATATTAAATATTATGACAGGACATCGTTTTCATAAGTCAGGAAAATGCGTTCTAAAAATAATTCAAACCAGACCCCACATCAGGGCCACTTGCCTTATCAATCAAACAAAACAACCATGCAAACCTGCACGATGCGATGTGAAGCTATTTGTCATTAGGAAACGAAACACACCATGGAACCAAGATCGCTTTCATAGTACTCTTCACACCAATGATATGCTAAGTTGATCGTTTATGACTGCAATCAAACCAGCTCAATATTCATCCGAATTGTTGTAGCACTTCAGCGTATTCCTCACACAGGTTGCATCAGCCATGGACAGATTATGCATCGGTCTTTCACAGGCTGCCATTGCATGAACTCACAAAGCCCAATCTATAGCACTCAGAATTCCAAGTTCACAGACTACCCCACAGTTAGCATCACAAGATCCACTAGCTTTAACTTATATTGAATCAAATTGCAGCAGTATGCATTCCAGGCCTTCGTTCTCAACTCTTTGTATTTTTGACAAATTAATCCAATCAAGTCAAGACCAAATCGCCCAAGTGTCGTAGGCTAGATCACCAGTGACCTCATAAAAGGAATAGAAACAGTGTTACGCATTCACATAGTGCGTTGATGGTTTATTAAACAAATATTTGTCCATATTACGTGTGATCAAGACCATTGAAAAAAAAAAACCCCTAATATATGACCTACTTCACCAACGAATGACCCAACAAAAGATATCAAGTATTAAATCTCACAATTTACGGTACCTCGTAAGGATCATCAATACCAGTTCTTTATAAAACCCCAAACCAAGGATCAAAAGGGACCAGGTTGCATGGAAAACATTTCTTCACAGGATCAGTATCATATGATGATGCAGGAAAGTTTTCAACCCAACACAGGTAAAGCAATTGACAGGGAACTTAACAGCAAATCTTCCAAGCGTGTCCTACCCTCTTAGCATTGCATATTTCTGATCTTTTGAATTTGTCTCTCATGGATTTCAACCTGCTAGACATCTCTTGTTAACCACCTCCTTTATCAAATCCGATAATTAAGTCGCAAACAGCTATATAATGGACATGGTTGGTCACTAACAGAACAAATTGTATGTCACTATGCTAGATGATTTGAACTCTATATACTGATAGACCGAATCTGGGATGCTCTGAGAGATGGATCTTTAGGTTGGACGAATTTTGGAACCGTTGTGAAAAGATCAGGCAGGATTTAGGTACAGTGCCTACACCATTTATCATATCTTAACACTCATAGCCATCACCGAAGAAAGAAAGGACTACTAGAACTAAAATATATAGTTACTTCGCTGGACACAATACCCAATACCCAGCATTGGACCCAATACCCAACCGTCTTCTATTCTAGAGGATTCACGAATGGGAAGTTGCTGAAGATTCAGTAATTCTTATTGAAGACACTCAATAAGAGAGTGGTTGGTCAAGTCCAGATTCTCTCAAGAATGCCTAAGATATTCAGAGCACTATTGACCTAACAAAGCTCTCAACTTTCCCCGACTCTGTTCCGATTCAGCATAGATAAAGTGGAGCAACTTATATCTACCTTAAGGAGGAGCAATGGATGTATACTCACTGGTGTGATCGTTGCCATTCTGTACCTTTTTGATGACATTATACCTTCATATTTTGATCGTATTGTGTGATACGTATGGTCTACAGGTGAGAAAGACAAAGATCAGGGCTTTCGAGATGCCCAAGAAAGAAGCTCAGGCAACCAACGGCTGTCTGCCAAGTGGCAACGTCCTCGGGCTATCAAGTGCCTCCGCAATTTTGCCGTCGATTTGATCTAATGTCGAGGTGGAGGAGGCGGCTTTTACAAGAATAGAGAAAATAAGAGGGGTTTTATTAATACTTTTCATGCAAAATGAGATTGAAGTTTGGCTGGATCACAATAAGCACAAGCTCTCTACAGTAATCATCAACATGCTTCGGCAGCATCTCTACCAATACCTTTTCTGCCAGCACTATGAAGCATAGACGGATGTACGGAATCAAGTAATAAATCCATAATATGTACAGGATAAGATTTGCAGTGGAAATTACTCATACCTTTTCTGCCAGCACTATGAAGCATAGACGGATGTATGGAACCAAGTAATAAATCCATAATATGTACAGGATAAGATTTGCAGTGGAAATTACTCATAGGAATGACTTTAAAATAAACACCTTCAAAATATAACTAGGCTACAAAAATTTACATGTATAGCAAGAGTTTGTAGAAGAAAAAAAAATATGCGGCCTCCGGAAGTACCCATCCTGTCTTTCAAAACAAGTCAAGTTAAAAATTCCAACAAAATAATTTTTTTTCTCTAAGATGCCCATAGGCCCTAAGGGTTGAGCCAAAGCTATACCATATGTAACAGTCCAAAATTAAAAATATCTAATTTAACATTAATTTAAATGAGAGTGCCACTTACCTAGCCTAATAACCATGATTTTAATTAACTAAATGTTACTTGAATGAATACTGCTTACCTATTTACCTGTGGTCGAAGTAGGCTTACCGCAACAAGGTTTTGGGGACGACTCTCCACCCAACCGTAGGCTCAATTGTGCAACGTCTTGCTACAACTGGCCACCACCGAGCCCTCAATCAACGTTCTACTACCAGTGACTCCTAGGTCTTAGTATACCATTCTCCCAAGAGAATGAAAGACAGAATCTCAGAAAGATGGAATGCCGAAATGCCTCTCATCTTCCTCACCATCTATTAAATAGAACAACATTGGAAGGGGAACCACATGCACACACTCCATGTGTCTACATGCAACTTTCTTTTGATTTTTAGCTTTCTTGTTTTATTTCTTTACTTTTCTTTTGATTTTTTAGCTTTCTTGTTTTATTTCCTTCTTTCTGATAGTTTTCTTGTTTTATTTCTATTTATTCTGATTTAGAGTTTTAGTATAGTTATTACTATTTTTATTTTTATTATTTTTATTTATTTTCTTGTATATTTTTAAATTCATTTATTATTTATGATTTATTATTATTATGATTTATTATTAAGTGATTTATTATTTATTATTTATATTATTATTATTTATTTGTATTATTTATTATTTTTATTATTTATTATTTATTATTATATTATTATTTTTATTATTTATTATGTATTATTAAGGGAAGGGATATTACATAGGTACTTACTAGACGAAATATGTGCTCACCAGGAATTACTAAGTCTATATTGGAAGTGGACCCCTAGAGAGCTCCATATCCATCTGTATTGCAAATTGTTGTTAGAACACTGATACAAAGGAGTGTATGAGAAACTTGTTGATCACTTCTTCAAGGTTTTGTATCAGATGATATTTGAGGAATAAGATCCTTGCATGTCCCATGAGGTTATGAAGGCTTTGAAAAAAGTAGTAGATTGGTTTGCTTCACCTGATGGAACATACCTCAAAGTATATGGTTTTGAGAAACCTCCACATATTTTTCCAAAGTATGTGACAGATAAGGTAGTCATGCAGGAAGTTACTTATAAAATTAACATAGGTCTTTCTTAGTTGATGCAGAAGAAGAAAGAGGCACCCTAGCCTTTCTTTCCACTATAAGTGGGATCCTATGAGCTAAATAGCTTAAAAGTCATAGAAATAGAAGAAGAAGAAATTAAAATCCTTAGGTCCAGTGAGATGAACTTTCACATGTATGATCCCAGAGGAGTATGTAAAAGACATTGTGCTAAGTTGCATTTTTCTTGGGCTTCAGTCTTATTCCAAGATAGAGGAAGAGAAGATAAAGAATTCTTATCATGCTTCCTGACCACATGCATCAGAAAATGAGGTGGGCCCTTCCAGCACAGTACATGATTAGAATGTTGTTCAAGAAGAAAAGTAGCAATAAGTGCCCACTCTAGTTAATATTAAGTACAAGAGGAAATTTGTGCATAATTTAGAAGAGGGGAAGAGCCAAAAATTCAAAGCAGATCCCATTATTATGAGAATGACCATTGTAGTAGAAAAGAGGATAAAGAAATCATAATAATTAAATAGGAATTAGTAGGAAGAAGAGAAGAGGAAGGAGGAGGAATGAAAGCAATAAGAGGGAAAGAAGAACAAGAAAGGAAAGAAAGAGAATACATGTAGTTACAATAAGAACTAAGAAAGAATCTTGAAGAAGAATCCCTACAAAAGCAACTTGAGGAAGAATGACATAAACAACTTGAGGAATAACAATAGAAACAATTGATGGATGAAGAAAGCAGGAAAAGGCAGGATGAGAAATTTGTAAGAGAAATAGAGGAGCAGATTCAGTCCCAAGAAATAGAGGTTGAATGGGAGGAGGAAAATAAAGAGGCTGACATTGTGCCCATTGCAAAACAAGCCAATAGTTAGCCTTCACATCCTCTTACTGGTGGCTACAACCCATTTAGCGAAATTGGAATATCTCCTCCAGATGATGATATGGTTATGGATATTTCCAACTTGACCTTCAATCAACTCAAAAACAAAGTAGTACCCGAAATGTTGAAATATTTTCCTAATGACCTAGTTCATCATGTTTCCATTCATAGAGATAGGGTGATTGTACCTGATACCAAGAAGAATCTGAGGACAATCGCAACAACATATTTAGCCTTTGCAAGAGTTGAAAAAGTAAACACATATTTCTTGATGGAGGAAACTAAATAATTGGAAAAGGAGCTAGTTACTGCTAGAAACATATTGATCATCTCCAAGCTAAGAACCAAAGGTTGTCTTCCACCAATTATCACTTGAAGGAGCTACAAACAAAAATATATGATGAAATCTAATCACTGGGAGACACCATGAGACAATTGTATGAAGAGATTATCACTCTTCACAAGGTGGTAGTGCCCTTGCATGCAATGAAAAAATGATCATGAGAGAATGTGAAAGTACTGAAGGTGATCCATGCAACCATCAACAAGATGCAGGAATGGGGCACCAAGTATAGGAATGCATCATCAAATTTGGCCAAAAAAACAAGACATGAAGTAGAGTGGGAAAGTGTTGAGGTTAGAATGATTTTATAGAGTAACAAGCAACTTGGTACATATGTGGTCAATACTATAACCACCTATTCACACTATACCATAGTTTGGAATCCTTGGTTAGATTGAACAAGCTTCCTTTTATTGCAACATTTACATAAACAAAGGGAATAAATATTATCATGCAAGAGATTCAAAAATACTTGAACAATTTTAGGTAGGTTACCATTAAAGAAGATTTAGATATTACAACACAAAACATGCAACTGTATGTAGCTAGACCTATCAAGGTAAAAATGAAGTTGTTCTTGTTATGGATGAAGCTCAATGTAGTTCCAAAGAAATTTATTTGGATGCTATGGAGGCAAGAGTTAGATATAAAGCTAGAACTTCCATTAATGTTTGAGGACATAAAAACACAATGTAAATCTTGGTACCAATAAGTTACAATAGAGCTAGAAGTGGAAGTTGTCGAGCTAGAGTAAAGCTCAAGAATAATGTATAAAGCTTTGTCTTATTAGGCTCTTGCCAAATTTTTGTCTTATGTGATTTGGTATTTAGAAAATAATAACAAAATGTAAATGTAAGTGGAAGTCCAAGAGTCAAATGTGGAATATGAAGTCATTAAATAGAATAGAGACAAACAAAGTCCAAGGGTCATGAAGAAAGCTCAAAGGTCACAAGGGGAGATGAAAGGTCATCTCACTTGTTATAAATAAACCCTAATATCTTAGGCAAAAGGCTTGGAACTTAATATTGGTAACCTTGGCTTCTCTAGTCTAGCATAGGAGTGAGTATCATTCTTTGGAGAAGAAAGTGGTGGCTTCGTGTTCCACTATTGGGCCTATTGTCACATCATTGTATTGTGTACTTGGAACTTTCACTTAATGATCAAAAGATCTCAGAGCCAACATATCTTCATGACTATATCATGGATGTTGTAAGAATATTATTTAAATGTTTATGATATATGTTATTTAATTTATGTTAATCTCAATAAACAATTTTTTTCACTTTAGTATGTATCTCGTTGGATGTGTGTTGTACATGCTTTCATGATCATTATTATCTTGTGAACTATTTTGCAGGATAACTAATGATTCTCTCATATACTTGTGTGTCTCTTTTAGGATAACAATATTAATTTTCTTCTAAAGGCTCATACTTTTCCCCTTTGTGTGAAAGAACCTCTTATTGATTATAATTGATATTCCACAAAGTTAACTTACTTGTTGTCTCCAAAGCTATGTGTATATCTTCTTATGTGTTTATTGTAGCCAAGGCAAATCTTTTATATCGTCGTTATGGAAACCAACCATATATTCAGTTGGGGATCCTATTCCAAACAGTGTGGGGTCTAATTGGGACTTCACATCAGGGATTCCCCTTTCCTTATTGTCGGAATTAAGCACCATCAACAAGACCTTGTTTCTTTTTTTTCTTTCGAACTAGGTTGAGCCTAGGCTGGGACCAACTCCAATGTTGGATGGAAGAATGATATACCCACCAGTGTGATGATATCACCAGGATTGTGCGAAGCTTGGTCAAGCTTGGATGTCCCTTGGGATAGTTTAATTCCCCCAAAGGTGGCTCCCATCCTCAATCCCTCCCCATGATATTTGAAATTGTGACTTGGTAGGGACTAAACCCCACATAAATCAATTGGTCTACACCTCATGGCTTATACCTTGTTTCTTATTAGCAAAATTGTTGGTACAACAAATCATGTGTCCTCTTATGAACCTAGCTATATTTTCTTGCATATTGTGCCGATACACATACCTCTGCAAGTTGGCCATTATCTTCCATACACCAAGTTGCCCTATAACCTTGGAGGTGTGAGCCTCTCTAATCAGCTGCAGTCATTCACCTTTAGGAACACATAAGTTATCCATCCTATAGAGTAACCCATCCTAGAGATGGTAGTCAACTATGTTGTCACCATCATACACATGACTCTGACTGTGCAACTAGTAAAACACCTCCTTGAAGTCCTCATCCTATGAATATGCCTCTTTGTATGCATTATGGGTGAATGGATCCATCTACATAAAAGTTCCAAAAATTGTGATATTTAATGTGGATGGCCTTGAAATCATGTCATCCGACTCTTTTTTGTTTCCCTTCTTATACTTGATCACTAAATGAAATTGTTGTAAAAACCCCATCCACTTTCATTGCCTAGTTTTTTGTAGATTACTCTAGGTCTGCAGATACTATAGTGGTTGGTGATCTATGTGAATTACTATCTCGTTTCCATCGAATAATGTTTCCACTTCTTCAAATATTGCACCAGGATATAGATCTACTTGTTGTAAGTAGTGTAGTTAAGAATCGGCCCATGAAATAATCCATAATGGTAGCATACATGCCTTCCTCCCTGCATCAAGACCACTACCATAGCATACTCACTCACATATGTCTCCACTGCAAAGGGTTTCTACAAGTTCAATAATTCCAAAAATGATTCTTAACTGATCTTCTTTTTCACTCCTCAAAGGCCCTTTGTTGACGCTTTCCCCATTAGGAACTCTTTCCACTTGTTGTTATGGTATGGAGTGGTGTTGTTACAACTGTAAATGAGGCTATGAATTTCCTTAGGGAATGAGCTACCCCAATGAAGCTCATGATTTCGAAATAATAGTAGGCACTAGCCACTTCATGATGGCCACCATCTTGGAATGATCTATTTTTAGCTCTCCTCCACCTTTCACATCTCGAAGATACACCAAAGAATATTGTGCAAACTCACACTTCTTAAGATTTTCCAACCACTAGTGCTTCTTTAACATATCTAGCACCTGCATTAAATGTGAGAGGTGATCCTCCTAGGTAGCACTATATACCAATATATCATCCAAATAGACAATAACAAATGAATCCATAAAAGGGCACAATATATCATTCATTAACATCATAAATGTAGCTAGTGCATTTCATAGGCCAAATAGAATGACTAACCACTTATACACACATTTCCTAGTTTTGCAGATGTTTTTCCAAGCATCTTCTTATCTGACTCGAACCTAGAGACATCCATACTTTAGTTCCTTATTGGTGAAATATTTTTCTTACTACAAATGATACAATAGATCATCGATCCTAGGTAGGGGGTACCTATTTGTTATTGTGTATTCTTATCGAGAGTGTACGAAAAGAGCACATGTTAAGCTATGGATGATAAAAAACCCTAACAACAGAAATGTCTATCAAACCCTTTAGATCTACATCAAATATAAGAAATGGAACCTGCAAACTTCCAGATCTATGCAACAAAAGTAGTTATACAACAGAAATAAATAAGAACTATAGAAAATAATAACTCCAAAACGACCAATGGACAAAACAAAACTATGAAATTGTAATTTTATTATGTAACATCAGGTGAAAGGAATATGTAGAATGTTACTAGTCCCCCTCAAATGCGATGGGTTCTTGGTTGTCCTCAACGCTTCAACTTGGTAGAGTCTCTCCTCTCTAAAATATATAAACCCAGCAAAATGTGTGTGTAGAGCTCAAATGGGAACTCAAGGATAAAAAGAAATGGAAAGCAACAATGATAATAATCAGAGCTGCAACAATGAAAATAATCAAAAGTGAAGAATGAATGTAAAAACCTTCATTCTATAACAAAATATTATGTTATTCTCGAATAATGGAAAATAATATAATATTATTAACCAAATTCTAGACCTAACCACTTGGAATATTTTATTATATTTTGTTGGAGGGAAAAAGTATTTAATTTGGTCAAATACTTTTATTTAGAAATAATAAATAAATAAACAATTTATTTATTATTTCAAAAATGTAGTTAAAGAATAATAAACAAATAATGATTTGTTTAATTATTCCTAGTTCATTTAGTCAAATTTAACATAGAATAATAACTAAATAATGATTAATTAATTATTCCGAGAGAAAAATAAGAAAAATAATGATTTGTCTAATTATTTCTTGTGATTGGGTCAAATATGAAAAGGAATATTAGTTAAACAATGGTTTAATTAATTATTCCTAGAGGAAAATTAAATAAATAATGATTTATTTAATTATTCCTCATGGGTTTAACCATAAATAACTTAATAAATGTGGTTTATCAAGTAATTTACGGTGAAAGCAATTTTACCATGGTAAAATTGGTATTACATGGCGTATTTTGATCTATCTAGTTAGATATGGTTATATGACCAATTTTTGGTGATAACAGATTTCCCCTCATTGTACGAGTGTTAGGAGAAAAAAGTATGATCGAAGTACGTTGCAAGAACACAATCACCAGACACTGAAGGGGAGTCAGAGAGAGAGAGAGAGAGAGAGAGAGAGAGAGAGAGAGAGAGGAGACATCAATGGGGCTGAAGCAAGAGAGGAAAATAACTGAGGGGGCGAGATAAACTAATTGATGTAAGTCTCCTTTGATGTTGTGGTACCTAATCTCAGTGAGGCGGGGGAGGCATACCTATACCTACTGAGATAACTCAGTACAAAGAATAATGATGCACCTAGAAAAATGAAACTGAGCAATAAAGTACATGATAAATGGTACATGACATTCTGGCATCAATGGGCCAAAAAATAATATAAGAAATCCCATATACATAATGCGCCTCGAAAAAACTTGAGCCCTGATTGAATACACTAACATCTGAGTACATGAGACATAATGCCCTGCCCTCTGAAATGGGTGGGAGACCAAGGAAGCCTTACTGAATAGGAAAGGGATCTGCAAAACTGAATGGATCACCTGGAGGAGATATGCAGTTATGAGTGCTACAAGCATCTGGAACTGAACCCATCAAATATGCGAAATTTCATATGAGGTTGTAGGATAATCTGAGGTCATCCGGGCATGTGGGGGGCTACTGGAAGGGCCACCCCCTCATGAGGTTTGAAACATATCACACACACCCAGGAATCACTCATACAATTTGTTGCATCACTGGTCCATAAAATGTACGCATCATGAACATGGGAAGAAATAAAGTCAAAGGGAAACAAGGACTCCCTTTGCTTGATCCGAGGCACCGAACAAGAATGAAAGTTGGAACCAAGGTACACCACCCTCTAGGCCATTCTTCTGGAATGAATGTGATGATGTCGACAGAATAGGGCTCGCCATAAGTGAGGCAATGAGAATCCTCAACTAAGGAATGAGGGAAAATAGTAATGTGACTAATGGAATGACACCAGGAATGATAAGGGGAATGGGGACTAAGGGACAAATGAATGACTTCCCTTGTTAGAGCATAAAGTGCATGGTGAACCTGGTAATGACTGACTCGACTTTAGAGGGGAGGGTGGAAAATATGACTAGAGGTAAAAAATGGATAACACGGGATGAATAAGATGTAATGATGGATGAAACACTGTAATGGGACACAATGGGACTTGAAACAGACTCCATGGATACAAGGGTGACTCATCGCGGATGCTCTGAACAAGGGTGACTCGATGATGTTTCCACATAGAGTAGGCCTAGGGGGACCATGAAAACATGAGTGAACGATGGTTACTCATGACGAAAATTGACACTTGAGATGACAAGTGCCAAGGGAAAGTGGTCCCAAAATACAAGCGACTCATATGAAGAAATTCAATTTTAAGAGGCGGTAAAGTGAAGCTTCATGGAAAAAATGGCTTCCTGGTGAAGTATCAAATTACTAAAAATTGAAAGAAACCCATTAGATTAATCGGTGAGAGGTTTCCAATGGTTTTGACGGTTCATAAAATAGAGCTATGGTCTGGTCGCAATGTATGACAGAAAAACTTTGGGTTTTCTTAGAAAAGGGCTTTTCCCCTCCAATTTAATTCATTTGCTAAGTGAGCTGTGGTGAATTTGGAGAGGAGGAGAAGGCCCTAAATCTTGTGGAGATCATAATAGACAAACCAACCAATGGAATTGAGATCTACGACTTTTAGGTAGGTCATCTTACTTGTCTCTTCAATTCCCGTGGATCAAATTTTCAGTTTAGGGCCCCATAGCTCACTTGGAGACCCCCACTCATCTTCTCGGCCAGATCAAACTTTTTGGGCCCATAATTGTGCTCTGGTTCATAGGAAATAGAGGAAAACCTACGAGCTCGTAGGTTCTGGGCAGAAAACTACGATGTGGAGCTGAGAGGGAAAGTCATCTATTGGCTGGGTGAGATGTAAGGGCAGAGTTGTGAAGTGTAGTGATTTTGTCTCTAAATTGACAATACTTAATGGTGTATTGTAGATATGGCAGAGCTCAATATCAACTAGAGTGAATGAGATTTGAATGCCCTTCATTATGATATTAAGGGGAATAAGGTGGTGCAATGGGTGTTGGCTCATTATGGAGTTCTCAAGTTGTTGGAGAACCCACTGATGAGGACAGGTGAGCCCTTGCTGTCGAGGAGCATGAGCTACTGGGATCTGGACCAGGAGGTCTTTATAGTGCAAGGGCATAGGATCAATTTGACATACTAGGACATATATTTCTTGACTGGACTCCCCCTAGGGGTGGTGGGGGATATACATCCGGCCTTGCCTCATGGGAGGAACATCTCAAGGTTCGTGGATCACCATTGTCCACGGGGTGTTCGTTCTAAGTGCACGACCATCCTGATTAGTGATCTAGAGAGACTAGAAAACAAGCTGTCAATGTAGCGGTACTGCGGGTTCTCAGCAGCCAGGCATTCCATCACATCATTGGGGGGTAGATGATGTTGGTAGAGAGTGTGCTGTGGGGGGACCTACTATGGGTGGGCCTACATGATGTTGTTGTCCGTGAAATGATAACTGACACTATGCAGGCAGCAAGTGAATCATGACTGTGTGTTTCGTACCGTACTATGTGCATTCTTCTTTGAGAAGATCCCTACTATCTGCCCTCATTTACAAATATGTGATGGGGGGCCACAAGAGTGTAGGATGCATCGCTGGGGGAAACTACTACTTAGAGGAGGAGGAGGGGGGATCAAATGTGTGTTTTGACCCGAGTTTTTTGCACATTGGGATCAGATGCCACTATACATAGATGATTTTCCATACAATGGTATGAACTATCAAGGTGATCCTGACTCACTGCTTTCACCCGGATGAGCATGGGGCCCAGATGGTAAGTGTTAAGTTGCTATCTTTTGGTGCATTTCATATTTTTAGAATGTGTATATGGTATTGAGTTTAAAATATGTGGTATGCAAATATAGCACTAGAGAAACCGACAGGATATACCGGACGAGCCACAACACTTAGGGCTGTAGACCAGAGTGTGTCATCGTCACACTGGTGTCCTGATTACAAGTCTCTACTTGATAACCTCCATCGTAGATGTGATGTGGTCCTGACTAGACTTTCTAAGCGCAGATGGCATGAACTAGAATATCAATATACATATGAGTGTACTGGTCTTCCCTCTGAGTGGCAAGGGCTCATGCAGTGCATCACAATGGTAGGTCAGGTAGTACGGGATCTACGAGAAGGGGGGGGAAGATCCATTGGCTCAAGATCCTCCAGATAGTGACTAGGAATAGGGACATGTTGGTCCACTTGGTTTTGTTTTTATAACATGCTATGGGCATGTATGATGTATTTAGATTAGTAGACTCCAAACACTTGTATTTTGGATATGTCGATACATAATGTGATTATGCATCTTTTATATGACGATTGTGGTTTGCCATTTATTTTGGTTATGGTTGTCTTCTGTGGTATACATGTGATAAATGCCAATCTAGAATATTATTTACAATGGTATCTACATAAGTATTTTGGGCTCTAGGAACATGACTGAATATAATGGAATCAAATTCATGTACCAAAATCTTAACTCATAGATATTTTCTAAAAAGGACTTGGTTATGCACATGATACATACCATTCAATTGCATGAAAAGTAGCAAGGAATCTAAACAAACATGAAGATGAAGGATGCAATGAGCAAGGGTATCGATTAAAAAACCTATCACTGCATCATATTCAACTCGATTATTGCTGGCAGAACCAATGCACACGCTGTTAGAGCGGACTAACATATGCAAGAGGGTAAAAATGGCCCATTTTGTTGAGGCTAGATTCCTGGAGAAGCAACTCGCACTGTCGACATAGCCGATATACAGTGTGGATGATGGATCCATCTGAAAGGTGCAAAAGACAACAAATGAGAGAATGCAAGCTACCTAAATGCATGACATAAATAAATACACGCAAATTAATTCTATGGGTAAAATTTCTTGAGGTAGAGTGCATTGCGAGGATTAGGAAGAAGTTGACCTTCAAAATCCTCTAGAAGATATGCCCCCTTACCCAAATCCTTACATATGATGTAAGGTCCTAGCCATAATGATTCGAACTTCCCATGCCCCAAGACATCATGGGCCTGGTCATACACAAGAACAAGATCACCTTCATGAAAGGTACGAGGTTAAAATTTTCGGTCATATTGAGCTTTGGTGCGCTTCTAGACCGCTTCTATTGTTTGCAGTGCAACACAACGGTCCTCAGAGGCATCCTCAAGCATGATAAGTCTCTATTATAATGGTTGAGTGTTAGGGAGAAGTTCAACAACTAGGTGTAGGGAATGGATTTCACACTCAATTGGTAAGACCGCCTCCTCGCCAAAAACAAGGTGGAAAGGAGTAAACCCTATGGAGGTTTTAATAGAAGTTATATAGGCCCATAGATCTGGGAATAACATACGGTGCTAGTTGGTTTTGTGCATGTGCACCATCTCTTGAAGCATAGTTTTAAGGATTTTTTTGACTGCTTCAAATTGTCCATTACCCTGGGGACAGTAAGATGATGAATACTGGTGCTCAAAACACAACAAAGAGGATAGCTCATGCCAAACCTCATCTTCGAAATGTCAGCCATGGTTAGAGATCAATTGTTTCAGAACCCTGAATTAATCGATAACATGGTTGAATAAAAAGAGGGCCATGGTAGTTTCCGTATTGTTGAATGTAGGCATGGCCTCAACCCATTTGGTAAAATAGTCAACTACCACGATAATATATTTGTGGTTATTAGCGGATGTCAGTGGACACTCCATAAAATCAATGACCCATTTATAGAAAGGATCGACTGCGATGACAGGATGAAGGGGAGCTAGGGGGGCTCTTGCCTTTAGGGAAAAGTGCTGGCAATTGGGACAATGTTTTACTGCCTCAATGTAATCAATGAAGAGAGAAGGCCAAAAGTAACCAGCGCGCATGATTTTCTAGGAAATGGCCATACCGGAGAGGTGTCCACCACAAGCGCCACTATGACAAACATTAAGGACTTTCTATGCTTCAGGATGATTAAGACAACAACGAAGGATACAATCAACACTGCAATGATAAAGGTCATCACCAATGATAGTGAGGGGCCTGGTATCAAATACATCGTTGATTATCACGAGTAAGATGGGGGGGAAACTCCTAGGTTCACAAATATGGAAGGAAGTACACACGATGGCGCATATCATCCCAAGGGTAATCAAGGGGTATAATGGCTTCCATGATGTCCTCATCAGAATGGAAGATGAAAGGACTAGAGGAAAAGAGACTATATGATGTGGCGTAACTACCTGGTGCATCATCCTGAGAAAGAAGGTTCAAATACACAACGCCTGGGGTGGTAGACGAAGAGATAATATATGGAATATCTACCGATGTTGAGACCCGAGAGTTCGATGAGGATGGTTCAATCGAAGAATGGAGGGGAACCTCAGAGAGGTTTTTCGATGAGGATCTCATGGATGATGAAAGGTAAAGGATCTGAACCATAGAATCCATCATCTCTACATTGGGGGCAGTGATCATAATGGTTGGGTCGGAATCCCCCTATTCTGGTGTACTAGTGGTACTAGAACCCACAAGTAGAGGAGTAGATGATCCACTACGAGTGGCCTCGAAGTCACGAAGCACATAGAGGCAATCACGAAATTTCGTCGAGATAAGGGAAAAATGGGAATAGTGGCTGTAATGATTGTTGGAAATAATACTGAGAGGGGGGGTGAATCAGTATTATTAAGCCAAATATTTCCTTTTTAAATTCCAGAAGATATACGCTACTTCAGTTAATAAAAACCGTGTATATACGCAACTATAGATAAAGAAACCCGCGTATATCAAACAGACTTATAATTTGAATTATCTTTCAGATGTCAGTTATTAATCTGTGATTCAGATGCACATAGACAATATCAGAAACAATGAAACAGAGCAGAAGACAGTCACACACAAGAACACAAGATATAAGGAGGAAACCCAATGTGGGTGAAAACCCCCTGCTGCAATTCGTCTTTATCTTCTTTTTAATTAGAAACTTCTCTTACAATGTCTTGTACTGGAGTAGACTTTACCAGTACGCAGGCTGCAACCTGCAGAGAGCTATAGTTCTCTCTTGTTTTCCAGCTTTCCAGGAAGGGAGCTCCAACCCCCTTAGATCTTGTACTAGCTTGAGATACTAGTACGCAGGCTCCTACCTGCAGAAGGCTGCAACCTTCTCTTTGCTTTCAGGGACCTCGTTTAATTAATTTTCAGACTGGATCCATAAGTAACATCAAACATCAAGAATTTCTGCATAACCCAAACTCCTTTTCACCAATCAAAAGCTGAAGCAAATAAGCACTTCTCTGACCACTGAACCTAGAACACAGTAACTGTAATCAAACACCAATTCTGAACCCAGAGCACTGCAACAATAAAACATAAGCAGCTAGAACATAAGTCAAGATATATACGCTACTTCACTGTTCATCAACCTGCGAGTATACGCTTCTGTATCACAACCAACCTGCGTATACGCGTCTTTCATTCACAGAAAACACGTGTATACGCAATTTTAATTCACTGAACCTGCGTACAGATCTATAAAGGACAATTTATTCTTTAAAGCATTCAGGCACTAGTTAACCCAGATTTATAGATCAAGAGTGCGCCATATATAATAGATCAAAATCATACAGAGATACCAATGATCAAGCCTTGAGATTTAGATCCATCAATAGTCCTTATCCTTCTTGCGCTTAGGTTCCTCCTTTTCAGATCTAGATCTGCACCATAACCTGATCACCCCTATTCCAGATCTAGCACAATATCAGATATTCAATAAATCAGATGATGCCTTGCCACATGATCTCCTTCCGCTTTTATAGTTATAGGCCTTGCACAATACCACGGGCCAAAACCATAATAAACAATACCAAGGGCCCAAAACTTGGGGTCAACACTTCTGACGAGATACAATGGTCCACAACCATGGGTTCAAATTCCAAGGACTAACAACCATGGACCAAAAGTAAGTTTCCCACAATGTACGTGCTTTTATGTGCATAAAAGTGCGTGTATATGCATACGTGACTTCGGAACGTATAACCCGCGTGTATACGCGTCTTCTGCAAGGTGTACCTATGTATACAAGATTTCCTTCATTCTGAGCACCTGAACTGAGATCTGTCACCAAAGAGAGTTGCCATCAAGGACAACACCTGTGCCATAGTGCCACACCTGTGCCAAAATGCCAACAATCTCCCCCTTTGGACTTGATGGCAACCCCAAGATCCTCAAAGTCATTCTCCCCCTTTGTCATCAAGGGCAAAGGGCCATGCTCCCCCTGAGTACATGCTGAAATCTCTGCTCTGCTATGCTGAACATACTCCCCCTGATTGGAGGCAAGATCTGCAAAAAGATGTTCTTCAAGAAGAACCATGACTTATACATCATAAAAGACCTTCCTACCGAAAGACTCAATACATACAACCATCACCCAACCAAGTGGGGATCATCCACCCAACCAGGTGGGGATACATCAGAAATTTACATATGACAACCTATCACATCAATCATTCCATGCATAGTGGGGAAACCAAAATAGGCCGTTACATGACCTTGATAAGAAAAAGACATAGATATGAAATATCAGGACTATGCAAATCACCAATAACAATTATCAGCAGCGCTGACAATCACGGTAGATATCAGCAATCATGTTCTCCTTCTGATCTCCTTTCGCAGCTGATCCACCTGAACCAAAACAACTTGAGTACTAGAACCAAGAACTTCTAAGGTAATGCCAATCAATGCATTATTAGAAGATTAACTGCTCCCCCTGAACCTGTGTCTGATGGAATCTGACAGACTCATCTCAGACTTTCTCCAAACAGAGTCTGCCCTTGCTGATTTTCTTCAGAACTCCATATACGCGACTGCACCTGCATAAATCAGCGTATGTACACGGATACCCCTCATCCAACCCGCGTACACCAACTTTCTTTGGAACAGACAAGCTTCAACAGCAGGATGAAGCATCAACGACTCCCAGCTTCTGTCTGAGATATTCAAATGTTTCCCTGGGCAGTGGTTTGGTGAGAATATCAGCAATTTGTTCCTTAGAAGGAACATACTCCAATTTGACTTTTTGTTCCAACACTTGTTCCCAGAGAAAGTGATACTTGATCGGTATGTGCTTGGTCTTTGAATGCATGACTGGGTTCTTTGAAATGCTTATTGCACTTGTATTATCACATAAGATAGAAACAGGTGGAGTACAAGTGATTTGAAAATCTTGCAAGGTTTGCATCATCCAAAGGAGTTGTGTGCAACAAGATGCAACAGCCACATATTCCGCTTCAGCTATAGATAAAGCAATCGAACTCTGTTTCTTGCTGAACCAAGATACTAGTCTGGAACCCATAAAGAATGCACCGCCACTTGTGCTCTTCCTATCATCCACGCTTCCGGCCCAATCTGCATCTGTGTAAGCATGAAGTGTGAGATCTGTATCTCTAGGATACCATAAGCCATAGTTTTGAGTTCCTTGAAGGTACTTGAAGATTCTCTTTACTGCCTGAAGATGAGTTTCTTTTGGATTTGCCTGAAACCTTCCAACTATTCCCACTGCATGCATAATATCTGGTCGGGTACCTGTCAAATAAAGCAAACTCCCAATCATGGATCTATAGGTTGGTTGATGCACTGCTGCTGATTCATCATTTGCACTAAGGCTGCATCCTATAACCATGGGGGTACATACTGGTTTTGAATCTTCCATGCCATACTTCTTCAAGATCTGCTTGAGGTACTTGGTTTGAGACAAGAAAATACCGCCTTCATTTTGTTGGATTTGTAATCCAAGAAAATATGTCAATTCTCCAAGTAATGACATTTCGAATTCTTTCTGCATCACCAAGGCAAAGCTTTGACTCATAGCTTCTTCATTGCTTCCAAAGATAATATCATCTACATACACAACAAGTATTAGCAATTTGTTATTTTCAATTTTTATATAGAGATTGCTATCTGCTGATCCTTTTGAAAAACCTTGTTGATGAAGGTATTTTTCCAACCGATAGTACCAAGCCCTTGGAGCTTGTTTAAGCCCATAGAGAGCCTTTTTAAGTCTGCATACAAGATTTGGATCATTTCCAAGGATAAAGCCATCTGGTTGCTCAATGTACACTTCTTCTTCTAAGTCTCCATTCAAAAAGGTTGATTTCACGTCCATTTGAAATACTTTGAAGTTTTGAAAGCTAGAGAGGGCAAGGAACATTCTGATGGCCTCAAGTCTAGCTACGGGAGCAAAAGTTTCTTCAAAGTCTATTCCTTCTTGTTGAGCATACCCTTTCCAAACAAGCCTAGCCTTGTTTCTAATAACTTCCCCATTTTCATTCAACTTGTTCTTGAAGATCCATTTTGTTCCTATGACATTCTTATCTTTTGGTCTAGGGACCAACTCCCAAGTGTTGTTCTTTTCGATCTACTCGAGTTCTTCATCCATTGCCTTAACCCAACACTCATCTTTGCATGCTTCTTTTACATTTTGCGGCTCAGTGGAAGAGAGCAATGCCAAATAGCTTGAAGCCTCTGCTATTGTTCTTCTTGTTTGTATACCTGCCTCTTTCTGCCCCAAAATTTGAGATTCTGGATGATTCTTTTGAACATATCTGGATGGAGTCTTCTCTTCTATCCTTATCTGTTCCTATGGTGCCTCTTGGGGTTCTTCTTCATCATCTGCCTGATTTGGAGAGTAGTCTTCATCCTCATCGATATTTTCATGATTTACTTGCCTGGGGATGTATCCTTTTTCATCAACCACTACATCAATACTGTCAACAATTCTTCCAAGTCTTTTATTGTAACACTTATATGCTTTGCTGAAAGGAGAATAACCAAGAAGAATGCCTTCATCTGCTCTAGGTTCAAGTTTGCCAAGCTGCTCATCAGTATTCTTAATATAACATTTGCTCCCAAAAATTTTGAAATGCTTTACTGAAGGAGTCTCACCATACCAGAGCTCATGAGGAGTTTGAGTGTTGTTCACTCGGACATTTGTTTTGTTAAGAATAACAACCACAGCATATGCGGCTTCACCCCAGAAAGTTGTGGGAGTTCCAGACTCATCAAGCATAGCACGAGCCATTTGTTGGACTGTTCTATTCATTCTTTCCACCACTCCATTTTGCTGAGGAGTCCTAGCTGTAGAGAATTCCCTTCTTATTCCATGTTCTTCATAGAAATCGAAAAATTCATTTGAGGTAAACTCCCCACCTCTGTCGGACCTGGAGGCACTTAATTTTGTAACCTGATTCATTTTCAACCAAGGCTTTGAAGGATTTGAATTTTTCGAATGCTTCGTCTTTGTGCTTCATAAGTCCTAACCAAACAAACCTGGAGAAATCATCAATGAATAATATCAAGTATTCTTCTCCTCGAGGTGTCCTTTTCCTAAATGGACCACATACATCTGTATTGACTAGCTCAAGAGGCATACTAGCTGATCCTTCCTTCTTTGGGAAGTTAGTTCTGGTTTGCTTTCCAAACTGACATGATTTGCATATGGTGTTGTCTGGAATTTTGATATCTGGAAGACCACGAACTGCCTGATATTTGCATGCTTTCCTTATTTGTGAAAAGCTTAGATGCCCCAACCTCCGGTGCCATAACCAGTGTTCATTATCCTTGCTCAAATAGCATTGTTGTTGTCCTTCTTCAAATATGTATAGATTATTTGGAGTTCTTCTACCTTTGATTACTGTTTCACCTGTATTAAGATCACGAACACGACATCCATTTGATCTAAATATTACCTCGGTTCCTTGATCACACATCTGGCTGACACTCAGAAGATTGTGCTTCAATCCATCAACATACAAAACATTTCCAGCTTTGACCTTTTCCTTTAACTGAGCAGTGCCTTTTCCTTTTATAGCTGCAGGAGTATCATTTCCAAAAGAAACTTTCTTTCCCTTTTCTAAAGCAGAATATGATTCAAGTTTTTCTTTATCACCTGTCATATGCTTAGAACATCCACTGTCGATGTACCATAGATTTTCTTGTCCCTCTGCATAAAATGCTATCCCACATCTTTCTGTTTGTGGTTCCTTTATTCTCCATGTTCTGGTGCTTGAGGCTTGTTCCTTTGTCTGCTGAAACCTGCTCCTGCATTCAGAATCTTCATGACCAAAGTTATTGCAAATAGAACATTCAACTTCATTTTCAAGAGCCGAAAAGTTGTTATAGGTCCTTTTTGTAATCCCGGTCATACTTCTTTGTTTTTGAGCTTCTCTAGTCATGATTGTTTTATATGCAACACATTGAGCTGCTTTGTGACCAAAGTTATGGCAAGAGAAACATTGTCCATTGAAGAAACTTCTGCGATTATCAAATCTACCAGCCAAATGATTGTAATTTCTATTGTCATCCATTCTTGAAGCAAATTGAGAAGATTTTACCTGTGGCTGGTTGTAGCTTTTGTTCCTTAAGACGGATTGCCCCTGGTTTACCTGATAGTCCTTGTTTGTTCTTGATATAATTCGTCCCTGCTTTACCTGGTGATCTCCATTGTGCTTTTGCTCATTCCTTCTTGCTGAATCAAGATAATTCTTTGAGGTGGATGCTTGAGATGTTTCTCCATTATATCCTAGACCTGTCTTGTTTAGTGGAGAACGCTGTATATTGATGATCTCATCTAGAGTTTCAGATCCTTTGACGAACTTAAGATTAATAGCCTTTGTTTTCTCAATTTATTTTCTGAGGCCTACAATTTCACATTCTAACTTTTCAAGAAATTTTTCTTTTTCATCAATTTGAAATTGTAGAGTATCAATGATCACATTCTTTTCTTCTATACATGTCTTGAGTCTAGAAATCTCTTCATAAAAGCTATCCACATCTATAGCATCCATGTAATCATCATCTTCAAATGCCTTTAAAAGTTTATAGTCATTACCTCGTTCATCTTCATCACTATTTGATAGACCATCACTGTCTTCATGAGTGTAGTAGCTTTTCTTATTTTGTTTCTTGTTCCATCTAGCAGGTTCCTTTCCTTTGTCAATCTTATCCTTATGAGGACATTTTGCAACATAATGACCTACTCTTCCACAAGCAAAGCATTTAAAAGGTAACTTACCTCTGAACCTTCCAGTACCCCGTTGAAGATTTCTGACAAAATTTGATTCTTCTTCTTCTTCTGACACGTGACTTGCTTCATAGTAGTCTCCTTTGCCTGAAGCCTTGAAAGCAGCTTCTCTCCTGTCTGATGGACCTCCTTTTCTCATTTCATAAGTAGTTAGAATTCCGTGTAGCTGAGACATAGTAAGAGTTCGTAGATTTTCCTTTTCTTCTATTGCAAACACTTTAGATTCAAACTTGGGGGACAATGATCTTAGAACTTTTTCAACCACAATAGCCTCTTTTATTTCTTCACCCGAGTTTTTCATGCAATTAACAATCTCGTCTACCCGAAGGAAATAGTTAGCCACACTTTCATCATTATACATTCTGAGATTCTCATACTGAATCCTGAGGGTTTGAAGTTTAGCACGCTTTACCTGTTCATCTCCTTCGTAGCTCAAGACAATCTTGTCCCATATTTCTTTTGCGGATTTATATTGCATAACCTTCACGAATTCTGTTTGAGATAAGCATCCCAGCAGAGTATTGACTGCTTTAGCATTTGTTTCATATTTCTTCTTCTCGGCCGGATCTGTAGGAGTAGCTGAAGGAAAAGTGTAGCCTGTATCTATGATATCCCAAACTTCTGTACCAAGAGATTGAAGATAGGCAGTAACTCTTACCTTCCAATAATTGAAGTTTGTCCCATCAAAAATTGGTGGCCTGATTGATGCTTCCCTCTCGTAGTTGCTCATGATGAATGATCTTCCTTCAAGCGATCAAGCTGTTTCAGAAGGACCTGCTCTGATACCAATTGTTGGAAATAATACTGAGAGGGGGGGTGAATCAGTATTATTAAGCCAAATATTTCCTTTTTAAATTCCAGAAGATATACGCTACTTCATTTAATAAAAACCGCATATATACGCAACTATAGATAAAGAAACCCGCGTATATCAAACAGACTTATAATTTGAATTATCTTTCAGATGTCAGTTATTAATCTGTGATTCAGATGCACATAGACAGTATCAGAAACAGTGAAACAGAGTAGAAGACAGTCACACACAAGAACACAAGATATAAGGAGGAAACCCAATGTGGGTGAAAACCCCCTGCTGCAATTCATCTCTATCTTCTTTTTAATTAGAAACTTCTCTTACAATGTCTTGTACTGGAGCAGACTTTACCAGTACGCAGGCTGCAACCTGCAGAGAGCTATAGTTCTCTCTCATTTTTCAGCTTTCCAGTAAGGGAGCTCCAACCCCCTTAGATCTTGTACTAGCTTGAGATACTAGTACGCGGGCTCCTACCTGCAGAAGGCTGCAACCTTCTCTTTGCTTTCAGGGACCTCGTTTCATTAATTTTCAGACTGGATCCACAAGTAACATCAAACATCAAGAATTTCTGCATAACCCAAACTCCTTTTCACCAATCAAAAGTTGAAGCAAATAAGCACTTCTCTGACCACTGAACCCAGAACACAGTAACTGTAATCAAACACCAATTCTGAACCCAGAGCACTGCAGCAATAAAACAGAAGCAGCTAGAACATAAGTCAAGATATATATGCTACTTCACTGTTCATCAACCTGCGAGTATACGCTTCTGTATCATAACCAACCTGCGTATACGCGTCTTTCATTCACAGAAAACGCGTGTATACGCACTTTTAATTCACTGAACCTGCGTACAGATCTATAAAGGACAATTTATTCTTTAAAGCATTCAAACACTAGTTAGCCCAGATTTATAGATCAAGAGTGCGCCATATATAACAGATCAAAATCATACAGAGATACCAATGATCAAGCCTTGAGATTTAGATCCATAAATAGTCCTTATCCTTCTTGCGCTTAGGTTCCTCCTTTTCAGATCTATATCTGCACCATAACCTGATCACCCCTATTCCAGATCTAGCACAATATCAGATATTCAATAAATCAGATGATGTCTTGCCACATGATCTCCTTCCTCTTTTATAGTTATAGGCCTTGCACAATACCATGGGCCAAAACCATAATAAACAATACCAAGGGCCCAAAACCTGGGGTCAACACTTCTGACGAGATACAATGGTCCACAACCATGGGTTCAAATTCCAAGGACTAACAACCACGGACCAAAAGTAAGTTTCCCACAATGTACGCGCTTTTATGTGCATAAAAGTGCGTGTATACGCATACGCGACTTCGGAACGTATAACCCGCGTGTATACACGTCTTCTACAAGGTGTACCTGCGTATACAAGATTTCCTTCATTCTGAGCACCTGAACTAAGATCTGTCACCAAAGAGAGTTGCCATCAAGGACAACACCTGTGCCGTAACGCCACACCTATGCCAAAATGCCAACAATGATCGCGCAAAGCACACAGGTGATTTGTATGCAACGATTTAAGTTTCTTAGCTAGATCAGGTAGGGTAACTTGGACCTCAGGTATGTTAGATTCAGGAAATATTTCATCGACCAAGGGTTTGAAGTGAGGAAGTTCAGGATAGTTATTAGTGGCATGCCCAACAACATCACACAAAGTGCATAGAAGTGTCAAATTTGGAGGCTTGGGAGCTGGAGTTTCTTAGGGAGATTTATCCTTAAGTTCCTTCTTTTTGGCTTTGCCTCCCTCGCTAGATTCTTTCGCAACATGAGTGGAATCCTGTTGAGGTTGTTGTGGAATTGAAGCAAAGGAGGGGTTCGCGGAGACCGATTGAACCAGGGATAAAGCGTGATATGGTCTTAGCTGACCAGTCAAAGTGTTAGCAGGGGGATCGATGTACCAAACTGGGATCCCCAAGGTCATGTTAGGAAGACTCAACGTAGCCATAACAAGAATAGAAAAGATTCCAGGTGGAGGAAACAAGAAAGGTATCTAACCTACTGGATAGTGTCCTGGTGGAATGGTTCCTAGATGGTTAAGAACTAGAGGGACAGTTCCTAGTGGAAACAGAAGAGAGGAACCCATAGAAGGAGGAGGTTCTTGATGGGTGGACCCAGATGTTGAGGGCGCAACAACAAGATGCGATGGAGCTGGCTGTTGGCCAAGCATAGTGGATTTTCGAGAGAGTATGAAATGAGCACATGTTAAGATGTGGATGATAAACAACCCTAACAATAGAAATGGTTGTAGAACCCTTTAGATATACAATAGATATAAGAAATAAAACCTGAAAAATTCAAAATCTATGCAGCAAAAGCAATTATACAACAAAAAGAAATAAGAGCTATAGCTGATAAAAACTCCAAATTGACCAATGGACAAGACAAGAATATGAAATTGTAATTTATTATGTAACACTTGGTGAAAGGAATAGGTAGAATGTTACCAGTCCCCCTCAAATGGGATGGGTTCTTGGCTTTCCTCAATGCTTTAGCTTGGTAGAGTCTCTCCTCTCTACAATGTATAAACCCAACAAAATGTGTGTGTAGAGCTCAAATGGGGACTCAAGGATAAAAAGAAATGGAAAGTGATGGTGATAATAATCAGAGATGCAAGAGTGAGTGCAACAATGAAAATAATCGAAAGTGAAGAATGAATGTAAAACACTTCATTTTATAACAAAATATTAGGTTATTATCGAATAATGGAAAATAATAAAATATTATTAACCAAATTCTAGACCTAACCACTTGGAACATTCTATTATATTTTGTTGGAGGGAAAAAGTAGTTAATTTGGTCAAATACATTTATTTAGAAATAATAAATAAATAAATGTTTTATTTATTATTTCAAAAATGTAGTTAAAGAATAATAAACAAATAATCGTTTGTTTAATTATTCCTAGTTGATTTAGTCAAATTTAACATGGAATAATAACTAAATAATGATTAATTAATTATTCCTAGATAAAAATAAGAAAAATAATGATTTATCTAATTATTTCTCATGATGGGGTCAAATATGACAAGGAATATTAGTTAAACAATGGTTTAATTAATTATTCCTAGAGGAAAATTAAATAAATAATTATTTATTTAATTATTCTCATGGGTTTAACCAGAAATAACTTAATAAATGTGGTTTATCAAGTAATTTCTTACGGTGAAAGCAATTTTACTATGGAAAAATTGGTCTTACATGGTGTATTTCGATCCATCTAGTTAGATATGGTTAGATGACTCTATTCTTGAGTGTAATTTTTTTGAATGCCCTATACTCAATACACATATGTAACCCCCCACCCCACATTTACCTACTTTAACAAGCTCTCTGCAGTAAACATGAGTTGAGAGTTACTATGACATGACCCATCATCCAAGTCCCAGTTATGGAAGTGTGGTCTACTAACCAGAAACTTGCTAGAACCTCTCAGGTACACCTGATCACCCAGGTGTCAGACAAAAACTGCTGGTTCTTAGACCTTGAGCTAGAAATTTATTTCTAGCTGACTTCATAGCCCATCCGCACAGATGCCAAGTTGTGCATGAAACCATAAGGTTCTAGCCACACACACATGCCTTCCTCCATGCAATTGCAGCTGAAATTTCCCAGTTTTGTGCTTGTGACTGTGAAATCAGTGCCACATTTTCAGAGCTAGCCTACAAGCTAGTACCTAGAATTGCCGAAAACTCTCCAGAATCAGGTCTAAGATACTCATAATTCTATACAAACTATACTAGGCTCAAATATTTCCCAAACATCAGTTACATGATAAACATTTAGACAAACATATGGAAAACATAGTAGTTATAGGTCATGCATGCATATCTGTTCACTGTATCATTAATTCCATTAGAGAATCATCAAGAAGGTTCACTATCCTTATCTATATAGTTGCAACAACACTTGTTATCTCATGCATTCATATAACCATTTAACACATTGAATCATGAACAAGATCCATAACAAGAGAAAATAAATTCACCATGCCTATAACTAGCATTTAACCAGAATGAAGCCATGACAAACCAGTCATAACATCAACACAATAACCAATACATATTCTCATTAATCTCAATAAGAAATAACACTTAATAACATATACATAAATCCAACCAAGTTAAGGACTTCCACGTACTATCCGACCATATATTGGGATGAACCAAATCTCTCTTTTAGCCACTCACCCCTGTGCCATATTCCAAGCATGAATGCAGGATCTCATGGCATAAAACAAAACAAAACTAGCAAGGGCTTCCAAAGGCTAAACCACCTCAACCCTTAACCACAATCATTTCACCTAAATCGATATAGAAATCACCAAACTAACATAAGCTTGGATGCCTCAAAATTTCTTCACTGTACATAGAGGATTTTTCCTGTCTCCACCCACTTTTCAAGGGTTTCCTGGAGAAAACCATCTCCACCCGCAACCCTTGGGATTTTCTTGAGACCACCTCACCCAGATCCAAAATATTTTAGAAATCCAAAGATCAACAAAGAATTAATCCCATCACGCCGTGGCTATCCAAGAAATTGTGAGGCAAGGTTGAAACCAATGTCAGTCCAGGAAAATCCCATGCTAATAACAACAACCAATCCAATAAGCCAAATGCATGCACCATGCATTTAAATCCCAGTAAGAATCATGCATTCAAATGCATGCACCTACAAAATATTCCTATTGTAGCTATCCTCCAATATTCTCCTTGCGCTCCCTTGTTTTCCTTTGCTTGTCCTTTGCTTGCTTGCTTGCTTGTGTCCAAGTTCTCTCTCTCTCCCCTCTTGGAGTTCAATTTCTGAAATTGATCAAAAGCTAAGCCAAAAGTTGTCAAATATTTCTCTGATGCCTTTTTATCATTGATGCCTAGTGTCTCTTCCTTTTCTTTCCTTTTTTCTTCATTTTCCTTTATTTCTCTCTCAGTTTCCCTTGCATGCTTATTATTGACCCTTCATTTTCATTTTCTCCTATTTTCCTTGATTTCTTATATTAAATTTCCATTTATCTCCTTTTTCCTTTGCCAATTTCCATATCCATTAATTAACCAAAAGTGACACCCAATTTAATATTTTCCCCTCCATTCAACTTGGAATACGTGTCCCATGACCTTGGTCTTCTTTTTACCTTTATAATTTCCTTCCAAATACATGGACAACCAACCCGAGGTTTGTTACAACATCCACCAAGTCCTATCCTTCTTTGGCACAATGATGATGGGTGACGCACATGGATAATTAAATGGTCACCCTATTCCAATAATCTTTTCATCTGATTCTTCACCTTACTTGCTTCTATAACATACAACCTATACAACCCAATGTTTGGCAATGGGTAGTCTAGCAATATCTAGATCTTATGCTCCACTTCCCTCTTGGGTAGTAGCCTTTTGAGCACTTGTAACACCTCCTTGTATGCCTATAGAAACTCTTCTAATTCTTGTTTCTATTTCTTAGTACACACCTCTAAGGATTAATTTTCTCTCACTAACTCCCCTATAGACTGATTTTCTCTTAAAAATAGTAAATCATACTTTTTACTAGAATTGATCAATTTCTTGCCTTGGTTGGCACTTACTAATGAAAGTTTAGACTTACCCCTGTGCATGTTGGTGGTGAATATTTTCCATCCTTGATTAGGCAACACTGGTTGGCTCTCCATATGAAGATTGCATCCCACATATATATATGGGGATTTTTAAACACCACTCCACATACATCAAGGGGAACTACATATAGTTCTACTTCATCAATAAAATCAACACTGATAGAAAATCTAATTTGGCACTATTTTATTTCTGCATCCTTATTTTTCCAACCTAATAAATATGGGCTTGGATGATCACAAACTTCCCATTCCAATTTATTAACTAGCTTTGTTGCAATGATATTCACTTGCGATCCTAAGTTGAACATAAAATTAATATTTGTCTTCTTGAAATATATATTTATATGGAAGAGTGTTTTTTTTCATTCTCTTCATGTTACTGAAGGCTACTTAGATTCACCTCCTTCTAGACTTACTATGCATGCGAACTTCTCATACACATACAAATTGATTTCAACCTAGTTGTTCGAATCAATGGTCATGAAATTATTCTTCTTATTATCTTTCTTTTTATTCTTCAGGTTAACCTATGGATGCAACTTCCATCACTTCTCCTCTATATGACCATCAATGTTATAATGATTTTAGTGGTTGGTGGGACCTTTGCACTAGTATGCTATTGTTTTTTTGTTTTTATATTTTTCTTCTTTCCACTTCTTCTTCCCCTCCTTATAAGTGTCCTGGTGCTACCTTTGTTGTGACCCACTTGATTGCCCTTTGTTTAGGCCTATGTTCTCTAGGTATTTTTCTTGTACACAAGCCTCTTCCATTGATCTAGGTTTGAATAACATTACTTACTTCTGTAGATGGTTGTGTAGACCCCCCATATACTTGAGGAGTATGTCTTGGTTATTTGGGGAGATACCCATCATTATGGCCATCTTTATAAACTTTTCCTTTCCTCTACCTAATGTAATGCCACTAGATCCATTGGTACCCTATAAGGTTAAATTGTGACTTTATGAGATTTTTTAAATCCTCCCATGTAGTCATTGGAGGATCTCCCTCCAACCTCAAGGTCTCCATGTGGCTTTCCCACTAGGTCAAGGAATGCCCTCTAATTTTAGCTGAGTAAGAAAAATATTCTATTCCTCCTCTATATGATGAACACTAAAATAATATTTTTATTTCTACAACCAATGATTTAGATTTGGAGCATCAATATCAATGCCATACGACTCAATGCCAATGTTCTCTTCCATTTTGAATAAGGACTGTGAAAGATTCATGGAACTTGAGTTGGGTTGATCCTTTTCAAGTTCTTCCATTGGCTCCTTATTTGTTTCTTCTCAATCTCCTAATCTAACCTCTGATTATACCTCTATGTTATAACCCCCATCTTCTTTGAATAATCTAAGCTTATTGGTCAATGCCTCCATGAGGAGCCTCAAATTATGTTTTATATCTGCAACCTCCAGCCACACAAACCTCTCCTCCATGGGATCATGAGGGTTATTGAGAGATTCGTAGACAATGAATAGGGTTTTGTAACTTTTGGATTAACCAATATGGATCCCCTATAACTCCCCACAATATACCCAAGGAATCATGCTCTAATACAAATATGATCCACAAACTATTGTGTATATTCCATTAGACATTTCGTCACAACAAATTTGATAAAATTATTCTTAAAATTTGAAACCTATAGTACAAGAGTTTATTTATCTTTATATTTCTAGATTTATTAATTATTATCTTACGATCATGCATGCAATAATATAAAATATTTAGAAAATAGAAACTAGTGAAATAAAACTGACAACACAATTGATGCAAGACATAACCTAGAAAATTCTTTCGAGAGAAAACCCAACTAGAAGGTGAAGTTAATTTGATCTTATTTCTAAATGGAAAATGGATGCAAGCACAAAGAAGTGAGGCTTATGGCCCATGGGTTGTTATAGTGCAAAAATCCTCTCTATTTTCTCTCTCTATCCACTCCTGGCTACTGTACTCATCTATGGAACAAAATACACACGAATAGCATGGAAACCCTTTTCCTCCTAATGGCCCAATTATAACACACCTTGATTGTTGATTTTACATAGGGTATTTTAATATGATAATTGCTTCTAATGGGTTTATTTTACAAATTTTTATCCATGACTCTATCATTAAGAGATTACACAAAAAGACATCAACAATACAACATATATAAAAGTAGGATCATTAATAAGAACCAACAAAGAACATAAGGATTTACCCTGGGAAAACCCAACAACTTTTTTAAGAACAAATTCTTCAATTCAACAAAGATACATGTTACTAAATAACTAGGTCAAAACTAGTCCATCCTCCTAGTCAAGTCATCTACACAGAGAATAGAGTAGGCCTTCTTCCTTCCTCATAATTTTGTCTCTTGCTCTTCTTCCTCATCACATAAATTTGGCCTTCTCATTATATCATGGATTTGGTCATGTATTTCTGTTTCAATTCAAAAACTCAGCCCTTGAACATGAATCCAATCACAAAAATTCAACCTTTAATATAGAGATAGTTCCATCCTTTAATTCATCCTCCAATACAGAGATATGCTCGCCCTTCTTTCTTATCCCCATCATAGAAGGTATCAAGTGATGATGATCTGATATGAATTCCATTTGGAGGAGGTTGAGTCACACTTATACAATTCTTTTTGGCCAAATGAGTGCCTCTTTGAAGCTGGGCCAATTTGACTAGGAGGAGGCCGACTTCACCTTTATGGAGCCTAAAAATTAAATTTTTACAAATTCAAATTTCTTCTTTTTCAATTGACATGAAGAACATGTCTTTTAATAATTTTATTTTTAACTCAAACATGAATAACATGCTTACCAAATATATTAAAGGTTAAAGTATACATTATGAAGATCGACCATAGTTACACAATTCAACATTTCCTCTTAACTAGGGAGGTATTCATAATGACTATCTATATTTTCTCATGTTGATATAATTTCTCTATGAAAAGGTTATAAAAAAATCATCATCAACCTTGTCAACATCTTTGGCATCGTCAAGATCACTTCGTCAAAAGTTTTTACATCATCAAAATCATGTCCTCAACATCTCTGACATGAATCATCAACATCATCATTAATATCATCATCAAGTAGTTGGAACAATTGGTCTGTATCACTAACCGATAATATTGGTCAATACTCTTGACATGTGGCCTAACATTTAGAATCAACTAATCATCATAACTATGGTTGGTACCACCAACCAATAATATTGGTTAGTACTGGTTACATGTGGCATAACGTTTAGCATAAACTAATCATCATAACTCTGGTTGGTACCACTGACCCATAATCTTGGTCAATACTCTCAACCTAGACTAGTGTTGGTTCACCATCCTGGTCAATTTATTTGACTCATGGAGAAACGCCAAAGGACACACTCTACATGAGAAACTAGGCATGATGTTAAATGAGCTCCTCATCTAAACCAGAGAGTCTGATCTTGATGCTAAAAGCGATGTACTCAACCAAGTCATCCCAGGATTCTAGGACTATTCTTCCCAACCGGTCAAAATATTTGACACAAGGATAATAATTTTCTTCTGCTAGGCCATTCTACCCAAGTGGTAAACAACTTTGGCACAAAGAAAATTATAGCCCATGATGTTGTCATATCAACACTCTCTCTCACTGAGATGTATAGGATCGTGATTGTTCTCTGATGTTGTTGTATCATCATCCCCTCTTGCTGAGAAATACATACTCAATAAATTCAATCTTTTCTTTGGACAATGTGCTTGATAATACTAGAGCCATACTACTCTCCTTAAGGTGCCTTGACCTATCATCATGTTGCCATCTTCACCTGATCAAATTGTCCTACAAGCTAGAGCCATACTGCTTCACAAATTGTCATTCAAGCTGCAACATACTCGTCCTATGAGTGCAAAAAATGTATATATTTTGATCATCCATGATACTAGAGCCCAAACTAAAGTGAAATACAAACTTATTCTATCTTCAAAACTCCTTACCCAATGTGAATTCTTGCAGTTGTACTTTTCTATTTGAGTCATCTCTCAAATCATAACTAACTATGCCATGACCAATTGTACCATGCTAGTACTCCAATATATGTTGAGCCACATGCCTTGGCTTTATCCTAAGCTGATATGTTTCCTTCACTTGATCCATCATCTTGTATACTTTTAGGTTACCCTAACTAGGTGTTCTTTCTAAAGTAGATCTTATCATGGAAAAAATAGTTTCCCTCTTTACCACTAATGCTCTTAAATTGCATTGGCCATGTAGTCAAAATCATTTTCTTTGAATCTAGAGGTCAACTCCCTTTGAACCTAAAGCAAGAAAGCCTTAACTTCTCCCTCTAAAATAAATCTTTTCAGTCAATGTTGTTCTCTCTAATACATAGTTTCTTATGCTATCCTCAGAAAAAAAATCACACACACACACACACACACACACACACACACACATATATACATATACATATACATATGTATATACATATATATGTATATATGTGTATGTATATATATATATATATATATATATTATATATATATATATATATATATATATATATATATATATATATATATATATAGATATATATATACATACATACATACATACATACATACACACACACACATATATATATATATACATATATATATGATCAACCTTGATCTAGGTGTATCAAATTGAGGAACCTGTACAAGTCCTTCTTTTGTCTCACAAATATAATATTTCTTAATGTACCTCACAAGCTTGAGGTAGATTTTATGTACACTTCTTCTTTCATCAAGTAAGTCAATTGATACATCCATATGATGTAGTTTTCAATAGAAATCAAGACAATAAAAATTTAATAGAAGTGTACCTAACATCATAGTATTCTCCCTCTTATTGGGATAATCCTTTCCTTTGTGCTTCTTACCATCTATTGCATACTTCATCTTGGAAGTCATAACTAACTTATTTTCGTCATAGATTAAGGCATAATTTTATCTTGTTGATATTTTTGCTCCCTATGAGTCCATGTTTCATTTTGTACAATATCTATAAGCACAAATCTTTTTGTCACAAACTTTTCTTTGTTCTTCCATTCTTTTCATATGTTGCCAGAGCCTTGGCAGTCTTCACTATGTACCTACAATCCTCACTAGGAGGCCAAAAAAGAACAATTACAACCAAGAAAAGAAACTAACAACACTAGTAGTAATCAAAGAAGAGAGATATAAAATACTTATCTTTGGGAATAATGTCAACACCCTCTTGATCTTTGGTCCTCTTGCATCCATTTTCAACTTAATTAGCTTCATCCACATCATCATCATGATGTCATTTCTTCCTTGCAAGAGCTATTGTTTCTATGTTTAGTGGAAACATTGATCTAAATGCAAACCAAGGGGTTTTGTCCATAAACCCTTAGGAATTTCTTGTCAAATCTTCTAGGGTTTACAAACCCTAGATATTCAAATGTCTGAAACCCTAGAATATTTCAAGACTTCTAGTCTTCCAAACCTTAGTACTTTCATATTCTTACAATTCCAACCTTTTATGACAATTGCAAGAGTTTCTTTTCACATACAAATGTTCAAGTATCATAGAGTCTTAATCCCTCAACAAACATTTAATTATACTTGATTATTGCTTCAAAACTACCAATTTAGCTAAGACTTTCAATCCAAATATCCTTAATACATCAAGTTTTTTTTTTATCTCAAGTGAAATTTTGATTTGGAGAGGAACACAACCTATTTTCCACTATAGGCAAGATTACTTCAAGGGAATACTTAGTAACAAAGATACCTTGTTTCTTTATTTGAAGGATGAGAATCCATAGATCATAAAATATATATCTTTATACAAATACCCTATTAGCAATTATATGCAGTGCAGTGTTCATGACATATCTTGCTTATGTAATGCAAATTTCAAAAGAAAGGATTAGATTCGATATATGATACTTAAACATTTTAATATTAATGCAGGAGGTTGACGAAAGTGAGGTGGTAGTCTATAAATCGACTACTATTTAGATTTAGAGCCAACTAGCTATGCGCAAATAGGTTTTGTATGTGTATTTTCCCCTTGAGGGTCCCGCTTTTCTGACCAATCACTATCAATCCCTCATTGACTTCTACTTTTATCAACTGCTTCAATCCGTGCCATTGATCTCACTTCTCTAGATCCAATGGATACGCGTCGTCTGCTCATCAAATTACCCGGATGATCCCCGTTGTCGATGTGACCCGTCCAATCGAACGACTATCACACAATCCCTCGTGGATTCTTGCATGAACAATATCAGGTCGAGAGCACGTGAGAAAAGTGGTTTTCTCATGCTCGACTGCTAAGGTTGATCGTGTGAATTTTCCAAATACCATTTACCTCCTTTTGGGTGCGTGAGATACCGCTTCCTGCTTATCAAATACAACCCATGTGCTTAATTCATATTTAAGGAAGATCACTTAAGGAAATGTTTTTAGTACTTAAGCTCAATATTAACCCTTAACACTAATTGACTGTGATTTATGAATAAAGTGTTTAAACATAGAAAAATACCTGATTAGGTCCGAAACGCCGATACACAGATACAAATGAATTTCTACACCGGGATTAACACGTAACACCACACTTAATCATTTATTCAACAAAATGGAAATTACAGAGTCTTGGCCTTCTTGGCTCGATTACAACAGTTCATTTGACCTCTGTTTCAATCTCAAATCCTATCTATCACTCAAACTCTCGCTTACTCACTCTGTTCTTAAACATCTAATCTCTTTGTCATTAAATTCTTTTTTCTTTTATGAAACAAATCCCATCCTAACTACATTGAAAACTTGATCCCTATTTTTATCAGTCTAATAATCAAATCCCTATTTCCAAGCTCTGAGGCACACCTATACTAACAACTTATCTCTTAGTCTAAAAATAATACAATATTCTAATTATTACAATAATTGAGATAAATATTAATTCGAGAGATCCAACCCTCTCTACTAAAACCGATTTTGACCATTCAGGTCAATGAAATTCATCTCTTTCTAGCCACAACATGTGAACATACAATCACATTGCTGGCTAAGTCCAGATGCTCCTGCATTAATCTCCCAGGGAAGAAAATAATTCTTCATCAAACTTTCAGGATTTACTCCATACTTCTGTAATTCTGTTGTTGTTATCCAACTAGCATCCTCCACTGGTTGTCTCTTCCATTTGACTAGATACTAAAAATAAACTTGCCCTCTGGTTCTTTTGGATATTCTTTTTTCCAAAATAGCTTCCACCTCTTTGTTGACTGTCTTTGGCATTTTTTCTTCCCAATTTAAAGTTTGAACTTCATCTCCTGTAGGTTCCTTTTGTAGCTCCGACTCTGTCTCCTTATATGGATACAAATATGCAACATTAAAAATAGGTGATCTTCCAATTCCTTCTGGAAATTCAATTTCATAAGCTTTAGTTGAAAACTTCCTCACAATTTTGCATGGTCCTATCTTTTTCATCTTTAGTTTATTATAAGTCACAACAAGAAATATTTCTTTTCTCAAGTATACCATCACAAGATCTCCCACTTGGAATTATTTTTCTCTCCTCTTCATATCAGCGCTCTGTTTGTATTTGTCACTACTTTCCTGTTGGAAATAATACTGAGAGGGGGGGGGGGGGGGGGGGTGAATCAGTATTATCACATCAATAAAACTTTTTCATTTCCATATTCAGATTCATATATGCTACTTCCACAACTTCTTATGATTCAGTTAGTTGATCCTTAATGAGTGCATTAGAACATTATCAACCATATTAACAGTAAACAGGTGCAGTAAAATAGAACAAATCATCACAAATAAGCCACACACATGAACACCATGATATAAGGTGGAAACCCAATGTGGGAGAAAACCACCTGCTGCAAGTCATCTCAATCTTCTTCTTAAAAAGAAAATCCTTTTACAATATTTCTGTACTGGTGCAGTCTTATACCAGTACGCAGGCTTCTACCTGCAGAGAGCTACAACCCCCATAGTTCTTGTACTAGCCGATCCATTTACTAGTACGCAGGCTGCTACCTGCTACAATGCTCCAAAGTTTTCAACTGCTACTGGAAGGGAGCTACCACCCCCGTAGCTCTTGTACTAGCTAAGATACTAGTACGTAGGCGCCGACCTAAAATCTTCTCTCCTCCGGGTACCACGTTTCGTACATTTTCAGACTGGATACACCTGAAGCACAACACATAATCTGAAAGGCCACGTTTCATCCAATTTTCATACTGGACCCATAAATATCATTGAAGCACATAATCAATCAATCTTCTGAATCACCCAATCACCAGATCAATACATATACAAGAATAATATGAGTGTTAGCAACCCGATCTAGTCCATTAGATCCATTACTAGATCTCATCCATCAACACAATCAATCAAACTGAATATGTAGAATACTAACACCATTAAACAGTCATCAGAACACATCAACAACCTGAACCACCTGTAACTTTAAACATCATAGCTCAAATGGTATATGCTACTACAATGAACCAAACCTGCGTACATACGTGCTTTCACCAAAGCCAACCATTTGATCCCGATCTATCCTTAGATCTTGTTCTCCATCAACCGGTGAGATCTCTCTTTAGCTCAGATCCAGATCTACACCATAACCAATCACAGTATACCAGATCTAGATATTCAATAATTCAAATGATACTTTGCCAAATGATCTCCTTCCTCTTTTATAGCCTTAGTCCTTTCTCAATACCATGGTCCAAAACCATAGGATCAAAAAACTGTTGGACTAATACCATGAACCAACCATGAAAGTGCGTGAGATCAACACTTTTGGATGCAATACCACGGACCAAAACCATAGGATTAAAAACTGTCGGACTAATACCATGAACCAACCATGAATGTGCGTGAGATCAACACTTTTGGATGCAATACCATGGGCCAAAACCATAGGATCAAAAAATGTCGGACTAATACCATGAACCAACCATGAAAGTGCGTGAACTTTGCATGAAGGGAACTTTTCTCTGCATGAAAGTGCGTAAACTTTTCTCTACATGAAATAAAATTTTCTCTGCATAAAAGTGCGTGAACATTTCTCTACATGAAATAAACTCTTCTCTGCATAAAAGTGCGTGAACTTTTCTCTACATGAAATAAACTTTTCTCTGCATAAAAGTGCGTGAACTTTTCTCTACATGGAATAAACTTTTCTCTGCATAAAAGTGCGTGAACTTTTCTCTACATGGAATAAAATTTTCTCTGCATAAAAGTGCATGAAATTTTCTCTACATGAAATAAAATTTTCTCTGCATATAAGTGCGTGAACTTTTCTCTTCATGAAAGGGACTTTTCTCTGCATGAAAGTGCGTGAACTTTTCTCTACATGAAATAAACTTTTCTCTGCATAAAAGTGCGTGAACTTTTCTCTACATGAAATAAACTTTGTTGCACTATAATTTATCAAATAAATTATCATTTGTGTGATTTGCCATCAAGGACAACACTTGTCTCATAATGCCAACAATCTCCCCCTTTGGACTTGTCATACTGAGAATTGTCATCTGATATCTCTTCCGTAGATTCATCTAGATATATATAAGTGAGTTGATCTTATATGAGTTGGTTGCCATCAAGTACAACACATGCATCATAATGCCAACAGTCTCCCCCTTTGGACTTGATGGCAACAATACCAAATCACTCTCCCCCTTTGACATCAAGGGCAAAGGGCGAACCAAGATATTCTCTTTCCTAGAAAGGCATTCCGCTGTTCATACTCCCCCTGAGTACCTGTTGAAATCTCTGAATGAGCTCCCCCTTTGTATATGCCAAGGTGTACCAATCTGTCCATGCTTTTTCTGAGAACATGCTGAAATCTCTGCTCTGCTGAAATATGCTTGTTCATGCTCCCCCTGACTGTTAAGCAAGGTCTGCAAAAATATGTTCTACAAGAAGTACATGACTCTATACATCATAAATTACCTTCCTATCACCAAATACTCATACATACATCCATCTCCCAACCAAGTGGGGATATACCAGAAAATGACAACCAAGTACATTACATCATTCATCCCAGGCATAGTGGGGAAACCAACATAGGCCGTTACATGACCTTGATATGACTAAAATATTTCATCAAATGACTACACTATTACATCATGAGTCTTGATATGACCTTTACATCGAATGATATACATGAAATTTATAACAAAGACCAAACACCTAAATAAGATCATGATAAACATCCGCAATGACACTGAATGATCTGTTCCATAGCATCTGTCACCAGCAACTTGTATTAGTGCATGAATCATCAAGGTATGTCTGTATCAACTCATCCTTTTGAACAGAATTCTGTATATACAGAATCATTCTATCATATGTGAGAAACACCATAGCCATCCAGATCTGCATGGACCAAGTATCATCAATTGGGAATATCAATCAACATATGTACGAAACAACCTATCATCATATAGGTAAGAACTCATCATCATCATGTCTCCAACAATGCAACATTGAATAATCATCCATGTATCCAGCCAACAATCCTCATCCATATATGTTCCAAGAACAATAGGAATCCTGCATCATAACAGTGATATATGATCTTTATGCATATGACGACAACAGCATATGAGTGACTCATCATCAAGTAAAGAAGATGTGAATTCAAGCTATGTACTTCTCCTTATCCTTATGAAGATCACCATGTAAGCACCATTAGATAATCAACCACAAATCTAATCTAAATATCAACTATGTAACCCCAAGAATCATCTGAACAACTCATAACCATATCATAGCAAGATGAATCATTTATCCATATAAGCATCATCACCAAGGACTATTAACCATAATGCCAACAATGCATTAAGAGCATATGCTCCCCCTAAACCTGTGCCATCTGTCAGATCTGATCATGCATATTAATCAGCAATATCAAGTTAGAACCAAAATACTTCTAACCATCATATCCACACATCATTAGCAAAATGCAACCATTATCAATTAGAGCAAAACTGATCCTTTTCTCGAATCTGTCCCTACTGCCTTTCTTCAAACAATCATATACGCGACTGTGCAGTAACAAAATCGCATATATATGCAACTTCCCTTTATCAAGCTTGCGTAGGAGATTGAAGTTTTACACTTCCGGCTCCCTCTGTTATGTCTGTATAATGTGTTGTGCCACCACTTTCTGACTGAACTTCCTTTTTCTTCCATATCTTCAAGTGTGATGATGTTTTCTCCTTTTGGTGTGATGTCCATGCTTTTTTCCTGCATTCCTTTGCTATATGTCCAAGCTTGTTACATGCATAACATCTTACATGTTTCATATTCCTTTTGTAGCAATCAGCAGCTTTGTGACCAAACATATTGCAAGCAAAGCAATATCCATTAAAGTACCTTGACTGAGATGATCTGTTTGTTTGATGATCTTGAACCCTTCTTCTTCTACATCTGGCTGCAACATGTCCAAGGTTATGACATACATAACATTCAACATTATTCATAGGAGGAGTAAAAGATTTTCTTTGAAGAATTTCTTTCCTTGGTTGATGATGAGATTGACCTTTCATCTCTCTTATCTCCTTGTTGATCATTTTAGATTTCTCTTTAGAGTTCCTTGCCTCACCTTGTGAACTAGATTCACCTTCAACAGATTCATGAAAACCAAGACCAGTTTTGATAGCAGGAGATCTTTGACTATTAAGAATATCATCCAAGACTTTAGTACTATCTTGAAAACGTAAGAGCTTATCCTTTTCTTCTAATTTACTTTTCAAGATATTTACCTCAACCTGAAGTTGTTCTTCTTTTTCTAGATATTGCTTCTTCATGTCTTCTTCAGCTTTCCTTTCTTCTTCCAACTGATGCTTTAGCTTGAGAATCTCCTTTTCTTGTTCTTCATTCAGATCCTGTTGCATTTGACGAATTCTTAAGGCACATTCTAGCTGAGATTTTAAGCTGATAACTTCGTTTCCCTGTTTTTCAATATCTTGGACTAGATCTTTATTCTGCTTCTTTGATTCTTCAAGATCTTCCTTTAGAGAGTGGATCGTGGCTTCAAGACTTTCATAGTAACTGGATCTATCTCTGAGTTTCTTGATGGTTGTGTTCTTTTCATTGAATTCATTTCTTAGAGATGTTGCTTCAACCTGCAACTTTTGATATTTCTCCTTGAATAACTCTCGTTGAGCCTTTTGTCTAGTAACAGCTTCTTTGAGGGCACCACTCTTTATGTTCAGAAGTCTTTCTTGTTCACTAATTTTGTTTGTCAGCCTGTTAAATTCTTCTTCTATTTGATATCCTTCTTCCTCACCCATAAGAGCACATTCAGTTGTTTCATTATCACTTCCATCTTTTCCAAATGGATAGATAGCTGGAACATCAGAGGATAGAAAATTCATACCTGATAGTTCATCTTCATCCTGAAATGATTCTGAATCTAAATCTGAATCTGAAGAGCTTCTTATACCTAATCCCCAATCGATTCTCCCACTGTCGTAGTTCTTCTGAGATGTCTTATTCTTCTTATGAGATTTCTTCTTAAGCTTCTTTCCCATTGTTTCACGGATCTCCTTCAAGCGATCAAGCTTCTACCAAAGGACCAGCTCTGATACCAATTGTTGGAAATAATACTGAGAGGGGGGGGGGGTGAATCAGTATTATCACATCAATAAAACTTTTTCATTTCCATATTCAGATTCATATATGCTACTTCCACAACTTCTTATGATTCAGTTAGCTGATCCTTAATGAGTGCATTAGAACATTATCAACCATATTAACAGTAAACAGGTGCAGTAAAATAGAACAAATCATCACACATAAGCCACACACATGAACACCATGATATAAGGTGGAAACCCAATGTGGGAGAAAACCACCTGCTGCAAGTCATCTCAATCTTCTTCTTAAAAAGAAAATCCTTTTACAATATTTATGTACTGGTGCAGTCTTATACCAGTACGCAGGCTTCTACCTGCAGAGAGCTACAACCCCCATAGTTCTTGTACTAGCCGATCCATTTACTAGTACACAGGCTGCTACCTGCTACAATGCTCCAAAGTTTTCAACTGCTACTGGAAGGGAGCTACCACCCCCGTAGCTCTTGTACTAGCTAAGATACTAGTACGTAGGCGCCGACCTACAATCTTCTCTCCTCCGGGTACCACGTTTCATACATTTTCAGACTGGATACACCTGAAGCACAACACATAATCTGAAAGGCCACGTTTCATCCAATTTTCATACTGGACCCATAAATATCATTGAAGCACATAATCAATCAATCTTCTGAATCATCCAATCACCAGATCAATACATATAAAAGAATAATATGAGTGTTAGCAACCCGATCTAGTCCATTAGATCCATTACTAGATCTCATCCATCAACACAATCAATCAAACTGAATATGTAGAATACTAACACCATTAAACAGTCATCAGAACACATCAACAACCTGAACCACCTGTAACTTTAAACATCATAGCTCAAATGGTATATGCTACTACAATGAACCAAAACTGCGTACATACGTGCTTTCACCAAAGCCAACCATTTGATCCCGATCTATCCTTAGATCTTGTTCTCCATCAACCGGTGAGATCCCTCTTTAGCTCAGATCCAAATCTACACCATAACCCAATCACAGTATTCCAGATCTAGATATTTAATAATTCAGATGATACTTTGCCAAATGATCTCCTTCCTCTTTTATAGCCTTAGTCCTTTCTCAATACCATGGTCCAAAACCATAGGATCAAAAAATTGTTGGACTAATACCATGAACCAACCATGAAAGTGCGTGAGATCAACAATTTTGGATGCAATACCATGGACCAAAACCATAGGATCAAAAAATTTCGGACTAATACCATGAACCAACCATGAAAGTGCGTGAGATCAACACTTTTGGATGCAATACCATGGGCCAAAACCATAGGATCAAAAACTGTCGGACTAATACCATGAACCAACCATGAAAGTGCGTGAACTTTGCATGAAGGGAACTTTTCTCTGCATGAAAGTGCGTAAACTTTTCTCTACATGAAATAAAATTTTCTCTGCATAAAAGTGCGTGAACATTTCTCTACATGAAATAAACTCTTCTCTACATAAAAGTGCGTGAACTTTTCTCTACATGAAATAAACTTTTCTCTGCTTAAAAGTGCGTGAACTTTTCTCTACATGGAATAAACTTTTATTTGCATAAAAGTGCGTGAACTTTTCTCTACATGGAATAAACTTTTCTCTGCATAAAAGTGCATGAACTTTTCTCTACATGAAATAAACTTTTCTCTGCATATAAGTGCGTGAACTTTTCTCTTCATGAAAGGGACTTTTCTCTGCATGAAAGTGCGTGAACTTTTCTCTACATGAAATAAACTTTTCTCTGCATAAAAGTGCGTGAAATTTTCTCTACATGAAATAAACTTTGTTGCACTATAATTTATCAAATAAATTATCATTTGTGTGATTTGCCATCAAGGACAACACTTGTCTCATAATGCCAACAATCTCCCCCTTTGGACTTGTCATACTGAGAATTGTCATCTGATATCTCTTCCGTAGATTCATCAAGATATATATAAGTGAGTTGATCTTCTATGAGTTGGTTGCCATCAAGTACAACACATGCATCATAATGCCAACATTTCCTACAATATGTCTTTGACATATTCTTGTAGTCTCTGCATATGCACTGCAAACTCTTCCACTTTTGCACTTCTTGTCTCCTGTTTACCCAAATTTCTGAGTTCATACACACCTCTTGGATTCATTCCAAAAACAATATAAAATGGACTCATCCCAGTACTTCGGTTTGGAGTGTCATTATAAGCAAAATCAGCTTGAGCAAGTGCTAAATCCCACTTCTTAGGATTGTCATACACTAAACTTCTCAATATGTTTCCCAAGCTTCTATTTACCACTTCAGTCTGTCCATTTGTTTGAGGTTGATATGCTGAATTGAAGCTAAGGTTGGCACCCAGTTTCTTCCAAAGAGTTCTCCAGAAATGCCCGGCAAAATTTGTATCCTTATCAGACATAATACTTACAGGCAATCCATGTAACCTTACAACTTCTAAAAAAAACATATTAGCAATATGTGTTGCATCACTAGTCTTTTTACATGTAATGAAATGTGCCATCTTGGAAAATCTATCTACCACAACATAAATGGAATCATTCCCTCTTTGAGTTCTAGGTAACCCTAAAACAAATTCCATACTAATTGCATCCCATGGTCAGTCTGGTATTGGTAATGGCTGGTACAATCCTGTATTTTGGCTTCTCCCTTTAGCATGCCGACAGATTTTTCACTTCTCAAGAAATCTCTTAACATCAGTTTGCATCTTTGGCCACTAGTAAAAAGCATTTACCTGAGCAAAGGTTTTGTCTTGTCCAAAGTGACAAGATAATCCTCCACTGTGTTTCTCCTTGATTATGTTTTCCCTCATAGAACATTTGGGAATGCATAATTTGTTACCTTTAAATAGTAAACCTCCTTGGATAAGATAGTCTAACCACTAACTTCTATTATGAACTATTGGATTTTGTACAACTGCATAAATATCTTTGAATTTTGCATCATCTTTATACATATCAACCATTTCTCCAAATCCTACAACGCCAACTCTTAATTCTTGCACAATGAAATTTACCCTACTCAAAGCATCAACAACTTTGTTCAACTTACCACTTGTGTGTTTTATCACAAAAGTAAAACTCTGTAAAAACTTTACCCACTTGGCATGTTTCTGGTTCAATTTTGGCTGGTTGTTTATGAACTGTAATGCATGATTGTGAGAATACAATACAAACTCCTTTGGTAGCAAATAATGTCTCCATTTTTTTAAAGCTTGCACAATAGCATAAAATTATTTATCATAAAAAGAATACTTCTTATTAGCTTCATTTAGTTTATAACTAAAGTAGGCTATTGGTCTCTATTCCTGACTCAAAACTACTCCAATTGCAACTCCACTAGCATCAGTTTCAACTTGGAAAACTTTCCCAAAATCAGGTAAAGCTAAAACTGGTTTCTTTGTAATTTTCTTCTTCAGCAACTTAAAATTTCGGTCTGTTGCTTCTGTCCACTTGAATGGCTCATTAGTCTCTTCGATTGTTTCAATAATTGGTGCACAAATCTGACTAAAATTTCTGATAAATTTTCTATAAAAACTTGCAAGACCATGAAAGCTTCTCACCTCAAATATGTTTCTTGGAGTAGGCTAGTTCCAAATAGCTTGGAATTTCTCTAGATCCATTTTCAAAACTTCTTTAGAAAGTACAAATCCAAAATAGATTAATTCTTCTTTAATGAAACTACATTTCTTTAGATTTATCAGAAGTTTCTCTTTCTACAGAGTTCTTAAAACTAACATAAGATGCTCCAGATGTTATTCTTTGCTTCTACTGAAAAATAGAATATCATCAAAATAAACAATGAAAAACTTTCCTACATATTCCTTCAAGACTTAATTCATTAATCTCATGAATGTGGTAGGTGCATTAGTGAGTCCAAAAGGCATCGCTAACCATTCATACAACCCACTATTTTTTTTAAATGTAGTCTTCCATTCATCTCCTTCTCTAATCCTTATTTGATGCTATCCACTCTTCAGATCTATTTTAGAAAAATACTTTGACCCACTTAAACAATCCATCAAATCATCCATGCATGGTAAAGGAAATCTATCCCTGATAGTAATCTTATTTATGGCTCTGGAATCTGTACACATACGGCATTCACCACCTTACTTTGGACTGAGTACTATTGGTACTACACATGGACTAAGACTCTCTCTGATTAATCCATTATCCATCAATTCCTGCACTTGTCTTCCAACTTCTACATTTTCTTGAGGAGTTAACCTGTATGCTGCTTTGTTTGGAAAACTTGCTCCAGGTATTAGATCAATATGATGGCTAATACTACTGATGGGTGGTAATGCATTTGGAAACTCATCCACAATAATATCAACAAAATCATTCAACAGAGTTTTGATTTCTTCAGATAAATCATCTAAGTTTGTGGAAGTTAAAATTACCTTAGGTCTCCTTATGACAACAAAATGCATCTGTTCATCCTTCTTGACTTCTTGCAGCAATTCTTTCCCACTCATCAGCATAACACTGTTTCCAGGTGCTTCTTTTCCTACTTCATGTTTTAATGGCAACAATGTGTGTTTATTTCCATCCTTCTCCATAGTGTAAGTATTTCTTCTCCCATCATGAATAACATTCCGATCAAACTGCCAAGGTCTTCCCAGCAACACATGGCATACATCCATTGGCATTACATCACACAATATCACATCCTTATAAGTACCAATTTGTATCTCTATGTTGCATTGTTCTATCACAATAAGCTGATGTCCTTTTTGCAGCCATGATACTTTGTAAGGAGTAGGGTGTATTGTTTTCACTAATCCTAGCTTGTCCACCATTTCTATAGAAACAAAGTTATTAGTGCTTCCACTCTCAATTATCACTTTGCAACAATTTGCATGTAGTTTTGAATAAAATCTTTCTCTGAGCTTGTTCTCTTGTCTCTTTCTCTGCCTTAATCAATACCCTTTTCAACAACAAGGATTCTCCTACTTCAGGTGATTCTTCCTTGTTTGCAATTTGACGTTTTTCTTCCTTTGCCTTAGCCACATTCACATTTCTTGGATTTGTTGCTTTATTATGAGGAAAATCCCATGATCCATGTCCCCATTCTCCACATGTATAACACCAAATTTCTCTTCCTCAGCCTCTTCCTCTGGGTGCAAATCTTCCTGTACTAAAGTCTCCTCTCTGTGGTGGTCTACTACTTTAACTTCTTGCTTCACTCTGATGGTGCTGAAATCTTGGTCTAGTAGTTCCTCTACCTCTTGCTGAACTCTTCCCTCTGTTCCTTTGATTTTGCTTCCTCAACATCTTCTCTTCTGCCTTCAAAGATACTTGATAGACATCTTCAATTGTCTTCAGACTCAGCAAGCTGATTTCATCCTATATGTCATACCTCAACCCATTGATATATCTGGCTACCTTCTCTTCATCATCCTCTACATGTCCTACTCTAATGTTCAGCTTATAAAATTCTTCTGTATATTCTTTGACAGTCATCCCTTTTTTCCTCAAATTTTGTAATTATCTGAAAATATTTAACTAATAATCTTTTGGCATAAATTTTGCTTTCAATTTACTTACCATTATATCCCATTGTTTTATCTTGGACTTCCCTTTTCTTGCTCTGGATGTTTGTAATTCATCCCACCAGATAGCTGCATGACCCTTCAATCTGGTAACTGCAAATTTCACCTTATTTTGTCATCAACATCCTCCTCATAGTCAAAATACTTGCCTAATGAACTGATCCAATCCATCAATTCTTCTACATTGAGATTCCCGTCATACCAAGGTATTTCCATCTTTGGTCTTCCACTTGCTTTGGCCAATATCTTGATAACTTTGGTAGCTTCACTTTCATCCTCTTCTTCTTCCTCAGAAGATTCTTATGTAGCACTAGAATCTCTTTCATCAGCTGCTCTCCTTTGATCAGTCTCCATTGTCTCCATCATTGTACGCAAACTCCGGATCTCATCCAGTAGAACTGCATTTGCTACAGGTCTCCCCTAACCTACACCTCCTTCTCTCCTAGGTGGCATGTTTACTATAGCAAAACTTAATCTCTATGCTCTGATACCAAAAATGACGTAGGAGGTTGACAAAAATGAGGTGGTAGTCTATAATTTGACTACTGTTTAGCTTTAGAGCCAATTAGCTATGCACAAATAGGTTATGTACGTGTATTTTCCCCTTGAGGGTCCCACTTTTCTGACCAATCACTATCAGTCCCTCATTGACTTCTCCTTTTATCAAGCACTTCAATCTACGTCATTGATCTCACTTCTCCAGATCCAACAGATATCGTGCCGTCTGCTCACCAACTTACCCAGACAATCCCCGTAGTCGATGTGACCCGTCCAATCAAACAGCTGTCGCACAATCTCGCGCGGATTCTTGCACGAACAATATCAGGTCAAGAGCACATGAGAAAAGTGGTTTTCTCGTGCTACGTGTCAACCGCTAAGGTTGATCGGGTGAATTTTCCAAATACCATTTACCACCTTTTGGGTGTGTGAGATATCACTTCCTGCTTATGAAATACAACCCACATGCTTAATTCATATTCTAAGGAAAAGCGCTTAAAGAAAGATTTTTAGTACTTAAGCTCAATATTAAACCTTAACACTAATTGAATATGATTTATGAATAAAGTGTTTAAACAAAGAAAAATACCCGATTAGGGTCCGAAACGCCGATACACAAATACAAATGAATTTCTGCACCAAGATTGACACGCAACACCACACTTAATCATTTATTCAACAAAATGTAAATTACAGCGTCTTGGCCTTCTCGGCTCGATTACAACAGTTTGTCAGACCTCTATTTCAATCTAAAACCCTATCTATCACTCAAACTCTCGCTTACTCATTCTGTTCTCAAACATCTAATCTCTCTGTCATTACATTCTTTTTTCTTTTATGAAACAAATCCTATCCTAACTGCATTGACAACTCGATCTCTATTTCCAAGCTCTGAGACACACCTATACTAACAACTTATCTCTTAGTCTAAAAATAATACAATATTCTAATTATTAGAATAATTGAGATAAAGATTAATTCGAGAGATCCAACCCTCTCTAATAAAACTAATTTTTACCACTCAAGTCAATGAAATTCATCTCTTGCTAGCCACAACATGTGAACATACAATCACATTGCTCGCTAAGTTCGGATTCTCCTACATCAAATATAAAGGTCACATGTTAGCAAATGGATTTTTTTCAAACTTTGTAGCCCCAACAATCTGCCTTATGAAAAAATGCTCAATATTGTGTGTTTTTCTTTTATCAATAATCTAATTTTAGATTGCTACACTTCTTTCATAGAAGAGTTTTCACCTTTAACACTTTACACACATGCTTATTTGAATCATACCACACATTATAAGATGTATGCATAACTATATTGTATATGATTTTTTAATGTAGGACACTAACATAGTCTTCTGGTTAAGGGCCAATACAACATACTAACATATCATTAGTTTCAAAGCATATTATTATGCATGTATTTATAACCGTACCTTTCTTTCACTTAAAGAATCCCTCTTATGATGACAAGAGATCATAGAGTTCTAAGAGTAGAAATTATGATGATATATACCTCAAATTTCAGACTTTGAGGCATTGGTCCTGAACCTTTTTATCTCTTCATTTGAGTATGGTGCTTCTTGATTCAGGTAATAAATGTCTTCATTGATCTCTTTGTACTTTCCAAGTCATGCACATTGTATGGAAGACATGGACACTTTTGAACTCTAAAGTGCTGACTTTTTGGGAGTTTAAAGAAATTGTCTCCTTCAATCCAGAGATGTCTTAGCCAATGTGATTTTTCACAACAAAGATTAGTCTTCTAAGGTTTTTTTAGCCTCCCTGAGATTCACTTGCCTTACACTGAGACTTTGATCTCTGCTTCAATGCGTGAAATCATTCCTTCTTGCTTGAGATCAAGCAAAACTATACATAATTCATATGATGATTTTATACTCTAATTATGAGGTCCTTCGACCTATTACAAAATATTTAAGTTCATTTATGTTAATGTGACAAGAATAAGGTAAACTAAGGATTTCAGAATTTTGGAATTTTCTGATATATCTTCATTTTGAGATTTTATCTTTGACCTTGGCAATAGGTTATGTGACCTATTTGACATAATCCATGTCCTCTTTATCTTGAAATCCACTAAGGTTTTAGACTTCAACCTTCTTTAATAATCTTGACTTAAATAGAGATCCTTCTATACTTGAAATTTCGATTTAGCCTTAAATTTTGAGGCTTTCAATAGGGATTATTTTGAAGATATGATATACCTCTTGGAGAATTCAGATCTCTAAGATAACTTAAATATCTGGCCTTTTAATATATGAACAAAGGCTTTTTAGTCCATAAGTTTTGAGGCAATTCATATCAAGCATACTAAGATTTATCCTGACCTATTCAAGGGCTCAGGCCTTCAACACAAGATGAGAACTTTGGCCTGCTCATTAGAGAAAGAATTAATCATTTTTCAACCAGCAAAGAAAACATTGACCTTTAGCTAGGGCTTTGACCCTTTTTCAGGCTTTCTATCTTCTCTTAGAATGACATTCTTGAGCCTAGCCATTGATATATTAAACCATAGAGATTAGCTTGAATTAAACTAGCATCCTTTTGAGGCCGCTCTTGATCCAGGTGGATATTGGTGGCCACCTGCCAAGTCCACTTGGACCCCCACCATTGTTTCTCTCAACTTTTTTCAGTTTCCTTAATTGTAGCACAACTTACTATTTTTAGCAGTTTTTCGGGTTCTAAACTTCCGGAGCCGTTTTGAGGCCCTAAACAACATTTTTTGGGGAAAATTGGATCAACATGGGTCCATGGATTGATGTTTCTCTTCCCATAATTGTAGTTCTTAGATAGATCTTTCTAATGAGATATTGTGCACGTCAAACGGAGATCATATGCCAAAGTTACGACCTCGGGAAGTTGATGTACCAATTTACCCAAACGGGGCCCACAGTTTGGCATTTCATCTTCTAGGGTTAGGTTTTTGGATGTTCAGGGTTTTCCATTGTTTCTCAACAATAAATAGGCCTTCGAGCCTCATTGTAACACAATTCAGAGGCATGTAGCCACCACATCTCTTCTCAGAGATAAGCTACCATCACCCTAGCTGGTTTATTTCCATTTCTATTTGTAAGAATATTTCAGTATTTTACATTAATGAAATGAAGTATTATTTATGCTACATCTCTGTGTTTATGGTTATCTCTGTAATTTTTTGCGTTCCTGTTTAAATCTGGGTCAGTGGTATCAGAGCGGTCTGCTTTTTCTTCTCTGTTTTTCTTTGCATGTCCCCTATGAGGTCAAGATATAAGAAGTTAGGGCTTGAACTAGTCGAACCTTTGCAAGACCAGCCTTGCAAATACCGATGGCCTCCCATGGCGGATGAAAAGAAAGATGAGGGGGAAAGAGACCCTATCAAAATCTTGCTCGAAGAAGCCCTCGAGGGACAAAGGAATGCAATGATGGACAACTTTGCCTAGATCCTTCAGCGACTACCCAGAGGTGATGCATCGGCTTCCAGCAGCTCCTATGGAAATGCCACACCCTTTAAGGTAAAAGTTAATTTAGAAATCCCCATTTTCGAGGGTCAAATAGACGCAGATGCCATAGGTAAATGGTTAAATTTGCTAGAGGGTTATTTTTCTGTTCATGATTTTTCCACTCGGGAAAAGATTATTTTTTCTCTTCTCAAAGTAGCCCCCCACGTCAAGGACTGGTGGGAAACATACTGAGAACTGAAGGATGAAAGTACAGGCTCACTATTTTCAGTCACACCGACTTGGGATTCATTTTGGGATGCCATCAAGGAGCAGTACTACTCTGTCGGAAGCTTTGAGGATCAATACATAAAGTGGACCACGCTGCAGCAAGGAAGGGACCAAGACGTGCCAGAGTTTACCAATATTTTCCATACCCTTCACACAAAGTTGGGTATCAAAGATTCAGAGCAGAATTTGGCACTCAAATACTGCGGCTACCTGCACAAGTACATCCAGGAAGAAATAGAATTCCTGAACATCCCCTCGCTCAGCACGACATACCGATATGCCGTCAAGGTCAAGCAAAAGTTTAAATAGAAGAAGCGAGACTTTGGATCTGCAAATTCGAAGTAAGGGAAAGGTGCCCCCAAACCGCAGAACAAAGGACAAAGCCAAGTCAGGATGACCCAAGACAACCCACCAAAGTTGCAAGCAAAGAAAAACACCATGAAGCTAAAAAGGACACGCGAAAGTGGTGTGAGTTCCATAAGAGCTCCACTCACAACACAAGTGAGTGTCGGGCCAAGCAGTCACTAGTGACCGAGCTAAAGGTTTCAGAATCATATGCATGTTCCAACTTTGAGTCAGAACCTGACAAAGGGAATGAAAAAAGGAAGTATATTATTGATGCAGAGCCCAATGCCACCACTGCCACCACAAAGATACAGAAGGAGGAACCCGAAGATCCAAAGGAGGAGGAGCGTCTCTTCCAATCCCAAGTATGGGTAAATGGCTCCCTGCTACAGTTCATTGTCGACAGTGGGAGCCAAAAGAACCTCATTTCGGCAGAGGTCATGAAACAGTTGGGCTTACTTACCATAGCACATCCACAACTGTACACCATTGGGTGGCTTCACCAAGGACGAGATTTTCGCGTGAGCCAGCAGTGTCGCCTTCCATACAACATCAAGCCCTTCGCGGATGAGGTATTGTGTGACATTGCTCCCCTTGAAGTTTGTGATGTATTATTAGGACAACCATACTTGTGGAAGCGACATGCTATGTATGAATCAAGGCCCCGTGCTGTTATTGTTACATTGGGAAATAAGTTGTACAGGATACCGGAGGTAGCATATCCTACTGCCAACTCTTTGGTTACTGCAAAACAATGTAGTAAGCTCATCTCCAAAACAGGGAAATTTGTTTTCCTGATGATACGCCCTCAAGGAAAGAAGAAGATGGTGACCACAACCTCCAAACAGGGCCCCTCCGCATGACAACTATAGATGGACAAGTTCGTGGAGGAGTACGAGGACATATTCACCTCCCCCGCAAGGGTTCCTCTGCACTGTGAGGTCAGGCACTCCATCGATCTGACCCTAGGTGCGCCGATGCCCAATGGACCAATCTATCAGTGCTTCGTTCTAGAGAATGATGAAATCAAGAGGTAGATTCAGGAGCTTCTACAGAAAGGTCACATACGTCCTAGTTCATCGCCTTGTGGGAGCCTGATCGTGTTGATACAGAAGAAGGATGGGACTTGGAGACTCTGTATTGACTATCGGGCACTGAACAAGATCATGGTCCGTAATAGTTACCTGATCCCACAGATTCATGACCTCCTAGACCAACTAAAGGGGGGAAAATATTTCGGCAAGATCAATCTAAAGTCAGGATATCACCAGGTACCAATCGAACCCTCTGATGTGTGGAAGACTGCCTTAAAAGTCAAGGAGGGCCTTTTCGAATGGTTGGTTATGCCTTTTGGATTGACAAATTCTCCTGCAACCTTCATGAGGCTAATGGATGACATCTTGCGACCATTCACCAACTCATTTGTAGTGGTATACTTGGATGACATCTTGATCTTCAGCCAGAGTTGGGAAGAGCACCTCCACCACATCCGACAGGTTCTCCAAACACTGCGGAAACACAAGCTATGTGCCAATTTAGAGAAATGCACTTTTGGCATGACCCAAGTTCAGTACCTGGGATACATTATTGATGAACAGGGGTGCATGTGGATCCAGCCAAGATCCAAGTCATTCGGGATTGCCCATCTCCAACCACTCTGAAAGATATCTGCAGCTTTCTAGGTCTTTCCAACTTCTACCGGAGGTTCGTGTTGGCGTTTTCTCATATCACTTGGCCCTTGAGTCAAGTCACCAAGGGAGGAGAGAAAGAAAAATTCTTTTGGTCTGAATCTCAACAGAAGGCATTCACAGAGTTGAAAGATCGCCTCTGCACGAAACTAGTGCTCGCGTTACCAGATTTGCAACAACCATTTAAGGTTGAGACAGATGCCTCTAACTATTCTATTGGGGCAGTCCTTACTCAACACAGGCATCCAGTGGCATATCACAGTGAGACACTTTCAGACATAGTCCGGAGGTATCCCAATTATGACAAAGAGATGTATTCCATTGTGTAGGATTGCCAACAATGGAAGCATTACATTTTGGGGAAGAAAACAGTCATCCACACAGACCACCGACCCTTGCAGTTCATACAAACCCAAGAGAAATTGTAGAATGATTACCATCAGAAGTGGTCTACATACCTGCAACAATTCCATTTGAATATCAAGTATAAGAAGGGAAGCACCAATAATGTTGCAGATTGCCTCAGTCGACTACCGATAATGGCGTTAACCACCATGATCAACTCTTGTGGGCACGAGACTTCTGATTGGCCACTTCTCTACAAAAGCGACCCATAATTTGGCCACACATACCAGACACTCTTGGAGGGTCAGCATATTCTAGTTTTTCACCTCCAGGATGCACTGTTATGCCACCTGGGTCACCTTTGTGTTCCTTCAAGCAAGTGTGTCAAGATGATTTCGGAAGCACACTACAATCGGGCTGCTGGGCATTTTGGGGTCAAGAAAATGGTGGCAGTACTAAAAAAGTATTTCTATTGGCCGAATCTTCAACAGGATGTCGGGAAGTACATTAGATCATGCACTGCCTGTGCCGTTGCCAAATTGACCATCAATAAGATATGCCTCTATACCCCGCTGCCTACCTTTAGTCGACCTTGGGAATCCATCTCCATGGATTACATGTCAGGCCTTCCTTCCACTAAGCATGGAAACAAATGTTTTTTTTGTGGTCATTGACAGGTTCTCGAAGATGGCCATTATGGCGGCCTGCAAGAAGAATATCACAACAAAAGCCCCTGCTAAACTCTTCTTTGAATGAGTGTGGGTGCACTTTGGGATCCCATAGTCTATCATCTCAGATCGGGACAGTCGATTCCTCAGTACATTTTGGTCCAGTCTCTGGTCGATGTTGGACACCAAACTCACTAAGTCCAAAGCCTTCCATCCTCAAAATGATGGTCAGACAAAGGTTGTCAATAAGATGATTGTACACATTCTACGCATGAACAACTCAAAGCATCCACACACATGGGACGAGAGCCTCCCCTATGTTTAGCACAACTACAACCGAGCTCTTCATAGCTCGATTAGCCATAACCCTTTTCAGGTGGGCTTGAGATTCCTGTGTCCCACTGATGTGGCAATGCCATTTGCAGCTACTCACACAGATTCGGCTCATGTCCAGTCCGAAATAGATAAGGCAACCAGCTTCATTGAGCACATCCAACATATTCACCAATAGGTCCATGACATTTTAGAGAAATCAAATGCCAAGTACAAGCAGTGACATAATCAACATCGGGTGCCACACAAGTTTCGAGTGGGTGACAAAGTCTGGTTACATTTGCAAAACGAACGCCTTACCGAAGCCTATCAGAAACTGAGACCACTCCAATATGGTCCTTACACCATTACCAAGGCTGTGGGAGATAATGCATTTGAGCTCAGCATTCCCCCATTCCTTGGCCTGCACCCAGTGTTCAATGTGGACCGCCTTCGGCCATACTTTCCACCATTACTAGACACATCCGACATTGAAGAACAACTCACACCCACAGAAGTAAATCCAAATTGCATGGAACAAGCTGCAACTAATCAGATCATGGACACACAGATCAAGCACACTCAACAATAGAATATCCAACTGTATTGAGTTGTCAAAACAAGCCAACTCCTTCACCAGGGCAAGTGGCTCACCAAGGACCAAGTTCAGCAGAAGTTTCCTCATCTCATGGAGGAACTCAATGCAATGGGGACCATTGCTTCCTAAGGGGGCAGGAATGATCCAGGTGGATATTGGTGGCCACCTACCAAGTCCACTTAGACCCCCACCATTGTTTCTCTCAACTTTTTTCAATTTCCTTAATTGTAGCACAACTTACTATTTTTAGTAGTTTTTTGGGTCCTGAATTTCCGAAGCCGTTTTGAGGCCCTAAACAACGATTTTTGGGAAAAATAGGAGCAACATGCATCCATGGACTGATGTTTCTCTTCTCAAAGTTGTAGTTCTCAGATAGATATTTCTAACGAGATATTGTGCGCGTCAAACAAAGATCATATGCCAAAGTTACGACCCCGGGAAGTCGATGTACCAATTTACCCAAATGGGGCCCACAGTTTGGTGTTTCATCTTGTAGGGTTAGGTTTTTGGATGTTTAGGGTTTTCCATTGTTTCTCAACAATAAATAGGTCTTTGAGCCTCATTGTAACATAGTTCAGAGGCATGTAGTCGCCACATATCTTCTCAGAGATAAGCTACCATCGCCCTAGCTGGTTTATTTCCATTTCTGTTTGTAAGCATATTTTAGTATTTTACATTAATGAAATGAAGTATTATTTCCACTACATCTCTGTGTTTATGGTTATCTCTGTAATTTGTTGCGTTCCTGTTTAAATCCAAATCATCTCTTTTAGTAATAGATTTGATACCATTTTCCATAGGGCATTTTATTCTGATAATTACTTTTGAGCTTAATTCTTTCAGACATTTTTATCCTTGATTCCATCACTAAGAAATTATACACAAAAAGATGTCAAGAATATAGCATAACAATACGATCATTAAGAGGTAGTCAACAAAGAACAAAATAATTTTCCCTTGGAAAACCCACATGGGGAAAAACTTAACAACCTTTTCAATAAAAAATTCTTCAATTCAATAGAGATACATCTTAGTCAATAAATAGGTCAAACTTGGTCCATACTCCTAGTCAAGTCATCTTCCCACTGAACAAATTAGGCCTTCTACCTTCCTTAGAGTCGAATGGTCTCTTTCTCTTCTTCGTCCTCCTAGAAATTTGGCCTTATCATTCCTTCATGGATTCAATATTGTAGTTTTGTTTCACTTCAGAAACTTGGCCCTTCAACGTAATTCCAATGATAGAAATTAGACCTTCAATAGAGAGATAGATTCATCCTTTAATTCATCCTCCAATACAAAGATATTCTTATCCTTCTTTCTTGTCCCCATCGAAAAATCTATCAGTTGATGATGATGTGATACGAATTCCCTTTCGAGGAAACAAGTCACAATTATTTATACAATTCTTGTTGGCCAAATGGGTACCTCTTTGAGGTTGGGTTGAATTGACTAGGAGGAGGACGACTTCATCCTTATGGAGCCTAAAAATTCAATTTTACAAATTCAGACTTCTTCTTTTTAAACCCAAATGAAGAACATGTCTTTTAGTAATTTCAGTTTTTACTCAAGCATGAAGAATGTTGTAACATTATTTGTTTTGATAAGTTATATGTTTAATATATATATATATATATATATATATATATATATATATATATGTAAAAAGGGATTAAAAAAATACAAAAATAGAAAAAGAGAAAAAGATAAAATAGAAAATAATGAAATCCAAAAGAATAAAGCGGGCTAGTTGAAATGACGATCATTTATTTGTTAATTGTGTTTACTTTATTCTAAACATGATTAGATTAAAAATTAAATCAAAGTTTAATTGTAAATCAATATGACAAGGCCTTTTGTCATTCTGGGTTAAAGTTATAAATGCTTTCAGTGGTTGATCATCCGAGCACAAAAATGAACGGCTTCGTAGCCACTCCACACCCCCCTAGCCCCTCCGATGTTTAATCAATGGGGGGTGCAGAAAAGTGGTCCACCCTGAAACCACCCTTGCCATGTGCCTTGCACCCAGCCACTTTGCATCCCCCCACTCCAAAACCATATACCAACCCCTCCCCCGTCCCTCCCCCCCCACCACTCCAAAACCATATACCACCAACTACCCCTTGAAATCCACCTTTCCACACTCAACCAGTGGTTACACCTCCGCTCCCACCATTTTCAAGTAAAACCTCATCCACTCCTCTTCTACCACTTGTCACTCTCTCATATGCCGATTCTAAAACCCATTAAAATCCCGTTACTAATTAATGCTTCTCCTGTGCCATTTAATGGGTATTACCCAATAAAAAGATTTAACCAACCAAAATCCATTTTACTTTGTTTTCTTCATAGCTGACTGGCTAACCATCGTCCTCTGCACTGCCGAACCAGAATTCAACTATTTACGTTCAATATCAGGTCAAATAACTACCTAAGTTATCAACAAAGATTGTACACATTGATACCTATTAGTCAACAGAAAAACCATCAATTTTCTGGGTAATTGTAGTCGTTTTCACCCTTATTTTGCTGTCATCGATTCTAAAAAGAAATCAAATGGTATGGAAAATCCCATGCTACCCCCTACCATTGATTTATATAATCAACCTTCAGTTGAAAAATATTTTAAAATTGATGAAACCAACTATGAGTTCGATCTCTATGAACTCCACAATTGGTTAAAACATAAATTCATTGACCAAAATGATGAAATAAACCTCTGGAAATCCTCCTTACCCCAATTTAGTATTCCACAAACCCACCATTTCCCAAATTTTGTTGTATGGTGTCATGATATGTATATTCCCACCCAAATAGAAGTAGTTTCTAAAAACAATGAAATTAACTTTACCATTACTGTTGAGTCAACCAACCAAAACACTAAGTCCTTACACTCATTTTCTCCAGAATCCCTCATGGACATTTACAAAAGTCTTGAATTTCCCCAGAGAGCCATAATTTTTGAAACATTTTTACCAGAAGATGTCCAGCTACCTAAAACCAACCGACCTTATCAGTCATCTATGTTTCCAAAAATGACCAAGTAGATTATATGCATTTCCTCATGTCTGTTAGGTTATCATTTTGATCAGCGGGTTGAGGAGGTCTTAATAGGCTTTATGTTAGTTTTCTCCACAAATGAAAATCCTTCTTTGATTTTTAATTACAGTGGATAATTAGCAGAGTCAATTCATGATATTTCATGAAATTACCTACAGAAGGAGTATTCAAGTATGCCTTTGTTTTAGTATACTTGTTTTTGTTTAATCATTCAGAGAGGTTTTCCTTTCCTTTACAGAAGATGGAAAGTCAAGGGAATCCACACCCAGTCATCCATTGGACTTCCAAGGTGAGGAAGAACATCACTGAATTCACATTTAGTGACCTTTTAGTTCAATTCCTATATGTTGCTCTATGTTTATTCAATAGTCATGCATAACCAAGAATTGTGACAGAGATCAGGAAAATCCTCCAACTCAATGAGCAGACCAAAATGGGAGATTGGTATTTATACCAAAAGTATACAGAGATTAGGATATATGGATGTGAGCTTCCCCCATTTAAATTACCTAAATTTGTTCCTATTCATATATTTGCACTGGAGTATATCATAGAAATGATCAACATGGATCAACTACATTTTGTTGCAGCAAAGAAAAAGGATCAATTTAAAATTAAAACTCAAGTAGGGCCCTTTATTTGTAATGATAGAGAAAAAGGTAAGGAAGTAGAAGATCTCCTCAGATAGATGAATTTTAAGCTTAGTTTCACCTGGTCTTATGATCCCCTAGGAGTAATTTCAAAACTAAGGATAGAACAAAAAACTACCCCATATACTCATACTCCTAGGCATGAGATAGGACAATTTATGAACCAGGATGAATGGTAAGAAAACACACTTAAGGAAGAAGAGGAACAGGTTATAACTTCTATACCCTCAAAGGCTTCTCTAAGAGAAGAAAAATAGGATAAAAGGCCTAGAGATAGTGCTTCTCCTATGGAAACAACACCTTCAACCAAGGAATTTAAAATTTACAGTAAAAGGTAGAAGACAACTAGTACAAGTGATACACATTCAGGAAAAACTACACAACAATGCCTATTTATCCTAACATGCCCATTCATATCATCATCTTCTAGTAGAGAAGAAATGGTTATAATCTCTCCTTTATCTTCATCCAATCCAAATGTGTCATCATCTCAAACAAGAGAATTGCAACAGAAAGAGAAGAGTATCTTCATAGTTTACAAAGAAATCAAGCAAAGGAATGAAGCTTTGAAGGCTTCCAACTACACACAGTTTTGGAAGAAGACATCATCTACTCAACATAAGCTACTTTCTGCCTTCGACACTGAGAAGGGAAAGATGTAAATAGCCTTTCTAGAGCCCAAAGTCACTCATCCTAGGAGTGTTGAAGATTATACATAGTCTATTTCTACTTTTGATACAAATTTGATTCATCCTATTGACCATATTGACCTTCATGACAAATCTGGTAAAATGATCTATTCTTCCCTTACAAGTTCAACTATGGCAGCATCAAAACTTCAACAATCATTAGACAATGTACAGTCTCAATTAAAGTTAGAAAAAGTTTATTCTTCAGCAAAAGATACCAAAATCAAATCCATAGAGGATTTAGTGATAAAGTTGGGATATGATCCCATAGATGTAAAAACAGCTAAAGAACTTATCAAGACTAAATATGTTGACATAGATTCTCTAAGAAAACCACTTAAGATGCCATCTACAAAAGATCCATAAGAAAAAGATATAGATCAACTAGAAATGGAGAAAGAAAATATGTTCAAGATCATAATTGAACAAACTGTGCAGAGTGAGAAAATGGAGACTAAGATTGAAAAGCTCCTGAAGGAAAAATAACAACAGAAAACCCCAACACCTGATACAACACCAACAACTACATTAGCCACTATAACAAAAGAGGGGACTACATCTATTGATCCAATAATAGAGTTGGTAAAGGCTATGGAATATTTGTCCATTAAGGGGCAAGAGGTCGAAAAACTAAGGAGCCAGCTCGAAAATTTATAGGAACAAAAACTAAATATTGACAATGCTTATGTATCTGAGTTGTAGAATTCATACAAGCTGACACAAAGTGTTCAATTCCTAGAAGGTTAATATGTTATGATTAATACTATCACACAGGCTAGAGAATGTATTTGGATCTAGATAAATGAAGCCATCACTGAGATATGGCCTTCAATTGAAATAATACTTGAGCAAGATGAACTAGTACAGAGGGCAAGCAAGCCATAGTATATGTAAAGAAATATTTGGCCTCAAAGATAGGAAGAGCACATGTATTGATAAGGGTTTTGAATTCCAAAACCAAATATGAATTGGAGGAATATGATATAGAGGATAGGACAGAGACCATACTGGAAGTTAGAATAGTTCTCATTAAGAAAAATTTGATGTTGCAGCTGGAAAATAAGTGCCATAACCTCGAATAAAGTATCCAAAGGTTTCACAAAAAAAAATCAGTTTTACACCAATTTAAAGGGATTGCCTAGATTACAAGGAGTGGAAGATAAATTAATTGATTTAGAAGGATAGCAAAAAAAATTATGTTTAATTGTCAATGATAAATCTAGTTTTGCAAAGATCAAAGGCACAATCACAGGTAAATCATTTATTAAAGCCCTCAGTTATGATTTACTCATTAAGCATGAGATAAATCATTTATTTGTGGTAAAACCAACTTTCTAAAAGTATACTGAGGTAGATGAAACTTATAGAAGATTAATCAAATACCAGATTCTAGATGAAGAAAGATGGGAAGAATTATGCAAATTACTAAAGTAATGAATCAACAATAGTCATCAGCATATTCAACAATAGAATAATAGGTTTATCATCCACATCAACACCAGAATCCTCGAACCTAGAGAAAACAACTTCAACAATTTCATTTCCCTATATTTTATGTACTATTTTTGTAGAAACAGATCTATATATTTTTCCAATGTATCTAGATATTTTACTTTAGATAATTTGGGAACATTTTGTATAAATAATTCCCAATTCGAATTGTAAAGGTTTGCACCCTTGGAATAAGTTGATTTGAAGCAGAATTACATGTATCTGAAGTTGTCTAATATCAATAAAAGGATTCTGAGTTTGTTTCAAACAACTTGTTATCTCTCTGAGTTTTCTTCATGCTATTCATTGCATTATGTTATTTCAACATGTATTTAGTTTTATGAAGAAATCTGAGTAAGAGATAAACTGAATATTAGTCTATCATAAATCTCCTATGAAGTTATAATTAATTACATAGATTAGTTTATTAGACTATTTGTCTAAATAAACTCCTCTACATCAATTAATTATATGAATTTAGATGCATTTTTGTTGGTTAGTGAACATAGTTTACTAGCATCTGTCTTATGATTATTTTAAATATTCTACCTGAATACTTCAAACTCATATTTTCTCTGAATTATTCATTCCAAATCTTTTAAAGATAAATTACTATTTATAAGTGAAGAAACAACCCTTTCATTGCGTTGAAGAGAAATTAGGACACAATACATGTTTACATAAACTTAAACATTGGTCTTCCAAAAATTTAAAAAAATAACCAAAATATTTTAGATGCTCTGGCATAATTACCTAACCTAGAATTATCTCAGAGGACAACAAAGAACATGCTTACCAAATCTGTTAAGGGCTAAAATATACACTATGAAGACTTGCTATAGTTACAAAATTCAACATTGATCGCCTACTAGTGGTTACATTTGACTCCTTCAACACTTAAATAGAGTTATAATATTCAATATTCTAGAGTAATTTTCATTATTATCATGTGGCTAGCCTCTTCTCCATGAAAAATGGGGGTTGATGTGGCATCCTCTCGAACCATGGTGGCAAGAATTGGAAGGTCAAATTTTGAGTGGCATAGCTTTTGCATACAAACTTTGATTTAGGAAACTCTTGTGTCGTTGGAAAGGTATTTGTGTGTAGAATAGAAAAATAATACAATCCCCTAAGAAACAAAGTTTTACCCCCCAAAAAAATCCATTGATGCATCAAACTTCTCCCGAAACGTTTCAAACTTGAATTTGCTAAACTGGGCCCCGTTCGTAAAAATGGTCCTCTGAGCTTGTTCCTCCACTTTTTCCACTTTGAAAGCATAGATATGGATGAAAAACAATGCAATGATCCTTTTTAGATAACTTAAGCCTTGGATATTGAGTGATTACATTTATATTATTATATTGTTATGTAGGATATGTAGATTTTTCTCTACAAATCAGCTAGCTCACTGATATCATGTAGAAATTCACCTACAGAGCAAACTGATATATGCAATGTACTAAAGCATAATACTAGATCTACATCTACCATAAACTTTGTAGAAGCTTAATTGAACGTGAGCAACATCAAGCATGAACAGATATAACTGAGAATAAGAAGTAATCAACCATAACATAGAAGATATAACCTGGGGAAAGCACCAGCCTAAAACCCCATCTTTGTATTATCATACATAGGATTTATACAAAGCCTTAGCTCTCATACATCTAGCCAGCTCTCAATACAATCCTCACAAATCAAGGTGGAAATACATCAGGATTACACAAAGCCTTAGCTCTCACAGCTAGCCATCTGTCAGTGCAATCCTCCTGGATGCTCACAGGTAATCAAGACTTCTCCTAAGCCTTCTCCTCTACTCTCCAAGCCTCCTATTTCCTTGCACAGTTTTTCTTGGGTTATACTCTTATTACCAAGTGTAACACTGATCTCTCACACTGATCTCACACCCTGTAAAATTGCACAATCCTCAAGGAACCTTAATCCTTCTGCTTGGATGATTTTCGTTTATAAGAAAAATCCATCCAACTGATAGTACACTGTCCCTCCTCTGATCTCAACTGGGTCTTTATCTGAACTAACATGCATGAGTTATTCATGAGAGAATCTTCATTTATCTGAAGTGCAGCAGTTATATGTAAGCATGCATTAACTAACTGAACTTACTTAATTTAAACAAATTGTTTAAATCAAATATAACTGGACTTGACTCAGTTAACTGAGCCAACTAATTACTACTCAAATTAGAACTCATCCTTATCTCTTTAACTGATGGATAAATTCCTCAATTAATATATAAACTGTTGCATGTCCTCAAATAGACTTCATGTTTGATTTTTCACAACTAATTAACTCATGGTAAATTAATTAATTTATTTTCAAACAACTGTTAAGTTCAAATTCGAATTTTACTTCCTATTTTTAGTCCAGGGACTAACTAAAATAGGAATCCATCCTAACTGCTAAAAACAAAAATTCTATTTTTAGCACTTCCATTTTTCATTCCCTGTTGCCCAATCCAGCACTGGTACCCAAACTGCTATGTTTAGTAGTGCTATTTTTAGCACTTCTATTTTTAGCATTTCTTGTTGCCATTTTCAACAAGATAAAACCTTTCATGGTCCATGTTACCCAACAAATTGGATACCCCATAGGAGAAAATGTTTCTCCTACATTGGATAGCCAACTAAAAAATAGTTCCTAATATCCACTTCTTGATGAGCATATTCCATGTGCCTTTTCCATCTGCAACAACCACATACCTCTCACGATATGGCATTTCCCCTTGGATGAGGGTGGGATTCTATTCAAAAGGTACTTTGATAATTTTACAATTGGGTGCTTGCAATTGTTTGTTTTGGGAATTTAGTATGGGTACAGGGATGTATAGGAATTTACATTGTAAGTTCCTTAGGTAGAACACCAAAGGACACTGCTCACACATAGATCACAGATCAGCACACTAGTATTCTTGATGTGGTTAAAACCCTCAAAGAGGGAAACAATCCATGGTCTAAACCAATGTGGCCACTTCAAGAAATTTATTAATGTGAAAGAAAGAAAATTTACGTAAGATTCTCTCATGAATGATCACTTAACAAATGACCCTCCATGCTCTTTAAATAGAGATCATGGACCAATCGGGTGTTAAGCCACCGATCAAGTGTTGGTAATACCGAGGAGAGAATGAAATGTCATATCACTTCAGGTCTAGAACATATCATGACTGTAAGATTGTAAGTTACAAAAGGTACATACCAAAGAAATACACTTTACCTAACTATACACTAGACCAAGTCATACTTAATTATTTCATGTGTCGGAATATCCTAACATCCCCCTTAAGAAAAACTTGGGATAGGGTTGAACGATGTACAAAGATGACACAATAGGAGAAGGAAGGAGGCATTAGAGCCTATCCCAACTTAGTGACAACTTCCTGAACCCCAACCATAAATCGAAGTTTAGTAAATTCACCTCTGTGAGAGCCTTTATAAATATGTCTGCAACTTGATCATTTGTTGAACAATATTGCACTTCAATAACATGGTCATGAATGAGCTTTCTGATGAAGTGAATGTGTAGTTCAATGTGTTTTTGGTGCTAACGTTGGACTGGATATTTTCATAGTTGAATGGCACTTTGATTGTCACACCAAAGTGTAGTCTGATGTTTCTGCTGAAAACCAAACTTTGGCAGAATCTGACGAAGCCATAGGGCTTCCTTACTAGCTTCAATGACGCCATGATACTCTGCTTCTGCTGAAGAAAGATAAATGGAACTTTGTTTCTTGCAAGCCCATGTAATAGGTCCAGAACCAAGAGTGAAGGCATAAACTGCAGTAGAATTCCAATCATCAGGGTCACCAGCCCAATCAGAATCAGTGAAACCAACCAACAGAGGAGATGGTTCTGCACTGTAATGAATCCCAAACTGAACTGTACCTCAAACATAATGAAGTATTCTTTTAGCTGATTTCCAATGACTTTCATGTGGGTTTTGGATCAACCGAGCAACAAGGCCAACAACAAAGGAAAGGTCAGAACAAGTATGGGTCAGATACAAAAGTTTTCCAACAAGCTGACAGTAAAGGTAGCATCAACTTCAAGGGAAGTACAAGTGACTGAAAGTTTGGCTCCAGACTGAAAGGGAGAAGGGGCTGGCTTACAGTCTTCCATGTTAAAGTGGCATAGAAGATTGCATGCATACTTGGACTGGGAAAGGGATATACCTTCTTTGGATTGCAAGACTTGAAGACCAAGTAAATAATGCAAGTGTCCCAAGTCTGTCATTTCAAACTGCTTTTTAAGGCTAGACTTCACATGGTTTATAAGGTTGGGATCACTACCTGTAAGGATAAGATCATCAACATAAATAATGAGAATGATAAGTGACTTACCCACTTTCTTGGTAAAGACAATGTTTTCAGAATGACACCTAGAAAATCCAGTATCTAAAATAAAGCTATCCATTTTGGCATACCAAGCCCAAGGGGCTTGCTTGAGACCATAAAGGGATTTCTTAAGCCAACGTACAAGGTTGGAGTCTGTTTGTATAAATATAGGAGGTTGTTCCATATAGATTTCTTCATGCGAGTCCCCATGCAAGAAGGAGGATTTAACATCCATCTGATGCACTTTCCATTTGAAAGAGGCAGCAATGGAAAGAACAAGGCAGATAAAGTTCATTTAGTCAACAGGGGAGAAGGTTTTAGTATAGTCAATTCCTTCAAATTATGAAAAACCCTTAGCAACAAGACAAGATTTATGTTTATCAACTTTTCCATTTGGTCCAAACTTGGTTCTGTAAATCCATTTGCATCTAACAAGTTTTCATCCCTTTGGAAGAGGAACAAGGTCCCATGTATCATTTTCCAATAATGAATGATTTTCTTCATTCATAGCTACGTCCCAATCTAGATGACTTGAAGCTTCTAGAAAGGTGTTAGGATCATAATTCATTGAAGCTTGATCCATTAAAGAAGAGGCTCTATCGAACTGAGAACGTGTACGACGCTAATATGTAGGATCACCTGTAAGAGCACCTGCTACATCCTGAGTAGTGCAGACCCATTTTGGAAGATGAGGAGCTGAAAGAGGATCCTGAGAAGGTGGGGGAGGATTTTCATCCTTGATTTCATCATTCGAAGAAGGAATATTTTCATAAGTAGAAGGGATAGAGATAGATGGCACATCCGCTAAACTAGGCTCGTAGGCCGATATATTTTCAAAAAACTTTACATCTCTTCTAATGATAACATTTTTGGATTTAGGTTGAATAAATCGATATCCTTTAACATCTTCAGAATATACAACAAAAATATATTTTTCACTCTTAGCTTCTAAGGGTTTACGTTTCTCATCTGTAATATGGGCCCATGCTTCACTTCCAAAAACCCGAAAGTGAATTACATCTGGTTTAATTGAGCTCCATGTTTCTTCTAGAGTGATATTCTTTAAAACCTTAGTAGGAGTGCGATTTACTATGTAATTTGCATAGTTAATTTATTCTACCCAAAAAGTAAGACTAAGTCCTTTAGATTGAAGCATAGAATTAGCCATTTCCTTTAAGGTGTGTTTCTTCCTTTTAGCTACACCATTTTGTTGTGGAGTATATGGAACAATATGTTGCAATTGAATTCCATGCTCAGTGAAAAAGTTGATGAATTTTTTGTTAACATATTCTCCACCATTATCAGATCTTAGCTTAAGAATTTGATGTCCATATTGTTTCTCAACAAATGCCTTAGAGGCCAAGAACATGTTAAAGACTTCACTCTTGAGTTTTAAAAAGTATACCCAACTATGTCTGGAGAAATCATCAATGAAGTTAAGAAATACTTGTAGCCAGAGAATGAAACAACTGGAAGTGGACCACATAAATCACTATGCACAAGATGTAAAGGGGCTGAGGCATGCCAAGAGGCACGTTTTTCAAAACTATCTTGATGATGTTTTCTGAGTACACATTCGGAACAAACAACATCTCTACAAGATACCATAGGAAGACCTATCACCAAATTTTATTTACATAGATTTTGAAGGTAGTGATAGTTTAAGTGACCAAATCGCTAATGCCAAAGTTTGATGACTTCATCACCATGAGCAACAAATATCGAGGGAAGAGTTGATGACCCAAAGTTGTTAAACTTGTACAACCTTGTAGAATCATCAACAATGCCAATAGCTAAAATCTATCTGGGATCTCTTAGTTCCTTAATTACAACATCATGAGGTGAAAATTCAATGGTTTTACCTTCACCTGAATGAGTTATCTGATATAGAGATAGAAGGTTGCAGGATAAGGTAGGAACACATAATACATCATTAAATTGACCATTGTCTAGATGAATAGTTCTAGTGCCTACAACACTAAGAGATCTATCATCACCAACATATATATTTTTGGTGTTACAATCATTTAAAGAAGAAAAACATGGCTTTGTTTTTGGCCATGTGATAAGAGGCTCCAGAATCATGAGCCACTCATGATAATGAGTAGAAGAAGATACATTTAGTGCATAAATAGACCGAGATGCTTGACAACCACATGCAGAAAGTGTTATTCCTAAAGATGAAGTTGAATTTGAAGAGTGCTCCAAATGGATGTTATGATTCTTCATTGCTACTTCCAATGATTCCATCTTCTTAAAGCATTTGGATTGTAAGTGGCCATTACAATTACAAAAGTTGCAATGTCTATCAGTCTTCTTCCCTTTGTTTTTATTTGCCTTATCATTTTGAGACTGAAATGGCTTAGGACCTTTGTTTGGTTTAAGACCATTCTTTTTAGGATGCTAGTTCTTAGGATTCTTTGAACTTGGTTGCTGCTGGGCTACTACGACTTTCTTAGAAGTGTTTCTAGTATTAAGAAGACCAAGATGTAATATTTTTTCTTGTTCTCTTATTAAAGAATCACAAAAGGCATCAAAATAGGGGGACTTGTAGTCTTGTCCTTGAGAAATAAAGGCTTCTCTAGTAGAATGGGAGGTAGAAACAAATACATACTAAGATGGTCCTAACTTAGTAGGAATGGAATATATGGGGCTATCATATTCCTTCTTAACCTTAACACCTTCCAAGAGAAGTCTAAGGGTCTTGAACTTGGAAAAAAAATATTCAATGGAAGAAAAATTATTGGGGTCCAAAGTAAGCAACTCATTTTCGAGTTGATGGGCTCTAATTTCATTTTTAATTCCAAAAACTTTATTAAGCTTTTTCATTGCTTCATCGTGGGTATCAATTTCAACGATATGGAATCTAAGGTCTGGATAAATAGACATCTCTATCAATCCACGTGCTTGATATTTCTTATTTTCCCATTTCACTTGCTTATCTTCATCTTGAGGTTTAGACTCTTGCCCTGAGGCTATTCTATAAAGACCTTTACTTCTAAGTAAATCCACCATGTAGGATAACCATTTGATGTAGTTGGTGTTGTCAAGAATAACTAGGCATGGAATTTCCATTTTAAAAGAAACTGAAGCATTATATGTTGAAACTAAGTGTTCCAATGGAAATATCTCAAACAATTAGGCCGATTAAAAAAATGGCTCTGAAAACGGCTTTCGGATGAAGAAGTTATGGCTTTTTAAGGAAAAGTTGTTGAAGATGCCAACAAACCATGAGAATCTTGGGGAGTTGATGATAATGTTATATTTAAAAAAAAATTCCCCCATTTCCAAACTTAATCTAATTAGCTCTCTTTTATTTTATTTTATTTTAAAGATTACTTCATGTGACCCACTTTTATAAATAAGTGAGAGTCACTTTTACAATGGTACTTTATGAACTATCCACTAAATTGTAACTTAAATAAAACATAAAGTGACTTTAGAATTATAAGTGACTCACTTTTTATAATGGGTGAGAACACTTTTACATAAAGTAACTTTAAAACATAACTTACATGTGTTTTTTGAAAAATTAACTCAACAAAAAGAAAGACTTGAACCCAAGACCTCTATTCTCATAAAGTAACTTTAGACCAAGTGAGCTAGTTTAAAAGGTTAGTAATTTTTGGAAAGGAGGAAGGGTTTTTTTTTTTTTTGCTCACTAAAGCTTTGGGGTGTGTGCTTACTTGAAAAACCCTTTTTTCCCTACAAAACAAAAAAAAAACCACACAAACCAAACAAACAAGCAAAAGTATCCAAGCCTTGTGGCTTAAAATCAAATGTGGTCAGAAACTAGTTATTTTCCTTAACGCTTCTGATTTTTCGAGATCATGCTAAGGCGCGACGGAAAAGAGCATACACATGAGAAAAATGCTTTCTTTCTGTTTCTGGTTTTCTGATATTGCACAGAGTCGCAGGGCAAAAAGCATACATTGAAATGAAAGGTATAGATTCGATAATAAAAAAACTATAGAGGACTATAAACTGAAATAAACAGAGAGACAAATAACTATAACTGCAAATAAAGTCTATATACCTCCAGATCTTAAAAATGACGTAGCTAGGGCTACCAGAAACCTTTTTGTAGGAAATGAAAGGGATTACTCAATGGAACATATGCTCCTAACACAATAGAGTAGTCCTTTTTGCTCGAAAGCAGTCAGAAACAATAGATATAGGAAATGACAGTCAGATGCAGTTGTACCGACTTCGGATTTGGATCACCAACAGATGCAGCCCTCAAATAACTCTGATACCATGTAGGAATTTACATGGTAAGTTCCTTAGATAGAACACCAAAGGAAACCACCCACAAACAAATCACAGATCAATACACTAGTATTCTTGATGTGGTTAAAACCCTTAAAGAGGGAAATAGTCCACGACCTGAGCCAAAGTGACCACTTCAGGCAATTTATTAATGTAAAAGAAAGAAAATTTACATAAGCTTTTCTCTTGAACAGTCACCTAAAAAATGACCCTCCATGCTCTTTAAATAGAGATCATGGACCAATCAGGTGTTAAGCCACGGATCAAGTGTCAGTAATACTGAGGAGAGAATGAACCATTGGATCACTTCATGTCTAGAACATATTGTGATTGTCAGATTGTAAGTTACAAAAGGTACATACTAAAGAAACATGCTTTACCTAACTATACACTAGACCAAGTTATCCTTAATTATTTCCTATGTGTCTGAATATCCTAACAGGCTGACATGGAAGATTGACCAATATTGACTATAAATATATTCTCTCACCTTACTAGGGGGCTTACTCTTTAGCCCTAGTCTAGTGGGATCTCCCTTGAGGCCTTAGGGTTACAGGAGGGGTACTACTTGGAAAAAATAGATTGATATAGCATGTTCATTTTCCCTTACACCATACTTGTCACTTTCCATTCCATGTTTCAAACCCCTTATATACCACCTCCATTCTTTAGGTCTAACTTGTCATTGGTTCATTGGGGTTTGGCACCAACATATCCACATCCTTGAGTAAGGTTGGGAAACATTTTTCTAAAGGTTGTTGCAATTCAAAGAATGGAAAAACATATTATAGCCACAATAAAAGAAAAAGAAAAAAATAAAAATGAGAAAGATGGTCATGTTGAAAATAAAACAAAAAAAGCCTCAATTTGATTTTTGCCGTAATTAAATTAAGGAAATTCAAAATTCCATATCAGTAGATAACTTGGAGGATTTAACCGAGGTGGCATGGAACTTGTCACTCAATTAAGAACACTCAATTCAATTTAATGAGTTGAGGTTCAGTTTACTTGTGTTGATTCCTTAAGAATAGGAGTCTAGCTCAATTAACTCGAGTTAGGGGCATGAAGTTTAGTTGTGTGCAGTGGGTTCCTAAATTTTCAGAGCCTAGGTGAGAATTAATTTTAGTTGTAACAATTTAGTTAAGTTAAATTGAGTTATGGTCAGTTAAACTAGTTCTAACTGATGGAGGAACTAGTGGAATGTCAAGTTGTGGAAGTGGAACTTCATCCACACTGAGTGATCATCCAAATAACTAATCAATCAGCCTAAATTAACTCATGCATGCAGATAATTTGAGTTACCTAGTTGATATTGGAGTTCAAGGGAATTGTACTATCATTTGTAGCATATTCCAATGCGTACAGATGGTGCATGTAGTCAGAGGAAGGACCTAGAAGAATTTCACAATCCAATGAAGGAAAATTCCTATTAAATAGGGGCCTAATTCCTTAAGGAATAGTGCAAGGAATTAGGAGCTTGGAGGACTTGAAAATTGGCTAAGTGTTGGCCAGAGTTAGCCAGTCATGCAAAGGATAGAAGATACAAGTGCAAGTTGTGCTCAAGCTTGAGAAACCATATTCTATTCATCTAGATTCTTTGATTAATGCAATACAGATAGTAAGGGGTTTTGAGCAGTTGCTTTCCCATAGATAAATTTGTGTGCATGTGTGATGTTTCCTTTTGCATGACAATGATTTTTGTTTTATATGGTGAATTAACTTCCATAGATGAGTAGAGTAGCTTCAAGTCTTATGATTTAGTAAATTTCATGAGCAATATTGAATATACACATTAATTTCTATAGGTCAAGACATAAAATAACATGAGCTCTACCCTCCTCATTGCCCATCACCCAGTTCCTGATCACTTGATGGTCCATTTCATCAAAATTAACCCTTGCATGTTCCAACCATGATTAGGGATAACTATCTCATCTTAAGGAGTAAAATTAAATGCTATATCATAAAGAGCAAGCTCCAACCCTTGAGCTATGCACCCAAAAATAAAAAGAATTATTAAAAAAAAGTAAAAGCTACACTAGAGGGGTGTAAAAAGTAGGCTGAGAAGGGTAAATCATGCCTCCATGATTGTTCTCTCCATTACTTCTATGCAGTGAAGATGTGGACTCCCATTAGCTAGTTCCCTTAACCATGACAATTCACCATGAAGCCTTTTCCCCTCAATTTCCACTCATCTACACTAACACTTATTGATTAAGGGGTTGAACCTTGGAAATGCCATCTCCCCATAGGGGTTTGAAGAAAATGATAAGGTTAATCATTAGGGGAAAACCTTTATGGGACATGGTCTAGTTAGATATTAGAAGGTGATCCAAGTTTGAAGTATTAATATGCCATTAACATGTAAGTTTGGTCTACTTAGATGCTTATATGATCTTAGTATCTAATGAATGGTTTCTTTCACTTGAAGTTAAGTTGGTATTGTTAGGTGGTCCATAGAAGCCTAGGCCTTGAGGCACCCTCTACATAGGTACACAAACCTTTGAGAGAGGTTGATGACTCAAGTGTGAAATTTCCAACTTACACAAGAGCATTGGACATTGCGATGACTTGAGCAACTGATGCACATCCCATAGCACCCTAAGAACCCAAGATGTTGATATTCTTAAAAATATCACGTAATATTATTAATGATTGCACCACTGGACCGAACATGCCCCCAGACTAACCTTGACACTAGCTAATGGGCGGGCCATGATTCAAAGCCCAAACCAGAATGGCCTTCCATGAGATGACTAGGGAGGTACTTTTGCACCTGATGGAGCCTAAATGATGGAGAGAAGAGGCCTTATGTTGATCATTGGAGACACATGGAGATGACATAAAGACACCCAAACTAGATTTGGGATCCCTCAAGCTACTTTGAGGTCGATTTGAAGGATTTTCCTCAAATTATGGATTATCATGACACATAGACACATTTTTAGCCTTATACTCACCATCACATGGAATCTAGAGCTAAAAATGAGCATGCTATCATAATTTAGAGGCTAACAACTCACATGTTTGGGTGTTTTGTGACATAATTTCACATTGATCAAGTGGGTTGGCTTGTAAGCCAATGATTATTTTACTTTTACTCATTACCAAACTTGTTTAGGGGATTTTTAGCCTAAAATTAAGTGAGGAAGATGCCATATAAATAAAGGTCACATCACTTCTCATTCCATTACCACTTTTGGATTATTTTGGCCTCCTTTGATATTTTAGTCTAGCTATTGTAGCCTTGTACTCTTGTGGAGGTGTGGTCTTTGTGGATAGCTTTTCTATTGGAGACCAATTTTAGTTCTAGAGACATCACTTTGGGATAATTATGGATTTGTTCATGGATTTCTTACAAGTATCTTACTGTTGAATATATTTTAATGGTTATTACAAGCAATATATTTGGTAGGGTTTTGATATTCTTGTTTAATTATTATTTCAAAATATCTATCACAGTACTAACCTTCTTGATATATTAAGGCAACAATACTATGGTGATTTGGAAACACATGCCTCACTTCTCTTCAAGCATAGAAATAATATTTTAAATAATTTTGATTAATTTCTTACCTTCTTAAGGTCGAATAAACCATATTGGACTTAGTGGATGTTAATCATCATCATTATGTAAGTATTATTAGTATTGTTAAATGTATATTCTAACTAATAGATGAAATATCCCTTTTCTAGGCTTTTTTCTCGTCAATTTTTCCCAAAATCCAGTATAGGTTTTTAAGAATCATAAGTTTAAGTTGTTTGATCTATAAATTTTGAGTTCCTTCAAGGTTTTCCAGGGTGTTGAGTCCATTTATGCATTCAAAATTTCATTTTAAATGATAATGAATTACAATCATTCTCGACATTGTATCCTTGAATTCTGACCAGAAAATTCATTTCATTTATTATTTAAGCTCGTTCTATGTTATATATTATAATTAAAAATTTGGTATTATGGTTTTAATTGTAATTTTTATAATAATAAATAAGGGTAATTTTATCTTGCGTATCCTAACTAATAGACAAAATGACCCCTTTCTTGACATTTTTTATGGTCAAATTTTCCCAAAATCTAGGAGAGATTTTTAAGAATCATAAGTTCAATTTGTTTAATTTTTGAGTGCCCCAAGGGTTTTTTGGGGTTCTTAATCCATTTATGCATTCAAAAGTGCATTTTAGATAACAAGAAATCACAATCTTGCTCGAAATCGTATTGTTGAATTCCAACCAAAAAAATTCATTTCATTTATCAGTTAGACTGTGACATTTTATATTATTATTATAGGCCATTTTGTCACATCTCATCAATAGGTCTTCAACTATATTAATCAGCATCCTTTGATCCCTTTTGATCATCCTTGCACAAATCCCTAAGCATGACTAATTCTAATCCTTATGTTTCTACTTCAAGACACCTTGTTTCATTCATTTTAAGGACCAATGCACCCTAGCCTCTTACTGGCCATCATTGACTACTAGGTTTCCCTACTTTGCACCTGCACTAATCACCAGTAGGTTGCTCAGTGTTGGGGGTGCACTGATTCTAGAAATTCAGAAAAATAAAAAATAATCTTGAAGCTTCCTCTTCCAGAAGCTTCCAGGATCTGTTGTAACTATTTACCTCAGACAAAAATCTCTAATCCTATCCTATCCTACCTTGGCATTTTCATCCCTTATCCCTTTAGCTCATCCTCCCATCAAGAGTGGATCTCAAGCCCATATTGGTAAAAGGATAATAATTCATGAACTACCTCCTTCACATATATATTTACTTCCATCCATAGGCAAGGGGTTGGCTTTTGGAGAGTGATTCTACCCTTATGTTGTTGTTGTGAGAGATATATTTCCATGCATTAGGGTGATTAGAGGTGCACTTTGTGACAAGGAAAGGACAAATCAACTTGGAGGAGCTCTTCTACAAGATCAACACCTATTTTTGGTTGTAACTCACTCCATTTCTATTAATGTAAAGAGTTCATTGTTTTCCTGTATATGATGTTATGGTTTCATATATCTCAATACCATGTTGATCAATTGAATAAAGTGATTAGATGATGTTGCATAGATTTTGTGGGCCGTTGGCTTGTGTTATCTGAATGTGCAGGTTCTAATTATAGCGATTAGAGTTAGGATTGGAGCATTCAAGCCAAGGAAGGAGAAAATAATACGACAGATTCTAGGTAGGCTTCATCCCATTACCTATTTATGTTAAGGAAAACATTAGTCCCTTTGTATTTATGTTGTTCTAGGTCAGTCAACCAACCTAGGGAAGATACTTCTGCCCACAGTCGTAGATTATGCATAACAAATTGGTGACTCCAATGGGGAATGGTGTATTCCATTGGTGGTTTATTTGTCCATTTTTCTTGTATTACCTATTCTTCAGACCTTTACTGTCTTATTCAGTAAAAACAAGACCTAGGAATACCTTTCTTTAAGTCTCAAATGAAATCCTTGTGTTGGAAATTTGCATCCCTATACCAATGCACCCTCTAGTCTTGTGAAAGAGCATTGCACCCTAGCTGATTCTTCTCTATACTTGCGTTACATAGCACTAGTGACTCCTTTGCACCTGTGTTGGACCCTATTCATGCAGACATTTTCTTTTGTCTGGATTTTCTCTTTCATCAACATTGTTCCAGCTGCTCTTCCTTGAGTCTTTGAGTGTCTTGTTGTCTCTCTGAAGCCTCCATTTGGTTTTGTTTCATTTTTAGTACCTTTGGTAAGGATTTGTTTAAATATTTTACTTTTTTCTTATCATTAGTTCATTTGAAAAATGATTTTGTTTGATTATTGAGTGCTTAGATGAATTGGTGTTCTAGTCATCATTCTGAAAAGCTTGTTTGAATTAGTGATTAGACTTTGCATATTAATTTTCTTCATCTCTGAAATTAAGTGAATTGAAAATAAAAATCTTTGCATTGGAATTTAGGGTTTTGTGTGTGCATCAAAATTGGAATAGTTTCATTTAAAAGGGAATGTCATTTTGCACATTGTTTGTTCCATACTCTTTATCTCTTCCCTTCCTTAGATAAATTTTCATTGAATGAGAAAGATTTCATTTCCTTATGCTACTTTTCGTTTTAGGATATTCAGGCGACATTCAAGGTGAGCCCCAAAACTAAAACTTAATTGAAGATAAACATTAAAATTTATTGAATCAACCTGAGGAACATTTGTAACATTAACGGAAACATTTATAGGTTTAGGCTAGAGATATTTTATGGTGTCATTAAGCGTAGGATATGTCGTTGTTTTCCAACTTTGTATCTCAGGGGTGAACACATGTTCCACATATGTGAGTGTATAATATTGTTCTCCATGTACCTTTGGGTATATTGGATAGCACTCCACGCACATAAAGTATATGGGAATGCTCACATCAAACAGTTACGCATTAGACAACACTACTATAGACTGCACTTCCATGTACCATTGAGTATATTATGGAAGTCCCCTATAGGTTTCTATCCTCTCCATAGGTATCTGCGTCATTTTCCTTGGGTATTGTGATACATAGAACACAACATTCAGGGAGATTTCCTACACGTACATTAAGTCATTGGTTTTCCAAGGTATATATTGCAGTTCATGGTTGCTTGGTAATCCTTTATGCCTAGATTACCACCTTTTTTATTTATTTTTTTGTTAATTTCTAAAATTTATTATCCAACATGGGAGAAAAAAATCACCCACTCCATCATTCACATAAAATGCAGAAAAATCCTCCTCTTCCACCAGAAGATACTCCTGGCCGTCGTTATAAGAATAAGAAGACACAAACTATCGAATCAAGAAATTTAGGAACTACTTCTGGTCCTCCTCTTGAACCTGACCAATCAGAACCATATTTCCCTTTGAGTATTGAGCCTGGGATCACATCTACTCTTGCTGGTGAATCTGATACAATTGAAACAGAAGTCCCTAAAACCTTATTTATTGGGGTTATTGAACCTAAATTTCCTGAGTTAGAAACTTTACTTCTTAAGGTTGTTGAACCTTAGGAACCTCAGTCATCCTCATTTGTCACTTAAGGACCTTCTCCTTCTCTTCCTTTGTCTCAAATAGAAGAGGCTTGTCCTTCTACTCCTGTTCATTGGAGTGGACTCCATTTTTATCAGACTGATCCTATTACTCCTCTTCAAAATCCAACACAAACTCCTTTACCTGATTCTTTTGACTCACCCACAGATTTCTCATGACAATATTCATTGGTATTGTTAACCATGATTGGATATAATTTGACTTCCCAACCTATGTCCACCACTATGGTTGGGACATCAAATGTTTATTCCTCATCCGTGTTTGCAACATCACCAGAGGCACATTTGTATGGTGGCCCATTCATCCCACCTAGCTATCAGTCTTTATCTAGTACCTACTCTGGTGAAACTTCTAGTCCTTAGTCCTCTCCCATTTCATCCATTTTTGGAATTCCATGTGGCACTTCTATTATGAATGCTACTCATCCTAGTCCTTCTCCTCTGCCTACACCTACAGTTGAACAACAGGCTAACCCTTATGTTAGTGGACAATGTTATCTTCAACAACCTAACTCTTCTAATGTTGGGTTCCCTCCATTTGGGTTGTAGTTTCCTACATCATCCCCTCCTCCTATGGAAGAGAGGAAAATTATTGTTGGTATACCTAAAATTGGTAATCAACCTTATTATAATCCTCCTTATCCTGGGATGGTTGCCAGTGTTTCGAAACCTACTTTTCCCATCCAACCTGCTTCATTTTGGGATCGATTGTTGAATCCTCAACCTATGTCAACTTCATCTCAAATTCCTACCCATCAATATATAACTCAACAAGATCAGATACATGTAAGTCAACCTTTACAAGTTGTTATTTCATCTCAACCTATTCCGTCAGTATCTAGTACCCCTTAGGTTCCACTTACCCAACCTTTACAAGCTACCTTACAGTCTCAATCGCTTGGGCAAGGCATTCCTCAAATTCTAGTAGGAAAGACTTTGTATAGCATGACATAGCCCCAATCAAACCCACCTTATGGTGGAATGGTGAAATATCCCATGGCGAAACAATATAGACCTCATTAGCATGTTCCTCAAGTTCCTTTTCAAGGCCACCATATCCAAACCTAGCATTCCAACCTTTACAGGGTTATCCTAGAGTTGGCCAACAAGGTTACGCTTATGTTAGTTACCAGAATCCTCCTTATTATAGTGCTCATGTTCCTCTTTATCAGAACCCTCATCCAAGAACGCAGGTATTTGTTGCTCAGGCTATTCCCTCTTATCTAGTTTATCCTCCACTGAATTTTAACCAAAATTTACCTTTCTTGGTGACTCTCAAATTGCCAGACTTGACCCAACTCACCAATGATCCCATCACTCATTCACTGTGGTGGCTGATAATTCCTACCAAATTTCCTTATAATATCTGAAAATTCAATGGGAATCCTGGAGAAGACTCTTCAACCCATGTCATGAAATACCATATGTGGTGTTCTTTAAACTCCCTTAATGATGATTCCATACAATTACATCTTTTCCAAAGTACTCTTACAAGTACCACAACTAAATGGTACATTGCGTTACCTAGAGCTTCATTTCACGATTTTAGTTCCTTAGCTACCACCTTCTTCACACATTTCTAGTTACCCATCCGGTATGAAACTGGAATGGAAATTTTGACCAACTTTAAATAAATTAAAGCCACTCACATTTTAGATCACATTCATGAGTGGTGGCATTGTCACTGGTTGGTTAAAACCTATGTTTTAGATCAATTATTAGCAAAATGGTTCATTAAATACCTGTTGCCATCTATTACAAAGGATGTAGCTAAAGGCAGGGTCATGAATGAAGAGGAAGAAATTTCCCATGCTCAGTATTTGGACCTCATTTATACCTAATCTGGCACACTCTATGAAAAGATACCATATGCTCTTAGACTTTCAAACATTGTTCCCCTAACTCCTGGGGAAGAATATCATGCTACTGATGGCATCATTGGTTCTGGAAATTCACAGATAGTGAGAAAATCATCTGGTGCTTCTCTCATTGCTTATGACCAAAAATCTTCATCCTATCCTCCTGCAACTACTTCTTCTGAAATAAATGTCGTTTCATCTGATAAAGGAAAATATCAACAACAAATAGGAATTAATAAGAAAGGAAATGAAAAAATAAGAATGATTATTCACTGCAAGATAAACAAAAAAATCAGTTCTCTGATGAGAAACAAAAGCCTCACTACCCATGCTTTGTTTGCAATAAGGAGCACTTTACTCATGACTGTCCTAACCATGTGTAAGTGAATCGGTTTTTGAAATCCTCCACTTCTCCTGTTGTGTTGACCAACCAATCTCCCAATCAAGAGACCCACATGGTTGCTCAAGACCCTTTTTCCTCTAACATGGTTTTAATGCTTTCCTCCACGAAGCCTAAATATGATGTTATGGTGGCTACCTGGAATAAGGACTACGGTAATGTGAATCCTCTGAACATTCAATCTAATGATCTACCAATTTTGCATCACCGCCATCCAATCCTCATTCACCCACGATTCCTAAAAAGCTAACTATTAAGCCTTTGAATGTTGTTATTCATAAATATGCTTTCAACTCTCATGCCAGGTGATCCAAATATTTTAACTTCAAGGATGCATATAAAATTGCATATAAAAGAGTATGTAAACCAAGTAACTTAACACATGAAAAGGAAGCGAAGATCATAAAGAAACCATGAGATCAAAGGCACACAAATGACTTGATTACTAAGTTCATCCAATGTGGCTATGTCTCTGAGTGTTGTCTTGAGGGGGCCTGACCTAGGTTCAGAGTTAATTAGCCAAACAAATCCCTACACTACTGGCCCTTTTGGAAACAACCCACAGAGTGCGGACTGAGTTCTCACCCAAGTCAGTATGGGGGGATGTTGGAACCAAGTTTCCGCACCCTTGAGATGTCTGACGGGTCAGTTTAGTCCCACTATGAATACCTTCATGCAGGTTACTTCGCTCACTATCCTGACCTGCGATGCCTTCGCGATCTGTTATAATCGCCTTTGCGCAGCCCTAACCAGGGGCTGAGGTGCTTTCATGCTGCTATGGTAGTGTTTTGCGCTATTTCCCCAATTTACGCCACGTATATTAATTATCTCTTTATAACTATTAGTTAACTTCGTGTAAACAGATACTTTATCTTATATTCACTTAATCAACATTATCATATATGTTCGTACACCATATAAATGGTGGAATTGAATTTATACCCAATACATTCAATGCACAAAACAGGAAATAAATAAACAATAATGGTATAAAGCTTCTCTTTATTAATGCTTCAATCGGTTACAGACTCAACCTACCCCGCGCACTTAGCTGCAAGGGTCCACGCACTCAGCTGTAGAACCTTCCCCTACTCTATGACCCAAAGACTCAACTCGACACTTAGATAAGACTCAATTCTTCATTATTCATTCATGACTATCATTTGCTAATTTACAACTTAGAGCCTCGTTCTATGTATACAATCCCATGGTCCAAAGACCATGGGTATATTTCTAAAGCTGACATTACATTACAAAAATGAGGCTGGACAACCCTATACCTCATTTACAATCTTTACGCTCCATGCCCACAAAACGCAGAGTCTTTACATTGAATTCGGTCAAAATCTAGGCTTTAAGCCCCAAAACTTGCCTTGGGGGGATCCCGGGCCCTACTCAAAGTGGGGAGGCCTCTTTCATTAAATGGTAGCAAAAATGAATTACAATCAACTTTACATAAATGACCCTTATACCTCCAATCTTGATCATGGACAAAAAATACAAAGCTCAGATTCAAAAATGGACATCACCATTGGATTCATGGGGCAAAATCGAGTCAAACGACTATAAACTCAACCATATTTTGAAGATAGCACTTATGCACCCAAAGGAATCTTATCAGTATCAAAAGATACCCCTCTTCAAGGTTCCTCCCTCCCGAACTTCTCCTGGTTCCTCTCTAGACCCCGCTTCGTTCCTCCGCCCTATCGAATGAGAATTTTTTTAGGTTTAAGTAATGGAGTTGTGGGTGGAGTTTACAATGGACAAGTCATTGGCCTATTGGTCAACACTACTATGTTAAGGGGTTGTTGGTTGGGGAGCTCTCGGGTTCCAACTTGTGGGACCCCCCATTTTAGACCTGCCACATTATATTTGTGTTGCAATTTTTTTAGTACACAACGGTATTTGAAGTTGGAACCTAGCAGTTGTGTGGCTGGTCCTATTTTGGAGCCACCTATTAGCAGGTTGGCCCACCTGGGCCGGGTGGGTTCAACCCTCACTGGCTCCTCTGTTTGGTGGTTGTTTATTGGTTAGGTGGACATGGGTCTTCTAGTGGCCCGACCCATATTTATGATATGTTTTTTATATTAATAAATCAATGCTTTTGGGGGATGGCTAGGGTGGCAATATGCAACCCCAAATATATATATATATATATATATATATATATATATATATATATATATATATATATATATATATATATATATATATATATATATTTTAATTTTTAATATAATAATGGTTAAAGTTTCTCCGTCAGATTTTAAAGGTTACTGGAAAAATTAAGGAGGCTACAAATTTTCCCTTTCTGACCGTCGTTTTCTATGCGTCGTCCCTTCGCCAAATTATTACCTCATTAGTGACTACCACTTGGCCTAGTTTGACCAAAACTTTGACCAGCTATATCTTGAGCATACGAAATAATATTTGAGTGTCATTCACACCATTAGAATCAGGGTGCCAAGCAATATGATATGGTCCTAGTTTCGCTTCCATCTGATGAGTTTTATTTTTGATCTTTTTCAAGGCCACTTCTATTTCTGGAGCCACCTAGATCATTCATCCCCACTAATGAGCTTTTGGGACACCAAAAGATTTATCAGTCAATTGGCAAGTGAGGAAATTTTCCCCTCACTTTATCCTTTTCAATCCATCGGGCCTTACTTGGATGCATTCCTATCGGGCCAAGTGGGTTCAACCCTCGCTGGCTCCTCTATTTGGCAGTTGTTTATTGGTTAGGTGGACATGGGTCTTCTAGTGGCCCGACCCATATTTATGATATGTTTTTTTATATTAATAAATCAATGTTTTTGGGGGATGGCTAGGGTGGCAATATGCAACCCCAATATATATATATATATATATATATATATATATATATATATATATATATATATTATATATATATATATATGATAATGGTTAAAATTTCTCCGTTGGATTTTAAACGTTACTGGAAAAATTAAGGAGGCTACAAATTTTCCCTTTTTGACTGTTGTTTTCTATGCGTCGTCCCTTCGCCAAATTATTACCTCGTTAGTGACTACCACTTGGCCTAGTGAATCAGGGTGGCAAGCAATATGATATGGTCCTAGTTTCGCTTCCATCTGATGAATTTTATTTTTGATCTTTTTCAAGGCCACTTCTATTTCTGGAGCCACCTGGATCATTTGTCCCCACTAATGAGCTTTTGGGACACCAAAAGATTTATCAGTCAATTGGCAAGTGAGGAAAGTTTCCCCTCACTTTATCCTTTTCAATCCATTGGGCCTTACTTGGATGCATTCCTATGAAACCAATACAAAAGTACCCCACGTCTCCCTATCCTGAAGTCTTGGTATTTTTGTCAAGAATGATGTCCTCAGATAGCCTGTCCAAGTATTCAGGTGAAAAATCATCCATGGTAGTAACATGTCCAACCTCTTTGATGTCCATGATCAAAGGAGGATCATAAAGCTTCATGTTTTCAGTGTTCACCACTGAGTACATCTGCATGTATGCTGTCAAATAAAGAGGAAAATCATTATCTCCAATCTTCTCTAATATGGTGAATGGGCCTTATCATATTGGTCTCAAATTATTTCCTTCCCCTTTCATTATGTATTTACTGAGGTGGATCCATACTTTTCCTCCATCCTAGAATTGATGATTGACTTGGTGCTTGTCATGTTGAGCTTTGTATTGTGCTTGACTTTTCTCCAACTGCTCCTACACTACCTAATGAATCACCTGAATTCACTAAATGAACTTCCATGCTTTGTCCTTGTCTTGCCCACTGGAATCTTAATCTTTCCCAAATATCATGTCTAAGGGATCCTTTTTCAAATATCTAATGCATGTCTCGAATGGTGAGCTCTGCGTGGATGAATGCACTACCTGGTTATATGCATGTTGTACATAGGGAAGATTCTCATCCCATAACTTGGGATGCTTGCCACAATATCATCGGAGTAAGTGTATCACTGTGTGGTTGAAAACCTCTATTTGTTCGTGAGTGTGCGAATGAAATTCCATTCTCCTCTTCAACTTGTTTTCCATCATTCTCCAAAAACTTGTCCAAAACTCCCCAATAAAGTGAGAGTCTCGATCAGACACAATGGATGTGGGCAACCCAAAGTGGACCCATACAAATTGGAAGAAGACATGAGCAGCCCACTCTGTAGTGACCAACTTTTTACAAGGCATTAAGACACACATTTTCCTAAAATGATCCACAACGAAATAAAAATAGTCATGACCTCTCCTAGATAAAGGAAAACTGTCTACAAAATCCATTAACACACTTTCCCATGGATGAATCGAAACATGGAGTGGTATGTAGAGCCCAAATTTTCTATTAGTGGGCTTGATAACTGAACACAACATACATTCCTTTACATATCGAGTCACAATATTTTTCATGTGATGCCAATAACAAAACCTCTACAAATGACACAAACTTTTCCTACACCAAAATGACTTGACACAAGAGAGGTATGTGCCTCTCTAATTATATGTACTCTCTCATTGGTGGGGATACAAATTTTTCCAAGGTGGTATAACAACTTTCCCTGCAAATGGTAATTATCCACCTACAATCCATGAGTCAAATTTCATAAATCTCCTTAAAATAATCATCATCAACATATTGTTCAACATAATTTTCAAAAGACAAACAATCATTTTGCAAAACTATGGATGCAAAAATAGTTGGGTGAGAAAACATATCTACCACTTTGTTGTTGGTACCCTTCTTGTATTTTATGACCAAGTGAAACTGCTATAGGAATCCCATCCATATGAAATGACGTGCTTGTTGAATCTTGGTTAATGACTAGAGGTACTACAAGGGATGGTGATATGTGTGAATGATGGTCTCCTTACCAATCAAATAGTGCTTCCACTTCTTCACGCTTTGAACCAAGGCATACAACTCCTTGTCATATGTGGGATAGTTCACAATAGCTTGGGAGAATGTCTATGAATGGTAACATACAATTTGTCTCTGTTGCATCAATACTGCTCCCATGGCACATCCACTGGAATCTGTCTCGATCTAAAAAGGTTGTTGAAGGTTAGGTAAGGAAAAAACTAGTGCGATATTGATCTTCTCTTTTAGTGTATCAAAGACTTTCTACTACTTTCCTCCACACTGAAAGGTTTGATTCACACTTGCCAATGCATGTAAGGGGGATGCAATGATAGAGAAGTTGGCAGTGCATCATCTCCAGTATTGTACTACACCCAAAAAATTTACAAACCTCTATAACATTGGTGGGTTTAGGCCACTTTACAATCACATCAATTTTAGAAGGATCTATTTTCAATTAACCACCTCCGACAATGTGACCTAACTAAACCAAAGAGGTCTTACCAAATTCACACTTAGAAATTTTGACATACAGTTTTTCTTTTTGCAAAACATCAAGCACCTTTCTAACATTACTGACATGATCTTACAATCTCCTACTGAAAACAAGAATGTCATCAAGATACACAAGTACAAAATCATCAAGAAAAGGTCAGAAAATATCGTTCATCACCCTCAGAATGTGGCTGGAGCATTGCATAGTCTGAATGGCATCACCAACCATTCATACGACCCATGTTTCATCTTGAATGCAATCTTCCATACATCATGTTCTTCAATCCTGACCTAATGATAGCCACTGGGCAAGTCCAGTTTTGTCAAATAGACAACATTTTTCAATTGATCTAATAAATCATCAATGCGAGGGGGAGGTTATTGATTATTCACCATTATTTTTTTTAGGTCTATGTAATTCATGCACATCCTCCATGTTCCATCCTTCTTTGGCACCAAAACAATAGGTGAACTACATGGAGAAGAACTTGGCCTTATGACCCCTTGGTTCAACAATTCCTATAACTGCTTCTTTATCTCCTCCATTTCAATGGATGAAAACCTATACATACCAATGTTGGGTAAAGGAGCATCTTGCTGCAAGTGAATCTCATGTTGGATCTCACACTTTGGAGGCAACCCACTTGGTTCCTGGAAAATCCCATCATAGTTAGAAACAATTTCATACAATTCCTTTTCATGAGTGGGATCACAACCTTGGAAAGATTTAGATGTCTTTGCATCTTTTCCTCTCACAACCATTAGAATGCACTCGTTGCTGGAATTTATCAATCTCTTCATCTAAACTATACTGATTTTGGCATGATGAGCTCTAACAATGTATTCCAAATCATATTTTGTGAGATGATACTTTTTTCATGGTGAAAGTAAAATGCTTTCCTATCATACAAATATGGACTCCCCAATACAATACCACAAATATCCAAGGGTACAACATCAAGATCTACCTCATCTACTAGTTTGGATGCAATCACAAATCTAGCTCTACACTACTTGGTTATAAGTAATTTGGCTTTATCACACCCCCAACCAAGAGGGTAGGGTTTCATATGAGGCTTGGTCTCTAATCCTAAATTATTAACCAAGCATTCTTAAATCAAATTTTGTTGTGAGCACAGATCAAACAAGGTTTCCACTTTAATATGTTTCATTATGACTCTAATGTGCAATAATTTAGTCCTCTTTCATTCATTAACAAGAGACTCATCTGAAGAACTTGTACTTGCATGTAATTCAAAACTTGCATTAGAATGAAGAGAAAGAGTACCTTGTATGCCCAATGTTGTGATCTGTGTCTCATCACCCGAATCAGACCCAAGGTGCTACTGCATGGTTGCCACCGTCTTTTTATTGTTCTTCCCACTAAATCTATTTGGTTTCAACTCCGGATGAAACTTCCAACAATATTCATCATCATGGCCTTCCTTCTTGCAATGTGTGCAAGATGGATTTTCTCCTTCCTCCTTCTTAGTTGTAGTTGCCTTCTTTTCCTTTCCCTTGCTTTTTTCCTTTGAGCTTGCCATTATGAGGCTTAAAAGATGATTTCTTTGGTTGCTCTTCTTTATCAATCCTGCCCCTGCTTTCAAGGTGAATTTCCTTCATGCTAGATGAATCAATAGTAGTAGGCTCAAATAACAACAAATAATGCTTGATGTAACTATGTAAAGCACCAATATACTTTGTTACAGTTTGTGGTGAATAAAGTGAAATGCGCAAACTCAATGCTTGTTTTCTAATCTCTTATGTGAAGCTTTGTACATTTTGACCCTTTAATTGTCTTAATTATTGGCATTCCATTAAATCCTTTTGTGATAACCCAAAGGATAAAACTGACCTTTTAATGCAAAAACAAAATTGGACCAAGAAGAAAGGAGATTACCCAAGTTTTTGTTTCCTTTCTGCAACTTTCTCTCCCACCAGACTAGAGCGGTGCCACTCAACCAAAGATATGTTAATTGGATCTTGGCCTCATCTTCCTCGATCTTCTAAATCCAACAATAAACCTCAATTTATCTAATCCAATTTTTTAGTTTCTCTTCATTACATTCTCCATTATATGTGGGAAAATCAAAATTTGCATTTAGCTTAAAAAATGGCTTCTTAGATGTATTCCTATGATGCCTATTAGACTGATGAGAATAAGAAGAAGAAAAAATATCACTAGATGATGGAGAGGGAAAGTCAGGAGGCTCTCCTCTTCCACCTTCATGATTTACCGATGCATGGTCATTTGGCTCTTTCTTCTCAGGGTTGATTGTCTTTTCATATTCTACAAACAACTTGTCAACTTTCTCTACCATGGTGAGGAAGATCTTGTGATAATTTTTCTCTACCTCCATTTGAACTTCCTCATCTGCCATGTTCCATCTTCGTGGTGCACGCCCTGCTTTAGGATCAAAGGATTTGAATTTCCCTTATCCTCTTTGGATCTTGTTCCTAGTTAGCATTACTCATCCAACTTGCATCAAGAAGACCTACTATGATACCAAACTTGATCTATATCTTTTAACTTCAAGGATGCATACAAAATTACATATAAAAGAGCATGTTAACCAAGTAACTTAACACGTGAAAAATAAGCTAAAATCATAAAGAAACCATGAGATCAAAGGCACACAAATGATTTGATTATGAAGTTCACTCAGTGTGGGCTACATCTATGGACCCTGCTCAAAGTGGGGAGGCCTCTTTCATTAAATGACAACAAAAATGAATTATAATCAACTTTACATAAATGACCCTTATACCTCCAATATCGGTCATGGATAAAAAATGCAAAGCTCAAAAGCAGAAACGAACATCACCATTGGATTCATGGCATCAAATCGAGTCAAACTACTAAAACATTGACCATATTATGACACCAACACTTCTAGACCCCAAAGGAATATTATTGGCATCAAAATATACCCCTCTTCAGGGTTCTGCCCTCCTGAACCACTCATAGTTCCTCTCTGGACCCCGCTTTTCTCCTACACCTTGTTGAACAAACATTTGTTTGAGGTTTAAGTAATGGAGGTGTGGGTGGAGCTTACAATGGATGTCTCACTGGCTCATTGGTTAGCAGTACTACATTAAGGCATTGTTGGTTGGGGAGTTCCTAGGTTCCAACCCAAAGGACCCCTCCTTTTAGCCTTGCCGCATTATATTTGTGGTGCAAACATTTGAGTACACAATGGTATTTAGATTTGGGGCCCGAGGGTTGCGTGGCTAGTCCCATTTTGGACCCAACCATTAGCGGGCCAACCCACCTCGACCCGACGGGTTTGACCCCCGTCAACTTCTTCATTTGGCGGTTGTTATTGGTTGGGCGTGCCTAGGTGTCCTAGTGGCCCAACCCATATTTATGATATGGTTTTATATTACTAAATCAATGTTGTTGGGGCGTGGCAACCCACCACCCAAATTTTATATTTTATATTTTTAATTTTAATATAATAATGGTTCAAATTTCTCTACCAAATTTTAGAATTACTAGACGAATTAAGGAGGTGATAAATTTTCCCTTTCAGACTACCATTTTTTATGAACCATCCCTTTGCCAAATTTTTGCCTCCTTAGTGGCAACCACTTGACATAGTTTGACAAGATCTTTGACTGGCTATATCTTAAGCATACAAACTCGAATTTGAGTGTCATTCACACCGTTGGAATCAGGGCGATGAGCACTATGATATGGTCCTAGTTTCACTTCCATTTCAAGGACACTTCTATTTTTGGAGCCACCTGGATCACCAGGTATGCTCAAAATTATAATGCAGTTTAAGACTTGGCTTAGTGTCCATCAACTATGTCGACCATCGAGGTGTTGCAAAGCTACCCCACCTAGAAAAAGGCTTTGCTTTCTGCTATCGAATGTGTGGATCCTTCAGATTCCAACCTAGTTATTTTCAGTCATGAAAAATATACCCCTCGCTTTCCAAATTAATTAGCCTTCATCATCTAGGTTTGTCCATGGTAATAAAATTCATCATTCTGTTATGGATGAGGGAGCCTTGAAATGCATCATGTCTATTTCTTGCAGGAAACTAATTGGTTCTCTTCAACTAAGTTAGTCACCTACCACATTGAAAGATTTTGATGGGAGAAGATATAATCCTTGTGGTATTTTGAATTCCTTACTAGTAGAATTAGGGGGCAAAAAATGTATCCATATAAGTGGAAGTTATTTACGAGCCTCTTTATTATAATATTCTATTGGGTCACACGTGGTTTTATGCCATGGCCACGGTCGTTTTGACTTATTTCTGTATTATCACCTTTCCTCATAAGGGCAAGATTATGGCCATTGACCAACTCACTTTATTCACCTTTGATTCTCATGTTACTAGAGATGTCCCACTTGTAGGAGAAACTCTACATTCTTATCAACATGTCGGGGTTGGAATGCTCAAAGGTTCCTCGCTCATGGGAACCTTTTCGCTTCCTCCTCCTCAGCTTCCAAAAAACTCATCTTGTTTGCTTATATCAATATGATATCATCTTCTACTAACCAAATTGATCCGTGGATTGTACCAAATGAAACTAGCATACATAGTTTTGGTGAGTAAATTCCACTTAGCCCCATTGAACTTGATTACAAAGCCATCTATTCAGCTTGTACGGATCACACCTTCTCTTCGATCAATTGGGCCGATCAATCATTGGGTTATGGCACATATTTTAATCCATTGTCTCGTATATTATCTACCTATGAGAGCATGATGCAAATCATGATGCCAGATGATGCACCGTGGGAATATCATCACCATCATTCCTCCTTACAATATTCCATTGAGGATAATCTCAGTGATGTGTATCTACCCAATATCATCGAGTCTTTTACGAATTTTGTTTCTATTCACGAAGTTGATTCTAAAAAGAATCTCTCGAATATCAAAGAGACGATACCTCTTGATATCTCTGTTAAACTGGGTATTGTTGAAAATATACACATTGGTGCATCTTGCTCTCCATCCAATATTGAGACCTATAAATCCCTATTTCAGGAGTTTCATGATGTCTTTTCCTGGACCTATGAGGAAATGCCAGGTATTGACCCAAATATAGTGGTGCATGATATTAAACGTATCATGATGCTAAAAGAGTTTGGCAGTGCCTCCGTTCGGTCCATGCAAAGAAGGTTGCAATGATAAAGAGTGAAGTTGAAAAAAATACTTCGTGCTGGTTTCATCTACCATGTTCCTCTGATTGACTGGGTGTCTGAATATTGTCCCTATCATGAAGAAACAGGGGACAATCCATGTATGCATCGATTATCGGGATGTAAATCATTCTTGTCCAAAGGAAAATTACTCGCCCTTGGTTGTCGACCAGATTGTTGATTACTGTGACGACTGTGAAATCTATTAGTTCATGGATGGTTTCTCCGGATATAATCAAACCAAAATTCTCCCAGCGGATCAACCTAAAACTACATTGATATGTTCCTAGGGTACATTTTCCTATCGGAAACTCCCATTTGGTATAAAGAATTCTAGGGCCATGTTTCAATGGACAATGGATCACACTTTTCACGATATTAGACACATCGTACAACCTTATTTGGACGATCTCCTTGTTGATTCTAAGTATGGGGCTGTTCACATGATGCATCTTAGGGCCATTTTCTTACAGTGTAGACACTATAATATGCGATTGAATCCACACAAATGTGTCTTCTGCGTTAGTTCTAGTCAGCTTCTTGGTTTTGTTATTTCAAAACATGGAATTTGTATCGATCCTCTGAAAGTACAGGAAATCATCAACCTACTTTCACCTTCTTCACTCGTTCAAATCCAACGACTTCAAGGGAAAGCTAACTTCATATGAAGGTTCGTCCCTAATTATAATGAGTTGATCAAAGGATCCACTTTCCTGCTTAAGAAAGGGGTTCGCTTCCATTGGGACAACGTTGCTAAAAAAGTATTTGATGCCGTGAAAAATGTACTAGTTCAGGCATATCTCTTATATCCCCCTAATTACCAGCGTGGTTTTTTCCTATATCTCACTACTGACATTTTTACTATAGCAATGGTATTGGTCTAGGAAGATAATGTAGGGACACAACATCCCATGAATTATCTGAGTTAGAATCTGAATGATACTGAAATAAGGTATAACCACATAGAAAAGTTGGCTTTGGCGGCCATTCAAGCCATTTAAAGGTTCCACTATTGCATCTTGCTCCGAAAAACTATGGTTGTTTCAAATTGAAACCATATGACATACATTTTGTCACACCAATTATTGGGGGGAAAACACTCTAAATGGATCATTATCCTACAAGATTTTTGACTTGAAATTCGTCAAATCCAAGTCAAAGAAATCCTTGGTTTTCATTGAGCTTATGTGTGACCTTCCTTCCCCTGTTTCTGAATCGACATCCAATGATTCTATCCCTGACAAGTCGTTGTTTCTAATTTCATCATGTGACTCGTGGTATGGAGTCATTTTGATATCTCTCCAGACCTAGACTTTCCAATCTGATACTTTTCACTTCGAGCAATGACGTATTCGATACTAAGACAAGAATTACATCATTATTGGAAACACCCTATATTAATGTGGTGTTGATATAATTTTACGAAGGTGAATCACATATGAGGAGGCCAAGAAAGTACTTAATGAATTCCACTCAAGGGCATGTGGCAGTCATTTGTCTGACTATGCTACCACATAGAAGATCCTACGCGCTAGTTACTTTTGGCTTGCCATTTTTCAAGACTATATTCTCGTTGTCTAGAAGTGTCATGCATGCCAAATTTATGATCGTAAGACCCATGCTCCGCCTACTCCATTGCATCCTGTTATCACTGACGAACCTTTTGCAGAATGGGATATCAACTTTATGACATGTAATCATCACTTGGCTTGGGGCATGGTTATATGATTGTCGCAATATATTATTTTACTAAATGGGGCGAGGTGATGCCTACATTTAACAATACTGGTGAAACGACTGCATATTTATATTTCAATCACGTTATCACACAGTTTGGTGTTCCGCAAGCCGTATTTATTGATCATGGAAATCATTTCCAGAATCATATGATGACCGAACTAACTGCTAAGCTGGGGCTTTCCTATGAAAGTTCCACTCCCTACTATCCTCAGGCTAATGGACAGGTTGAGGCTATCAATAAAGTTCTCAAAAATATGCTTCAACGTATGGTAGGGGTCCATAAATCAGACTGGTATTTTCTTATTTATGTTGCCTTATGGGCATACTGAACCTTAGTAAGGACTGCTAGAAAATTTACACCCTTTTAGTTGGTTTACGGTTTGGAAGCAATCCTTCCAATCGAATGTGAGATTCTATCACTGAAACTAGTTGTAGAACTTATTCCTACAACTTATATAGAAGAGGAACTTATTTTACATCTGAATCGATTAGATGAGACACGACACAATGCCTCTATAGTTAATGAAGATCATAAAAGATGCATCAAGGCACAATATGACAAAAGTGTCAAGCCTCGTGTATTCTCAGAAGGAGATTTTGTTCTTTTATATGACCAAGAATCTGATAAGCTATGATCAGGAAAGTTCCAACCTATGTGGTTAGGTCCATATATTTTCAAGTGTGTTCTTGCAAAAGGGGCCTATGAGTTAGTTGATTTTGATGGAATTCCATTGGCGCAACCTAGAAATGGGTTGTACCTAAAGAAATATTATGATTGATTTCATGAGTAGTAACACTGTGTACATAATGTGTATAGGTGTGTTGAGTGTGTTTGTGGTGTGTCTCTTTAGAGTTTCCCACAATTTTTTTTGATCCCTTTTACCTTTGGTTTGCATATGTCGACATCCCTTGAACTGTATTTTGGTTATGATGATGGTGCTAGTAGTAGTACTTGGAACCTATCCCCTATAGCGTGGGATATCTTTGGTCCAAATGATGATTTAGTGAGTGTATAAGGGATTTTTGTTGGTCACTCTACCAATAACATCGCTGAGTATAGCGCAATGTTCGAGCTACTTTCTATTCCTATTTCACATGGTATCCATTGTTTAGTCATCAGACTTGACTCACAACTCGTTGTACTACAACTTTCTAATGTTTATTCGATCATAAGTCTTACCATCTTGCATATTTTTTTAAGGGTTCACCTTCTAGAAAGAAATTTTGATTTCATACAATAGGAAAAAATTTATAGAAATCTAAATACATTGATAGATGCGCTTGTAAATCATGCTTTGTTGGCTTATGGGGGCCTAACCCAGGTTCAGTGTTAGGTAGCCAAACAAATCCCTACACTACTGGCCCTTTCAGCATCAGCCCACGGAGCGCAGACTGAAGTCTCACCCGAAGCAGTATGGGGGGATGTTGGAACCAAGTTTTTGCACCCTTGATATGGATGTGATGTTGGTTTATTCCAACTATACCTACCTTCACGCAGGTTGCTAGCTCTCCGTTTTACCCTTCAGTACCCTCTCGAACTGTACAATCAGCTTCTATGCAACCCTAACCAAGGACTGATAGGCTTTCACGCTGCTAGGTTAGCGAACTGTGATATTTACCAAACTATGATAAGCATCTTGCTTATCTTATTAAAATACCTTCATTAGCTTCACGTAAACATTTTCTCTTACTTTTGTTCACTTAACTAATACAGTTATACACATTCGCGCATCATATAAGCATTAGAAGCGAAATTCATACCCAATATAATAGATGCATAAACCGAAGTAAAAACACAAAAATTATAGAATACTTCTCTTTATTGATAATTCCAATCTATTAAAGACTCGACTCGCCCTGCGCACTCAGCTGTAGGGGTCCGCGCACTCAGCTGCGGACTTCTAGGTCTTTGCACACTCAGCCACAGAGCCTCTATCTATGCTAGGACCCAAAACCTAGACTTTTACTTAGAGCTATCTCTCATACATCATATTTTCTTCATGTTGGGTCTCTCTATCTTCTTAGAGCTTTGCTCTATTTATACAATCCCATGGTCCACAGACCATGGGTAGATCTTCTACAGCAAACATTACATTATCAAAATAAAGGCAGACAACCCTATGACTCTTTAACAACTAAGCACTCCGTGCCCACAAAATGTCGAGTCTTTACATTAGGATTAAAAAAATTAGACGAAAATATGGGCTTTAAGCCCCAAAACTATCCTTAGGGGATCCCATGCCCAACAAACCCCCAACACAAACATCGTGACTAACCCTCGAGTCACTTTGTAGGTGTGGAGATGTTAGTGTGAAGACCTCCCAGATCTGTTTGGATTGCTAAAACTTTGACAGTGCACTGAGCAGCTATTTATTGAACTTCCTCCATGTGTTGTTTGGTGACCACTACTATTGCCCTGAATCCTCTATTAAGTTTCTTGTAGTTGCGTGAGCTTTGCTTCAATCGAGGCTATAATTGTATAAGCCTCATTGATCCATGGCTATAGGCGCACTTTTAAGATTGCTTCCTTATGTAAAGCAACATCCACCTGTTCCTTGAGCGCCTTTGCCTCCTACATCCTTGTAAGCCTCTGTGTAAGGACAACCAGCTATGCGGTCCCTTTTACTTCGTCATACTTTTGTTTTAGCTCGCGCGCCTATGTCTCTAGGCACCGTACATCCGGGTCCTCCTCCAGGGTGGTTAGGACCTTGAATGACTGTTCGAACAACTGCATGCAGTCTGCCATTGCGCTGTCAACCACCACTGTTGCTGATATAACATAAGTGATTTGTTGTTCCCTGATTTCCAGTGGAGTTGAAGGCCGAGCCTTCAACTGCAGTTCGGCGATCTGTAGGTTCAGCTCCAGCTGAACCCTAACCATCTCTGCTCTAGTGTTGCACACCCCTGTGGCTAATTTGTGGACGCGCGCCTCCACCAGTTCTGCTGCCTAAGTGTCCAACTCTGGGACCATCCGGAAGGCTTCCTCTAACCTGCATTATCTGCTTGTTCTACTCCACTGCTTCATTGCACTACAGGCTCAACTGCTCAATGTTGATGCACTGCTCGTTCATCACCTGCGGTGCATGACTCTCCCTGGCTTGAAGTTCTGCAGTGACTCCATCCTATAAGAGGTAGAGCGTCTCTTGAGGGATTTCGACCATGTTTAATCCTACCCCTTTCAAACTGTTAACCATAGGCCTGTCGACCTCATTTTCCATAGCGAGCACCCCATCAAGGAGTAGTACCGGGTTGGTCACCCTTGTGCCCAACATCTCTTCGACAGCTACAGTACCGATCGCGAGGCTGGTGGATACTATGCCAGCCTGTGGAGTGCGTACTTGCAATTCCCGCAACTCTGCCCTGAGATCCCCCAATACCAGCTGCTATTGTTCTTCAAATTGTTGGAGGGCCTCCATGGTGACACCCTCACCATTTTTCTGATGTCATGAAAATACCCCTTATTGAGGGTGATTGGGTTAAAAGATGTCTTCGATGCCTTTGTTTTCTTCCATGGCACTATCTGCTCTCATGGTCACAGATGCTTGAGCTAGGTGGACGTTGTCTCCGGATCCGTGCCACCTTGTTCTATGTCTGTCTCTGGTTTGGCCGAAGGTGACTTTTGTCCTTCACGCTCTTCTTCTCCTGGTTTTTGTTGTTCTGCTAGCTTCGCATTGACGCGTGCTACCTGAGCCTTAGCCTCTGCTTCCTCTTTCCTACGCTTCTCTACCAGCTGGGCCATTCGAAGCTTTGTCTCTTCCTTCTTGCACTGCGTAGCAAACTTGTCTATTTCCACCACAAAGTCAGATGGAGCTAGCCACTCTGGTGGCCAAGAATTAAGGACTGCGAATATTACATTGTCAGTCGCTAGGTATGGTAAATCATGCCATGTCTTCATAGGATCCTTCTGCGCCCTGATGAAGAGATAGTGGAAATATGCTTTAAACACTGAAAAGCTCTGTAAACTGTTGTATACTGTGGGTGACAACCGCGGCTTGCGATTAATCCCCATCCAGATATTCATCTCCATTAGTATCCAAAATATATTGCTCTCCTTTATCTGTTGTGCATCTCTGGTCACCCATAGCGAAGCGTACATTGCTACCTCTGGAAGGTCTTGTGTGACCAATGGGAACTGGATATCTTTGGGAAACTCCCATGCCACCAGTACTATCGACATCAAGAGCCATGCGTAATGAAATTTTTTGCCCTGCTCCTGTGCCTCGCGACAATTATCAAGGAACTCACTACATAGATAGTTCGCCAAGTTGAACTGGACTCCTTCTACACATTAGGCTGCCGGTGCAACTATGGGCATGGGCACCTCATCCACATGGCACTTCCACATTACCTTTCCTACTAGGATTTGTGTCGTGACCTTGATGACATGGTTGTTAATGCTGGAGATGGCATATCATCGTTTTTTCTTCTCCAACTTGAACTTCTTCTTCATTGCTTCCACAAGGGCCAACTCACAACCTTTTCCTCTGAAATGTTGGTTAGATCCTCCCCTGAGTAATATAGTTGTGTAATCTGGTGAATCTGATGGTCTGTGATGGGGATGGGCTCCTCTATCCACAAGCATCCATCATGCACCAAGCAGAGTAGCTTCCTAATGATGAAGACAGTCACTGGGGCACGGTGGTAATGCGGCACCCAGAGCAAGTTTAGCAATCTTGCTTTCTCTACACCTCTGAGCCATGTGCGCGACTCCAATTGAATTGCTCCGGTAGTCTCATCGATCCTCTAGCGCATTAGCTTCGCAATCGCTAAATGCAAGAACTTCTCATGGTCTGCAAGGTCCTAATCTTCAAATTTCAACATGGGAACCTATCCCAAGTGATGTCCCTCAAAAATAATATTGTCTAGGAGCAGCCGAGTTTGCAGAGAGCCCTTTTTCTCATCTATATCCTTCAGCACCTTGGCTTTACCCTTGCACGGAGGAACATATTTCGGCAACTGAGTAATAGGGTCCGCACCCTAAGTTTCAACATCCATCTCTACATCTTCCTCCTCCACCAATATTTCTACAGACTCCTCCTCATCAGCCTCCAGATTAATGGCCTTCCCTTTTTCCTGCAATGTGAGCTTGGTCCTTAGTGGATCTATGGGCGAGACGCACACCGGGATCATGGATTGCTTATCCTTCTTATGTATCAATGTTCATGGTGATTTAGGGACCTCAATGATTATTTCGGCGCTCTCTGGGGCTTCCACTTCCACAATTTCCTATGCAACTTCCATGGGTGTCGACATCATTCTAGTCAGGAGGTCATGCATCTCCTTCGGTAATGTTTCAAACACTGAACTTTCTCTCAAAGCCTCAAAGTTCGAAAGGTCCATACATAGTTGATAGAGCAAAAACTCAGTTCTCAAAATGCCAAGTGTTTTTTGCTGGAAAGGCACTTGTAATTTATATGGCCTTTTGAATTTGAATTCGACCATTCCCCCCACATTCGGTCCATTAATGCTAGATTAGCAGTAGATTTTCAAGAATCTAGCCCATAAAGTTAGCCTTAAATTCCTGTCGCCTACTCCATTTGGCCTGAAACCAACCATCAAATCATGAATAGTGACTTTAACGGTCACTTTCTGGCAGACCTACGCACCAGTGCAACTATCTTCATATTGTCGCGGACCCTATGACACTTCACTACTTTGCGTAGTCCTGGAAATGCGCAGCTCTCAGGCAGTGTAGTTTATAGTCTTGCACCTCCTTTCAACTGCCTAGAGTGCTAAGACTGTGCTTTGGTCGGCTAGTCAGATGTGCGAGCTACCTGTGTATGGCTTCAAATGACTACCATTCACTTTTCTTGAAAAGGGATCTCCATTTAACTTAACCAGCTATACCGCGCCACCATCGGTAATCTCCTTAATAAGATATGGCCCCAGCTAATCCATTCTGAGTTTCCCTAGAAATTTATCAAACTTACTGTCATATAATAGCACTGAGTCATTCACCTTAAAGGTGCACAACTTAATATGCCAATCGTGCCATGCCTTTTCGCTCTTCTTTTGGACTTGATGGTGAAATCCAACCAAAAATCTCTCTTCTTCAAGTTCATCCAACCACGTGAGCCTCTCTTCCAGGGCTCTGTGATCTATCATATATGTGAGCGCTGCTATGTGCATACTAGGCATGATATATTCCATAGGCATTACGACTTCAACCCGTAGGCCAGCCTAAAGGGTGTCTCTCCCGTCAGCTTCTTACATGTCATCTGATAGGCCCATAAGACTGCAGGTATGCGCAGGTCCCAATCACTTCGCTGAGCATTGCATACCTTGATCAGTGTGTTTTCAAGCACTTTGTTGAACACCTCCACTGTTTCATTAGCCCGTGGGTGATAAGGTGTGCTCTTTTGATGATACACATGAAATTCTTCTGTTAGTGTGCTGATCATTTCGTTCAGAAAGTGTGTTCCACGATCACTCATCAAAATCTTTGGGCATCCAAATCGTGTTAGTACATGCTCAAAGAGAAACTTCTTGGTAGTCGCACTCGTGTAATCCTTCACTATCTACGCTTCTGCCCAATGAGTCAAGTACTCCATCACAGTGATAATGTACCTCATGCCTGTCTTTCCTTGGGGTTGAATCGGTCCTACAAAATCTATTGCCCACTTTTCGAAATGTTGCAATGTCATTTGTGGATTCAAAGGCATCTCGTCCCTTCATGATGACCTACCTGTTATCTGACATACATCGCATGCTTTGCAATATGTTTTTGAATCCTGATGAAGGGTTGGCCACCACAACCCTGCACGTAGAATCTTCTGCATGGTTTCTTTCCCTGCGTAATGTCCTCCCGCGGCACCCCCATGAGCGTCCCCGAGGATGCTGCTTCGTTCAAACTCAGGTACATACCTTCGTAGTATCTCAACATTCCCCATATTGTATAGATGCCCAACAATGATAGAGTAATCTACCACGCGCACCACTAAATCCTTATTTTGTTGGACAGAGTATCCTTCCGGCACAGTTCCTATTGTTGGGAAATGTATTATGTCCTCGAAATGCCCATCCGTGACATGCACAGAAAAGGGTTGCGTGTCAGGTAATCCTTCCTCCAAATTAGTAGGTTCCTCCCCAGTTTCAATGCGCGATAGGTGATTTGGTCCCGCGTTCAATTATCCAGGCTTCACAACAACTTCAAAATTGTATTCTTGGAACAATAAAAGCCATCTGCAGATGCGCCCCCCCAACACAGGCTTATTGACCAGGTACTTCATTGTGGAGTACAAGTGCATCTGCTCAGGTTGGGGATTTTCTCCATAGGACTACATCCATGTGCGCGGATCATTTTTCCCATCATACTTGTCTGTCAGTCACATCTTAGGCTTCCCAAATCATGTCTGCATCATTTTCCTACATTCGTGCCAATCATCAAAACTCCCCTTGTGCATACCCCACCATCTTACGGGAGTAGCGCGTAGTGCCCGATCCAAGGCTTGGAAGCATTGCTTTTCTGGAAACTCTCTTTCAAACACATCCAAGAAGACATCGACCTCATTCAATCGATCATAAGTAGGCAGATTTCTTACCTCTGACGACACGCAGTGTAGTGACCTGGTCATCATATTGCAATTCAACATAGTTACTTCATGTAACCAATTTTGCCATCGTTCTATTTCTTCGTCGGAATCCGAAGTGCAGGAGCTCTCGCACTCCCATGTAATCTTCCCATCTTTGGTTGGATTTACCCAATCTTGGTCTCAAGCTATTATTTTATAGATGCAGTGTAGATCATCGTCTCGTAAACCGGCTCCATATAGCGCGATCCTTCAGCAGGGTCCAGGGGTATTATTACGCGCAATGATTTCTTCTCAAAGATCATTTTTCGCTTCTTCATATTGATTATCCCGTTCATATCAGTAGCCCAGTCAATTCCCAAGAGCGCGGGGTAGGGATTGTTGTCATCAACAATCTCTATTACTTCAAAATCTGCCAGTGTGCTCGCTCCTTCAATATCCACGGTTACTACCTGCAACCGCCTCATGGGTATTATTTTCTGTTGATTCACCATCCTTAGCTGAATTGGAGACCATTATAGTGCAGGTCTCCCCATTCACTCCCATGTTTGTTTTGGCAAAACATTCGCATCTGATCCCAAATCTAGAATGAGTTGATCCATTTCGTATTCTTCGATCTGCGCAATGAGTCTCATTTCTCATCATATTCTTGTCTTATGTTTTCCTATCTTGTGGACTACGTGTGGTTCACCTAGAGCCGTCCCAACACATCTATTTATAAGTTCTTGTAACCCTTTCACAACCTTACTATCACGCAATAACTTCATACTAGTTTCGAGGAAAGTTGTCAACATAGAGGGGTCCATCTCCGGCTCCATTTTATCTTTGCTTCCTAAAGTGGAGGCCTGAGCAAAGCTCTTCTTAGCTTCCATGAAGGCTTCTCAAATGCGCTCCAAATCAAACTCAACCTCCTTTGCCAGGGCTTTGCAAACCCATGTATTGTCTTCCGGTTGTTTCCCCTTGTCATCTCCCATAGCAATTCCACTTTGGAGCACTATATTTACATTCGGATCTTCCTCACGTAGCTCAGACCTCATCATCTACAAGTTCTGAGTTGGAGGAGGTAGTAGCACTCCTTTGTCATGTATCCTGGCTATCAACATAGGGTAATCTTCGGTTTCATGATTAAACAATGTGCAATTCTTGCACGACGGGCACGTTGGATTAGTGCAATCATGGGCATAGTGTCCTGACCCTCCGAAATTGTAGCAAATCAACTGTCTACGACCTCTACCAAGTCCTCGTTCGCCTTCGCCTCGTCCGCGCCCCTGAAATCCTATTCGGGCCATCCCTGCATTTTGGTCAAGGGGCCACATTTCGGTCTGAACCCTGTAGGTGGGCATTCTATCCATCATCAATTCATAGCTTCTACAAGTACGCTTGTCATGTCCCAATGACCTACAAAAGTTGTAGAACAACTATTTCAGAGTTTGTGTATACTTCTGTAACAAGTGGTAGTTATCTGTGGCATGTTTTCTGGCTATTTGACGATATCGCACCACAAAGCAGGCACTGTGCTAGGTCCTTCTTGAGATTCCAGCCTTAAAGGTAGCGGTCCTGTTAGAGTCGGTCTGGTCAGCCCTCCATTAGAGATCAAAACTCTTTATGCATTTCATTTTTAGGTGTCCCGCTCCATTCATTTAGTTGCATTCCGCTAGGGGCATGCCATGATCTGATGGAGAAAGTCATGCTAGTCATTTCCCCTCGTGTTCGGCTCCTACTGGCTTATGTCTTTGTGTCAAATAATCAAAAAGTCCATAACATTCAAGGTCTTGTCCTTTAATGGACAAAAGTCATTTTTGGTCATTAGGTCTAGGAATTGATCAATTTGGTCTTTAATATTTCCAGTAAAGCCATGCACGCCATAGGGATGCTCTTGTAAAGTAATGATCCGCAGAGTTTCACCATCATATTGATAGACTTTGACTATTCTTCAAAACTCTGTTTTGAAGAAAAGTCAAATAGTGTCATGTTGAGGGCCCTGAAATCGGGTCAACAACAAGGGGGATACCCACCCGGTCGGGAACCTGGTTGGCGGCTCCATGCCCGTTTGGTGTAGCCGGTCCGACTGGGGATGACGGGACCAGCTTCCCGTTCTAAGGGCGTGTGTGTGTGTAGAGTTCGGTGATGTGTGTGTGTGTAAGATTAGATAATGAAAATATGGAATTATTTCTAAGCTAATCTAGTTCTAAACTCTGAGACTAAACTTTATACTACTTTAATCTATCAAGAACAACACATCTAATCTACGCTAACCCGGGATAGAACTTTTTCCATTATGCGATCTAGAAAGATTTCACACAATAACTGGTAATGAAGATTATTCAGCTATCATGAGAATATAAATCAATTTAGATGAACCATCCTGCATAAGAAGTTAAACAAAACGGTTGTGAACAACATATCGCATAATTAGTTATTCATGTATTAAGCATAAATCAATGACTCCACCGTACAGAAGTGCCAAATGGTAGTCCACTCATTCATACGTTAACATATAAACAACATCAGCTGTATATTACTCTAAGAATGCAAGCAGAAACTCGTCAAGAGATAAAAGTACCATTTATGACTGACTTTATACTCACAGACCTGAAGCAATAATGATCTATTTGTACTTACTTCTAATGCCTACTAAGAGTACAGAAGTGCAACATCAGTAGCAGGTATTAAAATGCAAACATAAATAAATCTTGATCCGTCCATTCATCAAAAACCCCCTCCGAGGGTGCAGAAGTGCATGTTCTGAGGACAAGTTTTTTGACCAATTTCCGGACCCTTCTCCAATGCAACGAGAAGGGTTAAATACTACTAACCGGCTAATTTTAATTACACAAATTTAGGGAACGGCTTCAAATGACCACCCTTTTACTAAAACAAATTTATTTCTAAAAAACTGAATCTAATTTCTAACCATTTCTGTATTTGCTCCTTAGTGCTGTAAGCGATGCGCTGTTCGCCGTGAAAGAGTCGGCTGCTTGTCCTTTCCTTTTGTTCAAGCTTGAAAATTAGAAATAACAAGAGCTGGCACCTCTTTCTGACAAACTAGAAGATATTTTTGAAAGTGTTCTTCTGGAGGAGTGTCTTCACGGCGTGTATATTTAGTACAACTCAGATTTCTTTCAAACTGATTGTGCTGTTGCTATTTCGGTTTCCGGCCGTGCGAATGACTCAATGAACTGGGGATTTTGTTGCCTGAATGATTTTCTAAATTGAAACTTGTTTCCATTCTTTGTTCCAGGCTTTTCTGAGACGTCTTTCCCCTTAAGTGTTTTTCTTTTTGCTTTACCCAATTTGGGACTCAGGATCTTTCATAAACGCTTTGCTTTTGTGCGCCTTTGACTCTGAGTCCTAGATAACCTATTTCCATCAGCATTTTGTTGAGTGATACTCTGGGATCCGCGGTCCTGCTGTATGTGGTATCCATCTGCGACGTCATCTCCTCTCTTTTCTTCTAGTTCTGGCGCTTTTCCTTGGATGTTTCCTGCATATAGATTTATATCAGTTGCTGACTTATAGTTCACGTAAATGAAAAGAGACAGAAGAAAAGATTGACGTGAAAGCAATTAAGTTCTAATGAATGCATAATCATGTCACCCATTATGACTTGACTCTTCGAAAAACGCAACATAATCATCTTGGGATACACAGGCGTACAATCATTAATTTCCCGTAAGGTGCGCGCCTAACTTTAGGCTCCCAGATCATGCCGAGGAATGCCTGCGACGATTGGCTTCTGCGATTTGCATCGCAGCATCAAAGATTGCGAAGTAAATAGGTGGCATCGCAGCGATTGATAGTCTCATTTGTTGCACACCATAGATCGCAGGTCGCAGCTTTGCATGGTCGCAGATCGCATATCGCAATATCGCAAGGTCGCAAGGTTTTTCGCTTTGTCTCTTTGTGCTGCTTATGCGACATTGCGATGTGTAACGTCGCATATCGGCCGTCGGCCATTCTTTAGGTTTTCCCCTTTTGAGCGCCTTTAATGCACGCGATGCGATGAGTTCTCGTGTCGCTCTTCCTTGGTGTGCTTATGCGCTTTGGGAAAGCGCTCATTTTTCCTTTGTGATGTGATATAGCTCTTAGGGAGTTGATACAAAAGATTTTTCAAACAAAAATATTTTTTGAATTTTTTGGTTAAGGGTCCCCCTTTGCTTGATGTTGTTACTAATATCAAACAAAGAGGGGGGTTGTTGGTGACCACAACAATGGCGATTCACTGTGAAGAACCAGTTATCTCTGCATTTCTATTGACCGTTCACTTCCGAAACAGCAAAAATTTTTATATGTCTAAATTTTGTTATGGACAGATAGAGTAGATTGCCCCTCACCTTGTCGATGATATTTTGTCTCAACCCTTTTTATATCTCAATTTCTTGCTTCCTCAAGTTTCTTCTTGCATTTGCATCAGACATTACTTGGTCTTGATAAAAGATAAAATAAGGTCTTCTCTGCGTACTGGCTTAAAAGTATGCTCATTTGTCGTAGGTAGAGCCTCTGCTGCCCGCAAGCGTCCATAGCCTCGACAGGGTTACCATGTTATCCAACAATGATCCTTTTTCCTGCTTGAGGTTACTCGCAACATTCCAGAGAAAAATCCTTTTTAACACACTTTTCCTTTTTTAATTCTCTAAAGAACAATGTCTTGGTTTGGTGGCCAAATTATGACACAGTCATTCACCTGATTTACACTTTTGCTGAACAAGCCGGCTCGTGATGAGACCTCTTGTCTTTTGATTGCAACAATCTTAAGTCGTTGCCCTGTTTTGATAGACAGTATTGGCAAAGTCAGCAAGTTATAATATCTGTGATCATGATAAGCCGGCTCGTGATGAGACCTCTTATTCTTTGAGATATAGTGTTTTGTTTGGATTGTTTCTCTGGACGCTGTAGTTTCCTTCTAGCAGGGAGGAAGTCATTGTTTTTCCTTAAGAAAGCTCTGGACGACAATAATAGAGTTTTTGAAAACAACAGCTTTGCAGAGAATGGTTATTTTATTATTGATGATACCCTTCATGGTGCTGATACAAAACAATTCTTTTACCAAAGGTTGCTTTTGTCAAAGTTTTTTAGAGGTTGAAACGAGTATCGTAATCAAAGTGAAGTTAACTCTATTTGTCAATAATAAAATTCAGATTTTCAAAAATTTTGCTATTTGTACAAGCGAAATCAAAATCTGATAGAGAATTGGCGTGCTCTTTCATGAATCCTTTTTAAATGATCATTTACAATGGGTTTTACTCAAAAAAAAAAGAAAAGCAAAACAAAATAAAAACTAAAAACTAAATCTATCCTACAAAAATTAGAAGATTTCTCTTCTATGGAAAATATAATTTAAGAATCAGTCCATTGACAGGTAAAGAATCTCTCCTTCCTGCCAGATCCTGCAACACGAATGTAGACGGGCCTACGACTTCTACAATCTGAAAAGGGCCAAGCCACAGCTTCTGAAATTTCGTATGTTTGCCCTTTTCTTCATGAGCCTTATCCCATTTCAAAACTAAATCACCCATCTGAAAGTTTTTTCTGGTTATGATGGCTGAGTCAAAAGAGGATTTTATTAGCGCTTGGTGATGAGCATGGGTTTTCCTAGCTTGTTCTCTTTGTTCTTCTAGTTTGATTATTTCCATTTGTCTTAATTGTAAAGAGGAAGTAGATACTTCATCGATATATTGCACTAAAGACAAAGAGGGAATGACTAGGTGAGTTGGAAGAACCACTTCTCTCCCATAAACTAAATTAAAGGGAGAAGTGCCGATTGAAGCTTTCTTTGTGATTCTATCAGCCCATAAAGCATTTACCAGCGCTTTGTGCCAATTTCTTTGGTTTTGGTCGACTGTTCTTTTGATAATCCTGATTAGGTTCTTGTTTGTTGATTCAGCCAATCCATTACCTTGCGGATAGTAGTTGGCAGAATATTTCAGTTTGAACCCTCTTTTAAGCGCAAACTCAGTCATAGTATTTCCAGAAAAATATGAAGCGTTATCAAACATTAATGCTGTTGGCAATCCAAACCTAGTGATGATAAATTGATCTATGAATTCAATAATATTTTCAGAATGAACTGTCTTGAGAGGAACTGCTTCTACCCATTTGGTAAAATAATCAGTTGCCGTAAGGATATACTTATGCTGCTTAGAAGAGTGAGGAACGATCTCACCTATTATGTCCAAGCCCCATTGACTGAATGGTTGGTCGATGATGACTGGCTGTAGCGGCATGGACGGTTTCCTTTGTTTTCCTGCAGCAGTCTGGCAGACTTGGCATCTCCTCACGTGATTGTATGAGTCTTTGAACAACGTGGGCCAATAATATCCTGCACGCAAGATTTTATGTGCAGTCGCATCTCCGGCATAGTGTCCGCCCGCTGGTCCATCATGGAGTTCCTGCAAAACCTTTTCGGCTTCAGTTTTCTCAAGACACCTAAGAAGCACAGAATCGTATTTCCTTTTAAACAAGACATCATTTACGAGCTGGTATTGTTTAGCTTTTAATCTCAGAGCTCTTTTCTTGGTATGATCCAGACGTGATGGAGCATACCCGTTCTTAAGAAAATAAATGGTGTCAGCATATGATGATTCTGCATCGTTTAGGCTTACCTCGTACGCTTGTACCTCTTCAGATGAGTTCTCCGGGATTTGCGATGCTCCGGCTAACATCTTGCAGAAGCCTTGACCTCTTACGATGTTTGCTGGTTTGATCTCGAGATCATATTCTTGTAAAGCGGTGATCCAATTAGCTCTCTTTTCGCCCACGTCTTTCTGCACTAAAAGGTTTCTTACCGCCGGAAACGGTACTACGACTTTAGTGTGGGCTTTAAGCAAGAAAGGTCTGAAATATTTGATCGCTTTGAAAATAGCGTATGCTTGTTTCTCTACGTCTGAGTAATTAATTTCAGCACCTTGTAAGTTTGAGCTGAAGAATGCGATTGGTGCTTCCGCTTTCTCTTGATTTGTTTGGGTCAAAATCGCGGCATAGGATTTCTCTGAGGCAAAAGTGTATAAGGTAAAAGATTCTGAAAAATTTGGGGTGGCCAAAGATGGAGCATTGATGATAGCTTGTTTGATTAAGTTGAACGCTTCATGCTCATCTAGACCCCATTTGAAATTTGAATTCTTTTTTATCATATTTTGTAAGGGAGAAATAATACGTGAAAAATCCGGGACAAATCTTTTGACAAAATTGATCTGTCCAAGGAAGGATTGCATGGCTTTCTTGTTATGGGGTATGGATATTTCGGAAATTTCCTTGATTCTGTCGGGTTCTATATGAATACCAGATTTCGACACTATGAATCCGAGCAATTTCCCTTCGCTTAACGCAAAGAAAGATTTCTTTGGGTTGAGCGAAATCCCATACCTCAAGCATCTTTGAAAGATTTGCTTCAAATCTTTAAGGTGGTTGTTTCGTTTTTTGGAGTACACTGTTATATCATCCAGGTAAATCACCACTGATTTATTGACTAACCCTTTAAACGCGATGTCCATGGCTCTTTGGAAGGTAGCTCCGGCATTGATCAGCCCAAATGGCATCTTCCTATATGCATAAGTGCCCCATTTTGTTCGGAACAGAGTCTTTAACTGATCATCGGGATGCACCAGTACTTTATTGTATCCTGAAAATCCATCCAGGAATGACATTAATTCTGAGCCTGCTACCGCCTGTAGTATTTGCTCCATAGGTGGGAGGGGAAAGTTATCTTTCTGACAGGCTTTGTTGAGATTTCGGAAATCGATACAGATTCTAATGTCTCCGTTTTTCTTCCTAACGGGCACCATATTGGATACCCATTTAGAATGCCTTACGGGGAAAATTATTCTGGCTCTCAACAACTTATTAAGCTCAGTTTTTATCTGATTTTCTAGGTTAGGGTGTATTTTTCTGAGCTTCTGCTGGACAGGTTTTTCATTGTCAATCATAGGGATAACATGTTGAATGATAGAAGTGTTGTATGTTTTTAGCTCATCGTAATTCCAGGAAAAAACGTTTTTGTATTGTCTCAGAAGACGGATATATGCTGATTTCTCTTCAGGGGCTAGGCCGTGACCTAGGTTAACGTTTTGTGGCTTCTGATCAGTCCCTAGGTTTACTAATTCATAGTTCAGGGTAGAACTGCAAAGTTTAGCATTGGCGGACCTTTTAAACCGACTTTTCAAATCATATAAATCTTCTAGCTTGACCACCGATTTCGGTATAGCATTGTTGGAGCCATTTTGTTGTATTTGATGATCATGATGGTCTTCGTCGATTATCTGATTTGAGTAGGATCCTTCAGAAGTAAGGAAATTTACGATGTCAGGATCGTCGTTGAACACTCTCCAATTGGTGATATTGTCAGGGATGGATGGTCTAAAGATTAATTCTATTGAAAACCTATCAGGACTAAAATCTTCAGAAGGGATAAGTCTAGAGGCTACGTTAGCTAACAGGTCTGCGCTTGCATTTTGAATTCTTGGAATTGACGAGATGTTGAATGCTACGAAATGTGCAGTGAGATCTTGAACTAATGATTGATAATGCTTTAAATGACTTGACAGGCAATGTATGGTGTTACGTACCTGTTTTACGACGATCTCCGAATCTCCAAAGACTTGAAGATACTTAATGTTCAATCCGATTGCTTTGTATAGGCCTTGAACCAAGGCTTCGTACTCCGCTGTGTTGTTCGTGCAATCGAACTCAAGTCTGCATGTGAGCATAGTCTTATTCCCATCTGGGTTAATCAAAACGCATCCTGCTCCTGCCCCCTCATTGGATTTTGATCCGTCAAAATATAATTTCCAAAATAAAGATGTATTTACAGAATTATCTAAAAAACTAAAACATTTCAAGTCATCAGTTTGGGAGAAATTTTCAACTTGGGATAAAACTGAATTCTCTAAGTATGGTGAAATATGAGCATTGAAATTACCTAGGAAAGAATCTATCGCGTAATTGCCTACAATGCTGCTATTGTACGTTATGGCATCATTTTCTCCTTCCAGTTCTGTCACTATGTATTTTTGGTGCAATTCTCGTTCAACCTTTATCTGATTTGGTTTACCATTGTATGGTAACCACATGTGCGACCAATCGGTTGAAAAATATCCGTGGAGTTTTTCCGACCAATCCCTGCTAAGAATCAAACCATAGAATTCAGGGATATCAGCTACTAGAATGTCGATAACCTGACACACTTTTGGGTTAGACGACAATCTTATGGTCACCTGATTGAGTTCACCAATCACTTCGACTTGGGATCGATCAAGTTGAACTATTCGTACTGCGGATTTTTGAGGTTGCACATTCAATTTGGCACATATTGACCTGGGTAAAATGTTCGTTGAAGCACCAGAATCGACCAAGCAATTGTGCACGTTTTTGTTGAAGATTTCATATGTGAGAAGAAAAGGAGGAGTATGAGATCTTGATCTTCCTCCAATCAAGGCGATGTCATTTGGATCAATTTTATTGATCGTGTTGGTTGGAGGCCTTCCCAGATTGTGGGAAGCTACAGCTGTAGGTAAAGATGTAGTAGGCACAACATTTAATTCTTTCATCATTATTTTCTGTTGGCGTTTCAATTTACTCAATTCATACAGAGTGATATTAGCCCTAGTCTTCTTCATGTCATCAATGATGTTATACTCCATTTCATCCGACACTATTAGTGTTCTTGATGGAGGCGTTTGATCAGATTGGACCGGGCTAATCTGGGTCGCTTTAGCAGTTGTCCTTTTTGTTGCGACCTTTTCTTTTGCAGGGCTTGCGCCCTTTTGTTTTGGGGTAGTTAGGGGAGGATCAAGTTGATTTCTGCTTCTCGTGCTAACAGGAAATGCTTCTTGATCCTCTTCTTGTGGGAGGATGAAATCCCACATTCCTTGTAGTTCTACGACCTCTTCCTCGTCGGTCTGCCCTTCAGTGGTATTCTCTTCTTCTTCGTCTTCTTCAGATTCAACGTTTGAGACAACACTAGGTGGTCTTACCTCCATGGGAGGGTTTCTTTTAAAAGTCCTAAAGGGCTTTTTCGAAGAAGTCTCTGCTACTTGTTTCTTAATATCAATCATCTCATTTGACATGGCTTTCAACACTTTTTGTAATCCTTCCAAATCGAAAGGATCTTTCCTTTGCTTCTTCTTGGTGTCTTCTTTGAAAGAGATATTCTTAGATTTGCGTTCTTCTATAGCGGATCTCTTTTCTAGGGCTACCACGCGTTTTTCCACTGCTAACGCTTCTGTCAAGTTGTCAACTAAGGTGGTCTTGTTTGCCCTATCTATGAAGATAGCCAAGTTTGGAGGTAAAGCCGTGATGTACCATTCACATCTTACTTCCTCGCTGGGTTGTGAGGCAACGGGGATTTTGTTGAGGATCTTATTGAACCTTAAGTTAAAATCTTTAATGGGTTCTCTAGCCTCAGCCTTAAGATTAGATAGGTCATTGATCAATGTCGCCGTGGATCTGTCATCACCAAACTTGGTGAGGAACTGGCTTTGAAAAATGTCCCAGCTTGTGATGGATCCGGAAGGTAACGAAAAGTACCATGACCCGGCTGTTCCTTGCATTGTATAAGGGAAAAGTCAGACAACAGTGTCTTCGTTAGTGACTCCGTTGAGATTAACAGAAAGCATGAAATTATTGATATGTTCCTCGGCTAGCATTCCTGCTTCCGGATTGAATTTAGGCAGCCATTTCTCAGGATGGGCCGGTATAGGGCTCAAGGGTGGAGGCATTAAAACCGCCCCAGGATTGTTCCATGGAGACTGGGCCATCATTGCGCTGCTAGTTAATGGAAGTGCAGAAGACGATCCCTGATGCTGAGAAGATGAAGATATTAAGATCTTTGATGTTTGAAGAGGAAGGTTTGTAGAAGATGGGTGAGTGAGTTGGAATGAAAGAGTGGGTGGTTGACTTCGCGGTGAGGGAGTTGATATGGACGAAGTGGATGAAGGAGTCTGACTGTCAGACTCTGGTGGTGTTTTCCTTGCTCTTTTCCTGGTGGGGAGAGGGAGTTCACTTGGTTGTATGCAAAATTTTTCACTCTTTGATCTGGTAAGGGGATGAGCAGGGTTGTACTGTGAAGTCACGCTGCTTTTAGATTTATCAGACTTCTGGTTAAAAATAGAGAATCCCTGGAGTTTACGAATCAAAGTTCGAATTTCAGGGCGATCAATGATAGATTGGTCTGATATGTTCAAATATGTAGCAGTGGTAGGTACTCGAGCGACTTTGAATTCCGGGTTTAACCGTGTTGGAGAAGTCGAGGGAGTTGATGAGGGTGTATTACTCTCAGAATGGTATTTTGATATTTCTTTATGTGCCATTCATAGTTTGTGCCCTCCTTCTAGCGCCAAATATGTTGAGGGCCCTGAAATCGGGTCAACAACAAGGGGGATACCCACCCGGTCGGGAACCTGGTTGGCGGCTCCGTGCCCGTTTGGTGTAGCGGGTCCGACTGGGGATGATGGGACCAGCTTCCCGTTCTAAGGGGGTGTGTGTGTGTAGAGTTCGGTGATGTGTGTGTGTGTAAGATTAGATAATGAAAATATGGAATTATTTCTAAGCTAATCTAGTTCTAAACTCCGAGACTAAACTTTATACTACTTTAATCTATCAAGAACAACACATCTAATCTACGCTAACCCGGGATAGAACTTTTTCCATTATGCGATCTAGAAAGATTTCACACAATAACTGGTAATGAAGATTATTCAGCTGTGATGAGAATATAAATCAATTTAGATGAACCATCCTGCATAAGAAGTTAAACAAAACGGTTGTGAACAACATATCGCATAATCAGTTATTCATGTATTAAGCATAAATCAATGACTCCACCGTACAGAAGTGCCAAATGGTAGTCCACTCATTCATACGTTAACATATAAACAACATCTGCTGTATATTACTCTAAGAATGCAAGCAGAAACTCGTCAAGAGATAAAAGTACCATTTATGACTGACTTTATACTCACAGACCTGAAGCAATAATGATCTATTTGTACTTACTTCTAATGCCTACTAAGAGTACAGAAGTGCAACATCAGTAGCAGGTATTAAAATGCAAACATAAATAAATCTTGATCTGTCCATTCATCAAAAACCCCCTCCGAGGGTGCAGAAGTGCATGTTCTGAGGACAAGTTTTTTGACAAATTTCCGGACCCTTCTCCAATGCAACGAGAAGGGTTAAATACTACTAACCGGCTAATTTTAATTACACAAATTTAGGGAACAACTTCAAATGACCGCCCTTTTACTAAAACAAATTTATTTCTAAAAAACTGAATCTAATTTCTAACCATTTCTGTATCTGTTCCTTAGTGCTGTAAGCGATGCGCTGTTCGCCATGAAAGAGTCGGCTGCTTGTCCTTTCCTTTTGTTCAAGCTTGAAAATTAGAAATAACAAGAGCTGGCACCTCTTTCTGACAAACTAGAAGATATTTTTGAAAGTGTTCTTCTGGAGGAGTGTCTTCACGGCGTGTATACTTAGTACAACTCAGATTTCTTTCAAACTGATTGTGTTGTTGCTATTTCGGTTTCCGGCCGTGCGAATGACTCAATGAGCTGGGGATTTTGTTGCCTGAACAATTTTCTCAATTGAAACTTGTTTCCATTCTTTGTTCCAGGCTTTTTTGAGACGTCTTTCCCCTTAAGCGTTTTTCTTTTTGCTTTACCCAATTTGGGACTCAGGATCTTTCATAAACGCTTTGCTTTTGTGCGCCTTTGACTCTGAGTCCTAGATAGCCTATTTCCATCAGCATTTGTTGAGTGATACTCTGGGATCCGCGGTCCTGCTGTATGTGGTATCCATCTGCGACGTCATCTCCTCTCTTTTCTTCTAGTTCTGGCGCTTTTCCTTGGATGTTTCCTGCATATAGATTTATATCAGTTGCTGACTTATAGTTCACGTAAATGAAAAGAGACAGAAGAAAAGATTGACATGAAAGCAATTAAGTTCTAATGAATGCATAATCATGTCACCCATTATGACTTGACTCTTCGAAAAACGCAACATAATCATCTTGGGATACACAGGCGTACATTCATTAATTTCCCGTAAGGTGCGCGCCTAACTTTAGGCTCCCAGATCATGCCGAGGAATGCCTGCGACGATTGGCTTCTGCGATTTGAATTGCAGCATCGAAGATTGTGAGGTAAATAGGTGGCATCGCAGCGATTGATAGTCTCATTTGTCGCACACCATAGATCGCAGGTCGCAGCTTTGCATGGTCACAGATCGCATATCGCAATATCGCAAGGTCGCAAGGTTTTTCGCTTTGTCTCTTTGTGCTGCTTATGCGACATTGCGATGTGCAACGTCGCATATCGGCCGTCGGCCGTTCTTTAGGTTTTCCCCTTTTGAGCGCCTTTAATGCACGCGATGCGATGAGTTCTTGCGTCGCTCTTCCTTGGTGTGCTTATGCGCTTTGGGAAAGCGCTCATTTTTCCTTTGTGACGCGATATAGCTCTTAGGGAGTTGATACAAAAGATTTTTCAAACAAAAATATTTTTTGAATTTTTTGGTTAAGGGTCCCCCTTTGCTTGATGTTATTACTAATATCAAACAAAGAGGGGGGTTGTTGGTGACCACAACATGTCATTTGTGACAAAATTTTCAAAAAGAGTCGACAGTTGATTTCTTCAGGTGCAGTCATGGTTCCTGTGACTAGATGCTTTGTCATGCAATCCCTGCAAAAAGTTTTGAAAATTTCATCGTTTGAGCCAAAATTTCAGAGGAAAATTGAAAATCAGGGTTATATTAAAATCAATGAAAAAGTGTTGAACAGGACATTAGAAAAGTGAGTTTTTTAAAAAGTAAATTTAAAACATGACCTCCAAGGATATATATACAAGTTTTCATCAAAATCAAAGGCATTTTGCTAATCCAAGCCTTGGAGAAACGTTGCAAAAGGTGTGAGTGTGCATCGTGAGTGTTTGAGGGAGTTGGAGGCAGTTTGAAGGCGCACGACACACACAGATAGGGGCGCGGCGCACACACCGGGCACGGTGCACACAGAGCCTGCCTGCAGTGTTAAATTACAACGGGCACAGCGCATACCCAGCCCGCGACGCACAGGGACAAAATTCCCAGAACTTCACCAAATCACCTCAAATCTTTGTGGAGCTCATCTATTTGCAAGGTAGGCTCGAAACATCACTTGTGCATCAATTTTTTATGGGTGATATAAGGGTTTTTATTCCTGTAATTAAATGCAAAAAATTTTCATAAAACAAACACAAGAAGACATCAAAGAAAAACTATTCTGCTAGGGTTTGTGCCACAGTGTTGTTGCTGCCAAGGTTATTTTTTCTACCCTACCCCTGTTCCTTATTCCCCTATTGCATTCTTCCTACTATCACTACCCTAAACACTACCAAACTCCTTATTCCCTTACCCCTCCTCCTATCACTCAATACAAACCCTAAAACCCTACCTTTCCAAAAAACTAAACCCTACCCTATCAAAATACCCCAAAGCCCCCTACATATCCCTAAACAAAATTCTCCTACAACCCCTATTCCCATTATATTATCCCCCTCCTAATGCTCCCTTGTTTCATTGTCCCCTTAGTGGCAGATTATCAAAACAACATAGCTTTCATCATCATCAAAGGGTAGCCTAAATTCATTTTATAAAACAGCAGTCATGGCATCCGAGGTTTCATTAGAGTATGAGGAGGAAACCCACAGTGATACAGCTTCAGGAGAACAGGCCCCCAGGAGACATCATCGGAGTGGCAAACATGTTAGAGATGAGCCAAACACCCTCACTGAGTTGTAGGCATGCCCTCTTGCTATGTCATGTTTCTAGCATTTAGCATGTCTTGAATTTTGTCAAAGGGTGGCAAATCTCAGAGTTCATCATGAGTTGGCCTGTCTTTTTGCACTTCACCTACATGGAGGTCAGACTATCTTGGCTAGGGTCACTTTCACATTGACACCCAAAGCCATATCAGTGGAAATAGGCATACCAAATGTTGGAGAACAGTGGCATAAGAAGAAGAAGGTGCAGAGGCATCATTATGAGCCTTACATTAAGGCCAGTTGTTTGAGTCAGCTTACAAGAGTCTTCCCATTCAGATTTTTTAGAGATGAGTATGCTCCACTCACGAAATTGATCATGAAGTACTTCAGTTGTGAGGGGAGGTTTTCTCACCTTTATTCTTATCACATCAGGTTGCTCATGCACTTTACCAGGGTGCGAATGATGAACCTCGCATTTTTCATTTGCGGGAACATAGAGAGGATGAAAAATTTCATGCAACACAAGACCCCTCGACAGCAGCTCAACAGTGTTTATCACTTTGCTCTTATCCGGATTTTGGTGGACCATCAATTGGGATTGTAGGGTGCTCCTTGGGAGGATTTCATCTCCCGTGACTTCTTCAGTGCTCCACAGGTGGTATCAGAGGCAGAGCATGAGATAGGTGTTCCATCACATCAGTATGAGCGCCATGAGACTGCTACTATGCCAGTAGTCATCACCTATCAGAGAGGCAGTAGACGCTTATTTGCAGCAACAAAGCGAGTGTTATCTCCACCTGGGGTGGAAGGAGCCTCACTTCCGACATCATCATCACATGAGCAGGGCAGAGGTAAGGAGCCAGTGTAGGAGGAAGGGCCATCAGGTGAACGAGAGACCGAACTCATTCTCCTCCATGATGATGAGACAGATACAGAACCAACAAATGCAGAGCTTACAAAGATCATCCAGGAGCAGAAATCAGTGATTGAGGCCTTATCCCTTGACTTGGAGAGGGCCAAGTGGAACATGAAGTACCTAGAGTAGAGAAACAAACAGCTAGAGGACCGGCAAGCGATTATGGAGCTGCAAAACATTCGTGAGCATCGCCAAGCTGCTCAAAGGAGAAGAGTTGATCTCACATCATTGGAGCAAGAAATCAATGAGGATCGGGAGGCCCATATCGAGAGCGTGAACATGCACTTGGAGAGGCTGCTAGACAAGGCCAATCAGGACCTTTCCTTGCTGAGACACATGGCTTATCGTTACAGGACACGAAACATGAGTGCAAGGGCCCGGATAAGGAGTTTGAAGGCGAAATTGAGGAAGCAAGGAAAGAGGCAAAAGATCAATATCGGCTTTGAATATTGGCTAAGGCTTCCTTGGCCCATCATAACACCCCATAGGGAACCTCCAGCCCAAATTTCAAGAAATTTGGGGAATTTTTGGTCACATGACAAATTTTTGGGCAAAACACAGGGTTTTTCTCTCAGTGGCGCGGCGCTAAAAATCTAGAGCTCCAAATGAGGAATGATTTTCATTTTTGGATTTATCATGGAAAATCACGACTACTGGTGCCCGGACAAGAATTTTTTGCAAGATATGAGTCTCCAAAAGGTCAAAAAACACCCAAAAATGGCCTCTCTGCCCCTTTTTTGACACACAGGAAGTAGTTTTGGGAGAATGGAGATTTGGAGGGGCAAATGAGCACCAAATTCGAAAATTCTAGTGGGGTTAGAAAGTAGAGAGGACAGGCTTTCCAACAAGCCCACTTGGGCACATTTTTGACACGTGAAAGTTCCCCAAAATAGGCCCCAAAGTAGCGCGGCGCACAGAGGAAAAATTGCCAAATTTGCTTCCGTTTCGTGAAATTTCGGTTCGCGACTTATCCAAGTGGGCCGCTCATCTACACTTCAGTTTTTTGGCACCAAAGGCGGAATTTAAAGTATTTTTTCTCCAGATCGACTTCTATCCAAGTGGCAAAGGAAGGAAAACGGTCACCCAAGCCAAATGTCATGTTTGTAGCGCTGCACCTGTAGCTGATGGTTGGCTCTTCATCTCCATTTTGTAATGATTCGAGTAACTCCCCAACCCTTGGGCGTTATATCTCTTCCTTACACATCTATATATTGTATGCAAGCTATTTGCAAAGGGTTGGTTGGCTTGTAACTTCTGGGAGACTGTGGGAAAGAAACTATGCTTCTTCACTGTATATTTTTGATAGAGAATTAATGAAAGGAAGCAGCTCTGTTTCATGAGATTCTTGTGGTTGTGAGTGTAGCAAATGTGTCTCTTATGTTTTCATATGTATTTCATTATGTTTCATAATTCAATTCATGTTCATTTCGAGTGAAATTTTCTGAGTGAGATTAGGTAGAATTCAATTTTATTGCTCTGCCTGTGGGAAAATTTCATGTTCAATGTTCTTCTTCTGTTGAAAAGGATTCATGTTCCTATGCCCTTTTCACATTCCTCAGCAATCTCTCCGTTCCACGTTATTTCAAACTAAATTGCTACACTTTCCGCCTGCCTTGCCTCATGAAGTAATCAGTGCCTTTGTATTAAATTCTCTGTTCTTTGCTGACCGTTGGTCTCATACCATCCCAGAAGCTCGGTCATTCATAAAAATTGTTTCTTGTATCCATATTCACTTACTAGCCTAAGATCAATATTTCATTCTAAGTCATCTCAGACCATTTTTGCTTATCTATGCACTGAGCGTGACTCAGAGAGATCCCTCTCCTATTCTGGTAGGGCTAGCTACCAGACTGAGCGTGGTTTGTGGTTACCCTGAATTTTTCCTGCCTTCAGCCTAGGGAAGATTTAGGTGCTAACATAGTGGCGACTCTGCTGGGGACAAAACTGAAATCAAATCCCCTTGTTTCATAATAATTCTAAGCTTCCGAATGATGAGCTTAGGAATGGAAAGGTTGAGTAAGTTGGTTGTGTCCTGTGATTTTTCTCAATAGCATGCTGGTTTCAAGACGATATACCAGAGCCAATCCAGACCCGGATCCTCCTCATATCTACGAAAACCCGAATTTGATTCCAAGACTCCTTCGTCAAGAAAGCACCATAAATCCCATGTTTAAATCCCATTCATGTCCCGACATTTTTGAGTATCTTGAAGAGCTTGAGTTTGACGAACGGTTTGAGATATCATTGTTTGAGTCTAAATCTGAAAGGGCTTTTGATTATACTATCCCCAATCCACAATTTATTGTAGACATAGAAACAAAAAGAGCTAACCAGTTGATCGATAATTATATTGCGGCACAACCCCAAACTCCAAGTGCTAGCCCCTTGCAAACTGTGCACACTCCTCCAACACCCCCAAGGCCAAATCCACCGAGAGTGATGGCTGCCCGTTTTGCACCCCTTGTTTTGCCCCAAGTTCTAGATGATATGCCAGTGGATTATCAAAGTAAAATCCTGTTTTTTGATGGCACTCCTAACAACATTAATACTCAGCAACATGTGGACAAAATGGCAGACTTCTATGAACTCCATGAGATCGATGCGGAGAACGTGGCAATGAGACTCTTTGTACAGACATTTCCAGGTGATGTGAGGAAATGATTCAGAGGTTTGCCGGTAGCAAGTATCACTAACTTGGCCAAACTACAAAGACAATTTTTAAATCGATGGGAAGTGAAAAAGAATCCCCTTCAAATTCTCGCTGAATATGAAAAAATCAAACGAAACGCTGGTGAGTCTGTCCAAGATTATTGTGTTAGATTCAATACAGTTTACAACGAGATTCCAGATCATCTAAAGCCACCTGTGGGACTCGCTATGATGAAATTTCCGGATGGTTTCAATGCTGACATGGCCTACCAATTAAGAGAGAGAGAACCGGCAACAATGGAAGACATGCAGAAAATCGCGGTCAGCGTTGAAGCAAATCTGCTATCCAAAAGAGCTAGAGCGAAAGCAGAAAAGAAAATCACTGTGAAAGAAGAGTCTTCTTCAATGGATCAACTACTCAAAAAGTTAGAGCAGATGCTTGAAAGGGTGAATCTCGACAAGCCTGAGCCACAAGTTAGAATCCTAACTTCCGTGGCCAACAGCAGCCACAATATAGAATAAGACAGGGAGATCAGCGAACCCAAGAGCAGACAGCACAACAGCCGGTACAAACACCTTTGCAGTAGAATTTTGTGCATGGACCGGAGTCAGATGAGGACAAGAATGTAATAGGTGAAGAAAACCACCTCTTTACTCTAGATGAGCTGCCTACTTACATTACTGAAGAAGAAGAGTGTGCGGTGAGTTCAGCTGCACACAAAGACACAGATTTCATTCTAGCTAGTGACACTGTTTTAGAAGAAGAATCAGAGGAATATCAAAGGGGGTATATGAATGCTCTGTCCACACAGCAGCAGCGATATTCACTTAGAAATAGAGATGTGCCAGCCAAACCAATGCAGAAAAAGAATGAGGTTGAAACAGCAAAGAATGATTCATCAGCTACACAAAGAAAGGGAAAGGAGGCGGTTGGTCCGGAGAGCAGAAAATCAAAATCAGCAGAACAATCACAACAGCAAGCTGCATTAAAGGAAAAAGAAAAGAAAGAAATCCCAGTCAAAGAGGTAGAAAAGACTCCCGCTTTTAGCTTAGAGAATGAGATTTCTAAGTTAAAGGTATCCATCCCCTTGACTGAAATAATGAAGAACAACAATTATAGAGGACAGATATCTAAAATGTTGAATTTGGACCCAATGTCCGACATGGTGAATGTAGAAGATGATCAACCTGAAATGATTTTTGGACCAGCATCGAATGGTGAGTCTCTTGACAGCGATGTGCCACCCTTTTATATCAATTTACGATTGCATGATTTTATGTTACACAATGCCATGTTCGATTCCGGAGCCTCTCACAATCTCATGCCCAAGGCTATCATGGATAAGCTCGGTCTGGACATGACCCGACAGTACCACAATCTCTATTCATTTGATTCCAGCAGAGTGAGGTGTATAGGACTCATCAAAGACTTGGTTGTGAGCTTGGATCAACATCCCATGAAGAATGTTTTGATGGATGTGGTGGTAGCAGATATTCCTCCAAGGTTTGGCATGCTTCTTTCCAGGTCTTGGGTAGCGAAATTGAAAGGGACACTACAGCTGGATTTCTCCTATGCAACGATCCCAGTGTTTGGACAAATGAGGAAATTATATCGGGAACAAAAAATGAAATATATGATCACAAGCAAGGAGAAACCTATAAATCATCCAATTAACTATGTACATACAGATTTAGAGTCTTTTGTTTTGTTTTCAGATAGTTTAAATGATATAGATAGTCAGATAGTAGAAGCAGATGATATTCCAGAAATAACAGAAAATTTCAGAGAAATTTTGAAGAAAGAAGGAAAAGAAAAGCAGAAAAATGTTGGGCAATCAGCTGAAAGCAATGGACAACAAGCAGGCAAGGCATGGAAAACAGATTTCCAACACTTACAAGAGGAGGAAGAAGGCTTCTGGACCATGGATTTTGATGGAGCAGTAGGAAATGATGGCATTGGAATTGGAATTGGGGTATGCAGTCCTTTCTCCACCCAAAACAAAGTGCCTAGCAGCGTGAGGGTTTGCTCTTACAAGCTGGCCTTTGAGTGTTCAAACAATGAAGCTGAATATGAAGCTCTGATTGCTGGCCTAAAGATTTTAAGAAAGCTGAATGCGAAAAGGATTTTGGTATATGACGACTCCGAATTGGTAATAAAGCAGGTCAGAGGTGAGTATCAAGCAAAGAATCCTAGGATGCAGGCCTATCGTAATGCAGTTTTAGACATCTTAAAATTATTTTCAGAATACACCTTGACATGTGTGCCTCGTATACAAAATAGTATTGCTGATGCTCTTGCCAAGGCAGCAAGTAGTTTGAAGATCCCCATGAACTCCAGCAATAAATTTGAAATCCATGTCAAGCATCGTCCAACCATTCCAGACAGTCAGAGATATTGGCAAGTGTTTCAAATTGATGAGGAGATTAAGGATTTTCTGCAAAACAAAGGCAAGTTCAAAGAAACCTCAATTGATGTAGAAAATGACGATGGTAAAGGGAATGGTACAGAGGGCGTGTAGATACCATTTAGGAAAAATAACATTATTCCTAAAGGCTTGATACCTCTAGAAGAACTTTTTGATCAGGATGATGTAGCCCGCAATCCAACATTGCAGCCAACAGAGAAGGGTGTAGAGGAGGTCAACATCAGAACAGCTGCCAATCCTAAGTTGGTAAAATTGTCTAAATCATTGCCACAAAATATCAAGGACAAATACATCAGTTTGATGGCTTCATTTGCAGATGTGTTTGCTTGGGACTATTCTGATTTAAAGACCTATGATACCAATATTATTCAGCACACGATACCCATCAAGCCCAATCAAAAACCATTTAGATAGAAGCTAAGAAGGATAAATCCAAAGTTGGTGCCATCTATTGAAAAGGAGGTAAACAGGTTGTACAAGTCAGGTATCATTGTGCCCATCAGATTTTTAGATTGGATCTCTAACTTGGTGCCCGTACAAAAGAAGTCATGTGAGATCCACTTATGCATTAATTTCAGAAATCTCAATAAAGTTTCATTGAAGGACAATTATCCACTGCCCAAAATGGACCATATACTTCAGCGAGTAGTGGGGGCATCTTGTATGTCGCTACTTGATGGTTATTCCAGATATAACCGAATTTCTGTCCATGAGGATGACTGAGACAAGAAAGCATTCACCACTCCATGGGGAACCTTTCATTATGCCAAAATGCCTTTCGGTTTAAAGAATGCAGGTGCCACATTTCAGCGTGCAATGGACTTGGCTTTTGCGAATGATAAGGATGTGTTTTTGGTGGTGTACCTGGATGATTTGACAGTGTTTTCCAAATCTGATGAAGAGCACATGCATCATCTAAAAACTGTCTTTCAGAAGTGCAGAAAATATGGTTTATCATTGAATCAGAAGAAGAGCTTATTCGCCATGGAGGAAGGCAAATTGCTCAGGCACATCATTTCAAAGGATGGAATTTGTATTTACCCAGCAAATGTGCAAGCAATTCAGCAAATTGATCTACCCCGGAATAAAAAAGAGATACAATCGTTCAATGGTAAGATGAATTTTCTGCGTCGCTTTGTGCCTAATCTTGTTGAACACTTAAGAGAGATGACCAACATGCTCAAGAAGGACAGCCAAGTGAAATGGACAGAGGAGGCTGTAAAATCTTTCAACTTGGTCAAATTGGCCCTTTCTTCAGCTCCTGTTCTAGTCAGCCAGGACTACACTCAGGATTTCATACTGTTTTCATTTACTTCGGAGCACACTATGGCAGCAGTATTATTGTAGAAAAGAGATGACCATGAAAGACCAATTGCATTCTTCAGCAGGGCTATAAGAGATGTAGCTTTAAAGTACAACATCATTGAGAAGTAAGCCCTGGCATTGGTGAAGGAATTGAAGGATTTCCGGGTATATATTCTACATTCTCACATTTTGGCCTATGTTCCTAACGCTGTTGTAAAAGATGTTTTAGTGCAGACCGATCCGGAAGGAAGAAGAGGCAAATGGATTGCAGCCTTGCTGGAATATGATGTGGAAATAAAGCCCACAAAGTTGGTCAAAGGATAGGGATTGGCGAAGTTAATGGCCGAATCAAACTTGCATGCCTTGGACATAAATCTGATCACTGCTATGTCCGATGAGAACGAGGAAATATCACCCATTCAGGTATTTGAAATGTTTGCTCTGTCCCCATGGTATTCAGATATAATATATGTGCTAAAAAATCTATCACCACCGCCCGACATGACTAGAAATAAAGCGAGAACACTCAAGCTGAAGGCTGCCAAGTTTTGCATTCTAAATTCTATGCTGTATTAGAAAGATTCCGGTGGTGTTTTGTTGAATTGTTTGGTGGAAGAGGAGGCAAAGAAAGTCATGGATGATTTTCACGGAGGAGAGTGCGGTGGCCACCGTTTTTGGAAGTCAACAGCAAATAAAATTTTGAGAGCAGGGTACTATTGGCCTACATTGTTTGCTGATGTGTACAAGATGGTCAAGCGCTGTCATAAATGTCATATTTTCGAAGGAAAACAGAAATTACAGCCTTTACCACTTAAGCCTATTCAGGTGAGCGCTCCTTTCCAGCAGTGGGGGTTGGATTTCATTGGTGAAATTCATCCCGCTTCTTCCGGCCAGCATAGATGGATCCTCACAGCGACAGATTACTTCACAAAATGGATTGAAGCAACACCCACCAGACAAGCTACAGATACAGTAATCATTTCATTTCTTGAAAATAACATCTTGTCTCGCTTTGGTTGTCCAAATAAGTTAATCACCGATAATGCAGCAGCTTTCAAATCAAAGAGGATGGTAGAATTTTGTCATAAATATCACATCATTTTGGGTCACTCAACTGCCTATCATCCGCGAGGCAATGGATTGGCAAAATCTTCGAATAAATCATTGGTCAACATCATCAAGAAGCTGCTAGAAATAAACAAAAAGAGCTGGAATAAGAGGTTGGTCCATGCCCTTTGGGCAGATTGGATCAGTCATAAAAAATCCATTGGTATGTCACCATTTGAACTTATTTATGGAGTTGACACAGTATTTCCCACCTCTCTTGCTGCCCCGGTAGTTAGACTTCTTCAGGAGGCAGGAAGTGAAGAAGATCCCATGCAGAGAAGGTTGAATCAAATGGTCCACTTGCAACAAAAAAGAGAAGAAGTTTTCAAGAACACATCCAAATTGCAGGAGAAAATAAAGAAAATCTATGACAGAAAAGCAAAGGCCGATAGATTTCAGTTGGATGATGTGGTGCTGAAGTGGGATGCAAGGAATGAAGAGAAAGGTAAGCACGGAAAGTTCCAGAATCTTTGGAAAGGTCCTTTCAAAATTGCAGCATATAGGGGTCAGAATGCCTTTCTTCTGAAGGAAATGAACGAGGATGATTGTCCTGGAGGACTGATCAATGGTCGACTGCTCAAGCAGTACCACTGTTGAGTTATTAACGGTACTTCCACTATCATTGTAAATACCATTTTTATTTCAGTTTTGGTTTCAGTTTGTCAAGTTAGTTTTTGACTCATTTCAATGTCAAGTTTAAGTCAATTTCTTGGTCATTTCAGTTTCATAAATAAGTCAGAGTCCTGTATTGTAGTCAAAATGATGACTCCATAGCCCAATGGACAAAAGGCACTATCTAGCTCCTCTAGAGATCTGTTGTTCTTGGCACCTCCAAGGAGCTACCATCCCCAATTGGAGCCAACGTTAGAGTCGGTCTGTTCAGCCCTCCGTCAGAGATCAAAACTCTTTATGAATTTCATTTTTAGGTGTCCCGCTCCATTCATTCAACTGCATTCCACGAGGGGCATGCCATGATCTAATGGAGAAAGTCATGCTAGTCATTTCCCCTCGTGTCTGGCTCCTACTGGCTTATGTCTTTGTGTCAAATAATCAAAAAGTCCATAACATTCAAGGTCTGGTCCTTTAATGGACAAAAGTCATTTTTGGTCATTAGGTCTAGGAATTGATCAATTTGGTCATTAATATGTCCAGTAAAGCCATGCACGCCAGAGGGATGCTCTTGCAAAGTAATGATCCACAGAGTTTCACCATCATATTGATAGACTTCGACTATTCTTCAAAACTCTGTTTTGAAGAAAAGTCAAATAGTGTCATTTGTGACAAAGTTTTCAAAAAGGGTCAACAGTTTATTTCTTCAGGTGCAGTCATGGTTCCCGTGACCAGATGCTTTGTCATGCAATCCCTGCAAAAAGTGTCGAAAATTTCATCGTTTGAGCCAAAATTTCAGAGGAAAAGTGAAAATCAGGGTTATATTAAAATCAGTGAAAAAGTGTTGAACAGGACATTAGAAAAGTGGGTTTTTTAAAAAGTAAATTTAAAACATGACCTCCAAGGCTATATATACAAGTTTTCATCAAAATCAAAGGCATTTTTCTAATCCAAGCCTTGGAGAAATGTTGCAAAAGGTGTGAGTGTGCATCGTGAGTGTTTGAGGGAGTTGGAGGCAGTTCGACGCACACAGACAGGGGCGCGGCGCACCACCGGGCGTGGCGCACCACCGGGCGTGGCGCACACAAAGCCCGCCTGTAGTGTTAAATTACAACGGGCACGACGCATACCCAGTGTGCAGCGCACTAGGCTTTGCATGCGACGCACAGGGACAAAACGCCCAGAACTTCACCAAATCACCTCAAATCTTTGTGGAGCTCATCTATTTGCAAGGTAGGCTCGAAACATCACTTGTGCATCAATTTTTTATGGGTGATATAAGGGTTTTTATGCCTATAATTAAATGCAAAAAAATTTCATAAAACAAACACAAGAAGACATCAAAGAAAAACTATTCTACTAGGGTTTGTGCCACATTGTTGTTGCTGCCAAGGTTATTTTTCCTACCCTACCCCTGTTCCTTATTCCCCTATTGCATTCTTCCTACTATCACTACCCTAAACACTACCAAACTCCTTATTCCCTTACCCCTCCTCCTATCACTCAATACAAACCTTAAAACCCTACCTTGCCAAAAAATCAAACCCTACCCTATCAAAATACCCCAAAGCCCCCCACATATCCCTAAACAAAATTCTCCTACAACCCCTATTCCCATTATATTATCCCCCTCCTAATGCTCCCTTGTTTCATTGTCCCCTTGGTGGCAGATTATCAAAACAACATAGCTTTCATCATCATCAAAGGGTAGCCTAAATTCAGTTTATAAAACAGCAGCCATGGCATCTGAGGTTTCATCAGAGTATGAGGAGGAAACCCACAGTGATACAGCTTCAGGAGAACAGGCCTCCAGGAGACATCACTAGAGTGGAAAACATGTTAGAGATGAGCCAAACACCCTCACCGAGTTGCAGGCATGCCCTCTTACTATGTCATGTTTCCAGCATTTAGCATGTCTTGAATTTTGTCAAAGGGTGGCAAATGTCAGAGTTCATCATGAGTTGGCCCGTCTTTTTGCACTTCACCTACATGGAGGTTAGTCTATCTTGGCTGGGGTCACTTTCACATTGACACCCGAAGCCATATCAGTGGCAATAGGCATACCAAATGTTGGAGAATAGTGGCATAAGAAGAATAAGGTGGAGAGGCATCATTATGAACCTTACATTAAGGCCAGTTGTTTGAGTCAGCTTACAAGAGTCTTCCCGTTCAGATTTTTGAGAGATGAGTATGCTCCACTCATGAAATTGATCATGAAGTACTTCAGTTGTGAGGGGAGGTTTTCTCGCCTTTATGCCTATCACATCAGGTTGCTCATGCACTTTACCAAGGTGCGAATGATGAACCTCGCATTTTTCATTTGCGGGAACATAGAGAGGATGAAAAATTTCATGCAGCACAAGACCCCTCAACAACAGCTCAACTGTGTTTATCACTTTGCTCTTATCCGGATTTTGGTGGACCATCAGTTGGGATTGCAGGGTATTGCTTGGGAGGATTTCATCTCCCGTGACTTCTTCAGCACTTCACATGTGGTATCAGAGGCAGAGCATGAGATAGGTGGTCCATCACATCAGTATGAGCACCATGAGACTGCTACTATGCCAGTAGTCATCACCTATCAGAGAGGAAGTAGATCGTTATTTGCAGCAGCAAAGCGAGTTTTATCTCCACCTGGGTTGGAAGGAGCCTCGCTTCCGACATCAGCATCACATGAGTAGGGCAAAGGTAAGGATCTAGTGTAGGAGGAAGGGCCATCAGGTGAACGAGAGACCGAATTCGTTCTCCTCCATGATGATGAGACAGATACAGAACCAACAAATGCAGAGCTTACAGAGATCATCCAGGAGCAGCAATCAGTGATTGAGGCCTTATCCCTTGACTTGGAGAGGGCCAAGTGGAACATGAAGTACCTGGAGCAAAGAAACAAATAGCTAGAGGATCAGCAAGCGATTATGGAGCTGCAAAACATTCGTGAGCATCGCCAAGCTGCTCAAAGGAGAAGAGTTGAGCTCACATCATTGGAGCAAGAAATCAATGAGGATCGGGAGGCCCATCTCGAGAGCGTGAACATCCACTTGGAGAGGCTGCTAGACAAGGCCAATCATGACCTTGCCTTGCTGAGACACATGGCTTATCGTTACAGGACACGAAACATGAGTGCAAGGGCCCGGATAAGGAGTTTGAAGGCGAAATTGGGGAAAGCAACAAGAACGGAAAAAGAGGCAAAAGAGAAAGATCGGATTCGAATCTTGGCTGAGGCTTACTTGGCCCATCATAACACCCCATAGGGAACCTCCAGCCCAGATTTCAAGAAATTTGGGTAATTTTTGTCACATGACAAATTTTTTGGCAAAACATAGGGTTTTTCTCCAGTGCCGCGGTGCTAAAAATCTAGAGCTCCAAATGAGGAATGATTTGCATTTTTGGATTTAGCATGGAAAATCACGACTACTGGTGTCCGAACAAGAAATTTTTGTAATATATGAGTCTCCAAAAGGTCAAAAAACACCCAAAAATGGCCTCTCTGCCCCTTTTTTGACACACAGGAAGCAGTCTTGGGAGAATGGACATTTGGAGGGGTAAATGAGCACCAAATTCAAAAATTCTAGTGGGGTTAGAAAGTAGACAGGACAGGTTTTCCAACAATCCCACTTGAGCACATTTTGGACACCTGAAAGTGCCCCAAAATAGGCCCCAAAGTAGCACGGTGCACAGAGGAAAAATTGCCAAATTTGCTTCCGTTTTGCGAAATTTCGGTTCGCGACTTCTCCAGGTGGGCCCGCTCATCTACACTTCGGTTTTTTGGCACCAAAGGCGGCATTTAAAGTATTTCTTCTCCATATTTTCTTCTATCCAAGTGGCGAAGGAAGGCAAATGGTCACCCAAGCCAAATGTCATGTTTGTAGCGCTGCACCTGTAGCTGATGGTTGGCTCTTCATCTCCATTTTGTAATGATTCGAGTAACTCCCCAACCCTTGGGCGTTCTATCTCTTCCTTACACATTCTATATATTGTATGCAAGCTATTTGCAAAGGGTTGGTTGGCTTGTAACTTCTGGGAGACTGTGGGAAAGAAATTCTGCTTCTTCACTGTATATTTTTGATAGAGAATTAATGAAAGGCAGCGGCTCTGTTTCATGAGATTCTTGTGGTTGTGAGTGTAGAAAATGTGTCTCTTATGTTTTCATATGTATTTTGTTAGGTTTCATAATTCAATTCGTGTTCATTTCTAGTGAAATTTTCTGAGTGAGATTAGGTAGAATTCAATTTTATTGCTCTGCCTATGGGAAAATTTCATGTTCAGTGTTCTTCTTCTGTTGAAAAGGATTCATGTTCCTATGCCCTTTTCACATTCCTCAGCAATCTCTCCTTTCCGTGTTATTTCAAACTAAATTGCTACACTTTCTTCCTGCCTTGCCTCATGAAGTAATCTGTGCCTTTGTATTAAATTCTTTGTTCTTTGCTGACCGTTGGTCCCATACCATCCCAGAAGCTCGGTCATTCATAAAAATTGTTTCTTGTATCCATATTCACTTACTAGCCTAAGATCAATATTTCATTGTAAGTCATCTCAAACCACTTTTGCTTATCTATGCACTGAGCGTGACTCGGAGAGAGCCCTCTCCTGTTCTGGTAGGGCTAACTACCAGACTGAGCGTGGTTTATGGTTACCCTGAATTTTTCCTTCCTTCAGCCTCGGGCAGATTTAGGTGCTAACAGGTCCTCCTACTACAAGGTAATTTGTAAAGACCAAGCAGTGGTCTTTGTCATGACCCTGACTTTTTCATTTCACACACCATACTTCTGCGCGTACCTCTGGTCGAACCGTCCTATCCTGCTTCAAGCTTTGCATCTCAAGGCACAAATTCTTCAGCTGCGCATGGATCTGCTGAACGCCTAGGTTAGTATCTTGCATCGGGGTCTCATGTAGTGTCATAGCAATCTCTAAGGTCTCTGCCTCAGTTGTTATCTTCTGCTACAATGGTGCACTCCTTAAATGTGGTAGTAGTGAAGCTACAAACCACTCACAATGTTGTCCATCTATCAAATTCATATTAGCTTCATGGATTGTACATTTCAGCCTCTGATCTAGCTCCCAAGGAGTCTTTCTTGGTAGCATCGTCATCTATTTGAGTCCCATAATTGACTGCGCTTTGGATTTAGGCCTGCTAATTCCCTATTTAACACTGTTTGGATATCCACGACTCTCGCATTCGAGTTATCGTTGGAGTACTTAACATAGCAGGTCAGTGCACGATCCTGCAGGGCACTAACCAGTGTCACTTTCTTTATATGGTCATCTGTAACACCTTGCGCTTCCCATACAACCCTTACAATCAACCAAAATTGGTCCAAATCCTCATTTCCTAGACCTTTCAGCATAGGCAACTTTACTGTGTTTTCCATACTGAATCGCGGTGATGGTGGTGTTGGTACGAGTGAAGTTGAAGGCGATGGTGGTGAAGATGGATATGCTGTGGGTGGAGATGGTATTCATGGAAATCCATGTCTTATCAACTAAATAGCACTTTGTGGAGAGACCTTTGCGATCCCTTCTTCATATCCTCGCAGAGGTGAAATCAAGGGGCTATGCTCTAGGCCCTTACTTCCTTCGTTTCTGTAAATTCTTCCACTTCGCATAGACCTGAACATCAAGGTAGCTGCATAACCCATTTTTCGCACAGCAACATTTTAATCCAAGTATTCAAATATTTTACATACTTACCTCGTGGTCCTTTGAGAAAGCGTCACTCTGCCCCGCTATAGATGACTGAGGTGTCGACTGCAAACTCAGTAACAAATCCTCCTATAAAGCGATCGATCCAATGATCGATGGCGTACACGATCTTATCCTCCAATGCTTCCAACCTTCGCACTAGCATTGGTGTCCACACAATAGGACCGTGAAGCTTCCACCTTACTTAGCTCTCTGCTAGCTTCGCGATCCACTCATATAGCTCAGTAGGGAAGGACGTGAAAAAGATTTCATGGATCTCCATATACAGGTAGTTGTCTAGCCACTGTTCTTTTCACAGTCGTGGGTTTCTGTTCTCCTGCACTGTGAACTCATGAATTATTCTTTCCAACCAGCCTTTGATTTCTTTCTTAGTTGGATTATAGTGATATGACATCACAGATCTCTCATGCAAATTCTTGTCTCGGTAATGGAACCATTTGTTGGATTATGGGGGCCTGACCCAGGTTCAGTGTTAGGTAGCCAAACAAATCCCTACACTACTGGCCCTTTCGGCATCAGCTCGTGGAGTGCGGGCTAAAGTCTCACCCGAAGCAGTATGGGGGAATGCTGGAACCAAATTTCCACACTGTTGGGCATGGAATGCCCCCAAGGCATGTTTTTGGGCTCAAAGCCCAAGTTTTGACTTAATCTTATTGTAAAGACTCTCCAAATTGTGGGCGCGGAGCGTGAAATGTATTATAGAGTCACAGGGTTGTCTTCTCTAGTCTTGTAATGTAATGTCAGCCTACCCATGGTTCGCGGACTATGGGATTGTATAAATAGAGCAAGGATCTAAGTGTAAAAGAAAACGGAAGAAAGAGATAGCGAAGTAGAAGCAGAGAGCAAGAGTCTAAGTGTCTAAGTGTGTCTTGGGTCATAGGGTAGGAGAAGGCTCTGCAGATGAGTGCGCAGAGGCCTAGTAGTCCGAAGCTGAGTGTGTAGACCCTTGCAGCTGAGTGCGCATGGTGGAGTCGAGTCTGTAAGCGTGGAAGAAGATAATAAAGAGAATTTTTATCTTAATTTTGTGTATCTATTCTTGGGTTATTACATGCTTGATATAGATTGCAAATATACTGTTTATTTACTACGTGCACCTGTATGAATGATTTATATTGCTAAGTATACTTTAACACATACAAGTAGGCTAAGTTAATCAATTAACAACATTCGGCCTCTGGGTAGGACTGTGCAAAGGCAGCATCTCAGGCTGCAAGGTACAGGTAAGTGCATGTAGCGACGTGCACGCAGGGTCGAACCACAGACCACTTGAACTCATCAGAAATCTCCAGGGTGCAGAAACCTGGTTCTAGCACCCTCCCATACTGATCTGATAATGAGATTTAAGACAATAATAAGGTATTAGAGACTTATGTGCATGGATTTGTCTATGTCATTTTAAGCAATGGATCGATAAGATTGTGAAATGTACAAACAATGAAGAAGTAAACAAAAAATAATAGACAACACATAACACAACAAATTTAATGAGGAGTTCACCCAATACTCCTGGGCTAAATCTCCTGGTCCATCCTTCAGTGGTGGCCTCTCTATTTTGTCTTCAAGTAGAGTTTTTTTACAATAGTGAGCTCAATTTGAGCCTCACACACAACAGAATACAATAACAAGAGCTTTACTTGAACCTCTCAAGTTTTCTCTGAGTACACAAACTCCCTCAATCCTCTCTTTCTCTGTCCTAACTCTGTCTTGCATTTTCTTGCAATACTGCCTCTTTTTCTACGCTCTTTGTCTATGGCTTTAAAGCCAAAGCTACGCTGCCTGTTCATTTCAAATTCTCATCTCTTAGTCTCCCTAGCCTTTGTCTACTTTGAATCCCTCTTCCAGCGTTATACACTCATTTCTTAACGCATAGACAGGAGGTGGCCACCTATTCTATAACGTAAGAGTGCCTTAGGCCTCTACAACTCCTGAAACAACCACGCTCTATTTTCACAGTGAAAATGTATTTTAACAGAGAAAATCTACCAAAACTCAATGTATCGGACTTCAAAAGTCCTTAAATCCACCCTATTATCCCATCGAGTCTGCCTATTGGTCGCTGGTGCTTATCGCAATGGCTCTCTCCCTTTGTGTTTCGTAAATATATTAAAAATTGCGAAAATGTATTAGAATTGGCTTTCCTCCAGACTTGAATTTATATATAATAGCCTTAAGGTACCCTTTCGGGTCCAGCTTATCGCATCAGCGCTTTCTCCTTCGCATTTCATTTAATAAATGAAATTGTGAAAATACATTAACAAATGGTGTTTGATGGATCTCAAGATCCATACAATATGGATTATAATATTATCGGGTCCAGTCCATCGGATCGCATATGTGCATATATACATAAACCCCTGCTCCTTTATATTTGCTGATTGTGATTTGGCGATGCAAAGTGGACAATCGATCTGCACACTTGATTGATGGTCCTCGTTGACCCCGCCAGTCGCCATCGCATCTCCTATGAGGTCTCCATTGATCTCCATTGCAAACCTTATGTGGATCCCGCCAATATCTGTTGATCATCGTCGCAAGTCTTATGTGGATCCTGCTAATATTTGCTGAAGGTTACCACCGATTGTGATCTTTCGCTCCGATTTGGACCGTTGATCAGCCAGATCAGACGGCTACTATGCATTACTTTGTTCTGCCTCCGATACTCTATTTTTTGACTGATTTCACGAGTTTTTGCCTCCCGATAGTATTCCAAAGGCTTCCTTATGTGATTTTCTTTGGTATTTGGCATGACTTTTTGAGTTTTTGAAGACAAAGAGAGTATTCCTTGGATCCATTTGGATCACGCCTTCCCACTGAAAAGGATTTTGGACCACCAAAAGTTGGTTTTCAAGCATTGTTTAAGTGAGGATACTGCTGCCTCACTTGCCCAATCTCTATCCATTTTGCACTACTGGGTTTTGAACCTTTGAGTCCAATTCTAAGGTGCTCCACATCCCCTTTGCGTGTTGTCCTCACCTTCCTATCCAGAACTATATCTTCCTGCAGCTCATTGAGGTATTTAGGCAACAGATCATCAATGGAAGGTAATTAACCTTGCTCTTCAGGATCTTCAATTAATGAAGGTTCAAACAGTCTTAAATTTTCTGCATTTACTACTGAATAGATGTGCATGTATGCTAGCAAATCAAGGTGGAACGAATTCTCACCAATTTTCTCAAGTAACTTAAAAGGCCCATACCTTATTGGCTTCAGCTTCTTCCCTTCACCTTGCATTCTGTCCTTGCTGATATATAGCTAGACTTGATCACCAACTTGGAAGCTGTACTCCACCTGGTGTTTATCATGCCTTGACTTGTATTTGGCTTGGCTCTTTTCCAGATGTTCCTGCACTTCCTGGTGAATTTCTTGGATCTGTTCAATGAATCTTGTTTCTTTGTCCACATCATTGTGTCCAGCAACTGCTATGTCTTTTTCAAAGACAAAATCCAAGGGAGACCTTGGTATAAAATCAAAACAGGTCTCAAAAGGAGATCTCTAGGTAGAAGAATGTTTAGCACAGTTGTAAGCATGTTGCGCATAACATAAGTGTTCATCCCAAAGCTTGGGATGCTTGCTACAATAACCCCTGAGCAACTAGATCATTGTCCTGTTGACTACCTCTGTTTGGCCATCTGTCTGTGGATGAAAGGTTGTGCTTTTCTTCAGTCTGGGGTCTATCAATTCCCACAGACTTGACCAAAACTTTCCAACAAATCAAGAGTCTCAATCAGATACTATGGAAGTGGGTAACGCAAAATGCACCCAGACATGTTGAAAGAACAATTTCGCTATTTTTTTAGCTATAATCTGCTTATTAAAAGGTATTAAAATACACATTTTGCTAAACCTGTGCACAATAACATATAAATAGTCATGTCCCTTTCTAGATTTTGGCAATCCCATGGAAACACTTTCCCAAGGATGGGAAGGAACTGGTAGTGGAGTGTACAAGCCTAGTTTTCTATTGTTGGGCTTGCTTTTAGTACACATGGTACACCCTCTTACATATCTAGAAACTATTTCATGCATTTTTGGCCAATAGCAGTATCTTTTCAGTTGTGCAACTATATTACTTACACCAAAATGAGCTGATATCAGAGAAGTATGTGCCTCCCTAATTATGTTAATTCTCTCTATTTGTGGAATGCATAGTTTTCCAAAATGATACAAGAGTTGGTCCTTAATATAGTAATCCAATTCTTCTACCTTTTTGCCATTACTTAAAGCTGCATATACATATTTAAAGTCTATATCTTGAGCATATTGCTCAATGTAGATTTCATGCATTACTGAGTTATGCTTAAGTATAGTAGATGCATTTATGATTGGTCTAGACAACATATCTGCAACTTTATTGTGTATGCCCTTTTTATATCTGATGACTAAATGAAACTGCTATAGGAAACCCATCCACCTATAGTGTCTTGATTGCTGCAATTTAGTTTGTGAGTGCAAGTATTGAAGTGGCTGATGATCAATATGTATTATTGTTTCTTTGCCCATTAAGTAATGTTTCCACTTCTTCACACTTTGAACTAGTGCATACAATTCTTTATCATATGTAGGATAATTAACTACTGCAGAATTAAAAGTCTCAGAATGGTAGCATATGGGCTTACCATGTTGCATCAACACTGCTCCCATGGCATAATCACTGGCATATGTTTCGATCTCAAATGGTTGTTGAAGATTTGGCAATGCTAGTACTAGTGTTGTACTACTTTTTTCTTTTAAGGGGTCGAAGGCTTTCTGTGGTTTGCCTCCCCACTAAAACACCTTGTTCAATCCTGTCAAAGCATGCAAGGGAGCTGCAATTAATGAAAATTTAGTAATAAACTTTCTCCAATATTGTACTGCTCCTAGGAAGCTTCTAACTTCTGTATCAGACTTGGGTTTAGGCCAGTTTACAATGACTGCAACCTTAGAGGGATCTATCTTCAATTCACCACCCCCTACAATATGACCCAAATAATTCAAAGATGCTTTACCAAATTCACACTTTGATAATTTAACATAGAGATTTTCTTTTTTCAAAACAGCTAGAGTCTACTTTACATGCTTCAAATGTTATTCCCATGTTTTATTGAATACAAGAATGTCATCTAGATATACAATTACAAAATCATCAATAAAAGGCCTGAGTACATCATTCATAACCCTCATGAAAGTGGCAGGAGCATTAGTTAAGCCAAAAAGCACAACTATCCATTCATACAACCCTTTCTTTGTTTTGAAAGCAGTATTCCATGCATCTTGCTTTGCTACTCTGACCTGATGGTAACCACTACATAGGTCCAACTTGGAAAAGTAAACAACCTCTTTCAGCTAATCCAATAGATCATCAATGTGAGGAAGGGGATAACGATTATTGATCGTCATTTTATTCAGTGCTCGGTAATGAATGCACATCCTCCACAAACCATCTTTCTTCCTCACCAACACGATTGGAGATCCACATGGTGATGTGCTTGGTCTTATGAACCCTTTCTCAAGCATGATGGGTTGTGTTATATTCTTTCCACGACTAGCCCAGGTAGTTAACCGGGGGGTTAGAGCGGGGGCAGAACCCCCCTTCGTTACGTTGATTGTGTAGCGGGGGGGGGGGGGGGTCACAAGGGGTTTGAGGCATACCCGTAACCCCAATTTATGGGGTCTGGGGCATCGCCTCGAAAAATTTTGGTTTTGGACCCTATGTTAGGATGGGTGGACCCACCTATGGTTTTGTGCATGATTTTCACACATGTTTTTGGATGCAATGGTTTTTTGGTCCATGGTATTGGACGCGATGGTTTTCGGTCCATGGTATTGGATGCTTCAACATGTATAAATATGTATTATAACATTGAAAGGAACATAATGAAAAACCAAGCTGGTACTCCCGGTTTTGGGATCCGAGGGAAATATTTGTGTATATGTGTTTTATGTGTTATGCTCTTGCATTGTTTATTTTCTGTGTTTTAGAATTCATATGCAGGTAATTTCTGTACGGGGTTAAAACCTACATTTGGTATCAGAGCTGTTTTGGTTTCAAGGGGACGCCTTTGTTGCTAAGGGGTTTCACTCGGGCCTGTGGTAGACCCTGTTCAGTGGGAGATCTGCGAGATTGATTCTAGAGGTGAAAGAAGATGGCAAGCACTGGAAAGATAGAGATTGAGAAACTTAATGGTCAGAGTTTTGAGTTGTGGAAATTCAAGATGGAGGATTTGTTGGTTGATAAAGATCAGTGGATCGCAATAGATCTGGGTACTAAACCAACGAGAGTGTCCAATGAAGAATGGAAGAAGTTGGATCGAAAGGCAAAGAGCACAATACGATTGTATGTCTTAGATTCAGTATTGATGAATGTATCAGGGGAAGCTACAACGAAGGCTTTGTGGGACAAGTTAGGGACTTTGTACCAATCTAAGTCTCTGGTGAATAAACTGTTCTTGCAGAAAAAGCTATATAATCTGAGGATGAAAGATGGAGACTCGATGACAGAGCATCTGAATCCATTTAATACTGTGGTAAGTCAATTAGCATCTGTTGATATTAAAATTTCAAATGAAGATAAGTGCATCAGTTTGTTGTGTTCTCTACCAGATTCGTGGGATAGTCTGGTTGTTTCAATAGGTAGCAATGCAACTGCCTTGCAGTTTGATGAAATAATCTCATCCTTGCTAATGGAGGAGATGAGACGGAAAAATATGGAGAGCCAGAATGGTGATGCCTTGTCTGTACGAGGACGATCCTAGAGTAGAAACAAAAATAAGTCATCGAGTGGGAGATCTAAATCTCCAAGAAAACCTGTAAAGGTGGTGTGCTGGAAATGCTGAAAGGAAGGGCACTACAAAAGGGACTGCAAATCTAAAGCTCCTGATAAAGGAAAGGGATCTGATGATGCTCCTTCTGCAGAGGTGAAAACCACCTCAAATGAAGGTGGGGATGTGTACTTGGCTTCTTCAAGTACACATGTAGATCATGAGGCATGATTGATTGACTCAGGTGCATCCTTTCACTTCACTCCCCATAGAGAGTCGTTCTGCGAGTATGAGAAATACGATGGTGGTGATGTCTTCTTAGGGGATGATAGGAAGGCTAGAATCATTGGTCGCAAAAAAATAAAGTTGAAGTTGCAAGGTGGAAGGGTTAGAACACTTGTGGGTGTTCTGAATATTCCTGCATTGGCCAGAAATCTGATTTCTATAAGCAAGTTGGATGAAGCAGGTGTAAAAACAGTTTTCGAGAAGGATACCTGCAAAATGGTTCGGGGAGAACTGGTATTTATGCAGGGATTTCAAATTAGAACTCTGTACAAGCTGCAAGGTAGCACTGTTATTAATGGGTGCGACAGTTCTGTGGTTCCTGAAAGTGGAGCAGAAAATCTAGTGGTCCCTAGAGAGAAGACCATGTTGTGGCATCAAAGGCTTGGACATATTGGAGAGAAGGGCCTTCGAATACTTCATGGTAAAGGTATGGTAGAAGGTATGAGTAATAGCTCTCTGGATTTTTCTTTCTCTGAAAATTGTGTATATGGGAAGCAAAATCGGGTGAGTTTCCCCTCTGGTGGTAAGAGGGCGAAACATATATTAGAGCTTGTGCACAGTGATGTGTTTGGACCTGTGAAGGTTCCATCACTAGGTAAGTCTGTGTACTATGTATCATATATAGATGACTTCTCAAGGAATACATGGATATATTTCCTTAAGAAGAAATCTGAAGTCTTTGATAGGTTTAAGGAATTTAAGGCTCTAGTGGAAAACCATACATAGAAGAAGATAAAGGTGTTGAGGAAAGATAATGGTGGAGAGTTTTGCAGTAAAGAATTTGAAGAATTCTACAAGAAGTGTGGTATAGCACGGCAGAAGACTACTCCATATACACCTCAGCAAAATGGAGTTGCAGAAAGAATGAACAAGACGTTGATGGAAAGGGCAAGAAGCATGTTCAGTGGTGCCGGGTTAGGACAGGAATTCTGGGCAGAGGCGGTGGATATTGAATGTTACCTGGTCAATAGGTCACCTTCATCATCGTTGGAGGATAAGACTCCATAGGAGGTATGGACTGGTAAGAAACCCTCTCTTTCACATCTAAGGGCATTTGGATGTGATGCATATGTACATGTTCCAAAGGAGAAACGAACCAAGTTGGATAGTAAATTTGAAAAGTGCATCTTTATTGGGTATAAGGATGGTTTAAAGGGTTGTAAGCTTTGGAACCTAGTAACAAGGAAGGTTGTGTACAGCCAAGATGTGGTGTTCAGAGAGGTGAAAGATGTTATTAAACATGAAGTCCAACCAAAGGAACCTGAGAAGATATAGTTTGAACTAAAGGAGGAAGAATCAGACTCTACAGCATAGGGAATCAAAAGATGAAGAGCCACAAACTCTGGGTGTGAGAATATCAGTTCGAGAAAGAAGGCAACCAAAAAGGTATAGTCCATCTGCTTTCTGTTCAAATTTTGCTTTATCTATTACTGATGATGATCCCAGAACTGTGAAGGAAGTAGTAGATTCAGAGGATGGAAAAGCCTGGAAAGAGGCCATGGTTGATGAAATGGTATCTTTACACAAAAATGAGGGTTGGGATCTGGTGGAGTTGCTGGCTAGAAGGAAACCCATTGGCAGCAAATGGGTGTTCAAGAAGAAGACAAATGTAGAAGGAAAGGTGGAGAAATACAAAACTCAGTTGGTAGCAAAAGGTTATTCCTAGGTGCCGGGAATTGATTTTGGTGATATTTTTTCTCCTGTTTCCAATGTAACTTCTATTAAATTAATTTTATCTATTACTGCTGCTTTTGATTTTGAGGTAGAACAGATGGATGTGAAGACAACATTTCTTCACAGGGATCTGGAAGAGGAAATATACATGAAGCAACCTGAAGGCTTTGTGGTGAAGGGTAAGAAAGAACTGGTATGCAAGTTAAATAATTCTTTGTATGGGTTAAAACAATCACCAAGGATGTGGTATCAGAAATTTGATACATTTATACAGGGACTTGGCTTCACTAGAAGCAAAGCAGATCATTGTGTGTATTTTAAATTAATAGGTGACCGTGTTATTTACCTGGTCTTATATGTGGATGATATGTTGTTGGTTGGAAATGACAAAGAAATTATCCAGGATTTGAAGACCCAATTGTCCTCCAAATTCGACATGAAAGATCTTGGTGCTGCAAACTATATTTTGGGTATGGAAATTAAAAGAGATCAGGCAAAGTGGAAGCTCTAGTTAAACCAGAGGAAGTATGTCGATAAAATACTGCAGAGGTTTAATATGCATGATAGTATACCAGTGAACGTTCCTATTCCTGTAGGTGTGAGGTTATCTGCTGAACAGTGTCCCAAGACACAAGAAGAGGAAGAGGACATGTCCCGTGTTCCATATGCAAGTGTAGTCAGTAGCTTGATGTAAGCAATGGTCTGTACTAGACCAGACATTGCACATGCAGTGGGAGTATTGAGCAGGTTTATGTCAAAACCAGGGAAGGAGCACTGGACAGTAGTGAAGTAGGTTTTTAGGTATTTGCATGGCACTAGTGATTATGGTTTGTGATACCAGGGAAGATTAGGATTGGATAGAATGTTGGATATTCGTGTCTTTGTTGATGCAGACTGGGCTGGAGATCTGGATCAAAGAATATCTACAAATGGGTATGTGTTTAACCTATTTAGAGGTGCAGTTAGTTGGATGAGTAAGAAACAATCTGTAGTGGCACTATCAACTACAGAGGCAGAATACATGGCAGCCACTCATGCAAGCAAGGAAGCATTTTGGTTACAGAGATTGTGTTCAAGTATGGGGTTAGTATAGGGAGCTATAAGGATAGACTGTGACAACAAAAGTGCAATTTTCTTGGCAAAGAACTCCGCATATCATTCAAAGACCAAGCACATTGATGTTCAGTATCACTTTGTGAGGGATATGATAGAATACAAAAAGGTGTTGTTGGTAAAGGTGGACACTTTGAAGAATACTGCAGATGCATTGAAAAAATATGTGAGCTCTAAGAAGTTCTCTTGGTGTAGAGAGACAATGGGCATTTCAGGCTGGAAAAATGACTAAGGTCTCCTGTGGCCTCCTGTGGAAAGAAAACAACAAGTGGGAGAATGTTGGGTTATGTTATATTCTTTCCACAACTAGCCCAAGTAGTTAATCGGGGGGTTAGAGGGGGGGTAGAGCCCCCCTTCGTTGTGCCGATTGTGTAGCGGGGGAGGCAGAGCCCCCCTTCGTTGTGCTGATTGTGTAGCGGGGGGGCCCATAAGGGGTTTGAGGCATACCCGTAACCCCACTTTATGGGGTCTGGGGCAGCGCCCCAGAAAATTTTGGTTTTGGACCCTATGTTAGGATGGGGGACCCACCTATGGTTTTATACATGATTTTCGCACATGTTTTTGGACGTGATGGTTTTTTGGTCCATGGTATTGGACACGATGGTTTTCAGTCCATGGTACTAGATGCTTCGGCATGTATAAATATGTATTATAACATTGAAAGGAACATAATGAAAAATCAAGCTGGTAGTCTCGGTTTTGGGATCCAGGGGAAATCTCTGTGTATATGTGTTTTATGTGTTATGCTCTTACATTGTTTATTTTCTATGTTTTAGAATTCGCATGCAGGTAATTTCTGTATGGGGTTAAAACCTATAGAGCAGCTCCTATACCTGCTTCTTGATTTCTACATTCTCTAAAGCGAATAACCTGTACATTCCGATGTTAGGCAATGGAGCATCTTGCTACAAATTAATGTCATGTACAATTTCCCTTTTTGGTGGCAGACCTTTAGGTTCTTGAAATAAGATATCATATTCTGAAACAACTCTTTCTAAATCAACTTTTTGTTTAGCATCACAACCCTCAAATCCATTGGTTTTTTTAGGTTTCTTTTCCTTTACAACCATCAATAAAAATTATTTGCATGAATTTACAATCCTTTTCATCTACCCATAGTTTATGAGAGTATAATTATTTTTGAGTTTGTGAGCTCTTACAATATATTCTATTCCATATTTAACAAGTTGATACTTATTTTCAGCTCTATAGAAAATGGCTTTTCTATCATACAAGTAAAGACTTCCTAAAACAATTCCACATATATCCAAGGGAATTACGTCTAACTCAACCTCATCTACAAATTCTGAAACAATGGCAAACCTAAGTTTACATTGTCTAGTCACTTGTAGCTTTGCTTTATCACATAACCAACCTAATGGATATGGCTTCTTGTGAGGTGTTGTTAGTAATCCCAACTTCTTTACAATTGCTTCATAAATTAAGTTTACTTGTGAGCCACTATCAAACAAAGTATCAATCTTTTGATGCTTGGAAATAAATCTAATATGAAAAAGCTCATGTCTTCTCCTCCCATTTTCTTCACTATCAATAGTTTGGGCAGAATTACTAGTAGATGCTTCAGAATTTTTACCTTGTATACCTGTGACTATGATGGTTGTTTCATCACCTGAGTCTGACCCCAAATCTTTCTGAACAACAGCAACAACCTTCTTCTTCTTGCCGTTGAACTTCTTGGGTTTCAGCTCCAGATGCAAAGACCAACAATGTTCATCATCATGTCCATCCTTCTTGCAATGAGTGCATGAAGGTTTGGCCTTCTGTACAACATTTTCCTTCCTCTCTTTCCATTTCTGCTTCCTCTTTTCCTTGTTTTTGCTTGCAGTGGGTTTTAATGATCCCCCAATCTCTAGGTTCACATTCTTACCTCTAGCCTCTAGATGGGTAGCCTGAACAAATACCTCATCTATGCTAGTAGGGTTAAACATGAGAATGGTGTGCCTCAAATAACTATGCAGACCACCTATATGCTTCAGCAAAGTTTCAAGTGAGTCTAAAGAAATGCCTAGAATCAAAGATATTTTTCTAAATTCTTGAGTGTAGCTTTGTACACTTTGTCCATTTAACTAGCAAAGAGTTTGACAGCTCATCATAGCTTGTTGCATATAAGCTAATGGATAGAATTTTTTTTAATTGCAGAAACAAATTCACTCCAGACAGAAAGAATTTTACCATGCTTCTTCAAGTCAGCTTGTGTCTTGCCTTCCCACCATACCAAAGCAGTTCCTCCAATGCGTAGGCTAGCCAGCTGAATTTTACTCCTGTCTGAATCAATGCTCTGCACCCTACAATACACATCAATCTGTTTAATCCAGTTATCTAGCTTCTCTGCATTTAACTCTCCATCATATATTGGAAAATCAAATTTAACATCTAATTTAATCAGAGATTTTTTCTTCTTTTTATTTTCAGGGCCGTTAGGAGGTGTGGATAGAGGAACCTCTTTTCCTTTCCCTTTGCCTTCAGGATGGCCATCTATAAGAGATTCTTCTGTTCCTTTGTCTTGTTTGGAGATTGAAGAGTCTTCACTTTGACCTTTCTTAAATTCTCTATACATTTCTTCTACCATGGCTCTCATGGTCATGAAACTTTCCATGAACTGAGAGTCTAATTCCACGGGATTTTCTTCTGCCATTTTCCTCCTAGGATAGACTCTACCAATTTCTGGGTTAGTTTCAACCAGTTCTCCTTCTCCTAATTTAAGATTTGACCTAGTTATCATTCACAAATAGTCTAGCACAAGCTTGTTTTCTCTGATACCACTTGATCTGATAATGAGATCTAAGACAATAATAAGGTATTATAGACTTATGTGCATGGATTTGTCTATGTCATTTTAAGCAATGGATCAATAAGATTGTGAAATGCATAAACAACGAAGCAGTAAACAAAACATGATAGACAACACATAACACAACAAATTTAATGAGGAGTTCGCCCAATACTCCTAGGCTACATCTCTTGGTCTAGCCTTCAGTGGTGGCCTCCCTATTATGTCTTCAAGCAGAGTTATTTTTACAATAGTGAGCTCAATTTGAGCCTCACACACAATAGAATACAATAACAAGAGCTTTACTTGAACCTCTCAAGTTTTCTCTGAGTACACAGACTCCCTCAATGCTCTATGTCTCTGTCCTAACTCTGTCTCGGCATTTTCCTGCAATACTGCCTCTTTTGTTGTGCTCTTTGTCTGTGGCTTTAAAGCCAAAGCTACGTTACCTGTTTGTTTTAGATTCTTGTCTCTCAGTCTCCCTAGACTCTGTCCACTTCAAATCCCTCTTTCAACGTTACACACTCATTGCTTAACGCATAGATAGGAGGTGGCCACCTATTCTGTAACGTAAGAGTGCCTCGGGCCTCTACAACTCCTGACACAGCCACGCTCTGTTTTCATAGTGAAAATGTATTTTAATAGAGAAAATCTGCCAAAATTCAATGTATTGGACTTCAAAAGTCCTTAAATCCACCCTATTATCCCATCGGGTCCGCCTATTGGTCACTGGCACTTATCACAATGGCTTTGTCCCTTTTTGTTTCGTAAATGTGTTAAAAACTGCGAAAATGTATTAGAATTGGCTTTCCTCCGAACTTGAATTTATATATAATAGTCGTAAGGTACCCTTTCAGGTCCGGCTTATCGCATCAACACTTTCTCCTTCGCATTTCATTCAACAAACAAAACTGCAAAAATACATTAAAAAATGGTGTTTGACGGATCTCAAGATTCATACAATATGGCTTATAATATTATCGGGTCTAGTACATCGGATCACGTATGTGCATATATACATAAACCCCCGCTCCTTTGTATTTGTCGATTGTGATTTGGTGATGCAACGTGGGTCATCGATCTGCATGCTTGATCGATGGTCCTCGTTGACCCCGCCAGTCACCATTGCATCTCCTATGAGGTCTCCACCAATCATCGTCGCAAGCCTTATGTGGATCTCGCCGATATCCGCTAATCGTCATCGCAATTCCTATGTGGATCCCACCGATATCTGCCGAAGGTTACCGCCGATTGCGATCTGCCGCTCCGATTTGGACCGTTAATCGGCTAGATTAGACGACTACTATGCATTACTTTGTTCCACCTCTGATACTCTATTTTTTCACTGATTTCACGGGTTTTTGCCTCCTGATAGTATTCTGAAAGGCTTCCTTATGTGATTTTCTTTGGTCCTTGGCATGATTTTTTGAGTTTTTGAAGACAAAGAGAGTGTTTCTTGGATCCATTTGGATCACATACTACTTCATGTGAGACCTCAGTCCACGCTCTGTAGACTATTACCAAAAGGGCCAGTAGTACCGAGATTTGTTTGGCTAAATCACCTCTAAAATTGGGTCAGGCCCCAACAAGCCAACACGCACCCTTGAGATGGATGTGATGTAAGTTTCTTCCAACTATACCGACCTTCATGTAGGTTGCTAGCTCTCTGTTCTACCCTTCAGTACCCTCGCGAACTATACAATCAAATTCCGTGCAACCCTAACCAGGGACTGATATGCTTTCGCGCTGCTAAGGCAGTGAACCATGATATTTCCCAAACTATGCTAAGTATCTTACTTATCTTATTAACAGAACTTCGTTAGCTTCACGTAAACAATTTTTCTTACTTGTGTTCACTTAACCAATACAGTTATACACATTCGTGCATTATATAAGCATTAGAAATGAAATTCATATCCAATATAAAATATGAATAAACCGAAAGTAAAGACGCGGCAATTATAGAATACTTCTCTTTATTGATAATTCCAAACTATTATAGACTCGACTTGCCATGCGCACTCAGCTACAGGGGTCTGTGCACTCAGCTGCGGACTTCTAGGCCTCTGCGCACTCAGCTGCAGAGCCTATACCTACGCTACGACCCAAAACTTAGACTTTTACTTAGAGCTATCTCTCCTACATCATATCTTATTCATGTTGTGTCTCTCTATCTACATAGAGCTTTGCTCTATTTATACAATCCCTACAACCGACATTACATTATCAAAATAAGGGCGGAAAACCCTATGACTCTTTAACAAATACGCGCTCCGCACCCACAAAATGTGGAATCTTTACATTAGGATTACAAAAATTAGAGCAAAATATGGGATTTAAGCCCCATAACTACCCTTGGGGGATCTCTCACCCAACATGTTTTAGATAGAAATTTGCAACGAATGTAAATAAGTTTCAATACACATCACATATATTGAAAGCATAATAGGAACATGAAACTAGTGTATATATATATATATATATATATATATATATATATATATATATATATATATATAGATATAGATATAAAGTTTGGTTTTACAAAATTTGTGCCCGAGACACATATGGCCACATGGCCCATATAAAAAACTACATTCAAATATCTAAGTAGACTAATAAAAGTTGTCATGATAACAAGCCACTGCATGAGCTATCTTTCATAGTAGCCAACTAATATGGCTAGGCGCTCTGATGGTGTGTTGTTGAAGTCACATCAGAATCTGGTCGATCGTGGTCTCATTTATCTTGTGTGTCAACCCCTCCATGTGGCGCTCCACCTATATTAAGGTCTCAGCTACATTAAGATCCCATAGTGCATCCTATCCTACTACAACAACCTATACTGGTTCTACTCTCACCTGTGGTTGTTCTCCTACAAGAAGGAGATATGAAGCACCTATCAATCAGACAGGCCCAATATATTCATGGACAAATCAATAGTTTAGTCTCATAAACATCAAAAACACAAAAAATTTTAAGACTTTCAAAAATCCAAATGGCCAAAATATCTTAACTATAACACCCATCACTCACCCTCAAGAAGCATGAGCTTAGGTTCATCACATAAATCCATCCCTATGTACATAAAATTATTGATATTAATGAACTGTCTATGTAGCCATCCAAACAAGGTCAATGAGAAACTTATCATCGAAAAATCTACATGTCAAGACATATGATTGATCCACCTCCTCATCTGTGGAACCCTTGGATCAATAGGCTCGAGTGTAATATACTAAGGTTGTAGTAATGGAACCTAATATAGGGAAAAAGAGACCAAGATGGAATTATATCCAAAGTTTTTTTAACTTTCCATCTCTTTCTGTAGACAAATGTTCTTTAATATTGACCAACACTACCTCACTCTAGTTGAATATTGTTGGCTCCAAACACTCCACACTGTATTGCATGTATGATCTGCTAGCTACATGAAGTGTTAAGCTACCTGCCAATATGGAAATGATGAATAATATATTTTTGAAGGGAAAATGGGTTACATATTTTATGCTAATCTTTCCATCTCTAGTTGGCTTGGATTGAGGTCTGTAGTAAGTAGTGATATAATATTTCACCATTTCTCCAACCCTTCTCCCACCTAGGAGAGAGATGGGAGCACCTCTCCTAGATAAACCTGTTAGAAAATATATGTACTTTATTTTTATCTTGAGCAGATGTTCCCCAAATATGAATACATGTTCTTTCACATCCCATGCACAAACAAGATGTGCTAGTAATTCCATCTGCTTCTTCATACCAGGAAGCCAAAATAATTTTAGCAATCCACAGTTTTTTACTACCTAGATGGTAATAGGATCATTAGCTACATTTAAATCCTATTCTTCATGTTCTCTTTCTCTTGAGATAAAGGCCATTCTGTGCTAATGAAGACCTGAAAAATAAAGAAGAAACTCATTAGAATCATTTCCATGAAAGAAAACTCAAATTTTTTGAAGGGAGACTGGCAAACATATTTAGGATTTGTGCCCAATGCACCCCCAAGAGGAGAGACTGAACATTGCACCCCTCCCATGTATTATATCCTCACTTAGGTGTAAAACACCTTTTGACCATCTGGGCCTACGTTGGTCCTAGGGTGAGTTTTTTAAACCCCATGACCCTACAAAATGCCTAAAACTTGAATAAAAACACAAAATGATACCATGAATTGAAAGCGAAAGGTCTTAGCTCTTACTTGGAAGTGACGATGCTTGAAACGATCCATCGGATTGAGCGCAATCAATTGCAGAAGATCGAGGGCCAAAAGTACTAAGAACTCTCACTATTGAAGGTAAATGTGAATGGTAAATATGAATAGTCATTTTGAATATTTATGGTTTTTATTCCATTATTTTATTCACATTTAATGTTTTGACCTAGTTACAACCCATTTTTACCATGAAATAGGTATTTTTAATCTTTTTTGTGATGTTCTGAGTAGGTCGACAACTGTTTGACAGATTTTGTCATGCTTTGAGCAAATTATTTTGACCGAGGAGCAAACTTTTATAACCTTTTTGGGCTCCATAAAATTAAGAAAAAGTAACCCCCTAGAGTCCTCTTTCAACTCTTTCCAGACTCCCAAAATATGAAAAGATTGTTGAGCACTTGTCTTTTCAAACTCGTTAAAGTAAATGAAAAGATGTCTACTTAGCATAAGCCTTAACCCTTTTCTAGACTAAGATAGACTAACTATGAAAAATTAATACCTTAGTTGAACATGGCTAAGAGGTTCTCTTGGGTATTACTTTCTTCTTTTTTGGACCTAAGTGACTATCTATGAAAATGAACATCTAGAGTATTCCTTTCCGCCTATTTTTCAAACTCTCTAAACATGAAAAATATGTCAAGTTATACCTTCGCTAGACTTGTTAAGACATCAAACATCGATGAACTCATTGATCATGATGGGACTAAACCACTCTTTCTCTGGGTTCATTAAATATTCTCAGAGGGATTCATCTGATGGATGAAATTATAGATCAATCATATGTTATCCTCATCAAGCTTGTTAAAAAATAAAGAGGTACTAACCAGTATGGTTGGGGAAATTAGGAAGACAGGGTACTCGATTTGTTAATGGCAGTGAGTCGCTCTTGAAAACAACACTCTTCCACTTCATATTTGTAGCTATTAGGATGGGAAATCTACTTGTCTTTTGGTTTATCATACCATTTCAAAGTCTCTATTTTTGGTTTGGGTCAATGCTGCCAACTCCATTCAGTGTCACCGTTGTGTTCAAGAGAACTCATTTAGTTAATATCTACTACAATACCCTTAAGCATTCATTCCATATATGATTTCCTGATCCAGTCCATATCAACATCATTCTGCTCATTCTCTCTCAAATCATGATACCCATTTCGTGTCATTAATGGGGAACACATCAAGGCCCTCCTATGCTAGATCACTTCCTATCAACATAAACTCATTATCCATGAAGTTGAATTAGAAACACCCCTTGGACCTTGGTTCTTGCATACATCAATGACAAGTTTCATCACTCTCAGTGACAGGTTTACATCATTGTCCTTTGACCAAAAAAATTCATGTGGTGTTCGACATCAACTCATTTATTCACACCATATGGATTTCACTAGAGTACCTTGAAAGACATTAACATCATCAGTGGTTTTCTCCCGTCTGTTAACGACTTACATCATTGGTCGGTAATAAAATGGTGTCTACCATGTTCGACTTCAGCTCATTGATTCACATGGTTAGACTCATACATTGATTGGTTGTGTGAACGAGAAAGAAGACCCTAGATCTAGTTTCATCCATCCAAGATGCAATTTCAGGAGTAATACAAGATCACAATGTATGATGGATATGATCATATAGGAATTCATCTAGTCAAGGGTCTACCATTTTTCATCTTGGATGTGTCTTTTGATCATTATACATGTAATGTTAGCTTATGTGTTAAGTATGGGTATGCCTCCCTCAACAAATATGTCATGATGTAAATGTATTGTAATATATGATGATCTCGTTGGTTGTTCTTGATCCCAACTTGTCACAAGGTAAATCACTTCAGTCATCAGCTTTCATTTTTGACTTTGCGCTTAAGGGGGCAATATGTTATAGACCATTTTGTCATATCTAGTTAATAGGTATTCAACTGGATCAATCAACATCCTTTGACCCCTTTTCATCATCCTTACACAAAGCCCTAAGAATGACTCATTCTAATCCCTGAGTTTCTACTTAAAGACACCTTGTTTTAGTCATTTTAAGAACCAGCACACCTTAACCCCTTACTGGCCAACGTTTACTACCAAGTTTCCCTACTCTACACTTGTGCTAATCACCAATAGGTTGCTCTGTGTTGGGGGTACGTTGATTCTAGAAATTTAGGAAAACAAAAAAGAATTCTTAAGCTTCCTCTTCAAGAAGCTTCCAGGATTTGTTGTAACTATTTACCTCATATAAAAATCTTGAATCCTATCCTATCATACCTTGGAGATTTCATCCCTTATCCCTTGAGCTCATCGTCCCATAAAGAGTGGATCTGAAGCCCATATTGGAAAAGGATAAGAATTCATGAACTACCTCCTTCACCTATATATTTACTGCCATCCATAGGAAAGGGGTTGGATTTTGGAGAGTGATTCTACCCTTATGTTGTTGTTGTGAGCGAATTATTTCGATGCATTAGGGTGATTAGAGGTGAACTTTGTGATAAGGAAAGGACAAGTCAACTTGGAGGAGATCTTCTACAAGATCAACACCTATTTTTGGTTGTAACTCCATTTCTATTAATGCAAAGAGTTCTTTATTTTACTATATACGATGTTATGGTTTCATATATTTCAATACCATGTTGATCTATTGAATAAAGTGATTAGATGGTGTTGCATAGATTTTTTGGATCATTGACTTGTATTTTTTGACTGTGGAGGTTCTAATTATAGCGATCAGAGCTAAGATTGGAGAATTCAATCCAAGGAGCGAAGCATATGACAAATTCCAAGTAGGCTTCATCTCGTTATCTATTTAATTTAAGGAAAAAATTAGTCCCTTTGTCTTTATGTTGTTTTAGGTCAGTCCACCAGGCCTAGGGAAGATTCTTTTGTTTGTAGTCGTAGATTCTGCATAACAATTATTATTATATTATTATTATAAAATTATAATTTTTTTATAAAGAAGGGAGAGGGAGAAAATAGGTGGAGTTATGAGGTTAAGTTATCATTAATTTTAGTTTTATAATATTATTATAGTATTAATTATAATATAATTATATTAAAACAATGCTAAGTTATTATCAAATTATTAAATTTTTAAACTAGTTTTGGGGGATAGGATAAGGAATTAAATTAAAAATAAAGTTTATAATAAAGAAAAACTAAGAGAAAAAGGAAAAAAATTAAAGGAAAGGAAGGAAGGGGGTGGGCAACTGGATGCCAATGTAGAAAGCAGAAATTGAATAAAGAAGGATTCAAAAATATCCAAAGGGAAATAGGGATAAACAAGAGGGAAAACTATGGTGGGGTTGTGGGGGGTTGGTATTTGATGGTGGAGGTTAAGTTGTTAAAGTGAGGTGTTAGAATTATTATTATAAATAGAGGAGAGGTGGTGGGTGATAGGCTTCCATGAGTGACTTAACTTATAGTTATACTCCTGTTTGAAATTGTTAGGGTGTTTCTTCATTATGAGGGCTTCTCTAACGATGCAATGAGGGTAGAAGGAAGAGGAAGTCGTAATTTTAAAATCATCAAAGTTGATGAGGTTTATGGATTTGTGAGAATGTTCAATAATGGTTGATTTAGATATCCTTCTATGTTAATTGTCAACTACATGCTCTTTAAGGTGAACCTTAAAAGATTTACCCAATTTAGCCTATGTAAGTTTTCCTGTAAGAGCAGGGGATTTGATATACCCATGGGAGAAGAATTCAATCTTATATACCCCTGGGCCAAGCTTTGGATCACACCTATCCTTAGTAGATCGAAATAAGGGTAGTGTGGGGTTTAAAAAAAGTTTTGATGTTCTTTTTTGCAATAATTTTGGAAATATGATCAATGACCCTTTGGATGTAAGGAAAAGTTACCTTGGTAATGGGGATGGGGGGAGGTTTGCTTTTGGATTTGGAGTTGATGGTCGACCAAAAGGATCTTTTGATTAGGGAAGGCTATAGCCATTGGCTAGAAGGAATTTAGTTAAATGGGCCTTTTTCTTTTTCGAGGAATATAAATTTTAAACAATAAAAAAATAATAAAAAATATTTAAATTAATATATTCCCTTTTATGGAATAAGTGATATGTATATAGTTTTATATCACATTTTTTGTATTTAAGAGGAAAAGGACATGTTTTTTTTTAAACTAAACAAGATTTTTTGAGAAATGGTAACTTTGAAATATCGGTTGTCACTATTACACCAAATAAAACTATTTCATAAATGCGACAAATGGGCCGCCTACAACATGTCTCCAAACAATTGGACCCACATAATCGGGGAAACAAATTGTTCACCAAACTACTCAATCTAAGATCCTTTGATGAAAGAAAGTGTTTTTTTTTATAAACATAATGAGAATTTTGTATTTATATGCAAGTTCGTGCTTGGATTATAACAAATATAGCATGCAGTACATAGCTATATCTTAAAAAAAAAATCTTGAGCCCTCTTATCCAAAAAAACTGCAAATTTTTCTAGAGTGATTCCAACTGGACAAGAAAAAATGAGGTCAGTGTTGGTATATACCTTACAAAACTGACCCACCGAAAAACAAAATGTCATACTATTATTGATTGATATTGTGATCCTTCATAATTGTGAAATTCCAATCCATTTAGCTCTAAGGAATATCATTGATATTGATTTTTAAATCTCTCAATCTTACTTTACACTCTTCATTAGCACATAAGTCCACATTTATTCAGACCAAGAAGAACATGTAAATATGTTGTTGAAGAGAATCCTTCCACTGCTTTCATAATTATTTTCATAGGAATGTTTAATGTTTTTTCGCTGATAGAGGAGATATTCACCAAATGATAAATAAGAAAGAGAAAGTCTCCCAAAATAGTGAGAGTAGCTACCTGATTTTCTTTGGCTAAATAAATCTCATAGTATAGGGCATATAATTTATCTTGGTTATTTGTCTTACATCTGAAGCCCCATGAATAATCTACAAATTTAACTTCCTCGAGGCCATAAAGCACCTCTCCCCCTCTTGCCACTCCTAAAAGTATGTGTTAATAACATTAAAAATAATACTTAAATTTGAATTGTTATTTTAATTATAAGTAAAAGGATATATATTAATTTGGTTATTCCATAATAAAAAATTATAAAACTAATTATACTTCAATTAATGAGAATAAATTAGAGATGTATTTATTCAAGAATTATTTTTCAAATATATTATTCTTCTAGTTGTTTATAATATATATATATATATATATATATATATATATATATATATATATATATATATATATATATATATATATATATATATATATATATATATATATATATATATATATATATATATTGTAAGTCAATATTTTATTCATGGTTCCAAAAAGAGGTACATCAAAAGGAAAACGCAGGTCACCCTGACTAGGTTTGTTGACTATTGCTGAAAGCAGATGACAGTGAAACATAAAAAAATAAAGAGACACAGTCCACAACTCAAGAGGCCATAAGCACTAGCAAACAAACAAAACATATAAAACGACTGTATCCATGCTAGTCATCAAAAGTGATGGAGGTTGGGTTGTCTGGGGTTGTTCTAGGAGGTGGTGGAGGACAAAAGGAGCATTGGACATGCTCCTTAAAATGGGCCATCTAGGCCTCCAACTTCTTACCCTTCTCTGATAAAAAATTCTGGCCTCGCCAGACCACCACTACACACTCCCGGAGATGGCATGGGAAGCAACGAATTTTGCTCGAAGTTGTTATCAATTCAGTATGATCTTCTTGTTGAACCCTCTCGGAAGTCTCTAGACACTCCAAAATTGACTTAATCAAGTCTCGACATCACTCAACACAACAAACTTGTCATTGACCATGAACACCATGATGCACCGACACAAGATGCCCAAAAACAACACAACAAGCTAAGCCCCCTCACTGCTGGACAGGAAAAGTGTGGCAACCCCGACCCAACGTCAAGCCCCCATGTCTAACACTATGAGAAGCAGGCCTTGCGTGCCTAGAGCACCCCGACTGCCCACCTCCTCTACCCCCAAATGCCGTGCAACTCGACCAACAACCACTTCGACCACCCTGAACCGAGCTACCACTACCACTCAACATCTTGAGCCTAGATCTAGATGTGTCCATGGTAGAACTACTCGAATTGGGCTGCACCTGGGTAGAGGAATGCCCCAAGTGAGGAACAGGGTGCACAGTTGGCTTCTCGACACAACTGGAATGAACAAAGGACCACCTGCATGATATCGCCCGAACTTCCTGTACAAAAGGAGACACCACCGACCTTGGTTGAACCTCCACACCTCACATTGCCGAGAACTTACAGTACAAAAAACAACCACCCACCACGAGCCAAAAATATACACGTCCCCTAAATTGGCCACCCAAGATCCCCACTAACCGAGCCTGAGATTGTCGCTCCAATGGCTCCACCTTGCAACAAAAAAACTTGTAAATGGTCTGTAAAGGACCACTACTACTCGATTGTTCCAGAAAAGAACTAGTTCCCACCTGACCTAGATTGAATCCGCACAAGATGAAATAGAAAAAAATAATATCACCCCAATTAGACAACCATACCCTACTTTCCTTGCACACTCACAGTGAAAAAGCCCAATTTGGCAATTAACAATGATGCACACCCGAAAGCAGGGAAGGAAACACTAATGGAAATGTCGTCCCCTCACCCAGATAGGGGAACCTCTCCAAATCCCGCTTCTTCCTACATTGCGCACACCACAGACACCAATACTCGCGCATACGTAGAATTCCCAACGAACACCCCCGCCACCCTCCAAAATGTTCAGACGCTCACCACCACCCTCGAGACCCAAGGTTACATGAAACCTCACATGCCTGAATTCACTCTTTCCCATACTCAAGGTGTTATGGGGGGGTAGGGAGGCCAACCCGCCCACTTGAGGCCACGTGCTTGACATGAATGCCCACGTGTTCCCTTGGGAACACCATCCTCTCCGCTTCTCACCCCCTTTGGCGAGTTTATAATATTAAATCTTAATCAGACATGAAATAACATATTTAAAAGAAACTAATAATAAAAATGATTTGTAATTATAGATCGAACAATCTAATGAGTTATATGTGCATTTAAATAAATAAATTTCATCAAAATTAAGTTATTATTGGTTTTTTAAAGAAATTTCACAATTAAAAGTGATTATATAAAGCTTTGTATACATTATGAGAATAAAATTAAATTATGGATACCCATATATAAATATTTTTTTCTTATATATCCTCATGATATCTGAAGATTATATTTTGAATTGATATAAAAGCATATCTAAATCATGTTGAATCATGGGTGTCAATATCCCAAGCACATCGGGTATGTTTATTATGGATTAGAAAAAAGGAAATTATAGTGAACCACAGTGCCTTTGTTGAAGGATGATATTTCTATCAAAACACTGTATGAATCATAAATGTTATACTCTTTACCTATGAGAAGATACCAGAATACCAAATATGCGAAGAACTATACCCAGAACACAGAACAGTGAGAAATAACAGCATGTATTTTATTATTCAGAAAGGAAAGCAATGTTCACTTGCCTCTTCGAGGGGGCAACCTCCAATAGAGTTGGGCTTGATTACAAAATAAGACATGACGCTCCTCAAGGGGAGTCCCTATCCTTTATATAGGATTCATACATGCAATACCATGGGTCAGTACCATGGTTCTTATTAATACCATCTATCTAATACCATGGCCCATTTGCAACTAACTATGGTCCCTTCTTTAAATGCAGGTCAACCACTTACAATTATTAATATGGGCTTTATTTACTCTTTAACTAACTATAACAATGAATCGACCCTATTATGTAAATAAGGGGGTTAGGGTTGGAACCTAACTTGCCCTCCCCCATAAAAATAGCCTTGTCCTCAAGGCTGAAGCTGCGGAAACTGCTGAAGAAAAGTGGTTGGTTCCCAGGTCGCATCTTCTGGAGAGGTGTCTTTCCACTTGACGAGGAATTCCTTGATCGTGCGATCGCGCAAGTGCCATTCTCACTTGTCAATAACCTATTCAGGTTGGAGCCAGATTGAACCTTCTCCATCCAATTCTAGTAGATTGGTTTGAATTCTGCAATTCTTCCCAACCACTTTCTTGAGGCATTAAACATGGAAGACAGGATGGATTTTTGCAGTGGGTGGCAAGGTTAGCTTGTAGGCTACTTCTTCGATGCACTGAAGTATTTGATACGATCCGTAGAATTTTGGAGATAATTTCTGACAACACTTGTCTTTGAGTGATGTTTGCTTATATGGTTGTAGCCTCAAGAATACCTGATCCCCTTCTAGAAATTTGCGCTCTGAATGATGTTGGTCTGCCTATTACTTCATGCAATTTTGAGCTTAATGGAGATTCTCTTTGAGGTGGGCAAGCATGGTTGCACGGTTCTATAGGAGTTGATACACTGCTTGTACCTTAGAGCATCCCTGGATATAAGAAGTAGGTAAAGGGGGGAATTGACCATAAACTTCTTCATATGGATTCATCTCGGTGGTGGCATGATAGTTAGTATTATGCCACCATTCGGCTAGAGGTAACCACTGTACCCATAGATGTTGCTTTTCTGAAGTGAAACACCTGAGGTATGTCTCCAGGCATTTGTTGACTGCTTCAATTTGACCATCAGTTTGGGGATGATAGGAAGTACTAAGTTGTAGTTGGGTACCTTGTAGCCTCAAGAGTTCCTACCAAAAGTTACTGGTGAATATTGGGTCATAATCAGACACAATGGAAGTGGGCATGCCATGCAATTTGAAGATCTGGTCAATTTGAAGACACTCAGCTACAAAAGTAAAAATGTCCTTTTTCATGCCTGTCCAAAAGAATGAACGTCGAGTGAGAGCATAAGTCTTCTGAAATCCTAAATGGCCTGCAGTGGGAGATGAGTGCAACTCTACCAAAATGCGACTTTTGAGGGTGGATATTGGTGATATCACTACTTTGTCCTTGTAGCGAAGAATCTCATCTTGCCAAGAGTATCCTGTTGTGGAATTTGGATCTTCCTGCAATTTATTAATGAGTTGGGAGAGTGAAGGATGTGAAAACCATTCCTTGTGAGCCTCTTCAATCCACTCTGGAATGGGAAGAGAGATTGCTAGCAGGGTGATTTCCTCCTCAGATTGGCATGATAAAGCATCCGCTATGACATTTTCGCACCGTTTCTTGTAAATTATCTCATAATCATATCCCAACATTTTGGCTAGCCATTTATTTTGTTGTGGTGAGGATATGCATTGCTCCAAAAAATATTTAAGGCTTTGATGGTCTGTGCAGATTTGGAAATTCCATCCCAATAAATATGGTCACCAGGTATCCACTGCATGTAAGATGGCCATCATCTCCTTCTCATAGGTAGATTGTCCCAAATTTGTCCCACTTAGTTGTTGGCTACTGAAGGCCAAGGTTTGACCTTCCTGCATTAAGATAGCCCCAATACCCATACCTGAAGCATCACATTCAATCAAAAAATATTTGGTGAAGTCGGGTAGTGCCAATACGGGAGTGGAACACATGGCATGTTTGAGAGCTATAAATTCCTATTGCGCTTCATCATTCCAGAGGAATGAATTTTTATTGAGAAGGTGAGCGAGGGATCTAGCAATGCAACCATAATTGCAGACAAATTTGTGATAGTATCCGGTGAGACTAAAAAATCCTCTCAAACTCTTCAAGGCCTTTGGTTGAGGCCAATCCTGTATTGCCTAGATCTTTTTGGGATCCACCCTGACACCTTCACACCCCACAATGTGGCCCAAATACTCAACTTCTTTCATGCCAAAAGATCACTTGGACAATTTGACAAATAATTTATGCTTTTGGAGCAGTTGCAAGAGAAGGTCTACATGCTGAAGATGTTTTTCCCGGGTGAGGCTGTAGATGAGCATGCCATCAAAGAAAACAAGGACAAATTTTTTGATATATGGTTTGAGCAGGTGATTCATGAGGCTCTGAAAAGTGGATGGGGCATTACAGAGATGAAATGGCATGACCAAGAATTCATAATGGCCTTCATGAATTCAGAAAGCAATCTTTGGAATGTCGACTTATTTCATGCGAATTTGGTGATAGCCCGAGCGAAGGTCGAGCTTAGTAAAGAATTGAGCCCCATTTAGTTCATCCAACAAATCATCAACAACTAGGATGGAAAATTTATCTTTGACCATCAGCTTGTTGAGGGCCATGAAGTCTGGAAACATATGCCATTCCCCATCTTTCTTGAGCACCATGACCACAGGCGATGAATAAGGACTAATGCTAGGACGAATGGCACCGGCTCCCAGGAGTTCCTTGATGATTTTTTTCAATTTCATTCTTTTGGGTGAAAGGATATCTATATGGGTGCACATTTGGTGGTTGTGCCCCTGGGACCAAAGTAATGCTATGATCATGTTCCCCTCTTGAGGGTGGAAGCTCCTGAGGCTTGTAAAAGACCTGCAGATGGTTGTTTAAGACCTGTTGCATCTCAAGATGGATATGAAGAGAAGTGGGCTCGAAGGCCTGGATGGCATTAAATTGGGATATAACTCCATGGTGGCCCTTTTTTAACAACTTTTCCATCCTATGTGAGCTGATGATAGAAGGAGCACCTGCCTGGAGTCCGCAGAGGGTATGCGTGTGGTCATTCTGCTTAAAGCTCATATATAGCTCTTGGAAATCCATAATGATTGGGCCAAGTGTGAGGAGCCATTAAGAACCCAAGACAATGTCACACCCACCCATGTTGATGGCAAACATGTGTGTCTTTAGGTGATAATCCCCCATTTGAAGTTTGACATTTTCACAGTGGCCTTCACATTTCATTGTCCCCCCATCAGCAATCTGGACCTGGAAATTAGAGACTTCTCTGACAAAACAATGCACTGCTTCGGCGACTCTTTGATGGATAAAGTTATGCGTACTGCCACTATCAATCAAGATTATTACAGGGCGATGTTTAATAAAACCTCTAATTTTGAGAGTTTGGGGAGAAGAAATTCTTTCCAAAGCATGGAGCAAGATAACTGGTTCTTCTGGTGTAGCTGGGAGCTCATTTTCCGGCTGGTTGTCCTCATCTTCCTCCTCTGGTCCCTCAAATGGTGGGGCTTCCTCAGATGAACTATGATCAGTAGCATCAATTTGAAAGAATTTGGGTTCCTTGCATTTATGCCCCGAGGAGTATTTCTCATCACAGTAGTAACACAATCCTTGCTTTCTTCTTTCCACCATTTCTGCTGGTGACACCTTTTGAACCTTAAGTGATTGGGTAGTGCTTGGAGCCTAGGTGGGGCATCCCTTGGCTATGAAATTTGGACGAGTCGACTAGGCTGCTAACGCGTGTTCTACTTCACAAGCTGTCATGCAAGCTGCCAGCCATGTGACTGGGTGGTGCATCCGGACGTGGGCTTGTATGGTGTCTTTGAGACCACTGATAAAACATTCCAAGTAGAATTCATCTGCTAGACCTCCTGTTCGGAAGGCTAATGCTTCAAATGCTTTAATATATTCTTGCACTGTGCCTATCTATCGAAGCTTAGTAAGACGACCCAAAAATTTAGATTCATGCTCAAAGAGATCAGAAAGGGCTTTTGAGAATATCTGCCAAGTCATTGGCCTTGCATAGCAGCATTGATGCCACTGCCACCATTGCCATCTTTCTTGGTCCAAGTACAGGCTTCCCACACTTAGCTTAGTCGCATCATCTCTGATGTGATTCAATGTGAAATATTGCTCCATTTGTGATAGCCATATGGCCGGATGAGAGCCATCAAATTTATACATGTCCAGCTTGGGTGGTCGAGGTTGGGACTATTAGTGGTTTCCATAGAAGTGAAGAGAATGGATAGATTCGCCTCAAGGTTTTCATTAAAAGCATATGCCTCTGATTGTACCCCCAACTTGCCCTTTGTGATTGTGTCATTTAAGGACTAGATCTGCTTTGTTGATTCCTCCAACTTTTGTTCAAGGGTGTCTATCTTCTCATTGGCGATAGCTTGAGCTCCGGTTTGTACCATGCACAAATCTGGTGCACTTGTTGTTACTATGAAAAAAAAATTGGGACCACTCGAAATTTTGACACTTACAAGTGAATGGTACTACCTTGCTCAGCCTATCGACCTGATTCTTATGAGATGTCTCCTACAAGCATCCCGGGAGGGTTTTTTTTTTTTTTTTTTTATTTTTTTTTACTCCGAATGGAGTTTTACTCCTCGCTTAGGAATACTGTAGTATTCGATTCCTAGAAAATTTAATTCTTCCCAATGTCCTATGAGAATCACGCCCAGGTATAGGAGCCACAAGTCTCCCTGCATAAATAGTCAGATCTGTCGACAAAACCCTCAACTGCAGAGTATGAGTAGGAATGTGGCAGTGATCGAACCCCTGCTGCTAGATCTAAATGGCGGATCTGATTTTGCGGCTGCAACAGAACCCAACCTGCTAGATCTGTTATGGCAAAGATGATGCATGATCTAGAGAGAGACAAGGGAACTATGGTCTCAAGGAGTGTCAGGTGCTACAAATCACAATATACATAAGGGTCCAATAGTAGTACTTGGCCCAATCTTTCAGGGCACTAACCAAGGAGGATCAACCGTACCCTTAGCCGTACTACCCAACTACCCTATCGTACACGCGAGTAATCCCCCCGAGTGCTATTCTCATTGTACTATAGCAGCAAGACGACTGACGATTTATCTATGGCGAGGTTTTAGGTGAGCCTAGGGGGCTTCTGATATACCCAAAGGGTACTTGGAAGACAGTTCATGCGCGGTTCTGTCTAATGCGCTACTACTCGAAGGGGTACCCATAGGGGTTACAAGGGAGTCCAACAAGCGTGACCACCTCTTGTATTTCTGCGTGCATGCCTCACCAAATCCATAGGTTTATGTTCTCAATGACAAATCCCATGGTTTAAAGATGCCGAAACACGTCTCTAGCCAAAAAGAAAATTCTACTAAAAATGGAGATCCCACCGGCCCTGGAAAGTGCTCTGATACCACTTGTTATGATCTTTACCTATGAGAAGATACCAAAATATCAAATATGTGAAGAAATATACTCAGAACATAGAACAATGAGAAATAACAACATGTATTTTATTATTCAGAAAGGAAAGCAATGTTCAGTTGCCTCTTCGAGGGGGCAACCTCCAATAGAGTTGGGCTCGATTACAAAATAAGACACGACGTTCCTCAAGGGGAGTCTCTATCCTTTATATAGGATTCATACATGCAATACCATGGGTCAATACCATGGTTCTTACTAATACCATCCATCTAATACCATGGCCCATTTGCAACTAACTGTGGTCCCTTCTTTAAATACGGGTCAACCACTTACAATTATTAATATGGGATTTATTGACTCTTTAACTAACTATAACTATGACTCAACCCTATTACATAGATAAGGGGGTTAGGGTTGGACCCTAACAATAAATATAACCTACTTGCTTTGTAGGCATATAGGAACATGCGAATAGAGCATGATTACATCCATTGTTTATTATTTAATATAACATATCTAAGATTTTGTAATAGCCCTTGGTTGATTTTCCATGTACATAAAATAACACCAAGGTCATGGGACACATATTCCAACCTAAATGGTGGGAAAAACATTATAGTGGGAATCACTTGTGGTTTATTGTGGCTACGGGAATCAATAAAGGCACTGGAAAAGGCAAAAAAGGCAATAATTGACATTTAATTATGAAAATAAAGGGAAATGGGAGAAAAGGAAGGTGAAGAGGCACAAATTTACATGCAAAGGAAATTAGAGGAAAAATAAAGGAAAATGAAGAAAAAGGGAAATCAATGATAAAAAGGCATTAGAGAAACAATTGCTATCTTTTCACAGTTTTGAATCAGTGTTAGCATTTTGACAGTTTTGGTGGTCGATCTCAATTTCATTCTCTCACTCTCATACTCTTGCACATTTAGAGCATTCTTGGAGAACTCTAGCATTCACTTGGACTAAAGAAAGGAAGCAAAGGAAATCAAGGGAGCATAAGGGAGTTCTACACACTGTTTTGGGTTTTTCACATATTGAGAGAGAGAATTTATCACTGAAGCATTAAGAACATCAAAGGACCTATTATAGCTCCTAGAGAGAGTCCCTGGGTTGAGGAGAGACTAGTGCCTAGGACATCTTGGGTAGTTCTTCTAGGATTTACTGAGATTTTCTATTACACTCAGTATTTAACATGTTTGAGATGAAATTGAATCAGAACTTTCCTTAAGAGGAGAAATAAAAATTTGGATGCAAATTAATACTCATACAAGTATTAATGTCTAACTCTAGTGGCCAAAATTACATGAACATGCAATTGTATCAGCCATTTGTAGTATATTGGATAGAATAATCGAGGAAAGAAAAGCAACGTACAAGGCTTAGTCTAAGAATCTAGTGAATCGAAATTCAACCTGAAGTGGATGAGAAAAACATTTAAATGAAGTGATAAGATACATGGAGAACATTTTAAAGGATAATAATTCATATAAGTTATAGGCATCTTATATCAACATTAGACATAGGTTAATCCATAAATTCATGAAAACATATCCAGCAGCTGCTATTACATGTAACCTGAGAAGAAAAGCAAGGGTATATGGAAAAAACATAAGAAAGAATACATACTACACATTCATATGAGCCGTAATTGCCAAAAATTTCATTAATCTTCAATAGGGCATACATTTCATTGACAATTTGCAATGCTTCCCTTTCGGAGAAAAAAAAATAAATTCCAAACCCTTGGTTCTGTATCATAAATTGTTTTTATAGGACCTCAAATGTAGCTTTATCCTCTGTTTTCACCCCTATTTTCATAATCAACTCCTTTAAGTTCTCATTCTACATGTGCAAATCTCTAGAGTTAGCTCTTTCTTACTTTAATCTAGTTGCATCCTTCTCTAATAGCTTCTTAGCCTAGCTTATGGTCATTGCATTTCAATTAAGCTCATTGTACAATATCTCTCCCACTTGTCTATGGAAGTTGATCTTATCAGGCAGAGGGAAACTTGCTAAGTCTAAGGAGACATCGAAAGCATTGAATTGGGAGCTCGATGGTAGTGACTGTTAGTGGGTGATGCAGGGAGAATTTCATTTTATTTCTCTCCATGTTCATAACAGCCAGAAGTCTGGTCTGCTATGGTATTGAACGAGATTCTATTTGTTGCTGCATCTCCTCCCTTATTTTCTTGTTACTTTCTTCATTTGCCTTTCTATTAGGCCAACTAGGCTCAACTATGGTTGTACTTCCTGTTGAACTCAAAATGGATACCTGTGAGGATGACAAGGCAACTACTTGTAGTGGATCTTTCAAAGTCACCTAGAAGCCTAGTTGGTTTTGTTTTGTCTCTACCAACCTAGCCTCGATTTATTCTTCTCCTATCTCTTGGGTCTTGGGCTTTTTTCCAGTGTGTACACCTTCCATTTCTACATCCACTGTCTCATCAATGATCATTTTCTACACCTTGTCCTATGTTGTTGGAGTCTCGACCTCCATCTCTGTGTTAATAGGACATGAATCAAGGTTAGCCTTCCATTCAAGCTCAGGCCTATATTCGTGCTCATAAGTTGAAGCTTTTATGCTTTCCCTTTTCTTTGCAATGACCCCATGAGGATCATAATGCCAAACATATCCCATATCAAAATTCATTTGTTTCGATATTTCCTCAACTGTCAGGAAGGCTTGACTCGAGTTAAAAATAAAAGGCCCAATAGGATTACCCAACTTGAACATATATCCCTTTTTTGCAGGGACAAAATGGACCTAGTCCACATTAAGACTATGTATAATGAACTCGAGGGTGAATATCCTCATAGGTATGAATACATGCAAGTGGTAAGGAGGACGTTCACACCCATAGACCCAAATATTTGTGTAATCCTCAAAAGATACCAGTCTCCCACCCTGGTTTTCCTTGCTCAATTGAAGGATTTGTTGGTCAAAGTTTTCATTGATGCCATAATGGCATTGTTCGATATGGAAAATATCCTAACCCTTGTGATGAATGAATAACCTTGACTGTGCAAAAAAATTAATCCAAAAAAGATAAAACCCTGAAACCTTGTATGCATAAATGGAGTCCCTAATATACAAGCCATATTAAGCATATTTTTTACTGTTTATAATAAGAATTGAGAATACTGCATTAGCTTATAAAGGACTTCATCCTCTCTCCAAAAAATAATTTCTTATCCCCTAACCCTTTATCGTTAAAGAATATTTAATTTTTAAAGACTAAAAATGTACTAATTACATGCCGGGCCCAAGTCAGCTTCCCCATGGTCATCTCGGCTCTTTTGAAGAGACATGAGGACTCAATAAACTCCAACAACTATAAATACTAGCGTAACCTCCATTTGAGCTCAATGAAAAATTCGGTGAAGAACTTGGATAAGAAGATAGAGGCAGATAAGAAGCTGAGGAGAACTATAAGTTTAATGGGTTATCATTCAAGTTTGGACATTGAAGCTCAAACCTCCTCTTTCAAAACTCAGACCTCTAACAAGCTTGAAGACTCAAGATTGTAGACTTGTATTTGTGGTGCCTCTGGCCTGAAGGATAGTCACCGTGGAGGCTCAAGCTCAAACTTGTGAAATTTCTTAACTGTGAAGAGATCGAACCAATGATATTACACCTTGAAACAATGGAAAATTATTTTGTGAAGGCTCTGACATATGATTGCATTCATCCTCGACCTGTGGACAGTCATCCTGTGGTGAATAAACTTGTAATACGTTGGATCTATGTGTGGAAAGTCATCTAATAACATCAACACCTTGGACTATATCATTGTGGTAGCTTGGATTGTTGAAGCTGATTTATTGAACAATGATCAAGCTTGGATTTGCAGTCCTATGGAGATTTGCAAAGGCATCAAAACTTGTGATCACATACACTTGTGGAAGGCTTAGATTTAGTCTTTGGAAGCTTAGATTATTGTCTTATGAAGGTTCGATCTATTAACCAATTGTGGCACCTTGAGGCATGTATTGTGTAGCACATCATTGACATCATTTGAAGTCTTGAATAGTGATAAGCCTAGGTTTGAACAAGGTTGAAATACTCTTGAAGGAGCATTGATTTTGAAGATCTTGTAGTGTCATTTGAAGATCACCATGAGCAGTCCTATAGTAGAACTTTGAGCATAATATCTTTCATACTTGTTCAAATATCCTTATAGCAACTTGTAGAAGTCCTATTGAGCAAGCCTTGATTGAAAATCCTTTGGAGTAGACTTGTTTTCAAAGAAGACGTTGGAGACTTCTAGGGGTAGCCTATTCGATGTTTTTGGAGAACCATTGCATGCCTCCTTGGTTGAAAACATTGTGAAGTAATTGAAGAATTATTTGTTGTGAACCTTGAGTAACTTATTGATGATTCTCAAAGATTATGATGAATCCCTCATAATGTGGCCTTGAAGAATTTTTTTTGGGTAACATGAAGAGTTGTGGAGACAACTTCTGAGAAAGCAAATTTGTCATTGATGAGCTAAGTTCTTGGAGATCGATTGATGGCATTGTTGAAGGTGAAGATATTTCTAGGGATGGTTGTAGAAGATATTGGGAGCCTTGAAGAACTGTTGAATTCATATTAGAGGTTTCAAGCAGTGGGTTGGAACCCTAGAGGATAGGAGATCCTCAAGAATACAAGGTTGAATCCTATACTAGTGAGAGGGTTGGAACCCTAGAGTTTGGTGCCTCATAGAGAAAAGTTTGGAGCCTGGGGAAGATAGGGTTGGATCCCTAGAAGTTGGAGCCTTGTGAATTCCAAGTCAGTGCTTGGAAAAGTACAAGCTGGAGCCTAGTGGAATGGAGATTGGCGTCTTCCTATAGTGTTGGAGCCCTAATTATTATTGTACTTGATTTATTGTAAAATGAGGATTGGAGTCCTCGATATATCTAATTAATAAAATAATTTATTCTATATTGTTCATTTTGTGTTATGTCTATAACTGATCTAAAATGGTAAAGTAACAATTCTAATAGAAATATTGATTTATCCCCCCTCTCAGTATTTCCAACAATTGGTATCAGAGCCAGTGCCTTCACTCAAAGCTTAAAATATTTAAGGTAGATCCTTAAAACACATGGAAAATTCAAGGAATAAGACTTGCAAACCTGTCAAACGTCACCTCCTTAGTGGATAATCAAATTGGGAAAGCTTCATTTTTCAATGGAAACTTTGATATATGGAAGGAAAGAATGAAGAGTTTTTAATGGCTCAAAGTTTTAAAGTATGGGAATCAGTGATTACTGAAAGCACGATGGAAGAAGATTCTAAGGAATATAATGCAAGAGAGATAAAGGAAATCCTAAGTGGGATACTAGATACTATAAAGACCAAAGTGAAAAAATGTTCTTCAACAAAAGATATGTGGGAAAAAATTCATGATCATCACTCAAAAGGAGCATTGACCATGACCTCTAATCAAGAAGATGAGGAAAAGCAAGAAGAAAATCCATAACCTATAAAAAAAGCTTAAAACCAGAGTCAAGACATCAAGACTAAGGAATACCTAGAAGATCAAGAAAATGAATAAGACTTCAAAGAAGATCTTAAGACGAAGATTGTAGCTGCCCTAGAAGCGATAAGCAGTTTGAAAAAGGAAAATGAGGAGCTCACAAAGCAAGAAAAAGATGGTGACCATGACCTTGACAAGACAAGGAAGGAGGTTTCCATTGTTAAAATACAAGTACAAGGAAGAGATGAGGAGCTGAACAAGATAAAGGAGGAATTGCATCAAAACAAGAAAAGTCATCATGAAGAAGTCATATCGATGACAAATCAGTTAGATAAAGCAAATAAAAGGGAAGAAACTTTGTCAAGCCATCTTAAACAAAGACACGAAGACTTGAACATGTGAAAATTCCTAGTCTCAATGAACCCCTACTACAGCAAATTTGAATATACTTCACCTACTTGATTTTAATATAAATTATCAAGTTATGCTCTCAATACTGAAGAAAATTACTTCTACAACCTACATCTCTTTAATATTTGAATACATGAAACATAAAACTGAGGAAAGAACAAGATACATAGGACAGTTATTTTTGGACAAGATAGTCCCCAGAAAAACCCAATGCTAAAAATCCTGTGCAACAACTCTGAGGGTATTCTATTATTAGGCATTCATTCTGAATCCAAATGTTGGGTGCCCTCCCGAAAATCTAGTGACAGAGAAAATATAATGGTGGAAAACTGAGTGATTTTTACCTCACTTCACTCGGCAGATTCCAACTGATCCGACAACAAAAATGGCTAACCCCAGCTACCTCTGCACAGGCTCTACATAGGCCCTGCGTCATCCTTACAGGCTCTACGTCATCTCTGTGATGTCTCTTCTTCCTACTACATCAAACTTCCCGGCTGTTCCGACAATTTGTTGACAACTCTGAATTTCTACATGGAGGGAAACTTCTGCTTCTGCGATGGCCCTTTTGGCTCTGCGCCAGGCCTACATGGGCCTAGATTAGCATAACATCAGTCCTCTTGGATTCTGTGCTGCATCCAGTAGCTTCTCTCCACCTCTTTGTTAGTACTCTTGAACTATCCTTGCTCCTCTACTACAACTCAACTTCCTAGCCCCAGAAATCAAACCCCACATCAATTGATTCTCTTTGCGTGTGTTTCTAAATGAACCCCAAGCCTCCTTCTTATACTTTTCTCGTTGAGACTTCAACAACCAAGATTAAGTCTCTAATAAATGGCTAATATTAAAACTTGACTTGATCTATCTTCTAGATCATTCTCACCCATATTTTGATTAATACCCATTAATATTTTAATTTTCCTAAGTTTAGACTTAGGAACCCCATTAAAATATTAATTATTTTAATGAAATACAATCCAGGTGGAATTTGTTATGAAACCATCTCACAAAAAGATAGAAAAGATAGATCAATGCCTTAGAAATAATACTCTTCGAGGGGGAAACCTCCTTTACATTACACAAATGGACAATTCTTGGATGATACAAATGACAAGACCTCCTTTCTATATATAGGAGTCTAAGGGATCATAATATAATTAGAGCCGACATTACAATAATAATGTAAGGGCACAATAATAACAATAGTGGGTTTCTATGGGGCACAATAATGGAAATATGGGGACTACTTGGGTAAAACAATATAATAAGGGGGTTGTAATAATAATAATAAGGGGTTACACTAGTAGTATAGGGGCCTAACATGCCCCTCTCCTTCAAAAGTGTTGTCCTCAATGCTTGAGTAGTTGTTGATGCTTCTGTATAAAATTCTTGTCCTCCCATGTGGAATCTTCAGCGGGTAAGTTCTTCCACTTGATGAGATACTCTAAAATTGATTGATTTTGTAGCTATCGGGTTCTTGCTTCTGTGACTGCTCTAGGTTCCAATATGATTTTTCCTTCCTCTTCAAGTTCTGGCAATATTGTTTGAATTGGGATATTCTGCAACTTTTGAATGAGTGGCCACACTTCTTTGTCCTTGTTCCATTCATCCCTTGCTTTGTTTATACAATCTAGTTGGATAATAGAAATAGCACAAAACAATGCTTCCACATCCTCATCCTTTCTTGAGAGTGCATCTGCAACAAAAATTTTCTTCCCTTTTCTGTAGATGACGTCAAAGTCATAACCCAACATATTTGTGATCCAATTTTTTTGTTCTTCTAAATATAATATTTGTTCTAAAAATTATTTAAGACTATCATGATCCATTTTTACCTTGAAGTGTCTTCCCATTGGGTAAGGTCGCCATTTCTTAAGTGCATGTAGTATTGCCAACATTTCCTTATCATAAATAGCTTGCTTGAGATGTAGCCGTAAAAATACCCAATCACCTGCATCAAAAAAATTTCACTGCGATGTTGATCTACCTGTTGTTTGATTCAATTTTTCACCAAAGTGGCATTATCCTTTAAAAGTTGGAGAACTCGTTGTTGATGCTCGATGTGATCTTTCACTGCTTGAACCTTTTTCTTCTTGATATTTCCTTCTATCTTGAGAGTTTGAGGAGTGGTAATTTCTTCCAATGCTTTACAAGATATGGTCGAATTCATTTCTTGATGCTCGATGTGATATTTCACTTCTTGAACATTTTTCTTCTTGATATGTCCTTCTATCTTGATAGTTTGAGGAGTGGTACTTCTGGCCAATGCATTACAAGATATGGTTGGATTCATTTCTTCTTTCTCGATGTGATCTTTCACTTCTTGAACCTTTTTCTTCTTGATATGTTCTTCTATCTTGAGAGTTTGAGGAGTGGTAATTCTTGCCAATGCTTTACAAGATATGGTATGATTCATTTATTCTTTCTCTATGGTTGGGTCCTGGCATATATCCTCTTATTTTGATGTTTCTTGATCCTTTTCTTCCTCCTCTTCATACTCTATGTAAAATAATTTCTTCTCAACACACTTATGACCTTTAGTGCATTTGCTATCACAATTGTAACAAAGCCCTTTTTCTCTTTTTTCTTCCAATTTTTGTGGTGTAAACCTTGTGGGTTGTGGAATACTAGGAGAAGAAACACTTCCATAATTATAGTCGTGAGTGGTGGGATTCCTTGTTTCCATAATTTCGCTTTCAATTTTTCTTGCCCACCTAAATGCCTTCTCCAATGAATCAAGTTCCCAAAGACGAACCTCATGTTGAATGTTATCCTCTAAAGTACCTATGAAGACATCAATCCTTAGCTTCTCTAGAATATCATTTAACCTTATATTCAATTTTTGAAAGTCCTCAATGTGCTCTGCCATTGAACACTTTTTTTTGAGATTTATCAATTGGCTAAAGAAGGTGTTTCTCTTTGTATCTTCATAATGTGCTATCATTTCCTCCATGAAAATTGACCATGTAACAAGTGGTTTACGAGAACAAAGCCCTTTATACCATAAAAATTGATCCGGTTCTAAATATGAAGATGCAATACGCACCTTTTGTAACAGTTGCACCTCATGTAGATCAAAATATTGCTCCATCTGTAGTATCCAATTTACCGAATCCTTGCCATCAAACTTCCTCATATCGCTTTTTCCTTATTTTAGGAGCTCTATCTTGAAATGACTATAACTTTGTAATTTCAGTTCTTCTAGTTTTGAAATTGCGACCTACAATATCCCTCAGTGTCCTCTTTCCAATGCCACCAGTCTTATTAAAATTGGATTCTCCAAGAAAGAGTTATGCACAATCTCCCAAGATGACCTGATTATATACCTTTTCAGAAGAGTGAACTTGTATGAAGTGCCACGTGTCACTGTTTTGACCTTTGGATCTGAAAAATATACAGAAGAAACTAAAGTTCGTCCTTTTTCTGTAACCTCTTACTAAATTTCAATTTGATGCTCAGAGGGACAGTTATGACGATTTTCCCAAGGTGACCTGTTTGGAATGTAATTCGGGGGTTTGCAAAAACCCTGACTTCCTCATACTATATCTCCGAAAATATAGCAATACAGGATCTGAAATTTGGAGCTGAGATTTAGACCGATTTTTCCTCAAATGGGTTTTTGTTTTAGCTTCTGAAACTTCGTAGAGAAAGAGTTACAGTGAAAATTCCATGATGGCCTGTTTTAGTTGAAATTATGGAGCTTGCAAAAACCCTAACTTCCTCATATCATATATCCAACAATATAGCGATACAAGCTCTGAAATTCGGACCCAAGTTTTAGCAAAAGTTCATCTCAAATGGTTTTTCTTTTCACTTCTAAGACGTTGCAGAAAAAAATTTATAGCGAAAATGCCACAATGACTTATTTGGAGCAACAAAACCCTAAAATCCAAAGCTCTGATACCAAATGTTATGAAACTAGCTCATAAAAAGATAGAAAAGATAGATCAACACCTTAGAAATAAGCCTCTTTGAGGGGGAAACCTCCTTTACATTACACAAAAGGATCATTCTTGGATTATACAAATGACAAGACCTCCTTTCTATATATAGGAGTCTAAGGGGTCATAATATAATTAGATCTGACATAACAATAATAATTAGAGCTTCTATGGGGCACAATAATGACAATATGGGGACTACTTGGATACAACAATATAATAAGGGGGTTGTACTAATAATAATAAGAGGTTACACTAGTAGTATAGGGGCCTAACAAAATTTCACCAAACAGTTTTTGGGTTCTTTAGAACACATTTTCCTTAGCCTCTCCACCAATTTTCATGGCTAGAGAACATCTAATGCTACCAAAAACTAACACTCCCTCTTAGCAACAAAATTGCTCTAGCAACAATGTCCAACTGCATGTTGCTATGTTTATGAAGCACCTCCTTTCCGCACTGTTGCTTCTGCCAACACTGTGTTGTTGTTGCAATTGTACTGCTACCCATGACACTGCCACTACCACTGTTGCATTTGTACTACAACTCCCTCTCAAATGTTGCATCTGTTATGTTGCTATCGCCGCCACTGCTAACAATGCATTCATACTGCAACTTAGTTATTGAGAGAAGAAACTGAAAAACATCCAAAATTACTGAACTTAACTGTGTCAACATAATACCATGAATGTTGGAATCTGACTGCTACTAGTCTCTAACTCTCTAAATCTTCTATGTCGCTGCTGGCTCCTATACTGCTGCCAACTTTCCTTTATGCTGATCAGTTGCTAGTCTTCAAGCTACTACATTTGTCTCTCCAAACAATCCACTACATCATCTGACACTAAGTCCATCTCACTACTATTGAATCTTGGGCTCCCGTAGCAAGGTGATGATCCAAGAGGTGGACTGCTCAAGGATCTTGCCCATATGTAGTCATCCCGACTACAACTCAATATCGGCCTATTTCCCTCTTGGAGATGTGTGGGCACTCATGGAAAACTCATATTCGTCAATTTTTGTTGGAGTAGCTGGTGGGCTCCAGTATTGTAGCAATAATTCTACAACTCCTGGAGCTTCCTTCTTTAATTTTATCAACCCGGTAGTTCGTAACAAACTTGGAAGCGATGGTGTTGTATGCACAAGTACTAGCTCTTGCCGTAGCTGTCACTTGGTCAGCTGGCACAAGTCCGCTAGGGGCTCAAGCCAACTTCTATGAGCTCTTAGAAGAAGCTTTTTAACTGATGGACGAAAGCTAACTCAAAGGAAGCTGATCTACTTGCAAAAAGGAACTGAAAGCCAACAAGAAACGCAAACCCTAATTCTACCAGCTAGTCTTACTGATGCAAAGATGGGAATGAAAACTACTGAAAGAGATGCCATTACTTCTATGAAGGTAAAATGCATGTGTCTAGACTACCTCTATCTAAAGAAAACATTGTTTGTATTTTTGTTTCAGTTATTAGAATTATCATGCATGTGCTTTTAACTAGCTTTTTACTGTGCAGAGGTGGATCAAGGAGGAGAAGGGCTTGGAGAAGGTTGGGAAGGTTCAGAGAGGGTCTAAGGGGTTCCTAACACCCTTCCAGAGAGTTTCACAAAGTTTGGCTGCCAGAAACCGAGTTTATGAGCTTCTACAGGAAGTCTGCAGGGGTTCTACAGGATGTTTCAGAATTTCTACAGGATGTTCAGTAATTCCTACAGGATGTTCTATGATTGGATTTTGGATGATGGGTGAGTGGAAAAGGCTGCATGGATGGATAGGGAGATAGGAGAGGGGTTTGTAATGACTTAGTGACACGGAGGTGAGGTGATGAGAGGATGTGGAAAACTAGTTTGTCTTAAAGAGGGTAGAGGGAGTGGAAGGTCGAGAAGAGAGGTAGGATGTCGTGGGCAGTAGAGTAATTGAGAGACAAGGGGTTGAATTTGGAGATGAGAAGTTGGCCTGGGCAAGGCTTAGAAGGCGAGAGAGGGATGGAGTTGCACTGCACAATATAAACTAAACCAAATCATCCACGTCCTGCACATAATCAAAACATTCCTAATCTGTCCTAACTGTTTAATGGAACCAATGAACAGCAACGTTATTTCTAAAGAAAACCATGTATGGTACTGAAGCAAAGAAACATTCCAAGAGGTCTGAGTGCATGGACAACTACTACAAACGAAAATATTGCACCAAAGATTGCATGAGTACGTAAACCAATGTTTTTGGTGGGTAACATTGTCTGCAATTCCAGCCCCTAGAAAGAGGTGAAAATGAGAGTACAGTCAACCCTTTCTTGGAGCTTTTATCAATTCTAATCTCTTTACTCTATTCTAAACATCTGGAGCAACTCTATCTTCTAACAATAACCTACTTAACCATACCACGAAATCTAACTCAACAAACTGCGTTTCAAATGCATGTAAAGAGAACCATAATGCTGAAAGAAAAGATAACAATACAGAAGAAGGAGGCCTTAGGCTCTCAGGTTGGGCCCAACCCCGAGAGCTATGGCTCCTTTTAAAAACTCAGAACTGAGATCAAATCTGACTGCTTCCCATTAAGAAATAATAATCATAAGTCAAAAAGTATGCCAATAATGGCTACAAAAGAGCAAAACCAAGCTAGCAGCTCGTAGTGCAGAATGTGCAACAATGTTTCAAAAGTCCTCTTCGAAGGCTAAAGCCTTATCATTTATACATCACGAGGCCCCAAGCTGGCCTCCTAAATTAGTGGGACTTGGCTGACCAAACTAGGAGTGAATAGCTGCTTCCTCAAAATCCGTTTGGCTGCCTTCTAGATCCGGTTGTGATGGCTATTGGAGCTCGGAGTTGGGGGTGAAGATCCTGAGGAAGGCCATTTAATGCTGTGGACAACCATCCTATGAATCCTCAACCCCATCTTGGCTGTCTCCTGGCCCTTATCTGCTCGGTTTTGTTCCAATCATGTGTCAAAAAACCTGAAATGAGCACGTGTTAGCCACCTAGGAATAGTGACTGCCCTTATTCGTACAAATGACATAAACATACTAAAAAATGATGCATAAGTTATGAAAAATGAAGGATTGAGCAAAGGTAGTTAGGCCAAATGAACCCAAAATGTTACCAAATTTGGGGCTCATCATCACCCCCCAGCTAAAATGATTGCTCATCCCTGAGCAACTAATCCAGCTCCTCGTCCTTCATTGCTTTCACCACCACCCTCACATCCCAGGCTTCTGAAGTAGTCTCCTCCTCACTGGCATGGAACCCATCCTTACTTTCCACCTCTTCCCACTGCTTATGTTCTTCTTTTTCTATGCCGCCTTCCATCAATCCTAACAGCAGAGGTGGGCTTAGCTTGAGGCCAATACAGCTAGCTTGGAGGTTCTGTATGGACTTCTTGTAGAGGGGCACCCGTGCTAGAGCTTCCCTCATTCGAGTTGGAGTGTGATATTCTCTGATTTTAAGGTTGTGAGACAATGCGCTCCATCGGCGGGTGCAAGCATAAACACAGTTGTCCCCTAATAGTCGCTCCATATCCTTGAAATGTGTTATGGCCTGAGCCTGCTGATCCATGTATTTCAATAAAGTTTGAGGGTTGGTGGCTAAGTGTTGGTGGGCTGATATCAATGTAGTGGGATCCCCTGGCTCTGCTCTAATCAGCAGTGGCTCATGTAATTCTCGGTCCATGACCTCTTTGACCTCTGCTGCCCTCTTTTCTTCATGGTTCAACCATGAGGCAAATGCCATCAACTGCATATCCCCTACAACTGTGTTGGGATCCCATGAAGTCACATTAGGAAGGGCCAAATTATGGAGATAGAACTCCGACAGTTTGGCCTTGTCTTCTGATGAACTGCTATTGCATAACTCTGTGAATTGATGGGGGTCTTGGAGTTAGGAGATACCCCTCTGTGCCAATGCATTAATTTGAAACTGCAGCCACTGGTCCCGTAGGTACATGCCATAAGATTTGGCCAGTTGTCTACATTGTAGAGCATCCATGGCCCAACTGGCCATGCAAGCCAGTTGTGCCTCTTTTTGCTGCAACTGCTGTTTGAGATCTTGTATCTCGATTTGTGCTTGCAGTTCCCTTTCCTATAGATGCGAGGTTGGCTCCCCAAGACCAACTTGCAGTCCTTCCTTGCCTTGATGTTCTGCTGTAGTGTCCCCTGATGATGTGCCCTTTTCCTTCTTCAGTTCCTATAGCTGCAGTTTAAGTTTCTCATTCTCTTCCTATAGGAACACCCGCTGGCAGTTTGCCACGTGTTTGGCCATAGCTAATTATTTTCGTGCCTCCTTGAGTTGTTCCTCCAAGGGGCCTATATTTGCCACTCCCTTTGATTTAGCTATTTTCATCCACGTGTGAGTTCTCACTCTTTCTTCCTCCAACGCAAAGAAAAGTGGCACAGTGAATTTCTGTGGGATAATTTTTCCAGCCTCTAAGAAGTTATAATACGAGCTCAAGCTTGGCTGGGGACTAGGTTCCGGAATATGCTCTTTCTCTTCCTCCCTCGGTGGCTCTACTTCGACTTCCCTAAGTGGTGATGTGGGTGCCTCTCCCTCCATCCTCTCTGTCTCCTTAAGCCGGGCCAGTGTTTCCTGTAGAACGGCCTCAGCATCCTATTGCCGGGCTTTTGAAGCCAACCTGTCCATTCTCTCCTTCCAAGCAGTTGTCTTCGAGCTCCCCCGCTCATAAGTGACTGATATTTTGAGGGGGACCTCTCCCTTGGCGAGGTAGGGGTGTCTTCTATAGTAATTGGGCTGCTGGATGGAGGTTGGGGCCTACCTGTTTTGATTCTCACACTTCTCCTGGCTTTGAAATACAGAGGGATCTCCCTCTTTCATTTTTCCTTCGGCTTAGGAGGGGTACTAAGGGTGGCCAGCACGGCTATTGCCTCCCTTGCAAGAATTTCAACTGTCTTCTCCTTTGGTTTTCCTTCCTCAGAGCTTCCTGTAGAAGGCCCTGTAGTTGTTGATTTCTGGCTCCCTGTAGAAGCCGTTTTTGGTTTTCCTGTAGAAACAGGTGGCACCGTTTTAGCCTGTTTGGCTGAGGGTGCTTTGCCTTTTGACTTGGTTGAGGCTGCTTTGGAGGTGCCTTTACTGACGTGGACTTGTTCAGTCCTTTCCACCCTACTCTGTAACCTTTTCTCCCTGGGTGTCAATGTGGATTTGTCATCCTCCTTTTCGACAACCTGGTGTTTCTCTTGTTTCCCTTTTTGTTCTTTCTTCGGTGCTTTGGCCGCGGTTTCTTTGCCTTTCCCTTTCTTCTCTGTGTGTATTGGCTCCTTCTCCTCGCTGCTGGAGGAAGTGAGTTCCTCGGTCAACATTTTGATATTGCGATCCTTAGTCAGATTTCGGAAGGCTTCCCACGAGAGAGGGACGGTGTATGTGTGGAGTGCATCCTCCATGAGGAGCTTAATGAGCCCATGATGGGTTACCTGGTCTGGCGTGCCCTCTCGTAATTTGGTGGCACATTCAGTCATGGACTGCAGGAGGAAGTAAGGAATACTTAGCTTGTTTTCTGAAGGTAGGTCCATTTGGTGCCTCAGTTCTGTGAGCAGCCGGAAATGGTACCCATACACGATGCTGAATCGTCCTTCGCACGTGATATATTTCATAATTTGGAGGGTGACCTCACTCCAAAGCGGCTGTAGGGTAGCTCTGCGAACCCCGTTCTTATCCTCTGAGAATTTCTCCTCCGGCAGAAAGAACTCCTTTTTAGCCTTCTGGCCTAATTTCCTCTCCTCCTTATACGGTACCCCCATTGGGAGATCAGTGACTCTGCTGATGAACTGTGGGGTGAGTCTGAGATTCAAACCCCTGAAATTTACAACGGCCAGCGTTTTTGATTTTGGCTTCAAAGCTCGTAGGAATTCCTCTGCCACCTCATCATCATACCCTTGAAGCTTGTCGCAGAACGACATCCATCGTGCACGAGAGAACAGTTCTACCACCTCAGGGTTTTCCCTTAGCTTCTTTGAGTCTGTCGGTTTCTTCCTAATGAATCCACCCAGCATGGTGAAAGCTTGCTATGTTAGCCGGAGGTGGCTGGTGCGTATCAAAAGATGGGTCTTTCGGATTTCTTGAGACAGAGCATAGAATTCTGCCTCTGTCAAGAACACAATTCGTGACTTCTCGGCTATCTACAGGTGAGCCTTGTGGGGCTCAATTACGAACCACATCTTGTAGAAAACCCCGCATATACTACGACGACAATTTTCATGCAAAAGGAAGACGACGCTTGCAATTTTATGCCCAGACTATAGTTTTACTTTTTTTGAGGACGTCGACTTCACCACCCTTCAAACCAATTGCATGGGAGGAATAGGTTCAGGCTTACCTTTCCCAATTCGCCACCTTTGACGTGAACAGATCACTTTCCTCCGTAGCGGCGAGCTTCTTGTAGCGCAACTTCCTGTAGAAGTCGCGCACAAGTTCCGGAGAGCACGTTAGTGGTTCTGCGCCTTCTGTGCAACCACCAGACGTTTGAACAAGCCGAAGACTTGGAGTAACGAGCTTCAGAGAAATTCGGACGCTTACTCAACTGCAAAACGGCTGATGATAAATGAGTGGAGTGACGATCTAGCCGGTAGATTTGAATCCCTGCGGAATTCGTGGCGCGGGGGTGAGCTGTCCCTGCCGGACCATTGGACGACGTCACCTATTCATTTCACTGCAAGTCTACCTGACCGCCACATCATTCCCTGCATATCTACCGCCACCATTTCTGTTAAAACGCCGCTTCTCCCTGACTGGACGCTTCCCACGTGTCCATTTCCCATTTTGCTTGACACGACCAACACTTTCCGAATCTGACGAGACCATCGGACTGGTCGTGGTGGCCAGTTGAATGGCTACCCGACTGCTCAACCCATTCATTTCCACACTCGCAAACATTTTAGAGTATTATTCATGTAATTTGACGAAAAAAGGGTGAGGCACTTACCTGTGCGGCCGCGACGTTATTTTCAGGTTTCAAGACGAGGGTGATGGATGAGTTTGCTATTGCTTCATGCACAGGCACGGGGGTTCCTCCTTGCAGACTGCTGCTGATTACGAAGCTTGTTACCTGGCTGCGGATGGTGCATGTGCCCGCTCTATGTGTTGCAGGCGCCTTGATGGTGTACACTTTAGCTGGATGAACTGCTACGGGATTCCTGTAGGATGTCCTGTAGCAGTTTGTCCTCCTCGGGTGCATGCCGAAACGGTGGAGACGGTGGCATCACGGTCACGGTCGCAGGGTCCTCGGATGGCTTTGGTAAGTAGCGCATGGGGTCTCTGCATCCTTTATTCCATTTGAGAATCGCTTCCTCTGATAATTCAATGTCCTGATTTGACTGTGCAGGTATTTCCATTGCATGGCAACTGGGGTGGTAGAAGGAGGTGACAACAGTGCATGATGGAGAAAAAATTAGCTTGCATGCCCCCGTGTCGGACCTTGGGCGTTAGATCTCCCCACACAGTCGGTTCTGGGCCATCCAAAGATTCTACAGGAAGTTTCCTGTAGAAATACAGAACTTCCTATAGAAAGTCATGTAGCTTCCTGTAGAAGGCTAAACTGTGATCAAATCATGCCCAGACCTTGGAAGAGATGAGTGTTTCTGGAGGGAGTGCTGGTGAGGTCACCTGGTAGCATAGTAGGGACACTTGTCTTTGAGTTGAGGGACCTCTTTTCTTGCATGGAACACCTGCAACCTGCATGAATTATCAAATCTTGAACCTGTTTTCCTTGTTTCTTTGCTTGCTTTTTTCTTTTTTCTCTTTTTTTTTTTTTTTTTGAAAGACAGCAGGGGCGCCTCCATGAGGTTTTCACCCTTACCATCTGCCTTGAGTGCCTCAGAGAGGTCTTCACCCAAGGATCTTTTTTCACACATTTTCAGAAGACAGCAGGGACGCCTCAATGAGGTTTTCACCCCTACCATCTGCCTTGGGAGCCTCAGAAAGGTTTTAACCCAAGGATCTTTATTTATTTATTTATTTTATTTTTTTTGAGATGTTCAGGGTATGCCCAAAACAGAGGCAGAACCCTTCTCTATGACCAGCACTGATTTTTCCACAGTTTTGATGAATTTTTGCCTTGAAAGAGGTTTCCTGTAGATATTTAGTCAATGCCCATTGACAAGCATGGGGATGGCCTCCTCATCAATGGTCCGAATAAGAACAGACCCATTGTCATTACATTTTTCCACTGCATATGGTCCCAGCCATCTGGTTCTCAGCTTCCCCTTGAAATCCTTATGCCTGGAATCATACAACAACGCCCAATCTCCCGGCTGAAATTGCTTGTCATTGAGGTGTTGGTCATGCCACACCTTCCTCTGAAGTTGAACCACTTCGGAGTGGAGAAGCGCCTGCATTCGGTGCTCGTCCAATCCATTCAGCTGCAATAACCTTTCTTGTTGGGCATGGCTGAGATCCAGGTCCAGCTGAGCTGCCATCCTCAAGGTGTTATACTCGAACTCAATTGACAGCAAAGCTCTCTTCCCATAGACCAGCTCATAAGGTGTGAAGACGGTTGTGGTCTTCCAAGTGGTGTTGTAAGCCCACGTGGCCTCAACCAGGCGATCTGCCCAATCTTTTCTACTGTTGCTCACCACCTTAGTCAAGATCCCTTCCAATGCTCTATTGGTGACTTCCACCTGCCCATTTTCTTGAGGATGATAGGGGGTGGAAGTCCTATGCTTGATCTTGTGATGAGCGAGTAGGTCTTCAATTAAGTTGGAGGTGAACTGGCTTCCTTGATCGGTGACTAACTCTCTTGGGTAGCCAAATTTGTAGAAGATGTTCTCTCTTAAGAACTCGGCCACCTTTTCTTCTGTCGCTGCTTTGATTGCCTTGGTTTCTGCCCACTTTGTCAGGTAGTCTGTGCACACAATGATGTAGGACCTTTGCCTCGAAGGAGGATTGATTGGACCCACAAAATCCATACCCCACTTCTCAAATGCCTCAAGAGTCACTTGAGGTTGGAGAGGCATTTCGTCCCTTGGAGTCGGTTTCCACATCCTTTGGCATCGGTCACACTGGGTGATATACCTTCTGACATCTTGATGAAGCGTGGGCCAATAGTAGCCTGCCTGCAGGATTTTGAAGGCAGTCCTTTTGGCTGCAAAATGTCCTCCACAAGGTCCGTCATGACAGGTTAGGAGGATATCAAAGACTTCCTCCTCCCTTACACAACGCCTTAAGATCTGATCAGGGCCAAGCTTGAACAGGTTTCCCCCGATCCAAGTGAATAAGGAACTCTTCCTGGCGATCCTGCTCTTCTCTCTTGAGGATAGGTGCGGAGGGAACTGTGCTGAGACAAGGTAGTTTGTTATATCAGAAAACCATGGAGAGAGTACTGAGATAGCAAACAGATGTTCATCTGGCATCTGGTCATCCACTATTCCATCCTCACCTGCAGGTAAATCCAATCTAGACAAAAAGTCAGCAACAACATTTTATTTACCTGGCTTGTCAACAATAGTCAAATCAAACTGCTGCAACAAAAGTAACCATCTAATAATACTAGCATTCACATCTGGTTTATTCATTAAATATCTAATTGCAGCATGATCAGTATGTACAAATGTTTGATATCCAGTGATATAATGTCGGAATTTGTTCAGTGCATGGACCACGGCCAAGAATTCTTTCTCAGTTACAGTGTAATTCAGTTCTGCCTTGGATAAGTTTTTGCTGACAAAGTATATGGCGTATGGAAGTTTTTGTTCAACTTGTCCTAAGGCTGCCCCTATGGCTTTGTTCGAGGCATCAGTGTGGATGTGGAAAGGTAGGGCCCAATTTGGACCTCTCAAGATTGGGGCAGACACCAACTTGTCCTTTAATTCATTCAGAGCCTTCTGACAATCGTCAGTCCATTTAAACTCAACATCTTTTGCCAAGAGGCTAAACCATGGCGAGGCTAGCTTGCTGAAGTCTTTAATGAATCTCCTATAATACCCTGCTAAACCTAAGAAACTTCGAACATCTCTTACCTTCTGAGGAGGTGGAACCTTCTTGATGAGAGCAATTTTGTTAGGATCCACCTGTAACCCTTGGCAATAAATGGTATGGCCTAGCACGGTCCCTTCGGTCATCAAGAATTCACACTTTTCAGGACTAAGGGACAGGTTCATCTCAATGCACTTGGTTAGGACATTTCCCAGATTGGACAATGCTTCCTGGAAGTTGGACCCATAAGGAGTGAATTCATCCATATAGATTTCCACCGAATCATGGACCAGCTCAGAAAAGATGCTCAAGACGGCTCTCTGGAAGGTGGCAGGATCATTGCATAGTCCAAAGGGAAGAACTCGGTAAGCAAAGGTACCCCAAGGACAAGTGAAGGTGGTCTTATCTTGGTCTTCCAGGCTGATTGGGATCTGGTTATACCCGCTAAACCCATCTAGGAAAGAGAAAAACTTCTTTCCTACCAGTCCATCCAACACTTGATCTATGAAGGGTAGAGGAAAATGGTCTTTCTTGGTGGCCTTGTTCAGTTCTCGGTAGTCCACACAGATTCTCCACTTCCCGTTTTTCTTGGGAACCAACACCAGAGCGGACACCCATTCGCTATCCGAGATGGGATAAATGAATCCGGCATCCAACAGTTTTTCCAATTCCTCCTTGACGATGTCCTTAAGGGCTGGATTCATTCTCCTTTGGGGTTGCCTAACCGTTTACAATCTTCTTTGATGTAGATGTGATGGGTACAGACCGAAGGATGGATTCCTTTCATCTCCTTATAGCTCCAAGCAAAAGCATCTAGATGACTGGCCAACAGACTACACATCTCCTTTTCCTGGGAAGGAGATAGGGAGGAGCTGATCTTTAACGTTCTCTCAGGGCCGAACTCCACATTTTTTACTCTGGGAGCGACAGGGTTGGTCACAAAAAGGTCCACTAAGGTGTTGGCTTGGGCATCCTCCACCAATTCCTCTAAGTACAATGCACTGGGAGGTGGATTCTGGATCAAGGTCTCAATCAAATCATCCTCGGTTGGGGGGCCTCCCCTAGTGGTGTCTAGGGTGCACAAAGGTGCTGAGTACACCTCATCCTCTTCTCCTTCCTCCAACCAAAGTGGTAAGTCATGCTCTAATAGGGGTTGGGCAGGAGGGTACAGGACTAGCTGCTTGGACATAGGACCATTTTTTATGGTCATGTTTCCTGCACGACAGCTTATGTAAGCATCTGCAGTGGCTAACCAGGGCCTTCCCAAAATAAGAGGGTATCCAGTAAGCTTTGCCTTTGGTTGCAGAACCAAGAAGTCTGCAGGGTACTCCCAAGAGTCGACAGAGACCAAGACATCCTCTATAATCCCTTCGGGAGTCACGATGGAGCGATCTGCTAGTTGCAGGACTGTCGAGGTCTTTCTCAAGGAACCCTGAAGGTTGAGTTTGAGCATGGTATCCCTGGTCATCACATTAATGGCAGCCCCCAGATCAATCGAGGTGTGAGGTATGATGGTGCCATTGATGTGGACATCGACTACAGAACTCCCAGGATCCAGATACTTTGGGCAGATGGCCTACCCCAACACAAGATCTGACAGTTGTCCTATGACATTGATGGTTGAAGCATCTCTTTTTCGCCTGCCTGGGTGTCTGAAGCACTTTTCCTTAACCAGTTTGTTGTATATCGGTACATCTTTGATGGCTTGGAGAAGTGGTATTCTCACACACAACTATTTGAGTTCTCCCAGAAGCTCATCCTCCTCTGGGTTGGGTTTTGTGGTGGCCATTAGTCTCTCAGGAAAGGGTGGAATGGCCTTTGGTTCACTTTCCTGTTTATCTTCCTCGTCCTCTGGGGGAGGAGGTTGGCGATCCGGAAGTCTTTCCAGATCGCAGGTTGATCTCCTGGATCTCCACAGCATAGGTAGGGCATGATGTTTCCCCAGTATATACCTGTTGGGCCTGTCGGTAGTTAGGGTTCGGGTTCGGTTGAGCAGGCATTTGGGGTTCCCTTGGAGGAGCAGGAGGTAATGGTTGTGGTTGAGCTGGTGGTGGAGGCAAAATGGCAGGAGGAGTATTGTACTGGGGCCTCCACCCCGATTGAGGTGCATTCCACTGAGGCTGTGACTGGGCATGTGAGTGAAACGAATGAGTAGTGGGCTGAGTATGGTACTAAGGCGGGTAAGACCATGGAGGAGGTATAGACCAGGAAGGATGAGCAGGGGGACCCCAGGAAGGCATAGGAGCAAATTGGTTGGGGCTGTAATAAGCTTGGTGCGTCCCTTGCATCCCCTGTTGGTAAGGTCTAGGTCCATGTGGCCTCCTTTGGTTGAGGAAATAGAGAGGTTCAGTGGGCGCTTCTGTCCCTTGATACATGGCTTTAAGCCCAGGTAAGGTTGGACATTTGTTTGTGGGGTGGTCCTCCTCACAAACAAAACATACCTCAACCGAATGTAATGGGCACTCGTTCTTAGGGTGTTTCCTTGTACACCTAGGGTAGAAGATAGCCAAAGCCCTCTCATCTTCCTCTTTCTTATGCTGGATTCAGAATGTATCAAGTTGCATGGCGATGGTCTGTCTCACCTCACTCTTGAGGTCCTCTAATTGATTTGCAAACTCATGTTTGGAGAAAGGAATACCAGCTGAGAGGAGGTTTCCTCTACCTCTTTTCCGAGCTGCCCTAGAGTGGTTTCTAAACACAGTCTTTATGTCCTCATAAGGTAGTTGGTAAATATCTCCTCCAGCTAGCATGTGAAGGGTATCTAAGAGGTCTTCAGGGACTCCTCGGAGCAGGACCAACTTGAGGGATTCAGGGTCAAGTGTGCACCTGGCCCGTTTATAGCTAAATTGGAACCTTTCCTCGTAATCTTCTAAAGACTCATCATTCCCCATGGTCATCCGAAAGATTTCTCCCTTGGCTTCCTTGGACCTACAGTAGTCCCGGTATTTGGTATTGAAAGCTTGCTGCATCTGGGCCCAAGTAGTGATATTGTTCCCAGGTAAGCCCATGAACTAGCGTAATGCTGCATCCTTAAGGGTAGAGGGGAAGAGTTTTAGTTTTTTCTCATCTTCGGTATAGTCATAGGTTTGACAAAGGACGGCAAACTCAAACAGGAAGGTATCAGGGTCTTCAGTAGTCAGTCCATGGAAGTGAGGTAAAGCGGAGGGGCTGATGTTCTTCATTTTCATGTCTCCATTGGTCTCTCGGATGGGGAAGGCACCTTCAATTCTCTCATCTTCTCCCCTATTGTCAGCCATAGCTTCAGATGGAGTGTTCTCTAACTCTTCTTTGCTATAGGATCTTTGTATATATCAGGAGGTTCGCCTATAGGTTCTTCTGGATCACTGTCACCAAAGAAGAGAGAAGGGTGACTCAGTGATGTGGTGGGGGTGTTGGGTAGGAATTTGCCTGTTTTATCCCGATTTCTACGAGGCATGAAATGGAAATACTTTTGATTGCTTTTGTTTTTTCTGGTACCTGCAAAACTAAAACAAATTGAACTGCAACTAACTATCTGACTGAAATGGGAATGCGGAATTGAAATGAAAGCATAAAAGAACTAATCTATTTTGCTCAAATGAAATTGCAGGAATGAAATGCTAGGCTACGCTTGTGGAATTGAAATGCTAATCTACGCTTGCAAAAATGAATTTGCGGAATTGAAATGTTAATCTATGAAATCAGGAAATGTCTATGCTACTTTTGCAGAATGGAAATGAAATAAACTACTTAGAAGAAGGCGAGAGTAGGAAAATAGAAGAAAAGCAACAATCACTAATACTCTGACGCTTCCCCAGCAACAACGCCAAAAAGATGGTGGGCTCCAGTATTGTAGCAATAATGCTACAACTCCTGGAGCTTCCTTCTTTAATTTTATCAACCCGGTAGTTCGTAACAAACTTGGAAGCGACGGTGCTGTATGCACAAGTACTAGCTCTTGCCGCAGCTGTCACTTCGTCAGCTGGCACAAGTCCGCTAGGGGCTAAAGCCAACTTCTATGAGCTCTTAGAAGAAGCTTTTTAACTGATGGACGAAAGCTAACTCAAAGGAAGCTGATCTACTTGCAGAAAGGAACTGAAAGCCAACAAGAAACGCAAACCCTAGCAAACCCTAATTCTACCAGCTAGTCTTACTGATGCAAAGATGGGAATGCAAACTACTGAAAGAGATGTCATTACTTCTATGAAGGTAAAATGCATGTGTCTAGACTACCTCTATCTGAATAAAACATTGTTTGTATTTTTGTTTCAGTTATTAGAATTATCATGCATGTGCTTTTAACTAGCTTTTTACTGTGCAGAGGTGGATCAAGGAGGAGAAGGGCTTGGAGAAGGTTGGGAAGGTTCAGAGAAGGTCTAAGGGGTTCCTAACACCCTTCCAGAGAGTTTCACAAAGTTTGGCTGCCAGAAACCGAGTTTATGAGCTTCTACAGGAAGTCTGCAGGGGTTCTACAGGATGTTTAAGAATTTCTACAGGATGTTCAGTAATTCCTACAGGATGTTCTACGATTGGATTTTGGATGATGGGTGAGTGGAAAAGGCTGCATGGATGGATAAGGAGATAGGAGAGGGGTTTGTAATGACTTAGTGACAGGGAGGTGAGGTGATGAGAGGATGTGGAAAACTAGTTTGTCTTAAAGAGGGTAGAGGGAGTGGAAGGCCGAGAAGAGAGGTAGGATGTCGTGGGCAGTAGAGTAATTGAGAGACAAGGGGTTGAATTTGGAGATGAGCAGTTGGCATGGGCAAGGCTTAGAAGGACGAGAGAGGGATGGAGTTTCACTGCACAATATAAACTAAACCAAATCATCCACGTCCTGCACATAATCAAAACATTCCTAATCTGTCCTAACTGTTTAATGGAACCAATGAACATCAACGTTATTTCTAAATAAAACCATGTATGGTACTGAAGCAAAGAAACATTCCAAGAGGTCTGAGCGCATGGACAACTACTACAAACAAAAATATTGCACCAAAGATTGCATGAGTACGTAAACCAATGTTTTTGGTGGGTAACACTGTCTGCAATTCCAGCCCCTAGAAAGAGGTGAAAATGAGAGTACAGTCAACCCTTTTTTGGAGCTTTTATCAATTCTAATCTCTTTCCTCTATTCTAAACATCTGGAGCAACTCTATCTTTTAACAATAACCTACTTAACCATACCACGAAATCTAACTCAACAAACTGTGTTTCAAATGCATGTAAAGAGAACCATAATGCTGAAAGAAAAGATAACAATATAGAAGAAGGAGGCCTTAGGCTCTCAGGTTGGGCCCAACCCCGAGAGCTATGGCTCCTTTTAAAAACTCAGGACTGAGATCAAAAAGTATGCCAATAATGGCTACAAAAGAGCAAAACCAAGCTAGCAGCTCGTAGTGCAGAATGTGCAACAATGTTTCAAAAGTCCTCTTCGAAGGCTAAAGCCTTATCATTTATACACCACGAGGACCCAAGCTGGCCTCCTAAATCAGTGGGACTTGGCTGACCAAACTAGGAGTGAACAGCTGCTTCCTCAAAATCCGTTTGGCTGCCTTCTAGATCTGTTTGTGATGGTTGTTGGAGCTCGGAGTTGGGGGTGAAGATCCCGAGGAAGGCCATTTAATGCTGTGGACAACCCTCCTACGAATCCTCAACCCCATCTTGGCTGTCTCCTGGCCCTTATCTGCTCGGTTTTGTTCCAATCATGTGTCAAAAAACCTGAAATGAGCACGTGTTAGTGGTGGGCTCCAATATTGTAGCAATAATGCTACAACTCCTGGAGCTTCCTTCTTTAATTTTTATCAACCCGGTAGTTCGTAACAAACTTGGAAGCGACGGTGCTGTATGCACAAGTACTAGCTCTTGTCGCAGCTGTCACTTGGTCAGCTGGCACAAGTCCGCTAGGGGCTCGAGCCAACTTCTATGAGCTCTTAGAAGAAGCTTTTGAACTGATGGGCGAAAGCTAATATCAAAAGAAGCTAATCTATTTGCAAAAAGGAACTGAAAGCCAACAAGAAACACAAACCGTAGCAAACCCTAATTCTACCAGCTAGTCTTACTGATGCAGAGATGGGGATGCAAACTACTGAAAGAGATGCCATTACTTCTAGGAAGGTGAGATGCATGTGTCTAGACTACTTTGATCCGAAGAGAACACATTTTTGTGTTTTTGTTCAAGTGGTTGGAATTATTATGCATGTGCTTCTAACTGGATCTTTACTGTGTAGGGGTAGATCAAGGGGAAATGCTTGGAAGAGGTCAGGAAGGCTCAGAGAGGGTCCAAGGAGTCCCTAACATCCTTTCAGAGAGTTTCACAAAGTTTAGATGCCAAGCAACCGTGTTTATGAGCTTCTACAGGAAGTCTGCAGGGGTTCTACAGGATGTTCAGAATTTCTACAGGAAGTTCAGCAATTCCTACAGGATGTTCTACAATCGGATTTTTGGGTGATGGGTGAGTGGAAGAGGCTGCATGGATGGATAGGGAGGTAGGAGGGGAGTTTGTAATGACTCAGCGACAGAGAGATGAGATGGAGAGGGGGTGTGCTAATCTAGGTTGTCTTAAAGAGGGCAGAGGGAATGGAAGGCCGAAAAAGGTAGAATAACGAGGGTAATAGAATAGTTGAGAGACAATGGGTCTAATTGGGGGACGAGTAGTTGGCCTGGGCACGACTTAGAAAGACAAGAGAGTGAGCGAGTAGCGCTGCACAGTGTAAAGGAAACAAACCATCCACGTCCTGCACATAACCGAAATATTATTAACCTATTCTAACTGTTTAATAAAATTAAGGAACAACAACGTTATTTCTAAGGAGAAGCATTCATGGTACTGAAACAAAGAAACATTCCAAGAGATCTGAACGCATGGACACTTCTACAACCAAAAATATTGCATCAAAGATTGCATGGACACATAAACCACTGTTTTTGGGTGGGCAGCACTGTCTGCAATTCCAGCCCCTAGAAAGAGGTGAAAATGAGTGTGCAGGCAACCCCTTTTTTAGAACTTTTATCAACTCCAATCTCTTCACTCTACTCTAAACAGCTGGAGCAATTTTGTCTTATGAAAATGACCTACTTAACCATACCAAGGAATCTAACTCAGCAAACTGCGTTTCAATTGCATGTAAAGGGAAAAAACATAATGCTGAAAGGAAGATAACAATACAAAGGAAGGAGGCCTTAGGCTCTCAGGTTGGGCCCAACCCCGAGAGCTATGGCTCCTTTAAGAACTCAGAACTGAACTCAAATCTGCCTGCTTTCCATTAAAAGATGATAATCATAAGTCTAATAACATGCCAATAATGGCTACAAAAGAGCAAAATAGAGCTAGCAGCTCGTAGTCCAGAATGTGCAACAAGGTTTCAAAAGTCCTCTTCGAAGGCTAAAGCCTCATCATTTATACATTACGAGGCCCCAAGCTGGCCTCCTAAATCAGTGGGATTTGGCTGACCAAACTAGGAGTGAACTGCTGCTTCCTCAAAATCTGTTTGGCTGCCTTCTAACTCGGTGGTGGTGGCTGTCAGAGCTCGGAGTTGGGGGTGAAGATCACGAGGAGGGTCATTCAATGCTGTGGACAACCTTCCTACAAAATCTCAATCCCATCTTGACTGTCTCCTAGCCCACATCTGCGTGGTTTTGCTCCATTAAATGTCAAAAAACCTGAAATAAGCACGTGTTAGCCACCTAGGACTAGTGACTGCCCTTATTCGTACAAATGACATAAATATACTAAAAAATGATGCATAAGTTATGAAAAATGAAGGGTTGAGCAAGGGTAGTTAGGCCAAATGAGCCCAAAATGTTACCAAATTTGGGGCTCATCATCACCCCCCAGCTAAAATGATTGCTCATCCTTGAGCAACCAATCCAGCTCCTCGTCCTTCATTTCCTTCACTGCCACCCTCACATCCTAGGCCTCTGAAGTGGTCTCCTCCTCACTGCCATGGAACCCAACCTTCCTTTCCACCTCCTCCCACTGCTTTTTCTCTTCTTTTTTTGTGTTGCCTTCCATCAATCCTAACAGCAGAGGTGGGCTTAGCTTGAGGCCAATCCAATAGGCTTGGAGGTTCTGTATGGATTTCTTGTAAAGGGGCACCCGTGCTAGAGCTTCCCTTATCTGAGTTGGAGTATGGTATTCTCTGATTTTAAGGCTGTGGGACAATGAGTTCCATCGGCGGCTGCAAGCATGAACACAGTTGTCCCCTAATAGTCGCTCCATATCCTCGAAATGGGCTATGGCCTGTGCCTGCTGATCCATATATTTCAATAAAGTTTGAGGGTTGGTGGCTAAGTGTTGGTGGGCCGATATCAACGTAGTGGGATCCCCTGGCTCTGCTCTGATCAGTAGTGGCTCATGTAATTCTCGGTCCATGACCTCCTTGACTTCTGTTGCCCTCTTCTCTTCATGGTTCAACCATGAGGCAAATGCCATCAATTGCATATCCCCTACAATTGTGTTGGGATCCCATGTAGTCACGTTAGGAAGGGCCAAATTATGGAGATAGAACTCCGACAGTTTGGCCTTATCCTCTGATGAGCTGCTATTACACAATGCTGTGAACTGCTGTGGGTCTTGGAGTTGGGAGATACCCCTTTGTGCCAATGCATTTATCTGATATTGCAGCCACTGGTCTCGTAGGTACAGGCCATAAGATTTGGCCGGTTGTCTGCATTGTAGAGCATCCATGGCCCAACTGGCCATGCAAGCCAGTTGTGCCTCTTTTTGCTGCAACTGCTGTTTGAGAGCTTGTATCTCGATTTGTGCTTGCAGTTCCCCTTCCTGTAGATGCGAGGTTGGCTCCCCAAGACCGACTTGCAGTCCTTCTCTGCCTTGATGTTCTGCTGTAGTGTCCCCTGAGGATGTGCCCTTTTCCTTCTTCAGCTCCTGTAGCTGCAGTCTAAGTTTCTCGTTTTCCTCCTGTAGGAACACCCGCTGGCAGTTTGCCACATGTTTAGCCATAGCTAATTCTTTTCGTGCCTCCTTGAGTTGTTCTTCCAAGGGGCCTATATCTACCACACCTTTTGATTTGGCTATTTTCATCCACGTGTGGGTTCTCACCCTTTCTTCCTCCAATGCAAAGAAAAGTGGCACAATGAATTTCTGTGCTATAATTTTTCCAGCTTCTAAGAAGTTATAATATGAGCTCAGACTTGGCTGAGGACTAGGCTTTGGAATATGCTCTTTCTCTTCTTCTCTTGGCGGCTCTACTTCGTCTTCCCTCGGTGGTGATGAGGGTGCCTCTCCCTCCATCCTCTCTGTCTCCTTAAGCCGGGCCAAGGTTTCCTGTAGAGCGGCCTCAGCATCCTGTAGCCGGTCTTTTGAAGCCAACCTGTCCATTATTTCTTTCCACGTGGTTGTCTTCGGGCTCCCCCGCTCATAAGTGACTGATATTTTTTAGGGGGACCTCTCCCTAGGCGAAGTAGGGGCATCCTCTATAGTAATTGGGCTGCTGGATGGAGGCTGTGGCCTACCTGTTTTGATTCTCACACTTCTCCGGGCCTTAAAATACAGAGGGATCTCCCTCTTTCGCTTTTCCTTTGGCTTAGGAGGTGTACTAAGGGTAGCCAGCACGACTGCTGCCTCCCTTGCAAGAATTTCGGCTCTCTTTTCCTTTGGTTTTCCTTTCTCAGGGCTTCCTGTAGAAGGCCCTGTATCAGATGATTTCTGGCTTCCTGTAGAAGCCGGTTTTGGTTTTCCTGTAGAAACAGGTGGCACCGTTTTAGCTTGTTTGGCTGAGGGTGTTGTGCTTTTTGACTTTACTGAAGCTGCTGTCGAGATGCCTTTACTGACGTGGACTGGCTCAGTCCTGTCCACCCTACTTTGTAATCTTTTCTCTCTGGGCGTCAATATGGATTTGTCATCCTTCTCTTTGGCAACCTTTTTCTCTTGTTTCCCCTTTTTCTCTTTCTTCGGTGCTTTGGCCGTGGGTTCTTGGCCTTTTCCCTTCTTCTCTGTGGGTACTGACTCCTTCTCCTCGCTGCTGGAGGAACCAAGCTCTTCGGTCAACATTTTTATATCGCCATCCTTAGTCAGATTTCGGAAGGCTTCCCACGAGAGAGGGACTTTGTATGTGTGGAGTGCGTCCTCCACGAGGAGCTTAATGAGCCCATGGTGGGCTACCTGGTCTGGCGTGCCTTCTTTTAACTTGGTGGCACATTCAGTCATAGACTGCAGTAGAAAGTAGGGAATACTTAGTTTGTTTTCTGCAGGTAGGTCCATCTGATGCCTTAATTCTGTGAGTAGCTGGAAATGGTACCCATATACAATGCTGAACCGTCCTTCGCATATGATGTATTTCATAATTTGGAGGCTGACCTCGCTCCAAAGTGGCAGTAAGCTAGTTCTGCGAACCCCGTTCTTATCCTCTGAGAATTGCTCCTCTGGTGGGAAGAACTCCTTTTTAGCCTTTTGGCCTAATTTCCTCTCCTCCTTGTCCCACGGTACCCCCATTGGGAGCTCAGTGACTCTACTGATGAACTGTGGGGTGAGTCTGAGACTCAAACCCCTAAAATTGACAGTGGCCAGCGTTTTTGATTTTGGCTTCAGAGCTCGCAAGAACTCTTCTGCCACCTCATCATCATAACCTTGAAGTTTGTCACAGAACGACATCCATCGTGCACGAGTGAACAGTTCTACCACCTCAGGGTTCTCCCTTAGTTTCTTTGAGTCGGTCGGTTCCTTTCTGATGAATCCACCCGGCATGGTGAAAACCTGCTATGTTAGCTGGAGGTGGCGGGTGCATATCAAAAACTAGCCTTTTGGGACAGAGCGTAGAACTACGCCTCTGCCACGCACACAATTCGCAAAGACTATCTACAGATGAGCCTTAACAGGGCTTAATTACAAATCACATCCTGTAGAAAACCCCACATATACTTCGACGACAATTCATCCAAAAGGAAGACAACGCTTGGAATTTTTATGATCAGACTGTAGTTTTACGTTTTTGAGAACGTCGACTCCGCCACCCTTGAAACCAATTGCATGGGAGGAACAGGTTCAGGCTTACCTTTTCCAATTCGCCACCTTTGACATGAAGAGACCAATTTTCCTCGTGGCAGTGAGCTTCCTGTAGCGTAGCTTTCCTGTAGAAGCAGCGCACGGGTTCTGGGGAGCACGGAAGTGGTTCTACGCCTTCTGTGCCGCTACCAGACATTCGAACAAGCCGAAGACTTGGAGTAACGAGCTTCAGAGAAATTCGGACGCTCACTCGACTTCAAAACGGCTGATGATAAATGCGTGGGGTGGCGATCTAGCCGATAGATTTGAATCCCGGCAGAATTCATGGCGCGGGGCTGAGCTGTCCCTGCCGGACTATTGGACGACGTCACCTACTCATTCCACTGCGAGTTTCCCTGACTGCCGCATCATTCTCCGCAGATCTGCCGCCGTCATTTCTGTTAAAACGCCGCTTCTCCCCGACTGGACACTTCTCACGTGTCTATTCCCCGTTTTGCTTGCCACGACCGCCACTTTCCAAATCCGACTAGACCATCTGACTGGTCATCGTGGCCAGTTGAATGGCCATTCGACTGCTCAACCCATTCATTCCCACACTTGCAAACATTTCATAGTATGATTCATGTAATTTGACGAAAGAAGGGTGAGACACTTACCTGTGCGGCCGCGACATGATTTCCAGGTTTCAGGACGATGGTGATTGGATTTGCTTGTTGCTGCTTCGTGCACAGGCACGGTGGTTCCTCTTCGTAGGCTGCTGATGATGAAGCTTGTGACTCGGCTGTAGGTGGTGCATGTGCCTGCTCTATGTGTTGCAGGTGCTTTGATGGTGTACACTCTAGCTGGCTGAACTGCTACGAGATTCCTGTAGGATATCCTGTAGCAGTTTTTCCTCCTCGGGTGCATGCTGAATGGCGAAGACGGTGGCATTATGATCATGATCACAGGGCCCTTGGATGGCTTTGATAAGTATTGCATGGTATCTCTGCATCTTTTTCATTTATTTGAGAAGCGCTCCCTCTGATAATTCAATGTTTTGTTTTGACTGTGCAGGTTTTTTTCATTGCATGGCAACTGGGGTGGTAGAAGGAGGTGACAGCAGTGTGTGATGGAGAAAATAGTAGCTTGCATGCCTCCATGCCGGACCTCGGTCGTTAGATCTCCCCACACAATTAGTTCTGGGCCGTCCAAAACTTCTACAGGAAGTTTCCTGTAGAAATACAGAACTTCCTGTAGAAAGTCTGTAGCTTCCTGTAGAAGACTAAACTGTGATCAAATCGTGCCCAGACCTTGGAGAAGATGAGTGTTTTCAGAGGGGGTGCTGGTGAGGTCACCTGGTAGCATAATAAGGACCCTTGTCTTTGAGTTGAGGGACCTCTTTTCCTTCATAGAATACCTGCAACCTGCATGCATTGCCACATTGTGAACTTGCTGTCCCTGTTTTTTTGTTTTTTTTTTTTTTTTTTTTTTTTGAAAGACAGGAGGGGCGCCTCCACGAGGTTTTCACCCTTACCATCTGCCTTGAGCGCCTCAAAGAGGTTTTCACTCAAGGGTCTTTTTTCAACCATTTTCAGAAAGATAGTAGGGACGCCTCAATGAGGTTTTCACCCCTACCATCTGCCTTGGGAGCCTCAGAAAGGTTTTCACCCAAGGATCTTTATTTATTTTTTTTATTTTTTTTTTTTTTTTTTATAGTTTCAAGGTATGCCCAAAACAGAGGCAGAACCCTGATCTATGACCAGCACTGATTTTTCCACAGTTTTGATGAATTCTTGTCTTGAGAGAGGTTTCCTGTAGATCTTTAGTCGATGCCCATTGACAAGCATAGGGATGGCCTCCTCATCAATGGTCTGAATAAGAACAGATCCATTGTCATTATATTTTTCCACTGCATATGGTCCCAGCCATCTGGTTCTCAGCTTCCCCTTGAAATCTTTATGCCTGGAATCATACAACAGTTTCCAATCTCCCAGCTGAAATTGCTTGTCATTGAGGTGTTGGTCATGCCACACCTTCCTCTGAAGTTGGACCACTTCTGAGTGAAGAAGGGCCTGCATTCTGTGCTCGTCCAATCCATTCAGCTGCAATAACCTTTCTTGTTGGGCATGTCTGAGATCTAGGTCCAGCTAAGCTGCCATCCTCAAAGTGTTGTACTTGAATTCAATTGACAGCAAAGCTCTCTTCCCATAGACCAGCTCATAAGGTGTGAAGCCGGTTGTGGTCTTCCAAGTGGTGTTGTAAGCCCACGTGGCCTCAACCAGGCGATCTGCCCAATCTTTTCTACTGCTGCTCACCACCTTAGTCAAGATCCCTTCCAATGCTCTATTGGTGACTTCCACCTGCCCATTTGCTTGAGGATGATAGGGGGTGGAAGTCCTATGCTTGATTTTGTGATGAGCTATCAGGTCTTCAATTAAGTTGGATGTGAACTAGCTTCCTTGATCGGTGACTAGCTCTCTTGGGTAGCCAAATTTGTAGAAGATGTTTTCTCTTAAGAACTCGGCCACCTTTTCTTCTGTCGTTGCTTTGATTGCCTTGGTTTCTACCCACTTTGTCAGGTATTCTGTGCACACAATGATGTAGGACCTTTGCCTCGAAGGAGGATTGATCGGACCCACAAAATCCATACCCCACTTCTCAAATGGCTCAAGAGTCACTTGAGGTTGGAGAGGCATTTCATCCCTTGGAGTCGGTTTCCCCATCCTTTGGCATCGGTCACACTGGCTGATATACCTTCTGACATCTTGATGAAGCGTGGGCCAATAGTAGCCTGCCTGTAGGATTTTGAAGGCAGTCCTCTTTGCTGCAAAATGTCCTCCACAAGGCCCGTCATGACAAGTGAGGAGGATATCAAAGACTTCCTCCTCCCTTACACAACGCCTTAAGATCTGATCAGGGCCAAGCTTGAACAGGTTGCCCCCGATCCAAGTGAATGAGGCACTCTTTCTGACGATTCTGCTCTTTTCTATGGAAGATAAGTGTGGAGGGAACTGTGCTGAAACAAGGTAGTTTGCTATATCAGCAAACCATGGAGAGAGTACTGAAATAGAAAACAGATGTTCATCGGGCATCTGGTCATCCACTGTTCCATCCTCATCTGCAGGTAAATCCAATCTAGACAAAAAGTCAGCAACAACATTCTCTTTACCTGGTTTGTCAATGATAGTCAAATCAAACTGTTGCAACAAAAGTAACCATCTAATAATACGAGCATTCACATCTGGTTTATTCATTAAATATCTAATTGCAGCATGATCAGTATGTACAAATGTTTGATAGCCAGTGATATAATGTTGGAACTTGTTCAGTGCATGGACCACAGACAAGAATTCTTTCTCAGTTACAGTGTAATTCAGTTCTGCCTTGGATAAGTTTTTGCTGACAAAATAGATGGCATATGGAAGTTTTTGTTCAACTTGTCCTAAGGCTGCCCCTATGGCTTTGTTTGAGGCATCAGTGTGGATGTGGAAAGGTAGGGCCCAATTTGGACCTCTCAAGATTGGGGCAGACACCAACTTGTCCTTTAATTCATTCAGATCCTTCTGACAATCGTCAGTCCATTTAAACTCAACATCCTTTGCCAAGATGCTAAACAATGGCGAGGCCAGCTTGCTGAAGTCTTTAATGAATCTCCTATAATACCCTGCTAATCCTAAGACACTTCGAACATCTCTTACCTTCTGAGGAGGTGGAACCTTCTTGATGAGAGCAATTTTGTTAGGATCCACCTGTAACCCTTGGCAAGAAATGGTATGGCCTAGCACGGTCCCTTCAGTCATCAAGAATTCACACTTTTCAGGACTAAGGGACAGGTTCATCTCAATGCACTTGGTTAGGACTTCTCCCAGATTGGACAATGCTTCCTGGAAGTTGGACCCATAAGGAGTGAAGTCATCCATATAGATTTCCACCGAATCATGGACCAGCTCAGAAAAGATGCTCAAGAAGGCTCTCTGGAAGGTGGCAGGAGCATTGCATAGTCCAAAGGGAAGAACTTGGTAAGCAAAGGTACCCCAAGGACAAGTGAAGGTGGTCTTATCTTGGTCTTCCAGGCTGATTTGGATCTGGTTGTACACGCTAAACCCATCCAGGAAAGAGAAAAACTTCTTTCCTGCCAGTCCATCCAACACTTGATCTATGAAAGGTAGAGGAAAATGGTCTTTCTTGGTAGCTTTGTTCAGTTCTCGGTAGTCCACACAGATTCTCCACTTCCCTTTTTTCTTGGGAACAAACACCAAAGGGGACACCCATTCGCTATCCGAGATGGGGTAAATGAATCCGACATCTAACAGTTTTTGTAATTCCTCCTTGACGATGTCCTTAAGGGCTGGATTCATTCTCCTTTGGGTTGCCTAACTGGTTTACAACCTTCTTTGATGTAGATGTGATGGGTACAGACCGAAGGATGGAATCCTTTCATCTCCTTATAGCTCCAAGCAAAAGCATCTAGATGACTGGCCAACAGACTACACAGCTCCTTCTCCTGGGAAGGAGATAGGGAGGAGCTAATCTTTAATGTTCTCTCAGGGCCGAACTCCACATTTTTGACTCTGGGAGTAACAGGGTTGGTCGCACAAAGGTCCACTAAGGTGCTGGCTTGGGCATCCTCCACCAATTCCTCTAAGGACAATGCACTGGGAGGTGGAGTCTGGATCAAGGTCTCAATCAAATCATCCTCGGTTGGGAGGCCTCCCCTAGTGGTGTCTAGGGTGCACAAAGGTGTTGAGTACACCTCATCCTCTTCTCCTTCCTCCAACCAAAGTGGTAAGTCATTCTCTAATAAGGGTTGGGCAGGAGGGTACAGGACTAGCTGCTTGGACATAGGACCATTTTTGATGGTCATGTTTCCTGCACGGCAGCTTATGTAAGCATCTGCAGTGGCTAACCAAGGCCTTCCCAAAATAAGAGGGTATCCGGTAAGCTTTGCCTTTGGTTGCAGAACCAAGAAATCTGCAGGGTACTCCCAAGAGTCAACAGAGACCAAGACATCCTCTACGATCCCTTCAGGAGTCACAGTGGAGCGATCTGCTAGTTGTAGGACTGTCGAGGTCTTTCTCAGGGAACCCTGAAGGTTGAGTTTGAGCATGGTATCTCTGGTCATCACATTAATGGCAGCCCCCAGATCAATCAATGTGTGAGGGATGATGGTGCCATTGAAGTGGAAATCAACTACAGGACTCCCAGGATCCAAATACTTTGGGCAGATGACTTGTCCCAACATAAGATCAGACAGTTGTCCTATGACATTGATGGTTGAAGCATCTCTCTTTCGCCTGCCTGGGTGTCTAAAACACTTTTCCTTAACCAGTTTGTTGTATATCGGTACATCTTTGATGGCTTGGAGAAGTGGTATTTTCACACACAATTGTTTGAGCTCTCCCAGAAGCTCATCCTCCTCTGGGTTGGGTTGTGTGGTGGCTGTTAGTCTCTTAGGAAAGGGTGGAATGGCCTTTGGTTCACTTTCCTGTTTATCTTCCTCGTCCTCTGGGGGAGGAGGTTGGCGATCCGGAAGAGTCTTTCCAGATCGCAGATTGATCTCTTGGATCTCCACAGCATAGGTAGGGCATGATGTTTCCCCAGTATATACCTGTTGGGCCTGTCGGTTGTTGGGGTTCGGGTTCGGTTGAGCAGGCATTTGGGGCTGCCTTAGAGGAGCAGGAGGTAATGGTTGTGGTTGAGGCGGTGGTGGAGGCAAAATGGCGGGAGGAGTATTGTACTGGGGCCTCCACCCTGGTTGAGGTGCATTCCACTGAGGCTGTGGTTGGGCATGTGAGTGAAACGGAGGAGTAGTGGGCTGAGTATGGTACTGAGGTGGGTAAGGCCATGGAGGAGGTATAGACCATGAAGGATGAACAGGGGGCCCCAGGAAGGCATAGGAGCAGATTGGTTGGGGCTGTAATAGGTTTGGGGTGTCCCTTGCATCCCCTGTGGGTAAGGTCTAGGTCCATGTGGCCTCCTTTGGTTGAGGAAATAGAGGGGTTCAGTGGGCGCTTCTGTCCCTTGATACATGGCTTTAAGCCCAGGTAAGGTTGGACATTGGTTTGTGCGGTGGTCCTCCTCACAGACAAAACATACCTCAACCGAATGTAATGGGCACTCGTTCTTAGGGTGTTTCCTTGTACACCGAGGGCATAAAATAGCCAAAGCCCTCTCAGCTTCCTCTTTCTTATGCTGGATTCGGAATGTATCAAGTTGCATGGCGATGGTCTGTCTCACCTCACTCTTGAGATCCTCTAATTGATTTGCAAACTCATGTTTGGAGAAAGGAATACCAGCTGAGAGGATTTTTCCTCTACCTCTTTTCCGGGTTGCCCTAGAGTGGTTTCTAAACACGGCCTTTATGTCCTCATAAGGTAGTTGGTAAATATCTCCTCCAGCTAGTATGTGAAGGGTATCTAAGAGGTCTTCCGGGACTCCTCGGAGCAGGACCAACTTAAGAGATTCAGGGTCAAGTGTGCACCTGGCCCGTTTATAGCTAAGCTGGAACCTTTCCTCGTAATCCTCTAAGGACTCATCATTCCCCATGGTCATCCGAAAGATTTCTCCCTTGGTTTCCTTGGACCTACAGTAGTCCCGGTACTTGGTATTGAAAGCTTGCTGCATCTGGGCCCAAGTGGTGATACTATTCCCAGGTAAGCCCATGAACCAGCGTAATGCTGCATCCTTAAGGGTAGAGGGGAAGAGTTTCAGTTTTCGCTCATCTTCAGTATAGTCATAGGTTCGGCACAGGACGACAAACTCAAATAGGAAGGTATCAGGGTCCTCAGTAGTCAGTCCATGGAAGTGAGGTAAAGCGGAGGGACCGATGTTCTTCATTTTCATGTCTCCATTGGTCTCTCGGATGGGGAAGGCACCTTCAATTCTCTCATCTTCTCCCCTATTGTCAGCCATAGCTTCAGATGGAGTGGTCTCTAACTCTTCTTCTGCTATAGGATCTTCGTATATCTCAGGAGGTTCGCCTATAGGTTCTTCTGGATCACTGTCACCAAAGAAGAGAGAAGGGTGACTCAGTGATGTGGTGGGGGTGTTGGGTAAGAATTTTCCTGTTTTATCTCGATTCCTACGAGGCATGAAATGGAAAGACTTTTTATTGCTTTTGTTTTTTCTGGTACCTGCAAAACTAAAACAGATTGAACTGCAACTAACTATCTTGCTGAAATGGAAATGCGGAATTGAAATGAAAGCATGAAAGAACTAATCTATTTTGCTCAAATGAAATTGCAGGAATGAAATGCTAAGCTATGCTTTGCAGAATTGAAGTGCTAGTCTACGCTTGTAGAAAGGAAATTGCGGAATTGAAATGTTAATCTATGAAAGCAGGAAATGTCTATGCTACTTTTGCAGAAAGGAAATTGCAGCATGGAAATGAAATACTACTTAGCATAAGGCGAGAGTAGGAAAGTAGAAGAAAAGCAACAATCACCAATACTCTGACGCTTCCCCGGCAACGGCGCCAAAAAGATGGTGGGCTCCAATATTGTAGCAATAATGCTACAACTCCTGGAGCTTCCTTCTTTAATTTTTATCAACCCGGTAGTTCGTAACAAACTTGGAAGCGACGGTGTTGTATGCACAAGTACTAGCTCTTGTCGCAGCTGTCACTTGGTCAGCTGGCACAAGTCCGCTAGGGGCTCAAGCCAACTTCTATGAGCTCTTAGAAGAAGCTTTTGAACTGATGGGCGAAAGCTAATATCAAAAGAAGCTAATCTATTTGCAAAAAGGAACTGAAATCCAACAAGAAACGCAAACCCTAGCAAACCCTAATTCTACCAGCTAGTCTTACTGATGCAGAGATGGGGATGCAAACTACTGAAAGAGATGCCATTACTTCTAGGAAGGTGAGATGCATGTGTCTAGACTACTTTGATCCGAAGAGAACATATTTTTGTGTTTTTGTTCAAGTGGTTGGAATTATTATGCGTGTGCTTCTAACTGGATCTTTACTGTGCAGGGGTAGATCAAAGGGGAAATGCTTGGAAGAGGTCAGGAAGGCTCAGAGAGGGTCCAAGGAGTCCCTAGCATCCTTTCAAAGAGTTTCACAAAGTTTAGATGCCAAGAAACCGTGTTTATGAGCTTCTACAGGAAGTCTGCAGGGGTTCTACAGGATGTTCAGAATTTCTACAGGAAGTTCAGCAATTCCTACAGGATGTTCTACAATCGGATTTTTGGGTGATGGGTGAGTGGAAGGGGCTGCATGGATGGATAGGGAGGTAGGAGGGGAGTTTGTAATGACTCAACGACAGAGAGATGAGATGGAGAGGGGGTGTGCTAAGCTAGGTTGTCTTAAAGAGGGTAGAGGGAATGGAAGGCCGAAAAAGGTAGAATAACGAGGGTAATAGAATAGTTGAGAGACAATGGGTCTAATTGGGGGACGAGTAGTTGGCCTGGGCACGACTAAGAAAGACAAGAGAGTGAGGGAGTAGCGCTGCACAGTGTAAACGAAACAAACCATCCACGTCCTGCACATAACCGAAATATTATTAACCTATTCTAACTGTTTAATAAAATTAAGGAACTGCAACATTATTTCTAAGGAGAAGCATGCATGGTACTGAAACAAAGAAACATTCCAAGAGATCTGAACGCATGGACACTTCTACAACCAAAAATATTGCATCAAAGGTTGCATGGACACATAAACCACTGTTTTTGGGTGGGCAGCACTGTCTGCAATTCCAGCCCCTAGAAAGAGGTGAAAATGAGTGTGCAGGCAACCCCTTTTTTAGAACTTTTATCAACTCCAATCTCTTCACTCTACTCTAAATAGCTGGAGCAATTTTGTCTTATGAAAATGACCTACTTAACCATACCAAGGAATCTAACTCAGCAAACTGCGTTTCAATTGCATGTAAAGGGAAAAAACATAATGTTGAAAGGAAGATAACAATACAAAGGAAGGAGGCCTTAGGCTCTCAGGTTGGGCCCAACCCCGAGAGCTATGGATCCTTTAAGAACTCAGAACTGAACTCAAATCTACCTGCTTTCCATTAAAAGATGATAATCATAAGTCTAATAACATGCCAATAATGGCTACAAAAGAGCAAAATAGAGCTAGCAGCTCGTAGTCCAAAATGTGCAACAAGGTTTCAAAAGTCCTCTTTGAAGGCTAAAGCCTCATCATTTATACATTACGAGGCCCCAAGTTGGCCTCCTAAATCAGTGGGATTTGGCTGACCAAACTAGGAGTGAACTGTTGCTTCCTCAAAATCCGTTTGGCTGCCTTCTAACTCGGTGGTGGTGGTTGTCAGAGCTCGGAGTTGGGGGTGAAGATCACGAGGAGGGTCATTCAATGCTGTGGACAACCTTCCTACAAAATCTCAATCCCATCTTGACTGTCTCCTAGCCCACATTTGCTTGGTTTTGCTCCATTAAATGTCAAAAAACCTGAAATAAGCACGTGTTAGCTACCTAGGACTAGTGACTGCCCTTATTCGTACAAATGACATAAATATACTAAAAAATGATGCATAAGTTATGAAAAATGAAGGGTTGAGCAAGGGTAGTTAGGCCAAATGAGCCCAAAATGTTACCAAATTTGGGGCTCATCAGTTAGCCACCTAGGAATAGTGACTGCCCTTATTCGTACAAATGACATAAACATACTAAAAAATGATGCATAAGTTATGAAAAATGAAGGATTGAGCAAAGGTAGTTAGGCAAAATGAGCCCAAAATGTTACCAAATTTGGGGCTCATCAGTAGCCTTAGGATCATGTTTCGCATCCTTATCCTTTTGCTTCAAAGGACACTAGGATGTAAAGTGGCCCATCTTGCCACATCTAGAACATTTCACCTTCGAAATGTCCTTCTTCCGCTTCTTCTTATGCTGTCCCTTTGATGCTAGAGTTGTGTTCTCCTTCTTCCGCTTCTTCTTTATGTCTGTTGGCCGTCCGAATCTTCATGAGTTGTGGTTCTCCTCCTCCTCCTTGCTCTTCATGCCACTCCCATTGCTGCTATTGAGGTTGACCTTAACTAGGTCCCTCCTTAATTCTTCCTGTTGAAGAGATGCCCACATCTCCTCCCATGAAGGTAGTCTTTCCCTTCCCAATATACTTTGGAGGAAGACTTTCAATTCATTTGAGACTCCATTCAGGTTCATCCTTACCATTGCGATACTCTGAGTAGTAGACCCCACTACAACATATTGGTCTCTCGTGTCTTGAACATGTTGAAGATAGGAGTCAACCCCTTCTCCCTTCTACATCAATTTTTGTTGCAAATTTTGTTCTAGGTACATCTTCCACTGTTCGGAAGAGCCTTCATACAGTGAATACAAAGCTTCCCACATCTCTCAGGTTGTATCTTTGCCCTAGAAGTGTGAGACCACATGATCTTGAACTCCATCGAGTATGAACCTCTTCGCTTTCCCCTGCTCGGCCTTGTACTTCTTCTTCTGGTTATTTTTAGTGGGAACAACCACAACACTCTTGACGTAGGCTTCGAGATCGTACTCCTCCAAAACTATAAGATTTGTGTCTTCCATATGACATAGTTGGAAGCTCTTTCCAACTTGTCTTAATATTTGAGCCCACGCGATGCCATCTCACCTAAACTATCAAACTGACTCCTCTAGTCATTGCTCATCACTGTTGCCCGGCAAGTGAGAAATTCAAATTTTTGGTGAAAAGTTCTCTAAGGAGAAAGTTCCCCTTCTATGTGTGTTCACTCTTTTTCAATGAATTTCTGCCCCCGACAGTAATTGCATCCTTCAAACATTGCGCTAAGGCTATACATCACTCCCTCTGCCTCTTGCAAGCTCACGAATCGAAAATCATACCTCTTTGTTGACTCTGTCAGAGAGATATTTCCTTGGATTTCTTCTTTCCCGGTGTGGTGTAGGTAAATTCTCAATGTGGACAAAGGCAATTCCTCTAGCACGAGAGAGCGGGTCTAGCCACAAACAAACAATCTAGTGAAAACTTCCTTAAGCTATAATAAAGTAAGAGGGCCTACCTCTTAGAACGCTATTCCGCTTGGTGATGATCCTGCTTCCTTACTCCAGCTACTTTTTGTTTCCTTCCTTCGAATACCTAAAATAAGCAAACAAACAACAACAACAAACATGATAGCATACAAATTGCATTCAACCTACTTAAAAGGTCAATGAATCTTAAGCCATAAAAATTTAAGATAACACTTAATGTAGGAAATCAATCAATAGTTGTATTCATATAAGTTTAGAAAGAGATTACAACCAAAGCCTTGATGTTGCAGGTCTCCTCCAACATATTCGGGTTCCCAAAACTCTGATAGCATCTCATGGATATCCCCAACAATGGAAGTTTTAAAGCTTCTTCCCTTTAGTTCCAAACCAATCCAAACACACTATTCTCCCCACCAACATAAACTATAAAGCTACCAGCTATAGATATCTTGTTGGTTATTCAAGCTCCAAAAAAGAGTATTTCAGCTTGGAAAAGGAGGATTTTATATATCTTTGATGGAGGGGAGATGGTTCCTCTTATGATGGGAGAGGGCTTATCTCTTTGATTTGTTCCATATTAATAGGGGAAAGGAGCCCAAACCGAATTCCTTAGCTCCATCCATCCCAACCATTTACCAGGCTTCCATTACGAAGCTTCTAGACCTGGAAGCTTCAACTCCATATTTAAAAAACTTGCCAAAAGAGGGTCAACATGATTGAGAAAAGGCTCATTTGCACCATACGATGCTAGGTAGACTCTACAAATCAGCACGAGGAGGGAATGGGTCATTAGCACCGGTCTTGTAAACTGGGGTAAAAGGAAGATTCTTGGGAAAGGATGCAAAAGGGAAATGTTTTGCTCATGAAGACAGACATAATGGGAGTTTCTTCATGATGGGAAAGAATGTAGGGTTCACCTTAGAGGTCCTCCAGGATTGAGGAACAAGAAGTACAGGGACATCGACAAAATGTTGTGTAACAAATTCCCCCTAAAGCATGAAGGCCGAACTAGAGTGAGGGGTGAAATGCTTTACAAGTAGATGCAGGGAACCAGAGTCTGTCATCAGAAAACATGCTAGAAAGCATAGATACATATACATCACTGAAACTATGACAAATGATACATGAATCGTGATATGGGCGTATCCATCCAGAGAGAGATCATGTAAATGGATCTAGGGCATGGGTGCAACCATCCAATAAAGAGGATCATATCGAAACCAAGGTATGGTCGCAACCACCCAATAATGAGAAGGATCACACATAACAACTTATGGTATGGTCACAACCATCCATATGAGGGAGACATGTATATGAGCATGATCATGTCACATTGCCTTACAACCTGGACTTTAGTAATCTGATCCTAGGGTCTTGCGCTCCAACACGACCCGATCAAAGTAGAAATTCTAACATGTGAATTGAGTTGTTGAAGTCGAACATGCTAGAAAGTCACTTTATTACTGGTCAATGATGTGAATCGTTAACAAGCGTGAGAGAGACCACCAATAGTGATAATGGTTCTCAAGGTGCCAACGGCACCATCCATGAAATGTGAATAAAGGAACTGAATTCGAACACCCATGAAATCACCCGATCGAAAGCCAATGATGTGAACTTATCGTCGAGTGTGAAGAACTTTCTGTTAGGGCATGAAATCTCTAAGGTACTGGAAGGGAGTCTCTCGGCTAACTTCTTAGATAATGAGCTAAAGTCAACAAGAAGTGACCATGTTGAAGGAGGGTCATGATGTATCCCACATCATTGACATGAAACAAGGGGATGCAATGATAATGGATGATACAGAGAACCAGGAATGAGTATAACTGTAGAAGGGAAACTCTTGAACATATACACGACACGACTCCGGAGTTTGGAAACTTTTGGATCCATAGGATCGTAGGTCATGATGATGTGGCAGAGAATAATGGAAGGCGAAAAATGAATGACCCAACCCAAGAAAGTCAATGATGAAGTGAGGATATCCTGACTCAACACGAAGCAGAAAATGTCATGTTGAAGAGTGATTTTCCAACACAACTGATAGAATTTCCAATTTTGCCCCACCATTTCTAGCAAGTACCCCAATTATTTTTTAATCGCAAGCTTGAAGGGGATAACATGTTCTTGTATTGTAACTCCACCCTTCGGATGAATCCGACCTAGTAAGATTAATGAGCCCTAGGAAGGAGAAGCTCATGTTCATCATGGTGACAAATATGACATCGTTTAATGCTTTAACGAGTCTGACAAAGGTGTAACTCGGTATATTTTTCATGTTTAGATAGTTTGAAAAAGGCACGGAAAAGAAAACTCCACATGGTCCCTTTTCGTATTTTTGTGTCTCTCAAGCCCGAAAAGGTAGAAAATGATACTTGAGAGAACCTCTTGACCATTTCAATCAAGGAGTACCTTTTTCGTAAATAGTTTATCCCAACCCAAAAAAGGGGTAAACGTATACTGGGTAAATGACATTTCACAACCTTTAACGAGTTCAAAATGACAAGAGCTCGACAATCTTTTCGTGTTTAAAGAGTCAGAAAAGAGCTTGAAAGTGGACCCCCCCATTTTTATTCTCTTTAATGATTTAAAAAGGGAAAAATACTCGGCGATCTTTACATTTGAGTTTGTACGAGTCGAGAAAAGAGCTTATATGCAACTCCAGTACCATCATCAAGAATCTACCACCTATCGATGCATAAGAGGCAAATGTATTATCCAATTTCTGAGGTAAAATAGATGAAAAATACTTTTAAAATGCTAAAATGAATAAAAAATGAATAAAAGGGGGAAAAGTAAATATTTTTTTACCGTTTTACCTTTTTACCTTGTGTGGATAAATTTTCACCCATTTGTGCCTTAGATTTTAGGGGAAGATTGTGGTAGATCCAGGAGGCCATTCAATGATCCGTCAGTTGTAGGTAAGAGCTAAGACCCTTAGCTTCATTTTTATGCTTGTTTTTTCCTGTTTTTAATAGTGTTACAAAGTAATTTGTCACTGTCTTCACTCCAGTCTTCCTACTGTGTCATGTGTCCAAATTGTACATGCTCATGTTAGAAAAATGCTCTGTAATGTTGCAAAATGACCCACTTTTCCAAATTTTTCTACCTCATCGCGTCTGTTGGCTAAATAAACGGACTAATGGGCGCTCCAAAGCAGTCTAGAAGAGCTGCCATCACGGAAGTACACCTGATTCCCGCAATGGTCAGATTTTATGTGCCAGCGTGACTGTCGCTTGTAATATTCCACGATGACCTGACTAGCTCTATTATTCAATAGCGATGTCAGTGCGGAAGGCCATTTATGTGCCCGCGATGATCCAGATTGGGCGAATTTGTTCCAACAATTGACCTTCCAGATGACTCCAGACCTAGTTGTTGGCCTAGTTTATGTTGCCCTCCTTTCTCTGGTGTGGTTGTTCCGTCATTTGTGCTACCTCCCTTGGAGATAAGCTCATCTTCCCACCTTTCATGGAGACTCCTCCTATTTAAACTCTCACCATTGCTATGTGCTGCTAGTTTTGGAGTTCTTAGTCTTTGGAGTGATTGTTGATAGTGTTGTTAGTGCTTGTGAGTTTGATAGATAGCTGGTGTGAGTGTGACAAGTGTGGGATTGTTGATAGCTTAAGGAAGGTTGTGAAGTGCCTTTGATCTTGTGTAAAACTTGTGAGTGAGAGAGACTTGTGTATTGGGAGATCCATTTTCAAGAGTGAATGCTTGAGGAACATGTTGGCTGGATCCCTCTGAGAAGGCTTGTGACATCAAGACTTTGATTGTAAGCTTACTCTTATTTCATAATTAATGCAATCAATGATGTTTTCCTATGTCTTGTATGTAATGTACTTGATAGCTCATGAATTCTTGACTTTGTGAGTAAATAGATCATTTGTTGTTCCGGTTACGTGCTTTGTTGTATTTCCTTTTCATTGTTTCAGGTTGATTACTCATTAGGAGAAGGAAGCAGAAGCTAGAGCGACACAACAGAACTCCATCGACCACCGGTTGAGGTAGGCCTCCAACTATGACTGTTTAAGGAAAGCTATTGTTGATCTATCCTTGTTTGTGACTAGACCCACTCTAGGGCTAGAGGGGTTGCCTCTGTCCGCAGAGGGAACACTTTCGTGCATCACAAATTGGCGACTCCACTGGGGAGTTTGGCCTTTGTTCTTTTCTTGTTTACTCTTGTCTTGATTTTTGATTTGGTCTATTTTGAAGTTTGGGGATTAGTTATCAGTATTTTGAGTTTCCTGGGTTGATCTGGGAAATACATCTATTTGATTGAAGGGTTGACTGGTTTTGGTTTGGGACTTTTTGTTCATTTTCCATTGTTTTTTGCATCATCACAGAAAAAAGCTTAACAGTCACGAAGTCATCGCCACTTTATAGCTTTTCACCCGCGATGATCTTGGGTTGCTAGTTAATTCCCGCGACGACTCTTGAAATCGCATCATCGTGGAAAATAGGTGTTTTTCCGCGATCATCTCGGGTTGTCAGTGTAAAATTTTCACTGACATCTCTAGTTGTCTGTCCATCTCTGGCGATGGTATCTAAACTAGCGATGAAATCTCTAGTTGTCAGTGTACAACTTGCGATGATTCCTGAAAAGTTGTTTTTATAACTTTACCTCCTGAATTCATCAATCTTACTTATCCCCTGTTGTTTCTTGTCTCTCATTAGCTTGTTTTAAATGCTTTTGGTTAGGGTACTGTCTCTTTGATTTCATTGAGTGAGTCTTGTGTTTTTATACCATGTGACCTATCCCTTTAGAAGTTTCGTTGAGAAAATGTTTGCTTGGGTTACTTGTCTATTCAAGGTTCATCCACAACCATCTTATTGATTTTCTTGAGGCTTTTTCACTTCTTGTTTTCTTTCTGGTTGATTTTTAGTGTCGATTATTGAACCAATTTTTTATGTAGATTCGATTTCTTCACTACCAAGCATAGATCACAATTGTGTGGATCGATCAGATCACACTTTCTTGTTTACAAAATAAAAATTAAAAGTTTGCATTCATTTAGCATACAAAAGTGAAAATACATTTGCATTACAAATTTTCATGTTTGAGAAATTGGAAAGAAAATTTTAAATCTTTCATTAGTAGTATCGATGCATCGTGAGATTAGTGTATTGATGCATTGTGTTTCTTAGTGTTTTCATTCGCTTGTCTTGGTTTGGGAATGATCTCTCTACCCTCCCGTAGGTAGGTGTTCATTGAAGAAAAGATATTTTTTGATTCATTCTAGCTGCATCCTAGGATTTGTTGTATACATACGGTAAGGCCTGAAAACTAAAACATAATTCAAGATCAACTTTAAAATGAACTGAATAAATCTAACAATGAATTGGAACATAACACACATTTAGAGGTCTAGGCTAGAGCCGTGCTCCGGCGTTGTTAAACCTAGTCACTTTTGTTTCCACTCAAGGTTGGGTGATTCCTCCTACCGTGACTCAATAGTGGTCTAGCACGGAATTGTGCTCCCATGTACCATCGAGTATATGCTGGGAGACCCCACTAGGTTATCATCCTTTATCCATAGGAAGCCATGTCTGCCATCTTACAAACTGTAACGCACCGAACACAGCATTCGGGAAGATTGACTGCCATACGAAAAGTCCTTGGTTTTCATATGACTGCCAAGGTGTATATGCAGTTTTACAGATTTGTCTAGTAAACCTTTTGCCTAGTTCTCCAGAGTAGTCACTTTCATTCCTTTTCGGACTCCTTAAAATAAAAGGTTCATCTGAGCACTTGTCCTTTCAGGCTCATTAAACCTTGAAAGAGATAGAGTCACCTTTTCATCCTTTTCTCGACTCTTGAAACATGAAAAGGTCAAGTTTTGTTCCTGCACCATAAAATTTACTGCCCACGAAATATTCCTGGTAAAAGTTCGTGTTCTTGGTTGTGATAAGAGTGCTTTTCAGGGTTGTTCCCGATGGAAATATTCCCCGAGTTTACCGGCCAAGGTGTTTCCCCCAGATGGAAATCCTAGTCCGTTTCCTTCATTTGGAAATGTCGGTGCTCCGTATATGGCAACATTGTCTTTCCTGGGTTAACCATTGGTTTGCCCGTATGGTTGTTTTCAACCTCGGTGGTCCTGAGCGTCATGACTCCTGTTCCATCGTCTCCTTCGTCTGAACCTCGACATGTTGATTCCAAGGTTGAGCCTATGCCTTCTTTCCCTGTTTCCTCCTCCTCCTCTCCTCCTTCGCCTAGTGAAAACTCCATATCCAGTAACCAGGAGAAGAAGAAGAAGAAGAAGACGAAGAAGAAGAAGTCCGATAAATCCAAGGCCACCTGTGCAATTAATTCTCCGAGTCCGTCCTAGGTCGAACCACCTTCTGCTACTCTGCGGAAGGTTAAGTTTCCTTGTAAATTATGCAAGGGTGACCATTTTATTCGTGATTGTCCTGGCATTCCAAGGATCCTAGAAGTATGGTCTCACAATCTGGTTCACCCCTCATCATCCTCTGATGCTCAAGGCGATGCTCTCCTATCAACTGGCAACAGTAAGAAGGACAGGAAGATTCGATTCCCCTGTAGACTATGTGAAGGCATCCATCCCCTTCACCTTTGTCTGCTCATGGATAAATCTTCCACCGTTTTGGAAAGTCTTACAGCTTCTTCACCCCAACTTCCCATTTGTTATCAGCGGCTTTCTTTAGACCCTCCCTCCATGGACAAATCAATTGACTTAGATTCTTCTCTTGTCCTTCCTCCTTCTTCCAAGCCTAGCTATGCTCAGCCTGTTCCAGACCAACCATTGGTCAAAAAGAGTGTCGACTTAGGTTCACCACCTGTTGATCACTCTGTCTAGGAAGAGCATCATGCTCGTGTTCTTCTCGTCTCATCAAATTCTCCAGAGTTTGAAAATGACTCTCCTATCCCAGCTGATCTAGGGAGTCCTTCTTTGGTTCCTGTAGGGCACGGGGGCAATCATACGATTCCCCCACCAAGTAGTTTGGCCGTTACTTTCGATTGGAGTCACTTGACTGTTTTTCGCCTTCCATCCTATGTGCCTTTTGATATTACAATATACGCCTATGATAAGGTAGTACCTGGCACTGTCCTGGATGAGGGTGTGTTTGGCAGTCTTATACCTTCCACTACTTGGCAAGCTTTAGGTTCCCCCCAGCTTGTGCCGGTCACACAGAATCAGTTGGCATTCGACGAAGAACCCTGTCAACCTGTGGGAATCCTCCCAAAGTTTCCTGTTACTTTGGGGGGAAAAACCGTCTATATAGATTTCATGGTCATCCAAGGTGCGAATTTTAGTCTTCTCCTTGGCTGTGACTATGTTTATGCCATGGAGGCCCTTGTCTCTTCATTTTTTCGTGTGGTTTGTTTTCCACACGATGGAAGAATGGTGACCATAGATCAATTATCATTCTTTAGTCCCCCGATGCCTCCTGCATAGCTGTCATCCCCTCTCGGTTCTTGCTCGCAAGCAGTACCTTCCTTGCCACAGGTCAATTATGTGGCTACCTGTTCCATCTCTGCCTCTGCTGATGATCATGTAGATGGTCTCGTACATCATGTACTGGGGGCATTGGAACCCACTCTGTCATTAGTGCCTCATGACATGTATTCCTCCCAGAGTGCATCCCTTCCATCCTGCGAAGACCTCTTGGGAGCCATGCTCTCATATGGCCAATAAAACAAGGGGCTTGAGGATAGTTCTGATCTTATGTCGACCTCATTAAAAAACAAAACAAGGAGTCCCGAGGATGGTTTGTTTCATGTGTCAAACTTGTTAAAAAATGAAACAAGGATCCTGGAGCACAGTTCCTTGCCTTGTGTCAATCTCGTTAAAAAATGAATCAAGGGTTCTGAGGATAGTTCTTTTACTGTGTCAACCTCATTAAAAATGACACAACTCCCTTTCCAAATCGAGTCTTTGTTTAAGATCTCATAAAATCCAAGTCAAGTCTTTCCAAGATCTCAAACATGAACCTTCATTCCATCCACCTTGTTGAATGCAATGAAGCTTGGGGGGTATGTACCTCGATTTGCGTCATTATGTTGGGGGCATGCGAATTTATAACAAGCATAGTTTTTCATTTCAAGCTTGTGTAAACATGAAACCGAATCCAAGCAAAGTTCTCCATGGTTCAAGCTTGTGTAAAAATTAACCCATACTTGATTTACACCTTGTGATTATCGTTTTTATCTGTTAAATTTTGCTAGATGAGCCTTGGTTGTTTCATTCCATCGCCACCATCTCTTTGGCCAATCATATGATTTCACTTGGTTGTTTTTCCTTTCCTGAGGAACCGCAGCGATGAGTGGTTTTATTAGCCAGCCTCTTGACCATTACATGTTTTGAGCAGTTCCACCATTGTCAGAACCAGTTGCTACCTTTTATACCACTCATTCCTCTAGGACAAGTCACCTTTAAGCCCTTTTCTGACTTGTAAAATATAAAAAGATTGCTGAGTTTTTTTCCCTTTTTGACTCGTTAAAGAAAATAAAAATGGAGGTCTACTTTCAGCACTTTTCCAATCGTTTAAAGACGAAAAGATTGCCGAGTTTTCCCTCTTGAATCGTTAAAAGAAATGAGAGGTGGTCACCTTTAAGCTCTTTTTTCGACCGTTTAAACACAAAAAGATTACAGGATTTTGTCATTTCAGGTTCGTTATTGGTTGTGAACCGACGTGCTTCGATCGCTTTTCTACTTTTTCAGGTCGAAGTCACTAGTTACGAAAAGTACTCCTCAATCGTAATGGTCGGGCGGTTCTTTCAAGTATCATTTTATACTTTTTCGGGCTCGAGAGACACAACTCTACGAAAAAGGACCCCCCTAGAGTTTTCTTTTCCGTATCTTTTTCAAACTCTCTAAATATGAAAAAGACTATGAGTTTTACCTATGTCAGACTCGTTAAACCCTAACAACATTAGACTCATCACCATGATGAGACTCAAGCTTCTCCTTCCTAGGGCTCGTTAAATTATTACTAGGTTGGACTCAACAACAGGTTTATCATTGATTGTCTATGGCAGCTAATTACTCTTGAACATCGACACTTTTGTTTCTTGTTGGGTCAGGACATCCATACATTGTCATTTGGCCTTCCGCGGGTTTGGGTTGTCATTTAGCCTCATTCCATTCGATTCATGCCATCTCCTTCAAGCCTCTAATCCATTGATGCCTGAATGCTACCACCCTCCAGAGTCGTGTCGCCGACATGTTCAAGATTATAATCCTTCTGCAGTTTACACCCTCATCTTCTCCTCTGATACTCTGTTTCACCCTCTACCTCTTGTTCCTTATCTCATGTCGTTGATGGGGGAAACATTATGGCCCTCCTGCGATGGTTCGTCTCCTGTCGACATCAGCTCATTATCCAGGAGATTGATCTAGAGATCCCCTTTGGTACCTTAGAGCTTGCATACCTCAATGGCAAGTTCTTCACACCTGACGGTCGACTTTCATCATTGGTCGTTGATTGGGTGATTCCACAAGTGTTCGACTTCAACTCATTTTTCACACTTCGTGGATTGTGCTAGATAGTACCTTGAGAGCCATTGGCATTATTTGTGGTTTCTCTCACGCTTGTTAATGGTTTTCATCATTGACCGGTAATCAAGCGATGTTCTATCATGCTCAACCTCAGCACATCTATTCGCATGTTAGGATTTGTACTATGATCAGATGGGTTCAAGACCCCGAACTCAGATTACACATGTTCGGGCTGCGTGGATTGGTTTTATGATTACATGACTCATTGATGGATGGCTGCAACCATACCTGAGTCTTCATAGATGGCTGCGACCATACTTTTATCATCATCATGGTCTCATTAGCTGGATGGCTGCGTCCATACCATAGACCTATTTCGTATGTATTTTGGATGGCTGCACCCATGCCTAGACTACATGTACTTCATTATCATGGATATCAGTTGTACTTGTGTGCACGTTCTTCCAGATGGTGTTTCAGCTCAGTTAGTTTCGTAAAGAATTTCACCCCTCCCTCTCTGTCGGGCTTCATACTTTAGGGGGCATCTGTTACATAGTAATTTGTCACTGTCTTCACTCCAGTCTTCCTACTGTGTCATGTGTCCAAATTGTACATGCTCATGTTAGAAAAATGCTCTCTGATGTTGCCAAATGACCCACTTTTCCAAAGGTTTCTGCCCCATCGCGTCTATTGGCTAAATAAACGCACTGATGGGCACTCCAAAACAGTCCAAAAGCGCTGCCATTGCGGCAGTACACCTGATTCCCGTGATGGTTGGATTTTATGTGCCAGCATGACTGTCGCTTGTAATATTTCACGATGACCTAACTAGCTCCATTATTCAATAGCGATGTCAGCGCAGAAGGCCAGTTATGTGCCCACAATGATCCAGATTGGGTGAATTTGTTCCAACAGTCAACCTTCCAGATGACTCCAGACCTAGTTGTTGGCCTAGTTTATGTCGCCCTCCTTTCTCTGGTGTGGTTGTTCCGTCATTTGTGCTACCTTCCTTGGAGATAAGCTCATCTTCCCACCTTTCATGGAGACTCCGTCTCCTATTTAAACTCTCACCATTTCTATGTGCTGCTAGTTTTGGAGTTCTTAGTATTTGGAGTGATTGTTGATAGTGCTGTTAGTGCTTGTGAGTTTTATAGATAGCTGGTGTGAGTGTGACAAGTGTGGGATTGTTGATAGCTTGAGGAAGGTTGTGAAGTGCCTTTGATCTTGTGTAAAACTTGTGAGTGAGAGAGACTTGTGTATTGGGAGATCCATTTTCAAGAGTGAATGCTTGAGGAACATGTTGGTTGGATCCCTCTGAGAAGGCTTGTGACGTCAAGACTTTGGTTGTAAGCTTACTCTTATTTCATAATTAATGCAATCAATGATGTTTTCCTATGTTTTGTATGTAATGTACTTGATAGCTCATGACTTCTTGACTTTGTGAGTAAATAGATCATTTGTTGTTCCGATTACGTGCTTTGTTTTATTTCCTTTTCATTGTTTTAGGTTGATTACTCATTAGGAGAAGGAAGCGGAAGCTGAAGCGGCGCAAAAAAACTCCGTCGACCACCGGTTGAGGTAGGCCTCCAACTATGACTATTTAAGGAAAGCTATTGTTGATCTGTCCTTGTTTGTGACTAGACCCACTCTAGGGCTAGAGGGGTTGCCTCTGTCTGCAGAGGGAACACTTTCCTGCATCACAAATAGTTTTTTGGATTTCTAGAGGAAATATTAGCAAAAAAAAATTCCCTCTGTTGGCATGATTTCCATGCACGGGATCGCGTTGATCAAGGGTCATTAACACAATCAAGTGCATCGTCAACGCTATTGTTTTTAAAATAGTCACATCGGTGCCATGAACATAAAAAAATTCAAATTTTTTCTTGATTTCTCCACTTTGAATCTGAATTCCTTCAAGCAAGGATGAACGTTGACTTGAATTTATGGTTTTTGTAGGCAAAACACAGCGAAAAATGATTGATTGGAAAGAACGTGAGCATGAGACAATCAATTCACAGGCATTGGAAGACCTAAATTGTTTAAATCCCCTGAGGAACTATGGGCTCCTCAAATTCTTCCTCACATCGAGTCTTCAAGCTCAACCCGAGCTGTTGCAATATTTGATCAATCTTTGGGACATTAACTGGGAAATCTTTGTCATCTAGGACTAGGAAATGGATTTAGAAACTTTTGACATCTATTTCATCACTAGACTGTCCCGAAGAGGGGAACCAGTCAATCTGTATGGGGCCAGGCCTATTGGGGCAAGTGTGAACATGTTTCTTGCAGAACACTGCCTAGAAGCATTGAAATAAAAAAGCGACAAGGTTTATATCACTTGTGTTAACGACCTTGTATTGAAAACACTTCTCTTGACCATAAACAGAGTGGCTGGAGAGTGGTTTGGGCTTAGGCATTGCATGAGTCCAATAAGTCCAAATTTCAATATGCTATAGACTGTACGGCGCTGACTATCTTCAACTAGGCAGAAGCCATGAAGGTAAACATGAAGTGCCAGTTATCCAAAGCCAAGGCAGGAAACCTAAAGCAGTTCGGATATGGTTCCATTCTAGTGACCTTATTTTTGGAGCAAATCCCACTATTTCATTATCAGCTTGCAGAGGTGAACCCACCATTTCCATGAGACACGCGAATGGTCTATTGGAGTGAACTGATGCCTAGAATCACTGGGGGCCAGCATATGTCATACAAGCCCACCTTATTTTCATGGCTAATGCATCAGCTGATCGTAGTAGAGGATTGGCCCTATAGTGGTACTGAATTCCATGGCAATCTAGATATGCCGGATCTAGAGGGAGAAGATTATGATGATGGAGGTAAGCAAGACAATTTTTATTTTTTATTTTTTATTGTTTTTGAAATATATGCTTTCATGACATTTCAATTTTATAAATGCAAATGTAGGAACAGAGCGACCAGCCGAGATGTCCCCGATCACCAAGCACATTTCTCGATAGTTTGATATTGCTCCTTATCAGGAAGGAGTCGATAATGAGGAGGAAATTGTGCAGAACCTTAAGGGATTGACCAAAGGTATCTCAGAGTATGCCCAAGTAGGTGACATCCCACGCCAGTATCAGTGGCACATAGTGGGGGTATCAGACCAGATCCGTCGACTACTGACTCATGTAGTATGAGCAGTAATGTACTATCATGAGCACCATGCCAAGTAGTTTATACATTCAGAATTTTAAAGTTTTGAGGCCTACGAGCCACGAATGTACTTTTCAACACATATTATTTTTTGTCATTTTGATGTATGACACTCAAACATTATCGAAATATATATGTGTGTGTGTGTGTGTGTGTATATTTTATGCTTACTATGGTACAAATGTTTTGTTTGTTCACATATTTTGCAAATGTCTATCCAACACATAATTAGCTAATGCATCTATTAATGTATTCATACGCCTAGGAATATGATGATATGTGATGTAATCAAAATTTCTTTCTAAGAGATGAATACACAAACACATTCTCAATATCTGAGGGTTTCTAACAAAATATTTCTCGTTGAGTTGAAGAACAATGAATTGTGAGTCAAGGTTGACAACCAATTCCCGAATGTCAAGAGCAATGGCTTCTAACAACAATTTGATAACTGCGCTATACTGAACAATGTTATTAGTTGTTGGACCTAAACAAATACCTTGAAGATTAATCAACTCACCATGGAGGTCATAAATGTCCCATGCTGCGGAGGATAGATTTTGGGTACTACGGAAAGCACCATCAGCGAAACGAATGTGAGGATTCACAGACATCTACAAAGCAGGAGAAGACATAGTAAGTAGGAAAGCTGCTTGAAAAACACAACACCAAACCACACTGCACAAAATGAATAACACACTATTGTAAAAAAGTAGCCATGTAAGATGACTCAAGCATAGTACTTTTGGAGATACAACCTGTTACGGGGCTTGTCTAAGGGATTGCCCTCATAATCAATCAGCTCATATGCCCCTTTTTGTAACACACATTTTACAATATAGGGCCCATGCCACATGGGTTCGAATTTACCTGCCCCCAGCTTATCATTAGCTTGATCATACAGTAAAACCAAATCAACCTCAGAAAAATCACAAGGGGAGACCAAATGATCAAAATGGGACTTAACCCACTTTTTCTGTGCTTCAATGACTAAAGCAGCAAGACAACGAGTTTCATCCAGTCGTTCTAAGTGTAATAGGCGCTCTTCTTGAGGCGAGGTTTCAGGGAGTAGTTCTACAACCAACTTGAGTGAGGGAATTTCACACTCAATCGATAAAGTTGCTTCCAAACCATAGAAAAGCTGGAAAGGTGTAAACCCAGTGGCATCTTTGGTCGAGGTTCGGTAAGCCCACAAAGCTAAAAAAAGCATGAGATGCCAATTTGACTTGTGCATCCCAATGGTGCACTGAAGCATCATAACCAAGACTTTGTTCACAACTTCAACTTAGCCATTGGCCTGAGGGTAGTACAAGGTCGAGCCATCATGGCGCAAGCCCAACATAGAAGTCATGTCAACCATCATGTAATCGTGAAAATGGGAGCCATGGTCGGTGACAATGGCTTGAGGCACTCCAAACCTGTAAATAACATGATTGAATAGAAATTGAGCCGCCATTTTACCGTCAGCAAAATACGTAGGCATCGCTTTAGCCCATTTGGCGAAGTAATCCACGACAATGATAATATAACCATGCCCCCCAACAAAACGAAGGTTACATGTCATATAGTCAATGCCCCATTTGGGAAAGGGACTAACGGTAATAAAGGGGTGAAGGTGAGCAGGTGGGGCATGCATTTTTTGCTGATAAATCTAGCACTCATGGCATTTGCAAACAACAAGGATGCAATCCTTAAACATGGAGGGCCAGAAATAACCAGTGTGGAGTATCTTTTGAGTAGTAGCATATCCAGACAGATGACTGCCACATGCGCCAGAATTCCAGTCATTCAATACTCTCTCAGCCTCCTTGAGAGCTAGACATCGGTGAAGAATTGAATCAACACCAACACAATATAAAGTATCTCCAATGATGCGTAAGGTTGAGATTGATGGAAAATGCAGCGACGATCATCCTTGGTCAATGCAGACTAGAAGGTGGATGTTTGTAGATACACAATGATATCATTGTACCAAGGGTCGAGAGTGCTAATCAGAAAAAGAATCTCGTCTGAGAGCTACTCATTAGCACCAACAGGAAGAGAAGCAAAGGAAAGGGAACAAATCAACTCAGCGAAGACAAGTGATTTCTTATATTTGGTAGTAGTGAACACCAAATCAAATTCCTGGAGGATGAATATCCACTTGGAATACTTGCCCCTAAGAAAATGATGAGTTAGGATGTAAGTCATGGGGTTGCACTCAGAAATCACAGTCGTGGTGCAGAATAGAATGTAATGTCGATAGCGCTAAATAACCTAAACGATAGCCAACGACAACTTCTCGACATGAGCATAACATGTCTCAGTATCTAGGATATTGCAACTGAGGTAGTAAATAACATGTTCATTACCTTTGTCAACATCTTGCACCAACACCATAGCGATGGTACTAGAGGCTGTAGCTAGATAAAGGAATAATCACTATGATAGTTCGAAGGGTGCAATAAAGGAGCATTAACGAGGACAACTTTTAAATCATAAGCAACTGAGTGAACCCTAAAGCTAGCTCAACATAGTTCGGTACAAAATGACAGAGAAAATTTTCTTTCCCTTGCAGACTCTGTAGTTGATGCAACGAAGAGGGAGGGGGTAAATTAACAATAGCCTCAACTTTAAGAGGATCAAGATGAATTCCTTCTTTTGAAACAATAAAGCCGAGGAGACGTTTGGATTCAACACAGAAGACACACTTATGTAGATTCAGCCGAATGTTATAGTGTCTACAGCGAAAAAGATTTGTCGAAGATGATCAGGATGATCATAGCGCTTACATTAATAAGCCGGTAATATCATCCAAGTAAGGTTGAACGATGTTTCTAATGTCATGGAATGCATAAGACATCGCTCTTTGAAATTTATTCCCAACATTCTTAAGGCCAAAAGGGAGATTTTTATACACAAAATTTCCCTACAAACAGATAAAGGTTGTCTTATATTGATCAGCCAATGCAATGTTTATCTGGTTGTAACCAGAAAAACTATCCATAAAGGAAAATAATTCACTCCCAGCGCATTCATCAATGATATGGTCTATGAAAGGAGTGGGGTAATTATCCTTTGAATGGGTATGATTCAGGTCACGGTAATCAATGCAAACATGAATAGTGCCTTGTTTCTTTGTCACCGGTACGATATTAGACACCCAATCTATAAGAGGGATTAGAAAAATAAATCTAGCTTTAAGAAGTTTTTCAACTTCACCCTTGATGGCGACCACTTTTCTAGGGTTCACTAGACAAAGCCATTGGTGAATGGGCTTCGCATGAGGATAAGTCAGAATTTCATGCATGACTATAATTGGGTTAGTGTCGGGCATTTCTTCGTGTGACCACACGAAAAAATCTCAGAAGTTTGGAACAGATGAGTATAAAGCTTGATCTTATCAGGAGAACAAGTTACCTCGATATGGACATTTTCAATGACTACAGGCTTGATAGAAATATCAATCGGCATCGTTTGGGTAATGTTACCCATGTTCCCTTCCGACCAAACTTCATTAGTCATGATCAACGTATGAATTGGTTGGGTCGAGAACTGAGAAGAGAAATTCTCAAGACAAGTAGACATGACTGTCCGACCAGGCAAGAATGAGGAACGATGATGAGTGTTGTTCCAAGGTACTTCCTCCAGAGACATTACTTCCATGATACCTTTGTCAAAAATAAAAGTCTCAGCTAAGGGATCAGAAGATTCAAAAGAACAAAGCCACAGGGATTGAGAATACATGTCGAGAGAGACACTCGAAACAGAATGATCAGAGGATACCGAAGTCGAAACTGAAACATTCTCCACATAATTAATTTCAGCGGGGATTAACAACATAACCTCGCTCCATGTATCAACAAGATCTAGTGAGGGAATGACCCAAGGATCAGAATTAACTCAGATCATGTTGACTGAGGCAATATCTGGAGGTGGGAGTGGAAAAATACCCATCAAGGTGGGATATTTAAAAAGTCTTGCCCCCACACTCTCATAAGGAGCACCGGTGTGCTTGACATAAGGAACATTGCCTTCCAAGGAGGAAGAGGCAAAGAAGGACAGTTGGTTGACCATGAAAATCTTCCCTTGATGGGGAAAACAAATCATGTGGAAAAGGGAGGAGGCTACAACATGCATGGCATGGGTCCAACTCCGTTCGAGTTGAAGATTATAGTTAAGGTTTGCATCAACAATCTCTACTTCGATGTGTATTTTCTTACCTTCCAAAGTAATGGCAAGGTTAGGAAGGGCACCATATGGTTGAGAATCATGCCCATCAAAGGCTTCCAGAGTGTTAGGTGATTGGTTCAACGCAGGATAACCAATTGTCGTCCAACAAGCGACATACACGATGCAAGTAGAAGCACCTTCATCAGTGATGGTCCTATGAATGGTTTTCTCATTCATGATGACCTGAATGAGAAAGGAAATCCGATAAGGTAAATACGGAACGTGTTTTTCTAGATCAAAAGAAATGAGATTAGAGTCAGTTGGATCAATACCTCCAATAGCTGACAGTAATGCTTTTTGTTGAGATGGACAACTTTCAAGGACCTCAAGAGCAGACATAGCTAATGGCACCTGAGCCAAATCCTCAACAATATTATAATGTTGAGTGGCACGAGCGTGCAAATTGTACGATGACTTTCACAGCACACCTCGAGAAGGTGTTCGAATGGCGGAATCAGGATTAGGTTCCTCTATATGGAGAGGACTGTAACTTGATGGGATGGAGGGAGAAGGGGTACTTTCTTTCTCTTTCCCTACTGTCGGGCTAGGTATTTGATAATCTTTTGATATGGTAACCACATTGATAGGCATATTCATCATGAACACTTTGGAACCTGAGGAAGCAGATGACTGAGGCTGGTCTACCATTTGGGTCTGCTAGGAAGAAAAGGGCTCTTTCATGATAGCGGGGGTCCCTTTGAGCAAACGACTAACTTTAGATCGTCAAGGACAATCTTTTGTATAGTGATCCTCCTCATAAATGGGTCATGGATACTTGGGCTTCCATTAATAAGCATCACCAGCGGATGAATTAGGAGGGCCTTATTTCAGGGCATCAGCTTTGCCCTTGCCCTTTCCCTTCTTTTTACCTTTATAGGATTTTTCCGCTGCAATAGACTTGACAGCGTGAACCTCTGAGGTTTTACTAGGACTAGGTGACTTTCAAGAGGAATAGTTTGGAGAGGTGTTTGAGACCGACTTCTACTTGGAAGAAGATTTTTCGGGGTTTGGGACACTGAACCAATTACTCCATCAATAGGAGGTGTACCTGGATACTTGTATGTCGTCAGATCAGATGATGGTCTATGCACATCGGGTAACATATCATATAATGTGCCAGATTGTGAATAGATGAGGTATAGATACTGGGCATGTGCAATGGCTTATTCCTCAATGACACACCCAGCCATAGCAATGTCCTTAGAAATTTTGTTGATGAATGATTTGGTGAACCATTCGGTCAACAACTAATCAACAATCTCAAACTTGATCAGGTGATGCCAACAACTCCATTAATGGATGTGATCAAAGATGTGGGTCACAGTGTCTTGCTTAAGTGACGTTAGCAGATGGGTGTGAGTTTCATAGCGAACTAGTAGCTAGAAATGTGTGAGAAAGGCCATAGCGAGAGTGTTAAAGTCATGATAGGTACTTCAAGGCAGTTTGATGTACCACTTCGCTACAACACCTGTGAGAATTCATTGGAAAAGTTGGAGACTAATGGAATCATCAACGTACGAATATGAGGAGCACCAGAGGTGATATGTCATCACGTGGACTTGTGGATCCTCATTCGCTTTTCCTTCAAACTTCAGACAATCACTCGAAATCTTGGACGGAACTGGAGGCCAGTATGACGAATGAAGAATAGGATCATTCATGAGTCTAGACACATCTGGAAACTCCAATGTGGCCAAGAATGACAATTGGGTATTGAAAGACATTTGAGGCCTATAAGCAAGCCCAAACTACGGAACCCATCCTTGTTGGTAATGATTTTGTCCCCATAGTGGAGGGTTTTGTCCATATGGCATTTTATTTTGCCCCCACTGTAGGTTACCTTGCCCGTAGGGGGGATTTTAACCTTGATAGCCTTGAAACTGTCTAACCATAGGCTGCTGATAAGCAACATACAGGTTAAAAGGCTGTTGAGCCTATTGACCTTGGACATATGGATTTTTCACCTGTTGCCCTTGGGCGTAAGGGTGTTGAACCTATCACCCCTGGACATAAGTTTTTGCATGTGTTGTCCTTGGACATAAGGATTCTGGACCTGTTGCCCTTGGACATAAGGATTTTGCACCTACTGCTCTTGGACAGAAGGATTCTGAACTTGTTTCCCTTGGACTTGAGGATTTTGGGCTTGCTACTACAAGAATTAACCATGACCTTGCTCTTGCAAAGGTAGACCTAGTTGATATGAGTACAAGGGTTGTTGCTTCCCGGGTTGACCTTGTTGCTGCAAGGGTTGACCTTGCGGCTGTAAAGGTTGACCTTGCGAGGACATAGGCTGGGAGGCTTACGGAACATACTGCATCTGCAGCTGCAAGTTTTGTTGTGACTATTACAAGGGTTTCCCCTATGGTTGTTGCAATTGTCCTTGTTGTTGCACTGTCTTCCCTTGTTGCTACAAGGACAACCCTAACTACTGCGAAGGTTTCCCTTGCTGCTGCAAAAGTTTTCCTTGCTGTTGCAAGGGTACTTGGACAATTCCCTGAAAGTTCCCAAACTGGATCTGGCCATATCCACCAGGCGCGGTGGATGGACCAGGTTGAACATAAGGTCCAGCTTGAGGGACATGAGGTGGATGGACCATCACTTGTGAACCATGTGGAACTTAAGGAGGTTGGTATTGAACATGAGCCACATGCAGGTGCTAGTACTAGACGTTACTTGACCCAGAAGGACCAACACGGTTCTGTTGTTGGTATTGGACATTACTCGATCCAGTAGGACCAACAGGGTTTGGAATAGCACCGGAAGAGGGTTGGTTAATTCCAACCATGTAAGCTTGTGAGCCACTCACATTGGTTGTGCTAGACATCATAGAAACATTCGAATTCTTCCCCCCAGGCGGTGGCACGCCTATCCACTTACTAGAGGGATAGAATAACTGATAGAGACTTGACTTGAAATCATTGGTTGAATCGGATGAGTAACTTGGACTGATGAAACAAGTGGATTTGAAACAATGAGTTGCACCGAAACTGAGGTGACTGCAGAATGCACCATTGGCTGAGAGGTTACGTTCTGAACAACAGACCTGAGGAAGGCATAGCACCAGATGACCAAATAAGGTTGTGATATAATGATGAGGCACTAGGGGTGCCTGTCACCAACTAATCTAACGAAATGTAATCACAAGGTAACTCAGGATAAACACTAGTCAAAATGCTTCCCGTGTAAGGAAAACCTTCAGGAGGGAATGGATATCCCTTCTCATCAATAATGTGAGGAGTGTGTGTAGCGGACACCTCCGAGTGACCCGAAGAGGAGAATGGGATCTCGCCTTCTAATTCCATGGGTGGAAACAAACGACAACGAACAACCGAAGATGTTCGATGGGATAATTCCGAACGAATACCCGACCAATTGTACAGACTATACGGATTTTGTAGTGATATCACAATAGGATCAAACAAAGGATTCGGAGGATAAACAACTAGTCCTAGCTAACCTTCAAAAGTTGGTGGACTCTCAGGAGTTTGGATAGGATTATCGGAGATTTCGGGCCAGATTCCTAAGGTGACCCTGTATCTAAGTTAGGAGGAGGACGTGATGACAAAGGTTGAACACTTAGAACAATTCCAAGTTCAACTTGGTCCTTGAGTGACTGTAGGAGTTCGGGGAGAGGCTCCTCAGATGATCTTTCAGACGGTGGACCTGATGGTTCAACCACGATGACTTTGTCTCAAACAATAAGGAAAGAGAGATTAATTTTAGGGTTTTTAAAGTGTATTTAAAGGTATACTCATGATATGGTCCCGAAAAAGACTAACATGAATGTTATGTGGTCGTGGGCAACAAATTTTTAAGACACTGAAAAAAACTGGTGCTTTTTCATGTTTTAAGAGTCGATAAAAAAGAAAAGATGACTCTATCACTTTCAGTTTGAAACGAGCTCAAAAGGACAGGATCTTGGTGATATTTTATATTTAGGGAGTCAAAAAGATCAAAATGACTACTCAGGAAAATCTAGGCAAAAAAGATTATCAGGTAACCATGAACTACAGAATACCTTCTGACGAACTGAGAAGTTCGAGCAGACAATCTCCCTGAATGTTGTGTTTGGTGTATCACGTGTACAAGGTGGTAGACTCGGCTTTCAACTGATAAAGGATTGCAACCTAGTGGGGTCTCCCTTTATATACGCAATGGTACGAGGAGCACAAGTCCATACTAACGCTATGTAGTTCTGAAGCAAACGACAACTGCTAGGTTTAAAGACACCAGAACACGACTCTAGCCTAGACCTTCTAAATGTGAATGTTAAGTTTCAAATGTGCCTTAGGTTAATTGAGTACATTTTAAAGTTTATATTGAAATTATGTCTCAGTTTTCAGGCCTTATCGATGTGACTTGAAAAAACTTTTAGATGCAACTAAACGAGACAAAACCCTTTCAATTCGATGAATGTACACTAATGAGAGTAGAGAAACCTATCAATGCAACAAACAAGCAACTGAAAGCAAGATGAACTTTTCACTACTTCGTTTTTGAAAAAAAAATAATGAAAGTTCTTTCCACTTCCTATATTTCCTATCAAATGCACTTCAAGTAGTCCTTTCAACAATAAAGAGAATTAATTTCTTTTCAAATGCAAATGATGATGTAGCTCTAGTTTTCAATCATGCTAGCTAATGTAACATATTGATTTAGAAAACTAGAATTATGTATTTTCAATGGAATGATAAGACGAATTTTTCACATACACTTCAATGAAAATTTCCAAACAATCAACATCAATCAAATATAAAGCACAAAAAGAGAATTCTTTCCAAACCAATAATGCAAAGACTCAACCAAAATCAAGATGAGCAATGCAATCTATGCCCGAAAATAGACGCTTAATCAAGGGAAGAAAAGACAAAACTTTTCAAACTTGTTTAATTGAAATCAATGCGATAAAAGGACTAAAAAACAAAATGCATGGAGCTTCTAAGCAACAACTTGACTTGTTGAGCAAACTAACAGCTGAATGGATGATGACCTAGATGCCCTAGGGCCACAAACCATCCACAAACTCAAAAAATCAAGTAAGGAAAAGGCAAACCAAGCAAGCACAGAAACCAAGCTAATGAAGCTTTCCAATCAGGGAGAACACATGCAAAACAAGATAAGAGGCCAAAATTAAGAGGGAAAGACACACTGATTATGATGTAGGAGAAACCCTAATCCTCACCTACAAGAATCGGCATGATTGCCTAACTAAAAACAAGCACCACAAGGGGGTACGATGCTATTGTTTTAAAACAAATCGTGTTGGTCGGCGCGACTGTCATAAAATTAAACACGCTGACTGAAGATTTCAAGAAAAAAAATAAAAAATTTCAAAGGCCAAAGCCAGACCTGCCACTGTAAATTTCAGACCCAGAGTAGTAAACCAGGCAAAGCAAATAAAACCAAAGGGAAAAGGTGATACTACAAAAGTTCACACAAACCATGAAATCAAAATCAATCAAATGAGAGGATGGCTTCCCCAGTGGAGTCACCAATTTTTGGTGTAGGTAAATTCTCGATGCAGACAAAGACAATTCCTCTAGCCCGAGAGAGAAGTCTAACCACAAACAAACAATCTAGTGAAAACTTCCTCGGACTATAATCAAATAAGAGGGCCTACCTCTTAGAACGCTATTCCGCTTGGTGATTATCCTGCTTCCTTACTCCAGCTACTTTGCGTTTCCTTCCTTCGAATACCTGAAACAAGCAAACAATCAACAACAACAAACGTGATAGCATACAAATTGCTTTCAACCTACTTAAAAGGTTAAGGAATCCTAAGCCATAAAAATGTAAGATAACACTTAATGTAGGAAATCAATCAATAGTTGTATTCATATAATTTCAGAAAGATATTACAACCAAAGCCTTGATGTTGCAGGTCTCCTCCGACATATCCGAGTTCCTACACCTCTATTAGCATCTCATGGATAGACCCAAAAATGGAATTTTTAAGGCTTCTTCCCTTTAGTTCCAAACCAAACCAAACACACTATTCTCCCTCCACCAACATAAACTAGAAAGCTACAAGCTATAGATATCTTGTTGGTTATTCAAGCTCCAAAAAAGACTAGTTCAGCTTGGAAAAGGAGGAGTTTATATAGCTTTGATGGAGGGGAGATGGTTCATCGTATGATTGGAGAGGGCTTATCTATTTGTTTTGTTCCATCTTAATAGGGGAAAGGATCCCAAACTGACTTCCTCAGATCCATCCAACCCAACCATTTACCAAACTTCCATTACGAAGCTTCTAGACCTAGAATCTTCAACTCCATATTTATAAAACTTGCCAAAAGAGGGTCGCCGTGACTGAGAAAAGGATCATTTGTGTCATACAGCACTAGGCTGAGTTTTAAACTATACAAATCAGCACAAAGAGGGAATGGGTCATTAGCATCGATCTTGTAAACTGGAGGTAAAAGGAAGATTCTTGGGAAATGATGCAAAAGGGAAATGTTTTGCTCATGAAGAGGGACATAATGAGTTTCTTCATGATGGGAAAGCATGTAGGGTTCATTGTATAGGTCCTCAAGGATCTAAGAATAGGGAGTATAGGGACAGTGAAAAAATGTTATGTAACACCCGGCAAGGACTGCACAATCCCTTCAAAGGGATTCGAATTGCTGCCAAATGCATCTATTGGCGTCTCTGCTCAGCATCGGATCTTCTCTTCCTATTTCAAAATCAATAATCTGATACCATGTGAAAAATTCCTAGTCTTAAGGAACCTATACTACAGCAAATCTAAATCTACTTCACCTACTTGATTTTAATATACATTATCAAGTTATTCTTTGAATACTGAAGCAAATTACTTATGCAGCCTACACTTCTTTAGTATTTGAATACATGAAACATAAAAATGAACAAAGAACAAGATACATAGGACACAGTTATTTTTGGACAAAATAGCCCCAGGAAAAACTCAATGTGGGAAAACCGGTGCAACAACTCTAAGGGTTTTTTATTATTAAGTAGTAATTATGAATACAAATGTTGGATGCCCTCCCGAAAATCCAGTGACAAAGAAAATACAATGGAAGAAAACTAAGTGAGCTTTACCTCACTTTACTCGGCAGATTTTGGTTGATCCGGAAGCAAAACTGGCTATCCCTAGCTACCTTTGTGTTGGTCCTATGTAGGCCTGCATCATCCTTACAAGCTTTGTTTCAGCTCTGTGTTTTTTCTTCTACCTATTACGACAACCTTCCTGGCTATTTCGGTAGTTCTGACACAGTTTCGGCTTTCTGCGTGGACGGAAACTTTTGCTTCTACGTTGGCCCTTCTGGCTCTGTGTCAGGCCCACGTGGACCTAGTTGTCCCAACATTAGTCCTCTTGGCTACTGCGCTACCTCCATTAATTTCTCTCGACTTCTCTGTTATTACTCCTGAACTATCCCTACCCCTTTGCTGCAACTAATCACCCAATTCAAATTCTTAGCTTCCTAGCCCTCGAAATTGAACTCTAGATCAATTCGTTCTCTATGTGTGTGTTTCTAAATGAACCCCAAGCCTCCTTATTTTAATTTTCTCATTGACACTTCAACGGATTAGATTAAGTCTCTAATCAACGACTAAGATTAAAAATTGACTTGATCCGCCTTGTAGATCATTCTCACCCATATTTTGATTAATACCCATTAATATTTTAATTGTCCTAAGTTTAGACTTAGGAACCCCATTAAAAATATTTATTATTTTAATAAAATACAATCCAGGTGAAATTTCACCAACGGTTTCTGGGTTCTTTAGAAATCATGTGCCTTAGCCTCTCCACCAATTTTCATGGCTAGATCTCATCCGATGCTACGAAAAACTAACTTGAAAGAAAAATTGGTCAATATAAGGAAGATGTCACCTCCCTTAAATCTCAGTTGGAAGGAGAAAAGAAACAAGCACAAGGAGTTGAAAGAGTGGTGGAAGCTTTGGACCTTCTTGAAGGACAAGTTGATGAAGCAGAAAAGGAAAGAAATGCCATGACATGAAAACTAGAAGAAAAGGATGAAGATATCACCATATCAAAATCAGAAATCACCTCACTTAAGGGTCAATCATGTGAAGCAATGAGAATGAAGGAAGAAATGGAGAACCATCTAGAAAAGAAGGATGAATAATGCAAGATGATGAAAGAAGAAATTGATCTCCTAAAGAAATAAGTTGACCATCTGAAAAAGAGTCTAAAGAGCTCTCAAACCCTAGATGATATCCTAAGACATCAAAGATCTCATCTTGATAAATCAAATCTTGGATATGCAGGTGAACCATCAAACAAAAATTATGCAAACCCTAATGCTTCAAACAACAAGGATGTGGAGAAGCTTGGAATAAATATTGATTCCCCCAATTCCAGCAAAAGCAAGGAGAAGAGTCAAGATGACATTGGAAGAAACCCTACTCTAAGAAGATATGAAAATGGTGTCAAGAATGCAAGACGCAATAAATTTAAACAAAGGATCCCAAGACAGAATGACTTTAGAAGTACATCAAGTCAATCTCCATCCTCTAGGTACCAAAGTATATTTTTTGGTTATTTCTATTCTTGTAAAAAAATTGGGCACATGGTAAAGGATTGTAGGGAATACCACAAGGACAATTATAATGGTCCCCATCAGTCTCCTAGAAGCAGGTTTATAAGAAGAATTCAAGATCCCTCATTGATGAAAAGGATGGAGTGCTTTAAATGCCATAAAATTGGACATATGGCTCATGATTGTAACTTGACTTGGGTCCCTAAACAAGCTAAAAAAATGACTACCAAGCAAGAAAATAAAGTTACACAAGTATGGATAAGGAAGAAAATTAGATCAGAAAGCCTCTTGAACACTCAAGATATCAACTCATGTTGTTGATCTAATGAGTACATCTTTGGCAGATATGATATTCCAAGTCTTGATGATGAAATTTTTCCAAAAAGGAGACCACACATACTATTAGGGGGAGCTTGTGATTCTTGACTATTCTTGCATAAGCTATTCGTGAAGAGCCCTATGAAAACCTTGATGAGTCACACACGGAAAATCATCTCTTGATAGATCATCTCTCAGGAGTAATTCCATTAAAGAAAATAATGATATTGTGTCTTCACTGCACATACATTGTTGAATATGTCTTCCACTTCATCACAACAATCCTTCTTTCCTTGAGAAAAAAGAAGCGCTAGAGGAGTTTATGCAGGCAGGGGGAGTTGGTTGATCTTTTACCTCATCTATTTCCATGAAATCATGCAACGAATTAGGGGGAGCAAGTCCATTAAAGAAAATCATACTGATAGAGGGGGTTGCAAAGAGAAACATAACAAGAAGTATCACTATGACAGGAAGAGCACCATGTCAAGAAGCAGCTTGATAGGGGGAGTACTTGGACACATCATTTTCCATTGATGTAAAAGGGTGAGATAATGTTGAAAGGCCGAGAATATTGACATCAATGAGAAATGGGGAGATTTTTGGTCAAAGTTGTCATTGATGTCAATATGGCATTGTTGGAGATGGAAAATGCCCTAACCCTTGTGATGAATGAATAACCCTTGACTGTGCAAAATATTTAATCCAAAAATGATAAAACCCTGAAACCTTGTATGCATAAATGCATTCCTTAACATACAATACCTAGCAAGAATATTTTGGTACTGTCTATAAGAAAAATTGAGAAGACTGCATTAGCTTATAAAGGACTTCATTCTCTCTCCAATGAATAATTTCTTATCCCCTAACCCTTTATTGTTGAGGAATATTTATTTTTCAAAGACTAAAAATATACTAATTACATGCCTACCCAATTCATATTCCCCATGGTCATGTCGGCTATTTTGAATAGACATGACGATTCAGTACACTCCAACAACTATAAATACCATTGTAAGCTCCATTTGAGCTCACTGAAAATTCAGTGAAGAACTCAGTTAATAAGATAGAAGTAGATAAGAAGTCGAGGAGAAATAGAAGTTTATTGGGTTATCATTCAAGTTTGGACAAGGAAGCTTGAACCTCCTCTTTTAGAACTCAAACCTCCAGCAAACTTGAAGACTCAGATTGTAAACTTGTATCTATGGTGCCTCTAGCCTGAAGGATAGTCACCATGGAGGCTCAAGCTCAGACTTGTGAAATTGTTGAACTGTAAAGAGCTAAAACCAATGATATTACACCTCAAAACAGTGGAAAATTATCTTGTGAAGGCTCTGACCTATGGTTGCATTCATCCTCGACCTGTGGACAGTCATTCCATAGTGAATAAACTTGTAATACTTTGGATCTGTGTGTGGATAGTAATTTAAAAACCTCATCACCTCAGACTATATCCTTGTGGTAGTTTGGATTGTTGAAGCTCAGTTAATTGAACAATGATCAGGCTCAGATTTGCAATCTTGTAGAGATTTGCAAAGGCATCAAAACTTGTGATCACATACAGTTGTGGATGGCTCAGATTTAGTCTGTTGAAGCTCAAATTATTGTATTATGAAGGTTCGATATATTAACCAGTTGTGGTACCTTGAGGCTTGTATTGTGTAGCACATAATTGGCATCATTTGAAGGCTTGAACAGTGATAAACTTGGGTTTGAACAAGTTTGATGTACTCTTCAAGGAGCATTGATTTTGAAGATATTAGAGCATCATTTGAAGATCTCCATGAGCAGTCCTATAGCAACACTTTGAGAATAATATATTGCATACTTGTTCAAAAATCATTAGAGCAACTTGTAGAAGTCTTATTGAGAAAGCCTTGATTGAAAAGCCTTCGGAGTATACTTGTTTTCATAGAAGACATCAGATACTTCTAGGGGTAGCCTATTGGAGACATTTTTTTTGGAGAACCATTGCATACCTCCTTGGTTGAAAACATTGTGAAGCAATTGAAGAATTATTTGGTGCAGACCTTGAGTAACTTATTGAAGATTCTTGGATATCATGATGAAGCCCTCATAATGTGACCTTGAATAATTTTTTTTTGGGTAACATGAAGAGTTGTGGAGACACCTTCTAAGAAGGTAAAGTTGTCATTGATGAGCTAAGTGCTTGGAGATCAATTGAGGGCATTGTTGAAGGTGAAGATATTGTCAGGGTTGGTTGCAAAATCTATTGAGAGCCTTGAAGAACCAATGAATTCATATTGAAGATGTGAAGCAGTGGGTTGGATCCCTAGAGGATAGGAGTCCTCAAGAAGATCAGGTTGGAGCCTGTACCAGTGAGAGGGTTGGAACCCTAGAATTTGGTGCCACATAGAGACAAGGTTGGAGCCTTGGGAAGATAAGGTTGGATCCCTAGAGGTTGGATCCATGTGAAGTCCAAGTCAGTGCTTGGAAAAGTAAAGGTTGGAAACTAGTGGATGGGAGATTGGTGTCTTCATCTAGGGTAAGAGCCCTAATTATTATTGTACTCAATTTATTGTAAAAAGAGGATTGGAGTCCTCGATATATCTGATTAATAAAATAATTTCTTCTATATCATTCATTTTGTGTTCTATATACAAATGATCTAAACAAGTAAAGTAACAATTGTAATAGAAATATTGATTCATCCCCCTTCTCAGTATTTCCAACAAGATTGTTTTTTGTTGAGGGAGGATCCTTGGAGGGGAAACATTATGAATAATTTTGTAAGAAATGGCCATGTAGGAGGAAATGAACTGTGAATATCCATCATTCATTGGTTTCCTCCTAACAACAACATCCCAGTCAAAAACATACTTACTCTATTTATTTGGGGCCATTAGACTGAGACCCAAGCATTCAAACCCCTCCACATGGGTGTACACAAAAAGATAGAACAATAGAGAATTATACCTGAAGTATGAGGTGGTGGAAAAATGACATAATTGGAATTTTATGGACTTGGCCAAGTAAGCAGGTATGTCAAATAGATGACCTGGATGCATCATCTCCCTAAGAAACCATAGGTATTCTTTTTTGGCCATATTGGTGTTGTCATCTCTAAAATTGTGAGCAATCATAGACAAGATATGCTGCATAGAATCAAAAAAGATAGTTATTGGGAAACTATCAACATGCGAAAGGAGTGTCAGCTAAGAGCTAGGACCATTTGTAGAAAGGATTTCTATTCAGTAGCTGGAAGGGTAGTATAATAATAAACTAGAGTAGTTTCTATGAATTGTTGGGGTTTAGGGGAGCTTGCGTAAATCAGAGACTTTTGGATCAACTCTCGGGTCACCTCTACAATTTTGGCTCCAGTGGGAGAAACAAAATAGTTATTCTCTTCTATATAAGTTGCAGTTTACCAAGGCACAAACCTAGATAAATGATGAACATAAGGGGTGATCTAATAATATAGCCCTAAATCGAATACATGGAATGGGTCCTCTCCTCTCACGTGGTGACCATACATGCCGAATCAAAGGTCCGATAGGTGGTAAGAACAAAGTGGGTCTAAAATTTGTGCCTCAGTGTCCATGAGAGGAGGGATTAGCTTCATAGGATTTAGGGGTCTTGGGGGCCACTTTTTTCATTTTAAACAATTATCGAAACAATTTGCAAGTGGAGGGAACTGAAAGGTTACTTGACTTTCTTGGCCATAAATAGAAACAATGTTGGAGGGGAGTTTTGGACCAAATTGGTGTCAAACGAAATTATAGAATGAACGAATGGTGAGAGGAGGTTGTACTGAGAAAACAAAACAAATCCAAAAATTTGGAGCGTGAAGGGTTTTTATAGGTAGAGAGGGGAAATGGTCGTCTAACGTCGAATGACATCACATGACAGAGACGTGGCAGAGGACCATTGGGTGATGAAGGTGGCAAGTGGACGGGAGCGGGGGTGAGAAAGTTAACATTTTACCTCTGCTTTCACCACTCGCTTGAAAACTGGAGATGGAGAAACTGTGACGTGGTAGGTGGTCCACACCTTGCTCTGACAGGTGGAAGAATGGGAGGAAGGATCTCGCGGTCACCCCTCGGAATTATTCTGGGCTATGGGATGGGGGGGATCGCTCCTTTGACTATTCTTCTTAGGGGGGTAGCGCCAGTCTATCACCCATGCAAGTTAGCCCCTGAACTATTTTCAGGGGTCGGTCGGGTGGAGATGGACAATGACATGCGATCTGCTCAACCTTCAACCAAAAAGGAGAAACTATGGAATTTTTATTATTTACCTTGTTACGCTTACTTGATGAAGTATTCCATGGTTGAGGGCTCTAGTATTAGAGCTTCTTATAATGGAACCATGGCCGAAATTTTCTCTCATTATCATTTTGATTATTTTTTAAGACATTATTGAATGCAATTCTTTAGTACCCTTACAACAAGAAATAATTAATGGAAGCAACATTGGCTCCAATTGGGGATAGTGTATTGTATGCAATTCACTAAGAACCTACAAATTATTGTCTCATTCCTTGGGGATGGATTCATTTTATTCAAACCTTCATAAAATAAAACAACAGTAATAAAAAATCAAAATAATTCTTTTATTTACATTTATAGTGAGTGAGAATGGGGTTCTTTAGTGCTGGAAGTAAATCTTGAGAAATTTCCCATTCACAAGCAGTCCAAGCATTTCACCATCTAAATTTTCTAGCAAGAAAGTATTGTTCCCTTTTTCTTCAACAATCTTGAAAGGTCCAAACCAAAAAGGATCAAACTTCCCATGTTTTCCTTTATCTTCTCTTCTAACATCCCACCTAAGTACTAGATCTCCTAGCTGTAGGAATATTTCCTTTGCTTTTCAGTCAAAAATAGACTTCATCCTCTCCTGATAATTAAATAAATTCTGATTTTTCCATTCCCGTTTTCTTGAAGCTCTACAAATTTATTTTTCCTCTGGGTCAATGCATTTGGCTCCTCTATAACATCTTGTAGGATCTTAGCTACTGGAATTGTGAATTGTATAGGAAAAATTACAGATTCCCATACACTAATTCAAAAGGATATTTCCCAGTGGACCTCTTGGTGGTAACCCTGTTTTCCCACAAGGAAAAATTTAGTTGTGAATCCTAGTTCTTCTAATTTTCTGATATTTCCTTCTTCAAAATCTTTACTGAGGGTTTATTAGAATATTCATCTAATCCATTTCCTTATGGGTAATATGTAATTGAATGGCATACTATAATTTTGTACTTTTGGAAAAAATTATCAAATTTTTCTGACTTGAACACCTGAGCATTGTCAGTGACTTGAACTACTGCATCAGTTGCATTTCTAGCTAGGGTAGCTTCCACACACTTAGTGAAGTAAGCATTGGTTGTGAGTATCCATTTGTGTTGGCCACTAGAAGGTGGATGTATTTCTCCAATGAAGTCTAACCCCCATTTCCTAAAGGTTTCTTCTATAAAAACAAGGATTAAAGGAAGGGGAGCCAACCTCGATTTTTCTGCAAACATTTTACATTTCTCATAGGCCCGAACATAGGCATGCACCTCACCAAACAACTTAGGCCAATAAAATCCTAACTTGAGAATTTTATGAGTTGCATCTCTCCAACTATAATGTCCTCCACATACACAATTATGGAACTCATCAATCACTTTATGGATCTCTTCTTCAACTAGGCATAAGAGAAAAATACCTACTGGGTATTTCCAATACAGATGACCATTTGAGATTACAAATTTATATAATTGCAGCCTCAAAGCCCTATATTTAACTTTATCAAAGTTGATTGGACCCCTTAGAATAAGTAAATAATGGAAAATATGTTTATACCAGTGGGACAAAATGTATTTCATCTAGATTTTCTGAGTTGAGGTCTTAATTCTTTGTTGTTCCTTGACTTTTCCACTTTTTCCATCCTTTCTTGTCAGTAAATCTATGGCCAAAGCTTGGAAATTTGCATCAGATATAATTTTATCTATCCCCTATGTTTAGAAATCTAGGGCATTCAATGTTAACAATTTCTCTGCTTGATAATTACTTGTGATATGCTTGTTCTTCTTTTACTTATGATATTTCAATTTGTTAGCTTATTAGTGTGTTCTTTTTCATCAAGACAATGATCAAAATAAATACAAGTGACACAAAATATAGGATTCTCCAGCCAGGGCCAAAACCTCTCACCTCTTGAGAGGAAAACCTGATAAAATTATTCTTCTAGATATTTAATTGATAAGTATTAAGACCATGACACTAACCCTTGACTCTAGTATCCTTTTCAAGAGCATTGTCACCAAATTGGTATTCCTTGCCCTTCCTTCTCTTGCTCCTTCTAGAGAAACTCGGTCTCTGTTTTTTATGTTGCACCTTCACAATTTCTCTAGAGAATCTCAGTCTCCATGTTTTCTAGAGAAATTCGGTCTCTATTTCTCTATTCCAAAAGATTCCTTCCTTCGTTATCCCAAAATAAACCTATTCACTACCTCCCAAAAGATTCCTTCTTCACTGCCCTCAGAAGATACTGCTGCCCCAGAAGATTTTGCTACCCTAGAAGATATCTATTCGTTTCCCCAGAAGATCCTACTTCGATGCTCCAAAAGGTTCTACATGTTCTACTTAGTTTTCCCTATAAGATTCTTCCTTTGATACCTTAGAAGTGTGTCCTTTTTTCCTTAGAGAAAACTCTTTCTCACTACCTATTTTTTGCACTTCTTTCTGCACTTCTCTTCACTGGAATGAGTTTGAACATGATGCTTACAATGGAGGCTGAGTTCTTCTACTTATACCCCTCTTCACTGGATCTTTAGGCCGACTTGACAGTTGGATATAAGCCAACTTGTTTTGGCAGCTTCTTCAACATTTGTAGGTTGAGTTGAAGAGGTTTCGTGACAAGTTCTTTGGAGGACACTTTACAGAGACGAGATGACCTTTTACAAATTGTAACATGACTTCATTTACATAACAAGGACCCTTATATTTTAGAGTAGATGACAAATAAATCCTAAAGAATCTCAATGGGAGTCTTGACTCAAAAACAAAATCCTTGCTCATGAAACCCATGAAGCAAGTCAATATAATAATTTCATTTTTCTTATTTACATCTCTTTACATAAAATCATAATTACATGTCATTATGAAGATTGAACCTAGTTACACCTTTCAACACTCCCTCTTAACTAGGGATGTATTCACAATGGTACCTTGGACTTTCTCAATCTATATAATATCTCTTAAAAAGAAGTCAGATTTGTAACTAATTTATATAGCATCATACCAACCAACATTTATATAGCAAGGCATTGACTAATAGCTCTATCCTTCCATAAGATCGGGGAAAAATGTTGGCGAGACCAATGATTTATAAACATCCTCATCATTGTCTCTCTCATAATATATCCCACCCAAGTTCTCTCAAGATATGTTCCATGAGGACTATTCTTTTCTTGGACTCCCCAGTCCCCAAAAGAATATTCTTCCTCCACGAATACTCTTCCATGAGATTCCCTATCTCATCCCACAAGAGCATCTGATGCTAAATGATTATACAATCCTCTATTATGTCTTCTAAGATGAAGCACAAAACAACATGTCTATCGTTCCTTATACCAGGAGGTTTTATTCCATTAATGTACTCATTCCTATCATAGAGGAATGTACCTAAACATTTTTCTTAGAAATTTTTGAGTTTCTTCCAAGTAAGAAACTTTTTCTCAGGCTCCCTCTTAACCAGGGACCTATAGCAGCTCTTCATGTGGGGATCCTAGAACATCCAGCTACATGACAAGCTCCTTTCTTGGATGTCATGAATTTATTATACAATAATGAGTCTTCATCCTTTGGGAACTTCTACATATAGGACATAGATCATTCATCACTTTTGTTCGTGAGTCAGTCATGTCCTCAACTCATCAGAAAGTGATTTATCAGATTTAATATTTGGCTTTGTGTCATGTCATTCTGCTTTCATGCCATATTTCTTAGAAGGACATTACATCCCTCTATATGGTTTGTCTGTAATTAATTTATATATCTTCCCTTTGACACTCCTACATAAGCCCATCCATATGCTAATTAAAAAATAATCAATGAATTCTCCCACAAATATTTAGTGTCAAGGGTCTCTTATATTTTTTTTGGGTTCTATCAAAGTCTTCATATCCTTCCGGGAGACATTCTAATCAAATATTCTTGGACTTTTAATGCCTTCTATCATCATTGTATATTATCATGAGCTCTTCCTTTATTTTGTCACACACTTCATTCCTAGGAGCTTCCAATCTTGATTTTAGTAAACTTCCTCATGTTGCATAAATTATGTTGATTTCATCTAGTGCGACTTATGCTTTTCTGCAATACTTCAGAGGAGGAGATCATTTATTTCTCTTGATCATATTTCAGGATGGAAATAGTGATCCAAGTTTACTGTAACCATATGAATTTCATAATAATCTATGTAAGCATACCTCATCTTTCTTTCGGTCATCCAGAATTCCTATCCTAGCTTCATTCGAAGGGACTTTATCCTTTAGCCCTACTTCCTTGTTGTGTCATCATACCACTATTCCTTGAATCCCACAAGTTGGAATTCCTAATGAAAACCTTTTGCTTCCTTTCTCTATTGGTGAGTGTTTTGATGAGAATTCTATTAGAGAAACTTGAGGATAGTTTATATCCTTACCCAACAAATCTTTTATTCTATAAATATCCCAGATGATGATTACCTTTTATTTTATAAATACTCATGAGGTTTCCTAAGAGCTTCCTAATCAATAGGATTTGTACCATGCATAATATCTTCCCATGTCATAAGATCTTACTTCTAATGTTTCTATGCTATTTTTCTAATGAGATGCATCCTATCTAATTTGAACTGCATCAAGACTAAAATTTACAAGTGAAAAGTACCTTCTTGAGAAGAAGATCATCTTAGTCATAGTAGAGATCTTTTACTTCTTTATTCTTAGGCTTCTTGGACTCAGGTTATTTCACTTCTTCAATAACGTGTGCTCCTTCTCTATTCCTCTTGTCCTTACCATAATTAGGACAATCTATTTTGTAGTGTCCAAGTTCCTGACATCCAAAGCACCTTATCTTATCCACGTTATTTTTATTTGAAGGAATAAACTTTCCAAAATTTCCTTTTCTTCTTGTCATTGTAGCATATGCTTGATTATGTTCGCTTGGTCTGACATCAACCTTTTCCTTTAGTCTAGTTTCTTTGATCTTACACAATGACCATAAATCTTGAAATGGATTAGTTTATTTATTCTCATATAATCTTGAAGTGAAGTTACACCATTCTTCTAGTAGTGCATTTAGTACCACTATGGTAATCTCTCTATCAGACATAACTTCTCCTAGTTCTCGTGGTCGATCTCGAATTTCTAATATCCTCATGAAGTATGATGTTATTCCATCTTCCTTGGATATATTTATTTTTTAGATTTATTGCTTTAAGGATATTACTTCTCCCGCAATACTTATAGAAAACAAATCTACTAGTTTGTCATATATAAATTTTGCAGTTTTTAATTTTGATACATATGGGATTAGAGAGTCTTTTAAAGATTCTATAAGAATCCTTTGGGCTCTCACTTATCCCTTCATGTATTTAGCATGATATTTGGTGTCTTATTTTTGAGGTTGAGTTATTGATCCCTTAATGTGAACCATGACTTCAATCTCAATAAGATTGAGGTCAGTGCTTTTCTTCCATGCAAGGAAGTTTACATCCCCAACCAATTTATTGCTTTCCTTGCAAAAATACATTTTGATATTACCGGATATAGTCATGGACTTACTTGTCAAGTTGATTCTTTCTTCATCCTTCTTCTCGATTTTTATGGAGGACCTTCTTCTTGAGTGATTTAATCAGAGAGAACTTGATTTATGATCCTTTGATTATCTGAAGTGCCTCTAGGGTTCCAATATTTCTTCCTGCTTCCTTCTTCAATCAATGGATTCTATGATGTAGATCTTGGACTTGTTGATAGCCGTTGACTTGCTTTGATTCCCCTTTTGAAGCTTGATTTGTGTGTTAGCTTGCTTTGTCTGCCCCTTCTTGTCTTCAACACCTTAGCTCAGATAACATGTTGAGAAATATAGGGAATTCAATGATAACAATTTCTATGGTCGATAATTTATTGTGATATGCTTGTTATTCTTTTAATTATGATCTTTCACTTTTTTAGCTTATTAGTGTGTTATTTTTCATCAAGACAATTATCAAAATAAAGACAAGTGACAAAAAATATGGGCTTCTCCAGCCAGGGCCAAAACCTCTCACCTCTTGTGAGGAATACCCGATAAGTTTTTTCTTCTAGATCTTCAATTGATAAGTACCAAGACCATGACACTAACCGTTGACTCTAGTACACTCTTCAAGAACCTTGTCACCAACTTGGTCTTTCTATGCCTCCCTTCTCTTACTCCTTTTAGAGAAACTTGGTCTCCATTTCTTATGTTTCACCTTCACGATTTCTCTAGAGAATCTCAGTCTCTAGGTCTTCTAGAGAAACTTGGTATCTACTTCTCTATTCTAGAATATTCCTTCTTTAGCTATCTGAGAAGAAACATATTCATTGCCTCCCAGAAGGTTCCTTCTTCATTTCTCCTAGAATATTCTGCTACCCTAGAAGATTCTTCTACCCCAGATATCTCTTCATTGCCCCACAAGATCCTACTTCGTTGCTCCATAAGATTCTACTTCATTTACCCCAGAAGCTTCTTCCTTCGATACCTTAGAAGAGTGTCCATTTTTCTGTTGTGAAAACTCTTTCTCACTACCTCTTTTTCACACTTCTTTCTACACTTCTCTTCACTGAAATGAATTCAAACTTGATACTTACAATGGATGGTGAGTTCTTCTACTTATACCCCTCTTCACTGGGTCTTTAGGCTGACTTGATAGCTAGATGTAGGCCGACTTGTTTTGGAAATTTCTTCAACATTTGTAGGCCGACTTGAAGAGGTTTGGTGACAAGTTATTTGGAGGATACTTTACATAGAAAAGACGACCTTTTACAAAGTGTAACATGACTTCATTTACTTGAAAATGACCCTTATATTTTATGACTAGATGAAAAATAAATCCTAAAGACTCTCAATGGGAGTCTTGACTCAAAAAAAAATCCTTGCTCATGAAACCCATGAATAAAGTCAATATAATAATTTCATTGATCTTATTTACATCTCTTTACATAAAATCATAATTACATGTCATTATGAAGACTGAACCTAGTTACACCTTTCAACACACCCTCTTAACTAGGGAGGTATTCATAATGGTACCTTGGACTTTCTCATTATAAAGAATCTATATTAAGAATTATTTGGATTTGTAACTCATGTGTATAGCATCATACCAACCAACATTTATATAGCAAGGCCTTGACTAACAACTCTATCCCTCCATAAGATTAGAGAAAAATGCTAGTGAGACTAATGATTTATAGACATTCTCATCATTGTCTCTCTTAGAACATACCTCTCCCGGGTTTTCTCAGGACATGTTCCATGAGGAATATTATTTTCTTGAACTCCCTAGCCCCCAAAAGAATATCAGTCCTCTATGACTACTCTTCCATGGGATTCCCTATCTCATCCCACAAGAGCATCAGATGCCAAATGATTACACAATCCTCCATTATATCCTTCTTATACCACGAGGTTTTATTCCATTATTGTACTCATTCATATCATAGAGGAATCATGTTAAGCTTTTGGCTTAGAAATTTCAGAGTTTCTTCCAAGTAAGATAGTTCTTCTCAGGCTCCCTCTTAAGCAGGGATCTATAACAAGTCTTCATGTGGGGATCCTAGAAAATTCAACCGCATGATGAGCTCCTTTCTTTGATGTCATGAGTTTATGCTAAGATAAGGATTCTTCATCCTTTGGGAACTTCTATATATAGGACATAGATCATTCATCACTTTTGTTCATGAGTCAGTCATGTCCTCAATTCATCAAAGTGATTTATCATATTTTGTATCTGGCATTGCTTCATGTCATTATGATTTCATGCCATATTTCTTGGAAGGACATTACATCCTTCTATATGGTCTGTTTGGAAGTCATTTATAGATCTTCCATTTTACAGTCCTAAATAAGCCCATCCAAATTTTATTTAAAAAATAATCAATGAATTATTCAAATCAGAGTTAGATTTTTAATGATATTTCACCATGACATCTTCCTATAAGTATCGACACTTTTCATGCATATTGACACATCTCCCACAAATATTTAGTGTCAAGGGTCTCTTATCATTTTCCGACTTCTATCAGAGTCTTCATATCCTTCCAGGAGATATTCTAGTCAAATCTTCTTGGACTTTGAATGCCTTCTATCATCATTGTATATTATCATGATCTCTTCCTTTCATTTCTCACGCACTTCATTCCCAAGAGCTTCCAATCTTGATTGTAGTCAACTTCCTCATGTTGCATATATTATGTTGATTTCATCTAGTGTGAATTATGCTTTTCTGAAATACTTCTGAGGAGGAGATCCTTTCTTTCTCTTGATCATATTTCAGGATGGAAATAGTGATCCAAATTAATTCTAACCATATTACTTTCATAATAATATATGCAAGAATACGTCATCTTTATTTTGGTCATCCAGACTGCCTGTAACAACTTCATTCGAAGGGATTTTATCCTTTAGACCTGCTTCCTTGTTGTGTCATGATACCATTATTCCTTGAATTCCACAATTTTGAATTCCTGTTGGCTTAGGGGGTCCTGACCCAGGTTCAAATTTAGTTGCGCCAAGCAAAAAACCCCTACACTATTGGCCCTTTCGAAAAAAAACTCACGTAGTGTAGGCTGTAGTCTCACCCTAAGCAGTATAGGGGGATGTTGGAACCAAGTTTCCGCATCCAAAGATCAGTGTGATGTATTTTAGTGCTCTAGATCTTCCTTTGTGTAGACCTATAAGCCCCTAGGGCTCAGTACTACAACTCTGTTCAAATAGCCTTTAGACCTTTGTGAAGGTCTACGATTGGTCTTTGCAGACCATTAACAGTCAATTTATTCACTTACGTGCACCAGAGAAGAATCTTATATTAGTGTTCACGCATATCTACTTAACTTAATTAGAAAACATAGCAGAATTCATCATAATCTTCACAAAAGTACTTAACATGCATTGTGTACATCTATTAAGAATTATTCAAGTGAATAGCTGTTGTAGGGAAAAGTATCCGACTCGGATGACCCTATCCCACTCTAAGGGTGATAGTACCTCAGCAACAACTGTAAAGAAAACTACTTAAGGTTTACTTCTTTATGAAAGCAAGAGAGAATGAAGAAATGCACTAACCGTTGCCTTGCGCTTAATGTCGAATCCAAACTCTTCTCTTTGCTGCTTGCTCCCAGCTCCTTGCTCTTTTGCTGGCCCAGCTACAATGAGATCCTGCAAAATAACAAAGAAGGAAACTACAAGAAGCATGCAATCATAACTGATTCAAGGATTAGCATAAATCAAATATACAATTATCACAATACATCATTGAAACAAGTGCATATAGAAGAACCTCAATAGCTTTTATTAATGGAAGAAGTAAAGTTCTGAGAGTGTTACAACCATTGAAGGCCCCAATCCAGCAACACCTCCCAGCAGAAAGAATTTCTCCTCTTCACCTCCTTCAAGCAATCACCCAATAGTTCTATAGTGAAACCAACAGCATATCATTACTTTGCACAAAATTCCAGCCTCCTAAGCTCATAGGAGAGAGCTCAATATATAGATGAATTGAGAAAGGATGAGTCAGCTTGCAACTGATGTGTAGCTGCCTTGTGTCCTCTCTCTCTTCAGTTGATCTTCAGTTCTTGAGTCCACTTGGAGAACCTTGCTTCCACTTGGAGAAACAGAGCCTCTGACTCATCACAAGGCGAAATCCCTGATCCAAGTGTCATTTTTGGAAGATTCCAGAGCAATGACTCAGTGTGCCACTTGTCCCATCTCGCTCAGCGCAGGTGGCCTTTGTTCTACCTTCTTTGCAACGTAGGTACACCATGGAGGAGTTGAGTTTCAGCGCAGAAGCCTAGTGGAGCACCTGCTTTGATTTCAGGATTGCTTGTTTTTGAGTGTTTTCAGGTGGAGAACTGATCTGAGAGCTGTTGGTTTGCTGACCTTGTTCCTCTAGGGGTAGGAACATCATGTTTAGGGACTTTGGATCCCTTGGATTATTGACAATTCATGCCTGATGCTGTAAGGCACAAAATTGTCTATAACAAATGCCCCCTAAAGTATGAGGTCGTTTATCGGGTGAAATGCTTTATTAGGAGGATCCGAAGTTCATTCAATCTGCTGAGAAGTGTCCTGTAATAAGATACAATACAATACATTATTTTTCATTCTTTTTCATGATCTAGCTGAGGCGGGCATTCCCATGCTCAGCTTTATAAATTCATTTTGGTACATAGCACAGACGATCGTCTGATGATAGACTGATAATTCTCTGCTGAAATTATCATCCTTTGAGAAGGATGATCATCTGCTGCAATGATGTACATATCAAATGTCTTTATATCCTGAATATATATCGCAGCCCGGATGGATGAAACTAGATCTGGGGTCTTCAATCTCTTCCGATCTTCACTCGATGTACAAGTCGATCCATGTGAGAATTTCTTGAAGTCGAACATGGAAAGACATCGCTTGATTACCGGTCAATGATGTAAACCGTTAACAAGCGCAAGAGGAATCACCGATAAGGATGATGACCCTCAAGGTACGGCAGTACAATTCACATGGTGGGAATAAAGGACTTGGCGTCGACCACCATGCAAAATCTTCTGGTCGAAGGTCGTTGATATATACCTGTCGCCGGAAGTGAGAAACTTGCCATTGAGGCATGCAAGCTTCAAAGTACTGAAGGGGTTGTTCCTAGATCAACTCCTTGGATAATGAGCTGATGTCGACAAGGAGCGATCCGTCAAAGGAGGGCCTTAATGAATCCCACATCAGTGACACGGAATGGAGCTAGTGATTGTGATGAGGTGAAAACAAACTGTGATGTATGATTCAGGGTGGCGGTCATGAAATGGATGAAGGACAATGTATGGCAGTGGATGGGACACGGTTGACCCTTTGCAGAACAACATCTCTTGAACATATAACGACACTGATGTGATGGATCGGTAGCATTACCCCAAATGTGGATGGTGTGGCGAGGACCATGGTGATGAGACCGGTGAATGAAACAACCCAACCCGATGTGATACGGAGGACAAAGTGTCATGTTCAAGAGCGACTTGCTACCATTAAAGCTGTGAGGTTCTCCCAATTTTTCCCCAGTCATTGCTGACCAGTACCTCTTTATTTTTGTCAAGCTTGAGGAGGATAACATATGCTTGTTCTATAACCTGCCCTTCGGGCAAGCCCATCGCTATGTTTTAACGAGCCTAGCGATAGGGAAACTCGTTCTCGTCTAAAGACAAGTTTGTCGCTATTTAATGAATTTAACGAGTCTAACGACAAGGATAACTCGGTCCTTTTCATTTTTAGAGAGTCTGAAAAGGTACATAAAGTCAACTCCAGAATTCCTTTTTCGTCATCTAATCCCTTAAGTCCGAAAAAGTATAAAACAATACAGAAGGGATGAATTTTCGATTGATTTAACGAGCCGAACAAAACAAGCGCTCGATCTTTTTGTGTAATAATCCCTCAGGTCCAAAAAGATTAAAATCTAGAGGAGGGATAGCTCTTCCGGTCGTTTAATGAGCTGGAAGGCCAAAACTCGGCAAACTTTTCATATTTTACGAGTCAGGAGAAAAGAGCTCAAAGAAGACTCGTCTTTTGAGGAACGAGTGATAAACAGGGATAGCAGCAGATTCCAGGTACAGGTTGGAATTTTCCAATCACGACAGTGTCACAAGGATGGCTAAGTGAAATCACTCTTCGCAGCTGTTCCTCAAAATGGGTAAACAAACATATGGAGATGAACGATTGGCCAAATGAACGGATGGAGGTGAGACTGCAAGAACACGACCAAGGGCTTTAATATGGCTGTCAAAGGTTACATTTACCAAGGTTATTTACCGGTTCATTTTTTCTGGGTGAGCTTGAACTCTAGGGGAAGATTGCTCACAACTTATTTTATTTTTTAACAAGCATGAACTATGTGCTAAAACTGCTCGGATCTTGCGTTTATTTTTTAACGAGCATGAACTGTGTGCTAAAACTGCTCGAATCTTGCGTTTATTTTTTAACGAGCATGAACTGTGTGCTAAAACTGCTCGATGATGGATGCCCCCAGCATAATAATGCAGACGAGGCATATGTCCCCTAATCCTTAAGGGAACATTTCATTTTTTAATGAGGTTGACATCGTAAAGAACTATCCTCTTGACTCCTTATTTCATTTTTTAACGAGGTTGACATGATATAAGAAATATCCTCGTAGCTTTAGATCCATTAAAAATAGAAGGCTTCATATTCCACTGCGCCCATTTCCGCCAGATTACTTGGCGGTGGTGGGGCAACAGTGCCCATTAAAGAAGGGCCTTTTAGGAAAATTACTCCGATAATTTGGAGAGGATGATTGCCTCCATGGATCGTTGGAATGCTTCTTGTATTGGATGGCGGCACAACTTCTGTCGAAGTTGTTGTCGAACTGCCTGATCGACCTTTTCTCTCGCCATTCAACAACTGTGAATTTCCATAGCTTTTGTTTAATGTTGAAATTAAAGCATCATCTTGGCGCTTAAAACTTGACAACATCATAACTTGTGATGGGGAAGCATTTCCACTATCAACCAGATTCTGACTTGGATCGGGAAACGGATCAGTTAATACAGCTGGGGTTTGTGAATTCTTTATGAATCTTTTAAACTCAGCTTTGAACGGACAATCTGTTGTCCAGTGATCCTCTTCACATATTCGACACCCAAAAGATGGTTTCCCTTTTCCAGGAGAAGTTCTTCGAGGAGATGTCTCTCCTTGTTTTTTCTTCTTCCTTTGATTTTGCTTCTTCTTGCTTCCTGGTTGATTGGTTTCTTTGCCCTTATCTGTCGAAACGGCATTTACTTCCGAAGCAAGAATTTCCTCATGCGCATTTTGATTCGAATCCTTACGGGCCTTCTTTTGATTGCCCTTTTTCGGATTCGAGTTTGCCGTGCCAATCACGCCATCGCCAACATGAGAGTCACTATTTGATTTAGGAGGAGGAGGGATTGAAAACTCTGGTCTAGGGGCGTCTGGTATTTTGTCATAGAGCGTGCCGGACTGAGTATATACTAAGTCCAAATATTGCGCACGAGCAATAACCTGCTCTTCTGTTACGACTCCCCCCTTTGCCACGTCTTCTGTTATGGCCGGAAGTAACGACTTTATAAACCACTCAGCTAAATGCTGATCAGGAACGTATGTTTTAACCATTCTTCGTCGACGTCGCCACTCATGTATATGATCTGATATATGAGTTGCGGTTGTCTGTTTGAAGTTAGTCAATATCTCTGTTCCCGTTTCATACCTTATCGGTAATTGAAAGTGGGTTAAAAATGTCGTGGCAAGGGAGCTAAAATTGTCGAACGAAGCTCTTGGCAATTCTATATACCATTTCGTCGCTGGACCTGTCAATGTCCTCTGAAAGAGGCGAAGCCTTATCGAATCATCATTTAAAGTGTTCGACGAACACCATAGATGAAATGTCATCACATGATTCGACGGGTCTTCACCTGGATTTCCATTGAATTTAGGAATGTCGGATGGGAGTTTGTGCGGGATCACTGGCCACCATGGGGCATAAGCAATTGGATCATTGGTTAACCGATGTAAATCAGGCAACTCTAAAGTCGCCACGAATGGTAACTGTTGATTCAAGTTAGGGGAAGCGTATCCAGGGTACGATGGAATCGCCTGAACAGTTGGTCTTTGCATACCAGCATAATGGAGTTGATGTTGGTATGACTGATAAGGTTGATGGACTTGACCACTATAAAGTGGTTGATTTTGACCATTTTGGATATATGGTTGTCCAGTATTCGCAAAGATTTGCTGTTCAGAACCTTGGTACACTTGTTGGAATTGTGGCTGTTGGTATTGCACTATCCACGGTTGCGATACCATGGGTTGTTGTGCTATACTAACCATTGGACCAAGATGTGGGGTGATTGTACCCGATTGTACTTGTGTCGACCCACCAGTAGGCGATTGTGGTTGGGTTGCAGGGTCAAGGGGCTGTTGCATGAGAACCTGAGAAATCTGAGGTTGACATACAACAGGCATCGTTTGAACTTGCGACACGGTTACAATAGCCGGTGTAGTTGGGATGTTCATCACAGGTACACACTGTTGCATAGAATATACAACTCTTGGTGGTTGGGATAGCATAGGTACCCAACTACTCGTTGCAATTCCACCATAACTTGAATAAGGTTGAGAACTCCCATATGGGTACCCTCCCGGAGGGGGTAATGAAAGGGCGTACTGCCCCCCATACGGTGGTAATCCAGAACTCAAGGCAATTGATTGTCCTGGAGGACTGGATGGCCTAAATTGATTCCCAAAAGGGTCAATTTGTTGAGTCTCACCATAAGAGTTACCATACATTACTCCGGAACAAACAGGAACAAACCATACTGCCGAGATAGTCCCTTGGTGGACTCCTTCTAGCGACTGAGAGCTAGTTGGGACAGATGGTATGCCGGCGAACATTGTTGGATTTGCAGCAGGTAATTCTGCCGTCGCCGTGTCATTTGACACAGTCCTAGATGTCGACAGTTGTTCAGACATTTTGAGTCTATCCAATTGATTGCCTAGTGATTCTACAGGAACTTCCACTGGTGATGGACAAACTTCTGTTGTAGCAGGAAATAGAGTGACCCCTACTCCAAAATGAGTTGGAGTGGATACTTGCGGTTCCTCTATAATTTCCTCTATTGCAATCAGACCAGGTGGAAGAGGAAGACCGTCAGGTCCGTAAAAGATTTCTAGTGCCGAAGAAGGGGTTGTATCGACAGCGACAGATGTTTGAGGAACAAAACTCTCTGGACTGGTTACAGATGGAACTGGTTCAGTTATACAAGTATTTGCCCCCAGACTAGGATCAGTATTACTGTCCTTCTGTGGCGGTTGAACTTCTTCTATAGAGGCAGGGTTTCCGGAAATGTTTGGAGTAACCAGAATCTCAGCTGTTGTTGGAACACTTGTTCTAACTTTTAAAGGAGATTTTGAACTGGTTCGACGAGCTCGCTTTGCCCGGACTGTTTTCGACTCCGGAGACAAAGACGGTTGACTCGCAAGCCTCTGCGAACGACGGATATTCAATTGACTTTCTTCCACGATTGCGGATTACTCGATCAACTAAAATATAAAGGGGGAAATTTGTGTTTCCGATTTGAATGAATTTTATTAGACGCCTTTAGACATAACTTTGCTTTTTCATGTTTTAAGAGTCGAGAAAAAGCTAAAGATGACTCTAGTCTCCTTCGATGTATTAACGAGCCCGAAGTGACAAATGCTCGGTTGGACCTTTTCAGTTATAGAGTTTGAAAAGGGCCAAAAGAAACTGCTCTGGAGATCTAGGCAGAGGGTGTGCCAAACCTTTCGCGAAACCACAGAATACGTTTTACGGTACGGGTGGTCAATCTTCGTGAATGTTGTGTTCACTGCATCGCGATCAGTAGGGCGGCCGACACGGCTTCCTAAGGATAAAGGATAAATGCCTATAGGGGTCTCCCAATATATACGCGACGGTACGTGGGAGCACAAGTCCGTATTAGTGCTATCGTCCCTCAGGAGGAATCACCCACCTTCGTAGAGATCGACAGTCACTACGTTTAACGACGCCGGAACACGTCTCTAGCTTAGACCTCTATGTGTTTGCGTTATGTTTCAATGCGTTGTTAGGTTCATTCAGTATATTTTAAGTTGATCTTTTTAAAGTTTGCCTTTCAAGGTTCACCACGAGATGTATATGAAAAATTCCTAAATGCAGCCTAAGATGAGAAGCAAGCTTTTTCAAATCTTTTTGACTGATGAAAATCTTAACTACTGAGGGAGAAGAAAGGCATATCTTTTCACACAGTTCATACAGCACAAACTAATGCACTTTCTCCTAAATCATCATGCAAACTTTTTCAAATGCAAAATGCACAATGCATGTATTTTCTTTTCCCTTTCTTAATGTTGATGTATTACAAAAAGAAAGTTGTTATTTAACTTTGATTTCGATTTAAAGCGAAAACAAACAAGTTTGTCCAAAATCAAAAGACACCTTAAGATTTACTTGTTTAATCACTGGAAATACATGAAATCAAACCATAATGACGAAAGTAAAAAGACTAATCAGCTATGGACAGCAAACAAGCTAACTCTTTAGACCAGCAAAATGCCTAACACAGGTTCAGATCTAAGAGGCCAAAGCAAGATTAGTTCACTTTCGTTATGGGAAATTGTAAATGATGTAAGAAATACAAAAGAACAAGTACAATTTCGTTATATAACAGAGGCAGAATGATGGCAAGTAAGGTTGGTTTCAGAACAGGTAGAAGACTGGTAACTGGCTGTAAAATCTATAGTGAAAACAGGCAAGAAAAAGGGAGGAAACCCCAAATGCACAAGGCAAAATTGGGCCAACGCAGGTGCTGCACAGCCAGTCTAGCTCTCAGCGCAGGTAGCCCCTTCGGGACCTGCGTTGCAAAGCAGGTAGCCTGTGTACTACCTGCTTTGGAAAACAAAAGTTGCGTTTTCTCAGTTTCCGGGTCACAATTTTCTCAAAAATTCACAGTTTTTGCTCAAATCAGAAGCTATCAGTCAAGCACACACTAATGGATGACAAGGAAGATGAAAAGATATCACTAAGAGCTTACAAGGATCCTTGTAGATTAGCTCTTCAAATCATGAACATGCTCAGAAATGAGCTAGAGTAGCTGCCCTCTACTTCGCTTTTGATATAGTCAAAAGCTTTTCGATTTGGTACTCTTTTGTTCAGGAAATGAATAGCAAAATACTACAAACAATCAAACAGATACGATCCCCAGCGGAGTCGCCAGTTTGTTGTAGGGAAAAGTATCCGACTCGGATGACCCTATCCCACTCTAAGGGTGATAGTACCTCAGCAACAACTGTAAAGAAAACTACTTAAGGTTTACTTCTTTATGAAAGCAAGAGAGAATGAAGAAATGCACTAACCGTTGCCTTGCGCTTAATGTCGAATCCAAACTCTTCTCTTTGCTGCTTGCTCCCAGCTCCTTGCTCTTTTGTTGGCCCAGCTACAATGAGATCCTGCAAAATAACAAAGAAGGAAACTACAAGAAGCATGCAATCATAACTGATTCAAGGATTAGCATAAATCAAATATACAATTATCACAATACATCATTGAAACAAGTGCATATAGAAGAACCTCAATAGCTTTTATTAATGGAAGAAGTAAAGTTTGAGAGTGTTACAACCATTGAAGGCCCCAATCCAGCAACACCTCCCAGCAGAAAGAATTTCTCCTCTTCACCTCCTTCAAGCAATCACCCAATAGTTCTATAGTGAAACCAACAGCATATCATTACTTTGCACAAAATTCCAGCCTCCTGAGCTCATAGGAGAGAGCTCAATATATAGATGAATTGAGAAAGGATGAGTCAGCTTGCAACTGATGTGTAGCTGCCTTGTGTCCTCTCTCTCTTCAGTTGATCTTCAGTTCTTGAGTCCACTTGGAGAACCTTGCTTCCACTTGGAGAAACAGAGCCTCTGACTCATCACAAGGCGAAATCCCTGATCCAAGTGTCATTTTTGGAAGATTCCAGAGCAATGACTCAGTGTGCCACTTGTCCCATCTCGCTCAGCGCAGGTGGCCTTTGTTCTACCTGCTTTGCAACGCAGGTACACCATGGAGGAGTTGAGTTTCAGCGCAGAAGCCTAGTGGAGCACCTGCTTTGATTTTAGGATTGCTTGTTTTTGAGTGTTTTCAGGTGGAGAACTGATCTGAGAGCTGTTGGTTTGCTGACCTTGTTCCTCTAGGGGTAGGAACATCATGTTTAGGGACTTTGGATCCCTTGGATTATTGACAATTCATGCCTGATGCTGTAAGGCACAAAATTGTCTATAACAATAGCACATCATTAGATCAATATTTCATAAATACATTATTCATCCACAACATATATTGTAAACAAAATTAAAAATAAATAAACAGATTTACACAGGAATTCTTCAATAATCTTCTTTATTGATCTTTAGTTTAGGTTTACAGACTCAAAATTACCCTACGTACTCAGCTACAAACTCTACCTAGGCCTCTGCGCACTCAGCTACAAAGCCTTTCTTCTCTATCTGATCCACTTACTTGTGCTAACACTTCTCTCATATTGACCCATTACATCCATCATTATCTTCATCTCTACCTTAGACTCTCTAAGACACACCTATTTATAGCCTTTTACATACAATCCCATGGTCCGCGGTCCATGGGCGGGTCTCAAAGCTGACTCAAAATTTATATAAATAAGGGACTAAAACCCCTTTAACTCCTATTCATGATTCTACGTGCTCTGCATCCACAAATCACGGAGAATTTACTTCATTTACACAAAATACATCAAAACTTGGGTTATTTTGACCCCAAAATTGACCAAGGGGACCCCATCCCAACAATTCCTAATGAAAACCTTTTGCTTTCTCTATTGGTGAATCTTTTGAATAGAATTCTATCAGAGAAAACTTGAGGATACTTTATATTCTCACCCAACATATGTTTTCTTCTATTAAGATCCCAGTTGATGATGACCTTTGCTTTTATAAATACTCATGAGTTTTCCAAAGAGCTTCCTAATCAGTAGGATTTGTACTAGACATAATTTCTTCCCATGTCATGAGCTCTTACTTCTAATGTTTCTATGTTATTTTTCTAATGAGATGCACCTTATCTATTTTAAACTGCATCATGACTATAATTTACAAATGAAAAGTACCTTCTTGAGAACAAGATCATCTTATTCATAGTAGAGATCTTTTACTTCTTTATTCTTAGGCTTCTTGGACTCAAGCTCTTTCACTTCTTCAGTAATGTGTGATCCTTCTCTATTCCTCTTGTCATTACCACGATTAGGAAAATCTCTTTTGTAGTGTGAAAGTTCCTGACATTTGAAGCACCTTACCTTATCCATGTTCTTTTTCTTTGAAGGACCAAACTTTCCAAAATTTCCTTTTCTTCTTGTCATTGTAGCATATGCTTGATTATGTTCGCTGGCCCGACATCAATCTTTGGCTTTATTTTGGTTTCTTAGATCTTACATAGTGACCATAAATATTGAAATGGAGTAGTTTCTTTCTTCCCATATAAGCTTCAAGTGAAGTTGCCCCATTCCTCTGGTAGTGCATTTAGTACCACCGTGGTAATCTATCTATTAGACACAACTTCTCCTAGTTCTTGTAGTTGATCTCGAATTTCTAATATCCTCATGAAGTATGAGGCCATTCCATATTCCTTGGACATATTTGGTTTGTAGAGTTATTTACTTAAGGAGATTACTTCTCCTGTGGTACTTACAGAAAACAACTGTACTAGTTTGTCATATATAGCTTTTGTAGTTTCTAATTTTGATACATTTTGGATTAGAGAGTATTTTATAGATTCTATAAGAATCCTTTGGGCTCTCACTTCTCCCTTCATGTATTTAGCATGAGATTGGGTGTCTTCTTTTGGAGGTTGGGTTATTTATCCATTAATGTGAACCATGACCTCATTCTCAATAAGATTGAGGTCATTCCGTTTCTTCGATGTAAGGAAGTTTACAACGTGTTGAAGCCCCGAAAAACGGGTCTACAACAAGGGGGATACCCGCCCGGTCTGGACCTTGGTTGGCAGCTCCTTATCCATTTGGTATAGCGGGTCCGACTGGGGATATGGGACCAGTTTCCCAATCTATGAGTGTGTGTGTGTGTAGATTTTGATGTTCCTGATCTAACAGTTCCTAATTGAGATATTCTAATTCTAACTCTAATCTAATGCTATGCTATTGTAACCTAATAAGCAGCAACATCTAAGTCTATACTAACCCAGGATGTAATTCTTCTATTATGTGATCTAAAAAGATTTCAAATAACAACTGGTAATAAATATCATTCAGCTATTATGAGAAAAGAAATCAATAAGAATGAACCACTTCGCATAAAAAGTTAGACGAAACAGTTGTGAAAAACATATCGCATAATGAGCTATTCATACATTAAGCATAAATAAATAGCTATCACCATAAAAAAGTGCCAAATGATAACTCAGGCATTCATGCAATAATACATAAACAACTAAAAACTGTATATCACTTTAACACATAAGCAGAAATGGTCAAGAGATAAAAGTACCATTTATGACTAGTCCTACTCATGAGCTTCAAGCGACAATGATTTATCTCTCTTTGCTCTAACATCCACTAAGAGTACAAAAGTGCAACATCAGTAGCAGATATCAAATGCAAACATCAACAAATCATGTTCCATTCATTCACCAAAACCTCCTTTGAGGGTGCAAAAGTGCATGTTCTGAGGACAAGTTTTTGATAAATTTCTGGACCCTTCTCTAAATGCATGAGAAGGGTTTAAATACTACTAACTAAATAACTTAATTACAAAGATTCAGGATGCAGTTTAAATGACCGCCCTTTTTCTAAGCAAAAATAAAACAAAACTATTTCTAACAATTAAATCTAATATCTAACTATTTCTGCATTTGCTCCTTAACGTTGCAAGCATTCAGTATTTGCCTGAGTAGAGTCGGTTGACTGTCTTCCACTTTTGGTTGAGCTAAGCAAACAGAATTGGCAAGAGCTGGCACCATCTTCTCAGCAAAATCGATGATATACTCAAGAGTCATCCACTGACTATGTGGCTTTACCGCGTATGCCCAGTAATAATCTCAGTTCAACTTGGTTAACTCTTTGGATTGCTTCTGCCTTTTCTTTAGCTTTCTGTTTCCAATTTGTTTTTTACCATTGCTTTCTTGCAATTTTTGGGCTTACAGGTGACTGAGTAGTTAGAGGCTTTCCTTCTCGAGCAATTTTCTCAGCGATGCGCGATTAGTGCTAGGCGCTAATGGCGCATCAGAAACTGCCTCCGTTCTTTGATCCGGGCTTCTCTGATGCATTTTTCGCCTTTTGCGCCTCTTCATCTTTATCGGGTATAAAGCTTCAAAATTTGTAAAAATAATGACCTCGTGAGCTCTTGACCCTGAGCATTAAACTGCCTGTTGATATCAGCATCGCTCAGTACCACCATGGCTATCTATGAAAGATCTATAATGGATGGCTCAGTAGTATTTTGTGAATCTGCGGCTTTGTTGCATGTGGTATCTGTTTATGAGGGCGCCTTTTCTCTGTCTTTGAACATTGGAGCTCTACCCTTTTTCCCCATAGCTTCCTACACATTGCTTTGTGTAACTTTTGTTCTTCGTTCCTGTAGTTCACAAGTGAGGAGAGAGTAATGATAATAAATAATGACAGGAAAGCTTTAAATGCCACGGATATGCAAAAACATGCCATCTGACGTGAACTGGCTCTTCGAAAAACACAAAACCATACATTATTAACAACTGGCGTGTAATTCATTAATTTTCATTAAAGCGCGTATCCAGTTCTTGGTTTATGGAAAAACTTTTTCTTGAATATTGAGCCAGGAAAATCTGCGATGGAATGTTTCTGTGATCTGCATCGCAGTATCACATTTCGTTGTATTGCGCTACCGCAATTTCATCTTGCTGTCCTATCACAAGGTTGCTTGATCGCACTATCACAAAGATTGCAGATCGCAATATCGCAAAGATCGTCGATCGCAATATTGCAAGATCGCGGATCACTTAATCGTTTAATTGTTATATGCATTTTATGCGATTTTGCGACATGCGATATGCGATATCGCATATCAGTGATTTTAAGGTTTTCTAACGTGAGTGTTTATTAATGCATGCGATGTGATGGAATTCGCATTGCAATCTCGCATTTTATCATTTTGACTCATAAGAAAATGCCCTATCATTCTTGGCGCGATGCGATATTTTTTTTGAGTGACATATAAGCACTAATTGATTTTTATTTTTTTTTTTTGACTAAGGATCCCCACTTACATAGTGTTATTGCTAATACTAAATAAGGAGGGGGGTTTTTGGTGGCCACAACAATTGGCGATTCACTTGGAAGAACCAGTTATCTCTGTTTTTCTATTGAATTTTCTAAACTTCCAAAACAGAAAATTTTTCAGAAAGTTTAACTTTATTATGGAAAGATAAAGTACATTATGCTCTAACCTGTCAATGACATTTCATTTCAACTATTTTCAACTTTGATTATTTGCTTCCTCAAGCTAGCCCTTGTGTTTACATCAGTCATTACTTGGTCTTGTAAAGATAAAACAAAGTCTTCTCTGTAAAGCAGTTTTAAATATGCTCATTTGTCGTAGGTAGAGCCTCTGCTGCCAGCAAACGTTTATAGCCTCGACAGGGTTACCTGTTACCCAACAATGATCTTGTATCCTACTTAAAGCAACTTACAACTCTCAAAGAAGAATCCACATCCACACTTATTGCTTTGATTTTATTTTTACTCTTAAAGAACAATGTCTTGGTTTGGTAGCCAATTTATGACACAGTCATTCACTTGATTTATAACTTTGTTGAACAAGTTGGCTCGTGATGAGACCCCTTGTCTTTTGATTGCAACAACCTTGAGTCATTGCCCTGTCGTGGTGTACAGTATTTGGCAAAGTCAGCAAGTTATAATATCTGTGATTATGATAAGCCGGCTCATGATGAGACCTCTTATTCTTCAAGATGAAGTGTATCCTTGGATTGTTCCTCTAAAGTTGTGATCTCCTTAGTAGTGAGGAAGTCATTATTTCCTTAAGATAGCTCTGGACGACAATAGTAGAGTTTTTTGGAAACAGTTGTTCTACAGAGAATCTTTATTTTGTTATTGATACCTTTCATTGTAGTGAGATAAAACAATTTCTTCACTAAAGGTTGCTTTCATCAAACTTTATGGAGTTGAAACTAGTATCATATCTAGGCTAGAGTCTTTAACTGTATCTATCAATAATAAAGATCAATTTTCCAAAAGATTTGCTATTTATACAAGCGAAAAAATCAAAATCTGAAAGAGAATTGGTATCTTGTGCATAAATTCCTGATGTAACCACTCACAACTGGTTTTATTATGAAAAGAAAAACAACTACTCTACAAAAATAGAAGAATAATCTTCTATGGAAAATATTTCTTGAGAATTTGTCCGTTAACAGGCAAAGAGTCTCTCTTACCTGCTAAATCCTGTAACACAAACGTTGATGGACCTATGACTTCTACAATTTGAAAAGGACCAAGCCACATTCTTTGAAATTTTGTATGTTTGCCTTTCTCTTCATGAGCCTTGTCCCATTTTAAAACTAAGTCTCCCATCTGAAAATCTTTTCTGGTCATTATGTTTGAATCAAAAGAGGATTTTACTAGTGCCTGATGATGAGCATGCGTTTTCTTAGCCTGTTCTCGTTATTCTTCTAATTTGATTATTTCCATTTGTCTTAGCTGTAGGGAGGAAGTGGGTACTTCATCAATGTATTGAACTAGAGACAAAGAGGGAATTGCCAAATGAGTTGGAAGAACCACTTCTTTCCCATAAACTAAATTAAAGGGAGAAGTGTCGATAGAAGCTTTTTGCATTATTCGGTCTGCCCATAAAGCATATATCAAAGCCTTATGCCAATTTTTATGATTTTGGTCAACTGTTATTTTGATAATCCTGATTAGGTTTTTATTTGTGGACTCAGCTAACCCATTGCCTTGCGGGTAATAATTGGTCGGATATTTAAGTTTGAATCCTCTTTTAAGTGAAAATTCATTCATTTCATTTCCAGAAAAGTATGATGCATTATCAAACATTAAATCGGAAGGCAATCCAAACCTGGTGATTATAAATTGATCTATGAACTCAATGATATTTTCAGCATTAACCGTCTTGAGTGGAACTGCTTCTACCCACTTAGTAAAATAATCTGTTGCTGTAAGGATATATCTATGCTGCTTAGAAGAGTGAGGAACAATCTCACCTATTATGTCCAATCCCCACTGACTGAAAGGTTGCTCAATGTTAACCAGCTGTAGTGGCAAGGATGGCTTCTTTTGTCTCCCAGCAGTAGTTTGGCAGACTTGACATTTCCTCACATAACTGTGTGAGTCTTTAAATAACGTGGGCCAGTAATACCCTGCGCACAAGATTTTATGTGCAGTAGCATCTCCAGCATAATGTCCGCCTGCTGGCCCATCGTGGAGTTCCTGCAAAACTTTTTCAGCTTCAAATTTCTCAAGACACCTAAGAAGAACAGAATCATAATTTATTCTAAAAAGAATATCATTAATGAGCTGATATTGTTTGGCTTTCAACCTTAGAGCTCTTTTCTTAGTATGATCGAGGTGTGAAGGAGCATACCCGTTCTTAAGATAATAAATGATATCAGCGTATAATGACTCTGCATTGTTTAGGCTTACCTCGCACATTTGTACCTCTGCAGATGGAATTTCAGAAATTTTCGATGCTCCAGCCAGCATTTTGCAAAAGCCTTGGCCTCTTACAATGTTTGCTGGTTTAATCTCAATGTCATATTCCTGTAAGGCAGTAACCCAATTGGCCCTTTTCTCACCCACATCCTTCTGTACTAGAAGATTCCTTACCACTGGAAATGGTACTATAATTTTAGTATGGGTTTTGAGTAAGAAATGTCTGAAGTATTTGACCGCTTTGAAAACGGCATAAGCCCGTTTCTCCACATCTTAATAATTTAATTCAGCGCCCTGTAAATTTGAACTGAAAAACGCAATTGGGGCTTCCGCTTTTTCTTGATTTGCTTGAGTGAGTATCGCAGCATATGACCTATCTGAGGCAAATGTATATAGAATAAAAGGCTCTGAAAAACTCGGAGTTGCTAAAGATGGAGCATTAATAATAGCTTGTTTGATCAGGTTGAATGCTTTGTGTTCATCTTAGCCCCATTTAAAATTTGAGTTCTTTTTAATCATGGCTTGCAAAGGAGATACGATTCGTGAAAAATATGGAATGAATCTCTTTACAAAGTTGATCTGACCAAGGAAAGATAGCATGGATTTTTTGTTGTGAGGTAAGGATATTTCAAAAATCTCTTTGATTTTGTCGGAATCGATGTGAATTTTTGATTTTGACACTATGAATCCTAGAAGTTTCCCTTCACTTAATGTGAAAAAAATTTCTTCGGGTTAAGTGAAATTCCATACCTTAAACACCATTGGAAGATTTGTTTTAAGTCCCTAAGATGGTCGCTTCGTTTCTTGGAATACACTGTTATATCATCCAAATAAATTACTACAGATTTATTGACTAAACCTTTGAATGCGATGTCCATGGCTCTCTGAAATGTGGCACCAACATTAATCAAACCAAATGGCATATTTCGATATGCGTATGTGCCCCATTTTGTTCTGAATGTGGTTTTCAATTGATCATCAGGATGTACCAACACTTGATTGTATCCTGAAAATCCATCCAAGAAAGACATTAATTCTGAGCCCGCCACTGCCTGCAATATCTGTTCCATAGGTGGTAAAGGAAAATTATCTTTTTGACAGGCCTTGTTAAGGTTTCGAAAATCAATGCAAATCCTAATATCTCCATTTTTCTTTCTAACAGGTACCATATTGGAGACCCATTTAGAATGTCTGACGGGAAAGATTATTCTGGCTTTCAATAACTTATTGAGCTCAGTTTTTATCTGATTTTCTAAATTGGGATGGATCTTTCTCAGCTTTTGTTGGACAGGTTTTTCATTATCGATCATGGGAATAGTATGTTGGATGATGGAAGTGTCGTATGTTTTGAGTTCATCATAATTCCAAGCAAAAACATTTTTATATTGTCTCAAAAGATGAATATACGCTAATTTTTCTTCAGGGGCTAGGCCGAGACCTAGATTAATGTTTTGTGGTTTGGCATCGGTTCCTAGGTTTACTAATTCGTAGTTCAAGGTTGAACTTTGGATTTTTGAATTGGTAGACCTTTTAAACCGATATTTCAAATCGTACAAGTCTTCTAACTTGACTACCAACTTAGGTATAGCATTGTTAGTGCTATCTTGTTGCAATTGTCGATCATGTTGGTCTTCGTCAATTATTTGATTGGAGTAGGATCCTTCAAATGTGAGGAAATTTACAATACCAGGATTGTCATTGAATACTCTCCAATTTGTGTTGTTATCAGGAATGGATGGTCTAAAGATTAATTCTATTGAGAATCTATCTGGACTAAAATCTTCTGAAGGAATAAGCTTAGAAGCTACGTTAGCCAAAAGGTCTGCACTTGCATTTTGGAGTCTGGGAATTGAAGAGATATTAAATGCTATAAAATGCTCAATCAGATCTTGAACTAAGGACTGATAATGTTTTAAATGACCTAATAAGCAATGTATAGTATTACATACCTGTCTGACCACAATCTCAGAGTCTCTGAAGACTTGAAGGTACTTGACGTCTAACCCGATTGCTTTGTACAACCCTTGGACCAAAGCCTCATATCCTACTGTATTGTTGGTGCAATCAAATTCGAGTCTGCATGTTAGCATGATTTTATCTCCTTCTGGACTAATTAGAACGCATCCTACTCCTACTCCTTCGTTAGATTTAGAACCATCAAAAAATAATTTCCAAAACAAAGATTTATTTACAGGACTATCTAAAAAATTGATACATTTTGAACTATCAGTTCGAGAAAAAATTTCGACTTGGACAAAACAAAGTGTTCTAAATAGGGTGACATATGAGCATTGAAATTACCGAGGAAAGAATCTACCGAGTAATTGCCAATAATGCTACTGTTATATGCTACTGGTTCATTTTCCCCCTCTAGCTCCGTTACTATGTATTTCTGATGTAGTTCTCGTTCAACTTTTATTTGATTTGGTTTACCATTGTAGGGCAGCCACATGTGCGACCAGTCAGTTGCGAAGTATCCATGAAGTTTTTCTGACCAATCCCTGCTAAGAATTAAGCCATAAAATTCTGGAATATCAGCAACTAAAATGTCAATAACTTGACATACCTTTAGGTTGGATGACAGCCTTATGGTTACTTGATTTAGTTCGCCAATCACTTCGACTTGAGATCGATCTAGCTGAACTATGCACACAGCAGATTTCTGTGGTTGAACATTTAACTTGGCACATATGGACTTTGGTAAAATATTCGATGAAGCACCAGAATCCACCAAACAATTGTGCACATTTTTATTGAAAATTTCATAAGTAAGGAGAAACGGGGGAGTATGAGATCTCGATCTTCCTCCAATTAGAGCGATGTCATTTGGATCAATCTTATTGATCGCATTAGTTGGAGGTCTTCCCATGTTATGAGAAGCTTGAGAAAGTACAGCAGCAGGCAAAGGTGCAACTGGCACAGCATGTAATTCTTTCATCATTATCTTCTGTTGATGCTTTAACTTGCTCAGTTCGTAAAGAGTGATGTTGGCCCTAGTCTTTTTCATATCTTCTATAATATTGTACTCCATTTCATCTGACACGATCAGTGCTTTAGATGGAGTTAATGCATCTGTTTGGACTGGGCTGGTTTGAGTCACTTTAGATGCCATTTTCTTTGTTGCGACTTTATCCTTTATTGCAGAGCTTGCGCTCTTTGGCTTAGGGATAGTTTGGGGAGGATCAAGCTGATTTTTACTTCGTGTGCTAACTGGGAATACTTCTTGATCTTCTTCTTGTGGGAGGATGAAATCCCACATTCCTTATAATTCCACAACTTATTCTTCATCAGTTTGCCCTTCAATGGCAATTTCCTCTTCCTCTTCTTCGGATTCAGCATTTGAAATAGCATTAGGTGGCTTTGAATCCATTGAAGGGCCTCTTTTAAAAGCTCTGTAGGTCTTTTTTGAAGAAGTTTCTGCTACTTGCTTTTTGATGTCGACCATTTCATTAGACATGCTCTTTAGAACTTTCTGCAATCCTTCCAAATCGAATGGATCTTTTGTTTGTTTCTTCTTGGAGTCTTCCTTGAAGGTGAATTTCTTGGATTTCCGTTCCTCTATCACGGATTTCTTTTCCAGGGCTATTATACGTTTCTCTACTGCTAGTGCTTCTTTCATGTTTTCAGCTAAGGTTGTTTTATTAGCCCTGTCCACGAAGATTGCTATGTTTGATGGTAGAGCTGTGATATACCATTCACTTCAGACTTCTTCGCTGGGCTGGGAAGCAGTAGGAATTTGTTTAGGATTTTATTGAAATGTAAATTGAAATCTTTGATAGGCTCTCTAGATTTGGCCCTAAGGTTGGATAGGTCATTGATTAACATTTTCGTAGACCTGTCATCACCAAACTTGGTCAGGAATTGCTCTTGGAAGATGTCCCAACTAGTGATAGATCCGAAGGGTAATGAGAAATACCATGATCCAGCTGTTCCTTGCAGAGTATAAGGAAAAAGTAGAACAACAACATCTTCATTAGTAACCCCATTGAGATTAATGGATAGCATAAAGTTGTTTGTGTTCTCTTCTGCTAGCATGCCTGCCTCGGGATTAAACTTAGGCAGCCATTTCTCAGGATGGGCCGGTATTTGACTCAAGGGTGCTGGCATTAAGACTGCCCCAGGGTTATTCCATGGAGACTGGGCCGTTGCTGAACTACTAACAGAGGAAAGTGCAGAAGGTGATCCCTGTGGTTGGGAACATGAGGATACTACGATTGCAGATGATTGAGGAAGAGTTGTGGGGGTTCTAGTGGACGGATGGACGATGATCTGAAGTGGCGGAGTGGATGGTTGACTTCGTGGTGAAGAGGTTGAGATGGATGATGATGATGAAAGAGTCTCGCTATCGGACTCCTTTGGTGATTTCCTAGCTCTTTTCCTTGTGGGAAGAGGTAATTCGGTTGGTTGAACACCAAACTTTTCACTCTTTAATCTGGTCAGGGGATGAGCAGGGTTATATTGCGAAGTCACGTTGCCTTGAGATTTATCAGACCTTTGAGGAGAAATGGAAAATCGCTAAAGTTTGTGAATCAAAGATTCGACTTTAGGAGGTTCAAGGGTAGATTGTTCTGAAATGTCAGGGTGCGTAGTAGCGGTTGATACTCCAATGACTTCTAACTCTGGATTTAAGTGTAATAGGGAAGTTGGGGGAGATGGTGAGGGCGATTTACTCTCAGAATGGTATTCAGGTTTAGATTTACTTGCCATTCATAGTTCAGGCCCTCCTTCTAGCGCCAAATATGTTGAAGCCCCGAAAATCGGGTCTACAACAAGGGGGATACCCGCCCGGTCCGGACCTTGGTTAGCAGCTCCTTATCCGTTTCGTATAGCAGGTATGACTGGGGATATGGGACCAGTTTCCCAATCTATGAGTGTGTGTGTGTAGATTTTGATGTTCCTGATCTAACAGTTCCTAATTGAGATATTCTAATTCTAACTTTAATCTAATGCTATGCTATTATAATCTAATAAGCAGCAACATCTAAGTCTATACTAACCCGGGATGTAATTCTTCTATTATGCGATCTAAAAACATTTCAAATAACAACTGGTAATAAAGATCATTCAGCTATTATGAGAAAAGAAATCAATAAGAATGAACCACTTCGCATAAAAAGTTAGACGAAACAATTGTGAAAAACATATCGCATAATGAGCTATTCATACATTAAGCATAAATAAATAGCTATCACCGTAAAAAAGTGCCAAATGATAACTCAAGCATTCATGCAATAATACATAAACAACTAAAAACTGTATATCACTTTAACACATAAGCAGAAATGGTCAAGAGATAAAAGTACCATTTATGACTAGTCCTACTCATGAGCTTCAAGCGACAATGATTTATCTCTCTTTGCTCTAACATCCACTAAGAGTACAGAAGTGCAACATCAGTAGCAGATATCAAATGCAAACATCAACAAATCATGTTCCATTCATTCACCAAAACCTCCTTTGAGGGTGCAAAAGTGCATGTTCTGAGGACAAGTTTTTGATAAATTTCTGGACCCTTCTCTAAATTCATGAGAAGGGTTTAAATACTACTAACTAAATAACTTAATTACAAAGATTCAGGATGCGGTTTAAATGACCGCCCTTTTTCTAAGCAAAAATAAAACAAAACTATTTCTAAAAATTAAATCTAATATCTAACTATTTCTGCATTTGCTCCTTAACGTTGCAAGCATTCAGTATTTGCCTGAGTAGAGTCGGCTGACTGTCTTCCGCTTTTGGTTGAGCTAAGCAAACAAAATTGGCAAGAGCTGGCACCATCTTCTCAGCAAAATCGATGATATACTCGAGAGTCATCCACTGACTATGTGGCTTTACCGCGTATGCCCAGTAATAATCTCAGTTCAACTTGGTTAACCTTTTGGATTTCTTCTGCCTTTTCTTTAGCTTTCTGTTTCCAGTTTGTTTTTTACCATTGCTTTCTTGCAATTTTCGGGCTTACAGGTGACTGAGCAGTTAGAGGCTTTCCTTCTCGAGCAATTTTCTCAGCGATGCGCGATTAGCGCTAGGTGCTAATCGCGCATCGGAAACTGCCTCTGTTCTTTGATCCGGGCTTCTCTAATGCGTTTTCGCCTTTTGCGCCTCTTCATCTTTATTGGGTATAAAGCTTCAAAATTTGTAAAAATAATGACCTCGTGAGCTCTTGACCCTGAGCATTAAACTGCCTATTGATATCAGCATCGCTCAGTACCACCATGGCTGTCTATGAAAGATCTGTAATGCATGGCTCAGCAGTATTTTGTGAATCTGCGGCTTTGTCGCATGCGGTATCTGTTTATGAGGGCACCTTTTCTCTGTCTTTGAACATTGGAACTCTACCCTTTTTCCCCATAGCTTCCTACACATTGCTTTGTGTAACTTTTGTTCTTTGTTCCTGCAGTTCACAAGTGAGGAGAGAGTAATGATAATAAATAATGATAGGAAAGCTTTAAATGCCACGGATATGCAAAAACATGCCATCTGACGTGAACTGGCTCTTCGAAAAACATAAAACCATACTTTATTAACAACTGGTGTGTAATTCATTAATTATCATTAAAGCGCGTATCCAGTTCTTGGTTTATGGAAAAACTTTTTCTTGAATATTGAGCCAGGAAAATCTGTGATGGAATGTTTCTGTGATCTGCATCATAGTATCGCATTTCGTTGTATCGCACTACCACAATTTCATCGTGTTGTCCTATCGCAAGGTTACTTGATCGCACTATCGCAAAGATCGCAAATCGCAATATCGCAAAGATCGTTGATCGCAATATCGCAAGATCGCGAATCGCTTAATCGTTTAATTGTTATATGCATTTTATGCTATTTTGCGACATGCGATATGCAATATCGCATATCAGTGATTTTAAGGTTTTCTAATGTGAGTGTTTATAATGCATGCGATGCGATGGAATTCGCATCGCATTCTCGCATTATATCGTTTTGACTCATAAGAAAATGCCCTATCATTCTTGGCGCGATGCGATATTTTTTTTAAGGAGTGACATATAAGCACTAATTGATTTATTTTTTTTAATTTTTTGACTAAGGGTCCCCACTTACATAGTGTTATTGCTAATACTAAATAAGGAGGGGGGTTTTTGGTGGCCACAACACAACCCCAACCAATTTATTGCTTTCCTTTCAAAAATACATTTTGATATTATCGTATATAGTCATGGAATTACTTGTCAAATTGTTTCTTTCTTCCTCCTTCTTCTCAATGTTCGTGGAGGGTCTTCTTCTTGAGTGATTTAATGAGAAGAGATTAATTTATGATCCTTTGATGATTTGAAGTGTTTCTAGGGTTCCAATCTTTCTTCCTGCTTCCTTATTCGATCTATGGTTTCTATGATGTAGATATTGGACTTGTTGATAACATTTGACTTGATTTGATTCCCCTTTTGAAGCTTGATTTGTTTGTCAGCTTGATTTTTTTGCCCCTTCTTATCTTCAACTCCTTAGCTCCGATACCATGTTGAGAAATCTAGGGCATTCAATGTTAAAAATTTCTCTTCTTGATAATTTCTTGTGATATGTTTGTTCTTCTTTTACTTATTATATTTAACTTTGTTAGCTTATTAGTGTGTTATTTTTCATCAAGACAATTATCAAAATAAAGACAAGTGACACAAAATATAGGCTTCTCCAGCCATGGCCAAAACCTCTCACGTATTGAGAGGAAAACCTGATAAAATTATTCTTTTAGACCTTTAATTGGTAAGTACCAAGACCATGACACTAACCCTTGAATCTATTATCCCATTCAAGAACCTTGTCACCAACCTGGTCTTCCTTGTCCTTCCTTATCCTTTTCCTTTTAGATAAACTCAGACTCTATTTCTTATACTGCACCTTCACAATTGATCTTGAGAATCTTGGTCTCTAAGTCTTCTAGAGAATCTTGATCTCTAATTCTCTATTCCAAAAGATTCCTTCCTTCGCTATCCCAGAAGAAACCTATTCACGACCTCCCAGAAGATTCCTTCTTCACTGCCCCCAGAAGATACTGCTACCCCAGAAGATTCTGCTACCCCAGAATATATCTCTTCATTGCCCCATAATATCTTAATTCACTGCTCTAGAAGGTTCTACTTTGTTTGCCCAAGAAGAATCTTCCTTCGATCCCTTAGAAGAGTGTCATTTTTTCACTTGAGAAAAATCTTTCTCACTGCCTCTTTTTCACACTTTCTCGCTGCCTCTTTTCCACACTTCTTACTGCCTCTTTTTCACACTTCTCACTGCCTCTTTTCCACACTTCTTACTGCCTCTTTTTCACACTTCTCACTGCCTCTTTTTCACACTTCTCACTGCCTCTTTTTCACACTTTCTCACTGCCTCTTTTTCATCCATTTTTCAAAAAAATATGGTTTTTACTTCCATTTTAAAAAATGTTGAAAATTTACCCTAAAAAAAAACATCGTTCTGGAATAAACAATTTTCATTTTTGGGTTGTTTTTTCATGTTTTTTTGGGGTTTTTGGGCTCGAGTACCCATTTTGAGGTAATAATTCTCGTTTCATCCGTAACTATGTTACTAGTATATCACATAGTTGGTGCATTACATAGGCCAAATGGCATAACTAACCACTCATACAAACTTTGCCTAGTTTTGAAGGTGATCTTCCATGTATCTTCTTCTTTGACTCGAACCTGGCGATATCTAGACTGCAAGTCCATCTTGATGAATTATTTTTCTTGCTACAACTGATCCAGGAGATCATCTATATTGTGCATGGGGTATCTATTATTCAGCGTGATTTTATTCAATGCCCTATAATCTATACCCATCATCAAGTCCCATCCTTCTTTGGCACAATGATGATGGGTGACCCACATCGTGATGTACTCAGTCAAATGACACCCTGTTCCAGGAGATGGTGCAACTGTTTCTTCACCTCACTTGCTTCTATAACAGACTGTTTGTACAACCCAATATTTAGCAATGGGGAGTCTAGCAATAGCTCGATCTCATGCTCCACTTATCTCTTAGGTGGTAACCCTTTAAGTTCTTAGAACACATCGTTGAAAGCCTATAAAAAATCCTCCAATATTTGTTTCTCTTTCTTAGTACACCCCTCTAGGTATGCGTTGCCTCTTATTAAATCCTCTTCAGACTGAATTTCTATTAAAAACAATAAAAAATACTTCTTGTTGGAACTAATCAATTTCTTGGCTTGGTTGGCACTTACCGGTGAAATTTTTTACTTGCCTTTGTGTGTGTTGATGATGAACGATTTTCCATCCTTGATGAGTCAGTACTCGTTAGCTCTTCTCATGAATATTGTATCTCACATGTACATGTATGGACTCCCAAACAAAACTCCACAAACATCAAGGGGAACCACATCCAGATCTACTTCATCAATAAAATTAGCAATGACAGCAAATCTAATTTTTCACTATTTTGTAACCTTCAGCTTTGCATCCTTATTTACTCATCACAATGGATATGGGTTTGGATGATCATGAACTTCCAACCCTAACTTCTTGACCATCTCTAGTGCAATGAGATTCGCCTATGATCCTGATTCAAATAGTGCATCAATATTTGTCTTCTTGATATGCATCTTTATATGGAAGAGTTTGGTCATTTCTTTCTCTTCATGTTGTTGAAGGATGCTTAGATTCACTTCCTTTTGCATTGATGTACAAACGATCTTCTCATCCATGTTTGAGCTACTTTCAACTTGGTTACTCGAATCAGTGGCCATGAGATTCTTCTTCTTATTATCTTTCTTCTTATTCTTTGGGTTTAGCTCAGCATGCAACTTCCATCACTTCTCCTCTGTATGGCCATTAATGTTGCAATGGTTGCAGTGGTTGCTAGGGTCTTTCACTGGTGTGTTGTGACAACCGTATTTTTATATTTTCCCCCTTTTTTCTTCTTCTTCCCCTCCTTAGAAGCTTCTTTATGTTCCTTTTGCTTTGATCCACTTGATTGCACTCTTTTCATGCCTATGTTCTCCAGGTACTGCCCCTATACACAACCCTCGTCCACCGATTTTGGCTTGAACAACATCACTTGCTCACGTAGATAACAGTGCAGACCCCCCAAATACTTGAGGAGTACATCTAGGTTCTTTGGAGAGATACCCAACATTATAGCCATCTTTCTGAATTTTGTGGTGTACTCTATTGAAAATAGCAACAAGAAATGCTAAAAATAGAACTGCTATAAATAGCAGTTCAACCAGTGTTGAACATAGCAACAAGGAATGAAAATTGGAAGTGCTAAAAATAGCATTCTATAAATAGCATTTCAGGATACCTTCCTATTTTAGTCAGTCCCTAAACTAAAATAGTGAAGTAAAATTCGAATTTGATTTTAGCAGTTATTTGTAAAATAATTAATTAATTCATCTTGAGTTAATTAGTTAAGGAAAATCAAACATGAAGTCTATGTGGGGACACGCAACAGTTTCTCCATTAATTGAGGAATTTATCCATCAATTAAAGAGATAAGGATGAGTTGTAATATTGAGTTGTAATTAGTTGGCTCAATTAACTGAGTCAAGTCTAGATAGATTAATTCAAAGAGTTTGTTGAATTAATGTAAGTTCAATTAGTTAATGCTTGCATGCATGTAACTACTTCACTTCAGATAACTGAATATTCTCTCATAAATAACTCATGCATGTCATTTCAAACAGATACCCAGTTGAGATCAGATGGAGGGGAAGTGTACTATCAGTTGCTAGAATATTCCATTGTGAATATTCCTTGCACGTAGAAGGAATTCTTTCCTTGAAGATTTCTCAGTTAATCCTTCAGATTTTGTGAGTGTGATGAGGGAAATTCACACATGTGGCTTCACTGGACCCCAAGAAAAACTGTGCAAGGAAATAGGAGGCTTGGAGGGCTTGAGGAGGACATATAATATGTCTATTCAGTCTATGAGTTGTATTGTTTTTTATTGCAGAGAGAGCAGGATAGCTTGTGAGCTTATTCTTTTTGTAAATTGAACAAGATTTCCACTTGTATGATAATATAGAGATTAGGGTTTTAGGCTAAGGCTTTCCCCGGGTTATTTCTTCTATGTTATGTGTGATTGATTTCTCATTCTTAGTTATATGTGTTCTCTTGATCTTGCTCAATTCGATTAAGCTTCCGCAAGTGTTGTAGAAGTAGATCTTGTATTGTGTTTTAGTATAATACATAATATGTTGATCTATAGTGGGAATTTCTACATGGTATCGAAGCAAAGGTGATCGAGGTGAAGAACAGTATACAAGGAGGAGTTCGAAGGTTGTGGTTCCTAAATATAGAAATCGAGCTCTTATCACATCTCAATTTCGCCAATGGCGTTCAGCGGTGTAAGACTCGATATGCCCTTGATGGCAGCATGAATTGTATAGCCTGGAAGGATCACATGGAGGCAGTATTAGAGGATAATGGTCTAGAGGACTTCACTGATCAAGAAGTCCCCAAGCCGACTGATGCTACTCAACTGGCAGAATGGAAGAAATGTGTGGCTAGAGCAAGGAGAATCCTCCTGGAGAGAGTTCGAGACCACATTGTCTTGAGCCTCCATGGTAAGGAGACACCGTTTTCGATGTGGAAAACATTGAAAGATCTATAGCATAACAACAACGATCAGAGGAAGTTGGCGCTGAAAGACAAGCTTCATAATATCAAGTTTGAAAAGGGCAACACGATCTCTACATATATGAACAAGCTCACCACCTGCAGGGATGAGCTTGGAAGTGTAGGGATCACGACCGTTGATGATGACATGGTGAGTCTTGCATTCCACGGTCTTCCTAAGAGCTGTCATAGCTACCAAGACTCAGTTAATGGAAGAGAAAAATTGCCAGATTGGGAACAACTTTGGTCGAATCTGATGCAGGAGGAAATAAAAAGAAGCACCAGAGATGGATCCTCATCGAAGCAAGATGATGAGGAAAATCTAGCCTTAGTGAGTAAGGCAAGGAAAGGGAAAGGTAAGGTGTCCCATCCCAAATCCGGTTCTTCCCATGGTGGGAAGAAGATTGACAAATCGAAAGTGCGATGCTTTCATTGTCATGAAGTGGGCCATTATGCTACGAATTGTCCACAGACGAAATCCAAGAAGGGTTCCTCGAAGGGATCTGATGGTGAGGCATTGGGCTCATAGTTTGAGATGGATTTCTCGCTTCTCGCATGCATGGTCTCATCCATGGTGGGATGTGTGTGGTACCTGGATAGTGGAGCTTCATTCCACGTGTCAGGTGACAAGAATCTTTTAAGTACCTTGGAGGAGAAGGATCTCCAGATGCGAATCGAGATGGGCGATGATGGAAAGTATCATGTTTTAGGTGAAGGTATAGTTGTGTTTCAGAGGGATCATGGAGCTCCCCTCGCCCTGACTAATGTAAAGTATGTACCAGGTCTGAAGAATAATCTTGTGTCTATCGCTATGCTAGAAGATAAAGGTTATGATGTAGTCTTTAGTAAAGGAATGGTATTCCTGAGGAATATCGGTACTGGACAGACAATGCGAATAGGGATTCAAGTCAAGAATCTCTACAAGCTGGAGGTGGATGACTGTGCTTCTTTGAGTTCCAAAGTTGAGATGGTGCAAAGCCAAGATGTTGGCGAGCTATGGCATAGAATACTGGGCCACTTGCACCATGGAGCCCTGAAGATCATGCAGCAGATTTCTACCAGATTACCCACGGGAAAACTTGAGCAGACGACTACATGCAAAGGTTGTACCTTGGGTAAGTATGCGAAATCTTCCTTTCCAAATTGAGATAGCAGAGCTGGAGAAATCCTAGAGTGAGTTCACTCAGATGTTTGTGGACCCTTCTCTACAGCCTCCACCGCTAAACAAAGGTACTATGTTATTTTTATTGATGATTTTTCTCGTAGATGCTGGATCTACTTTATGCAAAAGAAGGATCAAACCTTCTTGAGGTTTTGTGAGTTTAAAGCCTTGGTAGAGAAAGAAAGAAAATAATAGCCTTACATAGCGAAAATGGTGGGGAGTATGTCTCCCAACAGTTTAAAGACTTCTGCTCTACAAAAGTTATTAAATGGGAATTGACGGCACCCCATAACCCATAGTGGAATGGGCTAGCGGAAAGGAAGAACATATCGATTGTGGGAGCAACTCAATCGATGTTGCATGACCAAAGCCTACCACTGCATTTGTGGGCTAAGGCATGCAATACAGTAGTATACTTGTAGAATAGAAGCCCACACCATATACTGGGAATGAAGACACCTATGGAGGCCTATTCTGGGAAGCAACCTGATGTAAGTCACTTCCAAATCTTTGGATCATCAATTTACTGTCATGTGACCAAAGATGCCAGGAAGAAGCTAGACCCAATAGCTGAGTTGGGAATACTTGTGGGGTACACTAATACACCCTACAACTATCGGGTGTACCTGCCTTCCACTCAGAGGACTGTGGTACGTAGGGATCTAAAGTTCGATGAGAAGAAAGCCATGCAAGTGTCACTTGAGAGGGAGCTCAAGTTGCATGCAGAGGAGGAACTTTCATTTCCTAAGGAGGAGGAGCCTCAGATTGATGCAGAGCAGCTGCATGGAGAGGATCCGAGAGTGGATACATCCACTCATGCTGATACTTCCAGAGATGGGCGAAAACTCTCAAGAGAAGCTAATAGGTTGATGTTGGATGTGCAGGAGAATGTGGGACAACCATATTCTCAGCGCAGACAGAGGAGGTCGCCCAAGCAATACACTAGGTACATGGCCCTGGTTGGGGAGTGTGTAGATACTGAACCTTCTTCATTCGAGGAGGTAGTGCAGCAACCAGTCTAGGTTGATGCAATGATAGAGAAGTACAACTCTATCATTCAGAACAATGTGTGGGATGTTGTCCCAAGGCCTCAGGGCAAGTCAGTGGTGAGTTCCAGATGGCTTTGCAAGGTAAAGCAGGTAGCTAATGGCAGTGTTGAGAAACATAATGCAAGGTTTGTTGCTCGGGGTTTCTCACAGGTCGAGGGGATCGAATATGATGAGAATTTTTCTCCCATAGCAATGTACTCATCGATTAGATCGATGTTGGCACTATCAGCTTAGATGGGGTGGAAGATCCACTAGATGGATGTGAAGACAACATTCCTCAATGGGAAGATTGAGGAGGAGGTGTACATTGAGTAGCCAGAGGGTTTCGAGACCTTTGATTGTCAGTCGCATGTGTGCCGACTCAAGAGGGCTTTGTATGGGCTGAATCAAGCACCCCATGCTTGGTACACCAAGATCGACAGCTATTTCACCGGTTTGGGCTTCACCAAGAGTGAAGCAGATGCGAACCTTTACCACATCATGGTAGAAGGTAAACCATTGATCATTGTTCTTTATGTCAATGATCTGATTTTGACAGGTGATGATCAGTTGATACAGTCTTGCAAGGAGGACCTTGCAAGAGAGTTCGAGATGAAGGACATGGGCCTTATGCACTACTTTCTAGGCATGGAGGTGTGGCAGAAAGATGGGGAAGTATTTGTGTCTCAAGGCAAGTATGCCAATGAGATACTCAAGTGCTTTCACATGGAGAAGTGCAAGCCCATCCAGACTCCTCTCGCTAGGAACTGGAGGAAGGAGGATGCTACTTCAAGTGAGGTAGTAACTGCTACTATTTATCAGCAGCTGGTGGATTCACTTATGTATCTGGTGAATGCACAACCCAACTTATGCTTTGTGGTGAACCAGCTGAGTCAAGCTATGGTTCAACCTACCAAGTTGTTTTGGAAGGCAGTGAAGCATGTGCTGAGATACCTCAGAGGCACATCTCAGTTTGGATTGTGGTATAGACGGACAGAGGGAGTGAAGCTTTAGGGCTTCACAGATGCGGATTGGGCAAGGATTCCATTAGACCAGAAGAGCACTTTTGAAGGAATCTTCAACGTTGGTTCAGCTGCAATTTCCTAGTACAGTAGGAAACAGAGATCAGTTGCACTTAGCTCAGCAGAGGCTGAATACATGGCTGCTAGTCAGGTTGCATGTGAGGCCATTTAGATGCAAAAGATTCTAGTGGGATTGTTTGGTCAAAGGATGGATCCTATAGTGATCTACTACGATAGCTAGAGTTGTATCAAACTCTCTAAGAATCCAATTTTTCATGACAGGTCCAAGCACATTGATATCTGGTATCACCATCTTCGAGACTGTGTGGTCAAGAGGATCATGTTGTTGTTGTATGTTTCAACTGAGGAACATTGTCAAAATGCAAGTTCGAGTTCGACAGAGACAGCATTGGGGTTAGTGATAATCCCTTTCTTGTTGAGAGGGAGTGTTGAAAATAGAAACAAGAAATGCTAAAAATAGCAGTTCAACTAGCGTTGAACATAGCAACAAGGAATGAAAAATGGAAGTGCTAAAAATAGCATTACAAGATACCTTCCTATTTTAGTCAGTCCCTAAACTAAAATAGTGAAGTAAAATTCGAATTTGATTTTAGCAACTGTTTGTAAAATAATTAATTAATTCGTCTTGAGTTAATTAGTTAAGGAAAATCAAACATGAAGTTTATGTGGGGACATGCAACATTTTCTCCATTAATTGAGGAATTTATCCATCAGTTAAAGAGATAAGGATGAGTTGTAATATTTAGTTGTAATTAGTTGGCTCAGTTAACTGAGTCTAGTCCAGTTAGATTAATTCAAAGAGTTTGTTGAATTAATGTAAGTTCAGTTAGTTAGTGCTTGCATGCATGTAACTAATGCACTTCAGATAACTGAATATTCTATCATAAATAACTCATGCATGTCAGTTCAGACAGAGACCCATTTGAGATCAGATGGAGGGGCAGTGTACTATCAGTTGCTAAATAACTCCATTGTGAATATTCCTTGCATGCAGAAGGAATTCTTTCCTTGAGGATTGCGCAGTTACTTCTTGAGTTTTTGTGAGTGTGATAGGTCAATTCACACATGTGGCTTCACTGGACCCTAAGAAAAACTGCACAAGGAAATAAGAGACTTGGAGGGCTTGAGGAGGACATATACTATGTCTATTCAGTCTGTGAATTGTATTGTTTTTAATTGCAGAGAGAGCAGGATAGCTTGTGAGCTGATTCTCTTTGTAACTTGAACAATATTTCCACTTGTATGATAATACAGAGATTGGGGTTTTAGGCTGAGGCTTTCCCCGGGTTATTTCTTCTATGTTATGTGTGATTGATTTCTCATTCTCAGTTATATGTGTTCTCTTGATCTTGCTCAATTCGATTAAGCTTCCACAAAGTGTTGTAGAAGCAGATTTTGTATTTTGTTTTAGTATATTGCATAATATGTTGATCTACAATGGGAATTTCTACATACTCCTGCGCGCTTTGGCCCATTTTTTCCTGAAGTAATGCCATTGGATCCACTGGTCCTCCATGTACTGAATGGGATAAAACTATGACTTAATGAGGGTTTTGAAATCCTCCCACTTAGTCACTGGAGGTTCTCCCTCCAACCTCAGGGTTTCCGTGTGGCTCTCCCACCAATTCAGTGCATGGTACTCTAATTTCAGTTGCGCAAATGAGATTTTTTTCCCTTCCTTCATCTGATGGATGTTGAAATAAACTTCCAGTTGTTGCAACCATTGGTTCAGCTTCAGAGCGTCAATCTCGCCATGGTATGACTTGATATCGACTTTTGATTCCATTTTGAACAGGGATTGATAAAAAACACTCGAACTGGGTTGATATTTTCCGGGTTTTTCTTTGGCTGGTTCTATGTTTCTCCCCAATCTTTTGATCCTCGTTCATATTTTTCCTCTGTATTCAGACCCCTATCTTCTCAAAATATCCCCATCTTATTGCTTAGGGCTGCCATGAGGAGGTTTACATTGTGGTTTATATCTACGACTTGTTGTTCAAGCTGCTAAAACCTCACCTCTGCAGGATCGCGAGGTTCATTTACAGATTCATCGACCATGCTTAGGGTTTTATGATTTTCGGCCCTATCGATTTAGATCCCCTACAAATATCTGCAAATACCCAAAGAAACTTAGATATTATACCAAATTATCTGTAAACTTTCGTGGATATTCCACTCGACAGCTTTTCACAACATATCTAATAATATTATATTAAAACTTTGAAAATTATACACTATTACAATTTAAGTTATATGGATTTAACTATAATTAGTGCATGAATGCAAATGGAGATTATGTAGAAAAGTAGAGAACAATAAAACAATCTCACACACACATAAGACACAATATATGTTCTATGGCAAACCCTTTCGGGAGAAAACCCAACTGGAAGGTGAGGTCACTTCTCTCTCTTTCTCTGCCTAGAAATATGCATGAAGGTACAAAGAAGTAATGCATGTGGCTTGTAGGCTGCTACAATGCACAAATCCTATGTGTGTTCTCTACCTCCTATCTCTCTTGGTTGTCTTTTCTCAGCTATGGAACAAAATGCTCATGAAAGAATGGAAATGCCTCTTCCTTATAACATAGCCCAATAACCTACTAGCGGTTAAGGTTGACTACATCAACTCTTAACTCGAGTTACAATATAGAATCTTCTAGAGTATTTTACATCACAAAAACGTGGCTAGCCCATTTTCCATAAATAATGGGGGCTGACGTGACATCCTCCCCATTGAGTGTGTGTTATATTCTTTGGACCCTATATTAGGTGGGTAGACCTACCTATGGCTTTTTGCATGGGTTTTACACATGGTTTTGGGAATGATGGTTTTTTTCCCATGGTATCTTGTAGATCCGATCAAGGGAACTACGGTTATGTTCTAATCCAAGGTTTATGATTGCTTCGACATGTATATATATGAATTGTAACATTGAAAGGAACATAATGAAAAATTAATCTGGTATTCCCAGTTTTGGGATCCAAGGGAAATATTTGTGTATTTGTTTTATATTCTCGCCATTGTATATCTTATGTTTTTATTAAGAATTTGTTTGAATGTAATTTATGTATAGGGTTAAAACCTACACTCCTGAACTATAGGTGTGAAAACAGGAAGATCAACTTCTAAGTGGCATAAATTTTGCATATGGACTCCGATTGATGTGCTTCTTACATCATTGGAAAGGCCTATGTGTGTAGAATAGCATGAAAAAATGTGAAGGGACAAAGTTTTACCCCCAAAGAACATCGTTTGATGCCTAAAAATGCTCCCGGAAGGTTTCAGACCCCGCTTCACCAAACTGGGTGTCGTCGGTAAAAATGGTTCCATGAGCTTATTCCTCCACTTTTTCCACTCCAAATGCATCAAGATGGATGAAAAATAATATAATGATCCAATTTGGATGAAATCAACTAAACAACGACCATGGAATGAACCCAATAATTCTCATACTGAAAAAACCTTGATTTAGAACCCTATAATGAATTGTCACTATCTGCGGTCAAATGCTGAACACTATGGTCAACGAGCAAAAAATTCACACAACTAAAATTTCAACATTTAGGTATGTGTCGAATGGAGGAGAATTCATGTGTGCGAGTGGGGAGGTCCATATTTTCCCTTGACCCTTGTAGCCAGTGACTGTGGGAAAATTTAGTTTTTGGAAAGCCTAGGACTGCGACTCAGAAACCCTAGATGCCAGTTGCATGGAGGACATGTCGTGTGTGTGACTGTAAATATTCAGTCTCATGGATGAACCGGACAGCGAGTGACCACAGTCAAGATCTCTCTATTTTGTGCCTATGACTAAGGCCCAAATCCCTAAAACAAAAGCGTGAGCTTTGGACTTTGCAATTTCTCCTTCATGTGAACCCATTCTCCATGGACATGCCTTAGACCCATGCAAGACAAAACTAACAAAGAGAAATATAAGAGTGTCTCATGATGATCTCAAAATGATGTTGAGGTCACTTTATTTATAGCCTTCCAAGGGTTTCCATTTTTCTTTAGGGTCGACTTAATCAAATATGCACATGTGGGCTTATTATTCAAAAGTACACTTTCCCTTATCTATTTTGAGATATCTTTCGGTAGATTTTGGTCCTCTTAAAAAGAGGAATTCAATGCAATAATTATCTCCTTCAAGTGAGATGTCAAAAGTGGAATTTTACCGTTGTTTTCATATTTTAACACTCCCTCTCAACTAGGTAAAATTACACATGCATCATGTCATGTGTATCTTGTTATTAGATCATATCCAATCTCAAGTATCTTATCATCTCGCATCGCCATTGTTCATATTGATTCATATCTTTCTTACTCCTACTTATCTTTTGATTTCCCTTGCTCATATTCTGAACATTCTCGAATATAAAAGAAGAAAAATTTGTCATCAGAGGGGAACCTAAGCTAGCACCCTATATCCATCTAGGAGCCATTGCTACCACCCGGAATCTCTGACAGCAGGGAGCCCAATGCTACCACTTAGGAAACATTAGTGGGGATTCAAATATACAACCCTCATCAACATCAGAGATCACATCTCAAAATCACATTGGGGAGCATATATTAACCCAAAATCTCATGGGGGAGCTAAATATATATGAACCCATATCAAGCAATAGGTGATATAAGGAAGCACATCTCAACCCATCATATTTCCTATTGATCTTCCCGACAATGACCCTCAAGAGTCATGTGGTATAACATCTACATCATAATTCGAGCTTGGGTGTGATACTCAACTTACCAAAGTTAAGGATCACGCCCCCAAGCCTCCTCAACTGGTTGGTCAGACAGAGAGGGACAATCCAAAGAAGCATGACTTGTGGTTATGATGCCAACTTGGGTATACTTTGCAAAGACCAAGATAGTGGAGTAACATCTCCAATCCTATGGGTAATAGATAGGGATTATACCCTATTGTATAGAGATCCCTCAAATCTAGGAGCCCTCCATCTCAATTCCACACCATGGGATCTCAAATAGGGGGGGAAGAAATGACTTAGTGTCCTCGATTAATGATGCTCTCTATAGATCAACAACATATAATTGTGCTCATGTATCAATATAAAATGTCTCATTTTCATATATCAAATCAAATATCATATTAGAAAAAAATATTCATAAAAAAAAAGGATACCTTATTCATCCTCCCTCTCATGGAGGTGCCAACTACAAGCCTAATCTTGTCTCATACAACAACACTGTCTCAAATCTTGAAGGTATCTCACTCCCATCTATATATTTGATTCCATTCCAATTGCATCCATTCATTATTATTGCAATGTATCCCTCTCATATTTAGAACTTTCCCAAACAACTTTCTAAGGAGACTTTTTATCTTGCCTCACAGTTGGTCATGTTAGCCACATTGTACTCAACCTCGGTCGTGCTTAAAGCTACGAAGTGCTCATCCAAAACATCATGACATATCTCATACTAAGGTAACATCCAAATGTGCTCATCAATAACGAACCCAATCATCATTAGTACATCCATGTTGTCACATATCACAGGAAGAATATCTCAGATAAGAAATTGTTCATCCCATGCAAATATCTTGAAGGGTGCGTAGTGGCAACTCAATGTGTATGAAGCGTCTCACAAAACACACACACACACACACACACTATATATATATATATATATATACTCAGATGGTTATTCAAACAAAACATCAATGCTTCAATCAACTATCGATTTCCAATTTAGCTTCAATAATATATTTTCACAACTTATTGAAATTCAAACAGAGTGTCCAAGGATTTGCATTTCCACTTTCCAAAAATATCTTCAATAGCTTTATGATATAGATTTTATTTTCCAAACTTTAAAACGTAATCTATCATGACATGATTCTTCATTTTGATCTTTAGAGGCCATCTCCCTCTCACTTTGATGATGAGAGGCTCATTACTTGTCAAGAATAGACCATCAATATATAAAACCAAAAGCCAAAGTCATACCTTAGACCAATTTTGAAGTATAGGTTTGGGTCAACACATCATTTTTGCTTCACCATATAACTTTCAATGTAGACATATCAAGTTCGGAAAGCTTACTTTATACAATTCTTTCAGAAAACATAACATTTTACCAAACCAATATGCTCAACCTTACATATATCAATATTGTTCAATCAAATAAACTAATTCATCTTATCAAAGTTTAGGTGCCAGATCATCAATATCATAATATCGAATTATTTAGACCAGGTGTCAGGTAGAGCTCTCATCCATATATCCAGTGATGGATTTATCTATTATCATGCCAGCAAATGGTCAGTTACCGAGAAATATCAATCCAAAATTCATCAAGTAATCCTCATGATCATAATATAAATCATTTTTGTCACTCAATGAAAATGCATATATCAGATATAAGTTCCATCCATTTATTGTGAGATTATTTCATACTGAATCACAACTATCAATACTTCAACCATTGTGTCAAAGCTAATGATGTCAACACAAAATACCAATATAAGTTACTGAAAGTCACTATGCCCATATAACAATGTTATTAAGGAAAATGATTAGTCGTCAAGTCAAATCATTAGTCATCAAATCAAATCCCAAATTTTCTATCATAGTGAGATCTATAATCCAAAACCTATCTTATTAATCAAGTCAAAGTTCTAAATCATTATCATGTCAAAACTATGAAGACTTCTTATCTATATCAATCAACCATATCTAGTCAAAATCTTGCAACACAAACTTTAATGGTTAAGTCATAATGACATATTTATATGCATATCCTGGTCACTTGAAAACACAAGTTTAGTCAACATATTCATATTATAGTAAGTAAAACATTCAAACTTCCCTACTCATAGAAAATTTTGTTGTCTGCTCCAACTCTATGGGATTGTCATCCTTCACGTGAACTTCTGATTTCATGCACAAAATTTGTCTTTTGTGTCCTCCAAGTATAACCACATCCATAGGCCTTCTTCTGTGTGGTTGAGAGACTACAACCACATCATTAAGCTTACTTCAGTGCGGTTGAGAAGCTACAATCACACCCATAAGCTTGCTTCTGTGCTACTGAGGTTTAGGATATGTGAAAACCCTCTATTCTCAGGTGAGAACTTTGTTGCACACCAGCAATATCATATATTTGTCTATTGGTGTTCATAAATATTACTTCAACAATAAATAATCTTCTATAAATATAATGTAAGTGACAATAAGGGAAGGGATCGTATGGATATATTCTCCCTCTGAATGGGAAGTCACTTCAATCATCTTCATTCAAGTCATCAACCTATCTATAATACTATCATGCATCAGTAGATTTGTTAGATCATAAGGTTAGACTATATGACATATTTATCATGGTCATATCATGTTAGCATCATCTACTTCACCATTACATCATGACATCAATATTTCATCAAGCGTTAGTGTCAAATAGCTAATAGGAGTATACTTCAAGAATCACGATCACAACATTACTTCTTTTTCACATACATCAATCCATGAAATTAGGGCATTCAATTTTACCATATGCCATAATTACTAATCACATCCAAACATAACCATGGTCAACAAAAGATATTGAGTATCAACCTCATAGTTACACTTCTATCATCATGGCTACCATGCCTTTTACAAACAATATCATCAAGGTGCTAACCTTATTTATTATATATGTTATCCAAACATCAAGTATAATAATATATCAAATATCAATATTAAGTAGCTTCATAGAATCAATAAGTTCATCATGTCTAAAGGATAAAATACTTTCTCACTACTAAGTGCATCATTTCATCATAGAAACCATGAATCCAAATCACTTTCATATGCATGCATGAGCCATTTGAGAAGGTGGCATTCCCATCATACCCTAGGACTTACCTTTCCATCAATATTTCAGTTGAAACATAACATTGAAACAACACCATACATACCTTGTAGTGTTTATATACTTGTACACCTTCTTATTTTACATCGACAACTGTAGCACTTTGTCACCTTTTCATCAATTTCCTCTTTACCATTTCTAACACTAGTTCTTCTCTTCCTATACTAGTCATTTTTCCTATATATATGATGATCCTAAAGAAGGATCCACTTATCACAACTCATCAAGAGGTTAGAAGCATCCAAATACTCAAATATACATTCACTAAGCATAAGTAATAATAAAAACAATAATCAGATACGTAGGTCTAAAAAAAAAAAAATACATAACGGAGCATCATAAATCAAAGTGATCATCTCCCTCTTGAACTAGCCTTCAAGAGCCATCACTGTCCATTGTCCATATAATAATTTTGCCTTCATTATTTCAACAACCATGACTAATAGAGACTATCCCATCTTCATCAAATCTGTCACAAGTGCTTGAGCATATTCACATTCATCATGCTATGGTTTCTCGATTTCATATCTCAAATATTTTCCACAAACCAGGGTTTATGTCAAACCCTTACCTCATAGTATCCATCGAACCCTAATAACCAAATTTCTTAAGGGTTCTTTCAAAACCTAGAATTATTTCAAGTCTCCTTCATCCTTTCTTATATCCTTTAGAGGTGTCTCCATAGAGGTGATATTCAATGACTTTTCTTCAGCCTAGCTCTGATACCATGTTAATTTCTTCTTAGGGATATATTGGTCTTTCTTTCATAATTACATTTATTCATTAACACATTACATTCAACCCATGACATCATAACATTATTTAGATTTACATCATTATTCAACAACATATGCAACTATGTAGAAAGAACAATGTTAGCATCATCAATGCAGAGGGATATAAAGGAACAATAGAAGAAAATCATTCAAACATAGAGACACCAAGATTGGTCAGAGGCCAGGGAAAAACCCACTATGTGGAAAACCCTTTCAAATTCTTCTTCTTATTATATTTTCATTGAATTATTCAACAAGAGAGAGTACAATAATCCATATCTTCATCCATACAACTATCCAGTAGAACTCAACTAAACAACAACCATGAAATGGACCCAATAATGCTCATACTGAAAAACCTTGATCCTAAAGCATGTAATGAACTGTCACTATCTCCAGTCAACTAACGAACACTGCGGTCAGCTACCGAAAATTTTGGAAAACTAGTTGCTCCCTTGAGTCTGGTAGCTAGTGATTGTGGTCAAATTCAACTTTTGGAAATCCTACGACTGCAACTCATAAACCCTAGATGCCAGTCGCATAGAGGAAGTGTCGTGTGTGTGACTGAAAAGATTCAGTCACATGGATGAGTGAGATAGTGAATGACTGCAGTCGAGACCTCTCTGTGTTGTGTCTGTGACTGAAGGCCAAAACCCTAAAACAAAAGTGAGAGCTTCGGACCCTGCAACTTCTCCTTCGTCTGAACCCATTCTCCCCGGACATGCCTGAGACCTGTGCAATCCAAAACCAAGAAAGAGAAATATAAGAATGTCTCATGATGATCTCAAAATGAGGTTGAGGTCACTTGTATTTATAGCCTTCCAAGGGTGTCCATTTTGCTTTAGGGTCGACCTGATCAAATATGCACATATGGGATTATAATTCAAAAATACACTTTCCCTTATCTATTTTGAGAGATATTTAGGTCGATTTTGGTCCTCTAGAAAAGATGAATTCAATGTAATCATTATCTCCATCAAGTGAGTTTTCCAAAGTGTAATTTGACCGTAGTTACATATTTTAACATATAAACCCAAAGATAAGTATTAAAAACCCTAATATAAACATGGTTGACCATGATTCTGACCATGGTTGATTTTCATATTGAGACAATCCTTGTCACAAAGCGACATTGGACCATATTTATTGGCCATGGATAACCATGCAACGCCTCAATTATAAATCAGGTTGACTATGATTAACCATCATGATCAATGACACTTGTCCAAAAATGTTTTCCATGTTGGAACAATATTCATCACAAGGCCATGCTCAGCCATTCACCACCAAGATTCACCATCATTGACATTGTTAATTATCAACATGTATGACCATGATCAATCATGGATGACCACGATTGTTTTTCAATAATAGTCACAAACCCATGACATTAACATTTTAAACCCAAACCATATAAAGTGAAATATAAATATTGTAAACCACTAAATAAGCATTAAGCCCTAACATTAATACTATAAGCCTAAAGAATATTTTTATAAACCAAATAAATCAATAAACCCAAGAGGTTGATACTAAAAACCCAATCGATTACAAATCCAAGAGAATAACATTAAACTAAAGCATTTTTATTAAAGCATAGGAACATAATTGGAAAAATTGAACAATTTGTATTGTTACACAACACAACACCACAATATGAAAGAAAAAAAAGCACATATGAATTGAAAACATTAGAATCTAAGAAAAAAAACACCATACAAAATTTGAATACCATTCATATACATTTTTTTACATAATAACATGAATGACAAACAATCGATTTTAATAACATTAAAACTAGAATATATATATATATATATATATATATATATTATTTAATTAATTAATTAAATTAAGAAATATTTTTTTGTCATTACATCAAAGAATTCTAATAGGAAAATGAACTTTAAGTAATTTATCAGAAGGCATTTATTGAATATCCTCCTCCAAAATACAGCTAGATCAATGAAAAAAGTAGCACCAATTCAAATCAACAACATAATGATCGTGACCCTTCTTTCTTTCCAACCAGTCCCTTCTTGTTTTTATTCTAGATTCTCTTTGGTGAACATGCAACAAGTATTTCACATCTAATTTCATTTCATCTAAGATGTGGATATGTTCATCAACAAAATCAGGATGAAACCCGAGTTTTCTGAATATGTGCAAGAAAATTTATTTCTTTATCAATAGCATGAACCGCTGAGGCATAATAAAAGACATCATTATTTTCCATATCTACATTTCAATAATAAAAGGAAAAAATTAAAATTATTACACACACACACATATACATAATTGGAAGATAAAATATCAAACAAGAATTCATTAAAAAAAAAGAGACAAAAAATTAATATGATTGAAAACAAAGACAACAAAAAGAAAAAATAGTTACAATTAAACTGATTAAACAACAACAACACCACCACAATAAATTATTTACTCAAGTAATTTTTATAATTATTTAATCAATTAAATTTAATTATTAACAAATCTATTCAAATTATTGAAGATCTCAACGAATAACTTATTGATTTCTATACAATTTATTACAAGTTACAACAACAAATATAAAAAAGTGTTCATATTAGTTTTAAAGCTATGCCAAAGCACTAAATTTTATTCAAGATAAATATCTCAAAATGATATCAACTTCAATTGTTCCTTCTCTTTCTTCCTAAGTATAACATATGCATTGTTTTTCATTTTTTCATAACATTAAAAGGAAAAAGGTAGTGAAATCCGTAAACCATCAATTGGATTTCACTTTTGATATAGTTGTAAATGTCAAAACCTAGCTCTCTTTCTCTCTAATATCTATAGTGGATTGTTGCAAAGTTATCCCTTGTGATTTGTGTATAGTCAGGGCCCATGGCATTTTTAAATGAATTAGTTTAAGACTCCCTCTAACAACAGGTGATATGGGAGCAATGTTTTGATAGTTCCTGTTAATTGGGACACTAGTGTACTTTTAAAAAATAATTGTAGTGAATTGTGGAATTTTTGGTGGTTTTGAACCAAGCACAAATAAGATATATTGAATGTATCCAAGTGCACCATTAACCAAACCAGCTTCAACCCACAAATTACATGTTAGCATGACACACTCTCCATGACACAACAACACTTCACTCTCCAAGACATCATCACCATTCTCAACTATTTTTGTTCTTCTAGTACATTCGAAGACACATCTTTCAATTGGACAATTTAATGATTTTAGCATTTTACGATAATGTAAATTGATGATATTTTTCATTGCAACCATGTGAATTGAATAATCAAATAAACTCTTTTCCTGTGGATGTAATAAATTATAAACACACATCATAAGAAGATCCCAACCATTCAACAAAGGCTTTGCATTTCTAATATTAGCTAAAATATTGTGAAAAGATACCTGTCTCGGATCATTTGGTTGTTGCCTAATTTTTTTTAACTCTAAATTCACAACAATGTTGAAGCTTTTCCAGAACACTTTCCCCGTTGTTTTACTTGGATACAAGGGTTTATCCTTAATATGAGGTAGCTTCCCAAGGTCACCCACAAGAATCATGGACCTGCCACCAAAAGGAGAAGCCATGTTTTCAGGAAAGGCTTCTCGCAAACGAGAATCTATCTATATGAATGACCTTGGACCTATAAAGCTCATTTCATCAATCAAAATAAATCGAACATGCCCCATTTATTATTGAAACATTGCTAAGGCCCGTCCATTCAATGGTTTCATATCTTTTATAGGAATTTTCAAAGAAAAGTGTATTGTTTTCCCATGTATATTAAAAGAAACTATACCAGTTAGAATGAGAAATAACAATGGACTTCTAACATTCATTGTTGAAGTATAAATAGCATGATAAATACAATGAATAAGAGAATCCTTGTCAGATCTAGTGGTTCCTTAAGTAATCATTTTTAACAAATCATTGCTTCCATCATTAACAAAGTGTCGAAAAACAATTTCAAAAGCAGCTCATTGTTTCTCCGGTAAAGAGGAAGGCGACAAAATTGTCTCCTCAACTGAGTTTCCATTAACAACATCCATAGACTACACATATTTTATAAAATGGATATCTCTTTCTGCATTATTCTTTGACACCATTGTTTCCTGCTAATTATAATGAATATAAAGTTCCCTTCTACCAAGGTTGTCAAGGTCAGAAATGTTTACATTGTTTGGAGGAATTATTTAGAAAAGAAGTTTCCACTCTTCAAAATCTTGGTCCACATTATCTTCATGAGCAAGGGACTCAACATCTTCCTCATTACTTATATTTGGCGAAGGAGCTTGATCAATGTGCCATGCGCGATATCTTAAATTCCTCCATTCCTCAATGATATTTCACTTGAAAGCCCTACATCTAAAGCTATGTCATGAATGGATTGTACAAAAGCAACTCAGTCCAACGAAATGTTTTAAACTCTTATGAATCATCATCGAGAACAACATAAAACCGTGGCTAGACACAAACAATAACATGGACATCTCGTGGTCTCCATGGCTTCTTCTTACAGTTGGCATCAAAACTCCATGATCTTGCTATTTCTATCAGACACAAATGTTCCAAAAAAGGGGTTAGGTTTGATAATAAAACAAAAAAAAACAAAAAAAAAAACAAAAAACAAAACAAAACAAAAAACAAAAACAAAAAGCAAAAAAAAAACAAAAACAAAAACAAAAAAAAAAAACAAAAAAAAACAAAAAAAAATGGGAACAACAACAAAAAACAAAAAACCTTATTTTCACACGAAAGTTTCATCTGAATGCAGTAATATTTTTTGGTATACTTTCTTCCCAACGTTCAAAAGAAAAAAATTGCATATACACACAACAAGAGGTAACTTTAGCAACATATGGCGGGTTTCATGAGCTCTAATGTCATTCTCAACAAGCATTTCAACAAGGAAGCTTCTATATGTAGATAACGCTAGAGCCTCACATCCACTTGGAGTAGAAAATCTTGTCAACCTTTCATGATAAATTTCTGATATTCTTTCTGCCTTCAAAGCCTATTTCACAATATATTTCAAAACTACATGTCGAGAGACCACTGGTTGGCAATCAACATTTTCTCGCCACATTGTTAAAAGATCTACATTGTGAACATTTAAATGGTCATTGTTTCATATTGGTTCATATTTCCTTTTCCATTTTTCATCTATGAACAATGTAGACTCAAAACAAACCTGCCATGGAGCATCATAGAGACATGATAGGCTAGACCCTCTTTTTTGTAAGCATGAATCCACATTGCATTTCATATGTCTTTGGACTCAGTTCACCAAATGCTCATAATATTCATTAGGATTGTAAGAAAATATTTATGGAGTATTTAAAAGGCATGAATCATCATTCATACTTCGAGGCATCATGACATTTCTATGATTTATGTCACGTGGATCCCAAGTTGTTACACATTTTTCGAAGTAGCACTTTGCTGCATGGATATTGAAAGGGTTGACCCAATCCAATATTTCCATATTTGGGGCTCTTGGAAACCACAGGAAACAATGGATGTGTTATGAACCTCTATGTTACCACTCATACCTATCAAAAATAAATATGCAGTTAACGTACATAAAATGACCATAACAAAAAATATTTTGTTCCAAATCCTTAAACAACACAACAAAAGGAATGAGAACGAACCTATACCAAAATTTTTTAGCACCAATATATTTATATAGAACTAGCTCACATAATATATTAAACCTTTGATGAATATACATAGCAACTATACGTGGATATTGAATAACATTTTCACCTTTTTTTGCATGCTCATTTTGTTGATGACAATATTTGTTTGAAGGCATAATAATATGCAAGTCTGGGAACTTTGTGTCAGCTACACTCAGTGTAAAAAACAAAGTAGGGCAACCCAACTGGGTAATCATGTTAGTGAATTTAGAACAACACTTTGTCCAATATCCCTTGTACCTCTAAGAGAAGAACCAAAATGCATTAATTTATCAGCCAACTTATTGTTAGGAAAATCACAGAGTTGTTAACGCAACTCTTGAACAATTGTAGGTGAATTTTCATCAATACTCTTCTTCAAAAAGAAAGAAGTTTTTCCTTGGCCACGATGATGCATAATCATATTCAACAGGAAATATCGAAATCGAGGATGGCTTCCAAATATTTGATCATAATATTTAAGTAGATGTAAACCATATTCATGTGTTTCAACATTACAAATAGATGGATGCAACCAATCAACATAACTTGTGTGGAATTATGTGTCTGGAAATCCTTTAATATTACATCCATTAATGGGAGATGTACCAAAATTTGTCCAATCCAATGGTCCATTGGGTGTAGAATCTACATTTTCAATAAATCTTATTATTCGATCAACTTCCCGACTATTGGGCGCGAGATCCCCCAAGGGCAGTTTTTGGGGCTTAGAGCCCAGATTTGGTCCAATGTTGTAATTCCAATTTAAATACTCCTCATTTTGTTGGCGCAGAGCACATAGTTGTTAGAGATTCATAGGGTTGTCCACCCTTATTTTGATAATGTAATGTCAGTTGTAGAAGATCTACCCATGGTCCGTGGACCATGTGATTGTATAAGTAGATTTGAGCTCTAAGTAGATAGAAATTAATAAGAGACACAATGTGGAAGAAATGAAGATGTATGCGAGATAGCTCTAAAGTGTAAGTCTAAGTTTTGGGTCATAGCATAGGTAGAGGCTCTGCAGCTTAGTGCGCATAGGCCTAGTAGTCTGCAACGGAGTGCGCGGACCCCTGCAGCTGAGTGTGCAGGGCCAGTCGAGTCTGTAAGCATCTGGAAGTATTAATAAAGAAATTTTTTCTATTATTTCTACGTATTTATTTCTTGTTTATTCATCTGCTATATTGGGTATGAATTTCACTTCTAATGCTTATATGATGTGTGAATGTGTATAATTGTATTGGTTAAGAAAACGCAAAGTAAGAACATCTGTTTATGCGAAGCTAACTAAGATTTGTTAATAAGATAACTAAGATACTTAGTGTAGTTAGGGGAAATATCAAAGTTTGTTTCCCTAGCAGCATGAAAGCATCTCAGCCCCTGGCTAGCGCTGCACGGAATTTGATTGTAACACTTCGCGAAGGTACTGGATAGTGGAACAAAGCGCGAATCAACCTACGCAAAGGTAGGTATAGTTGGAATAAACTGACATCACAACCATATCAAGGGTGCGGAAACTTGGTTCCAGCATTCCCCCATATTGCTTCAAGTGAGACTTCAATCCACGCTCCACAGAATGATGCCAAAAGGACTATTAATGTAGGGATTTGTTTGGATAACTAATGTTGAACCTAGGTCAGGCCCCCATAATCCAACAAATGGTTCTGTTGCCGGGAACGGAATCTGCATGAGAGATGTGTGATGTCGTATCACTGGAATCCAACTAAGAAAGAAATCGAAGGCTGGTTGGACAGAAGAATTCACGAGTTCGCGACGCAGGAGAACAGAAACCCATGGTTGTCAAAAGAATAGTGGTTAGATAGCTACCTATATATAGAGATCCACGAAATATTTTTCGTGTCCTTCCCTACTGAGCTATACGAGTGGATCGTGAAGCTAGCAAATAGCCAAGGAAGGTGGAAACTTGACGGTCCTTTTGTGTGGACCCCAGAGCTAGTGCGAAGGTTGGAAGCATTGAAGGATAAGATTGTGTGTGCCATTGATCATTGGCTCGATCGCATTATAGGAGGATTTGTTGCTGAGTTCGTGGTCGACACCTCAGCTAGCTATAGCAAGGCAGGGCGATGATTTTTCAAAGGACCGCGAGGTAAGTATGTAAAATATTTGAATACTTTGATTAAAATGTTGTTGTGCGAAAAGTGGGTTATGCAATTACCTTGATGTTCGAGACTACGCAAAGCGGAAAAGTTTACAGGAACGAAGGAAATAAGGGTCCAGAAAATAGTCGCTTGATTTCACCTCTACTAGGGGACAAGGAAGAGCTCGCAAAAGGTCTCTCCACGAAGTGCTATTCATCTGCTAAGACAAAGAATTATGTGGATCCAACCTCTACCCACACCACCACCGGTTTCACCACCATCACCTCCAACTTCACCCGTACCAACTCCACCACCATCGCGATTCAGTATGGCAAACATAGTGAAGTTGCATGTGCTCAAAGGTTTGGGATATGAGGATCCGTAACAATTCTGGTTCATTGTAAGAGATGTATGGGAAGCGCAAAGTGTTACAGATGACCATATAAAGAAAGTGACACTGGTTAGTGCTTTGTAGGATCGCGCGCCGACTTGGTATATTAAGTACTCCAAATATAACCTAAATGCGAGAGTCACAGAGATCCAAACATCGCTAAATAGAGAATTTAGCAAGCCTAAATGTGAAGCGCAGTCGATTATTGGATTCAAAGAGATCACGATGCTACCAGGCGAAATGCCTTGGGAACTAGATCAGAGGCTGAAATGTACAATCCGCGAAGCCAATATGAATTTGACAGATGGATAACATTGTGAGTGGTTTGTAGCTTCGCTACTACCACATTTAAGTAGTGTGTTATCAATGTAGAAGATAACAACTCAGGCAGAGGCCTTAGAGATTGATATGAGGCTACATGAGACCTCGATGTAGGATCCTAACCTAGGAGTTTAGCAGATCCAGTGCTTCCAGTTCTTCACTGGTCTTGGTATTTAAAAAATGGATTAGCATGTTAGATTGCTTAGGCATTTGCCCCAATAAGGCTCTTATTTTCTGAACTTCCACTTGGGCTACTTTTATCAAATCAATCTGTTCATAAATGGTTTGAATAGACCTCCATACACCACTAAGTGATTGAATGATGTTGGTCCACAAAATTCCTCTGATTTCTGCCAGAGGTTGATGCAGAGAGAGATCCTTTTCTAAGGATCTTACCTTATTTTCCAATGCTTTGACTTCCTTTTTTTCTCTGCCACATTCATTTTAAATTTATCATAGCTTTGCTCAATCTTTGCCAATTTTCCTTTGACTTGATTCAATTTAGATACTTGGAGTTTCAACTCCTCCATGGCTTTGATTAACTGCTCTGTGGTCATAGTAGTGCAGCTGCCTGGTGCTGTTGTTGATGTACCTGTGTTGATTTCTGCAGTTGATGCTGGTACAGTGGAAGGCACTGCTGTTATAACTGTGGGAGGGGAAATTGTGGCCATTGGAGTTACTTGAGGTGGCTGGGAGGTCGACTTTCCCTGCTTTTCTTGTAGTGATTTTTCCAATGCCTGCTCTGTCTCACTCAATCTTTCATTCAACCTCATGAGCAGGTCCATCATGTCCTCTTTGGACTTCTGCTGAACAACATCTGTTGTTTGTGGATGCATAGAAGGAGGCATTTTGAGCTGTTTTCTGAGGGCAACAATGTCCTCTTCCTTCTTCCTCATTAATGCTTTTATGCCTTCGGCATCTTTGGGATCATGTCCCAGTTCAATGATAATATCCTCCAAAAATTTTATCCTGTTGTCCTTTGCCAGAGAAGAAGCTTTCTCTAAATCTAGCTGAGCAGAGGTGTTCTCCAATGAGTTTTGCAATTTGTGAGCCAGCATTGCTTTATCAGCTAGTGTAGAATACACCATTTCTCCGATCTATTTGTGCAGTTCAATCTGATCTATTGGATGAATGTCTTTGGCCAAGACCTCCAGATTTGTCCTGATATAATCAGCTGCCGATTATGGTTGCTGCACCTTGGGCTTGAAATAGCTCATGATCATTTTCCATTCTTTAATGTCATATGTTGACATTAATCTTTGCTATTTTGTGGGGGCCATCTTGAGATATTGGTCATAAATTTGCAGCCTCAATGGATCATTTCTAACCTTTATTTCTATGAATGTTCTTTTGACATCAGAGGTCTGCTTTCTTGGTGGCCTTGTCGATGAAACTTCCACATTATGCTGCCTTTCCAGCTCCTACCTGTGTGAGCTGGTTGATGTGTCTATTACTGGGGATATATGTGGGTTGGTTGCCCTCTCACCTCTTAGGCTTTCTATCGTTTCTTCAATGATTTCCGCTTCAGATAGAGGATTCAGTCTTTGCCTTTTAGCACCTGGCTGTTCTGCAGGTCCACTGATGGGTGTGGCCTCTTCTCTGTCCCTTTTCTTGCCTTTTTCCTCATTAAGATGAGTCTGTAGTGCTGGAAGCTCTGCTGCTTTGGTCTGTACTGGAGGAATTTGCTCCTGCTAATCAGTCATTTCTTGCCGCTCTGTGCTTGCTACTTCCTTGCCCTTTGAAGAACTTGAAACTGGTGTGCTGGCCCCTTGTATAGGTTTCTGTGAAATCCCAGCAGAAGATGTACCCACTCCGGTTTGCTCAGGCAGCTTGAAAGATACCTGTCCAAAAGAGTCCAGGTCAAGGGTCTTTTCTAAATCTTTCATAGCTTGTTCCATTTTTTCTTGCCGAGTAAATTCTTCTACTAATGTACCCTCTATCCATTCATCCTGATTAGCATATTTTTATACTTCTGGGATCCTATGATGTGTGTAAGCTGACAGCCGATTTTTTACTTTTCTTTCACTTATAAAGCCATTTGGGTCATATGGTACCCACCAGAAGCTTTTCTTCAATTTAAGGTCTTCCCCTAATATTTTATCAGCATCTTCCCATGCTTCCCTTTTGTTAATGATAAAGGGGCCTAATTGGTTTCTTATCCTCAGCTGAGCTTTTTTCTTCACATTGCAAAAGTGAGTCAAATCTGCATTAATAAGTTGCCTGAAATATTCCAGAGCAAACAGTCTCATAGGCACATATTTGGGCAGCTTATAAGGGCACAGTTCACAGCCATATATCCTAATTTTAGTGTGATCCTAGTAGAAATACCAGTCACCTATCCTGTAGTTCTTGGAGAGATGCAAAATCTTCCTTGTGTCACCAGAGAACCTAGGAGGAGGATGTCCTATCAGCAGAGTGGAGGCTGGATGTATAAACAAGTCAATGAACTCACAGTAGGTATAAGGGGATTCAACAATTATGTGGAAAACCGAGGTCCAAAAGATCACAGACCTCCTTTCTCCTTTGGAATCCAATTTCCTGATAGGAAATATAAAAATGTCTGGGTGATAATACAACAACAGATGGTATATGAAAGTTGTGTATTTAAACACTCCTTCTCTTTCCAGATTCATAAATTGACTATGGATTTTGTCAGCAATGAAAGAGGCATAATCATACTTAATAGCAGGGGGTTGTCCTGGAGTAAAGGTGGATAACAGAACAAGGACCATCTCATCCACAAATTCACTAGACCTGAATCCCAAGATCATTGATATCATGTCAAGAAGAATTCTTCCAGTCTCATTGAATGAGACATATAAATAAGGAGGTGGGCCTTGGGGCTGGCATTCTGGTTTCATGAATATCTTAGCAATCCGGGCTATTTCTGCACTGGACAGTTGAGAGCCTTGCTCAAGTAAAATTCCCATGGAGAGAGGAGCAAGAGGCTAAACTGGATGGAATTGTAGCACTTCATTGATAGACTCAGCAGTTATGTAAAAGAGCACAATTTGTGATGGAGAGATAATTGCTTTACTGATAGGGTCATAATTGGCACAACATTGGTGAACAATATCTAGGAATATATTGACTGAGGGAAGGTAATACCTGGGGAGATTGGATTCCCATATTCCATAGATATCAGAATTGTTCAAATGACTGTTTCTGATTAGGCAGAAAGCATGAAGATGATTTTGGCAACCAATTGAGTCTTTTATTTGGAAATCTTTGTCAGCCAAGGGTAAATGATGTTGATCTGTATGAGGCACATTGAGAGGCGCGACATTTAGGGCCACAGGGGCTTCCATTGTTCAATTGTCTGTGTTTTTAACTGGAGGTTGAATTTCTGTGGAAAAAGGGCAATAGAGCAGTTCTAAATGGGTTGGTATGGAAATTATGGACTGTTTTGGCTTGAATTTGGCTCTTACAAGTACAATTTTGCATAGGAAAACCAAAAGCACAGGTTCGGGAGGTGGGACGGGGTAAATACCTGTGTTTTGGAAGCGCACGAGTGTAATTTGCAGGTCGACCGACGAGTTGAGCAGTGTGATGCTGGACTTTGCTGGTCGGCGTGGTGGACTGGAGCTTTAGCAGCTACTGAACGTAATTTTGCATGCAACAGTCTTGGGAAACAAACAAATGAAAATGAACGAAAATGATGTTTTTACGGGTTTTTTAAAAAAAATTGGCTTCGCGAGCTTTTTGGCGCTTTTGGTCGGATGACGTCAGCATGATGGGATAGTTTGTCATGTAGCGAAGGGTACGGAAGGGTGATGTGGTGATGACGTGGTCGTGACATCAGCGGGTGCGGTAAGTCGTTTGGGCCCACACCGATTATGGGCCGAAGCGGTTTTGGTGGGGAGGGCCGCGAGCATGGCGAGGAGACGCCACGCGTCCAAGGTACAGCGGGAATACCGCCAGCTCCCCGGGCGGTAATCATCGGAGGGTAAGGGCCTCACGATATGATCTGGAGCTGTCCGATCACCAGGCCCAGATCCAATGATTGGCGCTCGATAGAGGTGGCGGAAAGCTATGGTGGGGGGCCCAATCATAATAAATACGGATTTAAATATACCAGGATCTGTTTGATTGGCCGGTGGGGTGCTTAAACAATTAATTAACCTGGTGTTAATTAATTCGTTGAATATTTGCGTGCTGGAAGGGTTATTATATGGTTCCAGATGAACCATTAATTCCTTTTGTAAACAAAAATATGGTCGTAATCGACCGGGGGCGGGATTATTAATTTTTTTGGGGTTTTTTCATATGTTTACATAATACGGGGGGGAGGAATATAGGGATTTTATATAGTAATGTTAATGTGTTAGTATGAGAGATATGTTTGAACAAAAAGCACTAAGTTTTAGAGTCAAAAACTTAGGCTTAGGGAAATGAAAAGGGTTTTACACCAGAAATGTGGCTTCTTTGCCTATGGCAAGAATGTTATACTTCTCAGGCTTTTTCATGAAATGGAGTGATTTAAGAATATTGAGCAGATCTCAATATCCTTGGGGGAAGGTTAGTAAGTGTTTTTTGGGAGAAGTGTGAGGGGAAGTCAAACATGCATCACCTGTTTTGTAGCCAAATAATTTCCATTGTACTTATGATATCAATAAGATGAACCTCTTGAGAAACAAAGATTAATCATAAGCATGCTTCTGCAACACCAAAACTACCTACCCAGTCTATTGTACCTAACATTTTTTCTTCCTTTTACATGGGTGCACTTGGACTAGGAAACCCTTACCCTCTTCTCTTCTTTTGACTGCAACCCTATCTAAGTCTGCCCTTATTTCTTCCAAGGGCTCAGATTTAGCTGTTGAGCACCTTTGCTTCTCTAGCTAACTACTTATCTGCCAAGATTGAACTATTTGGAGAGATTTTATTTTCTATCTCTAAAACAAGAAATTAAAACAAGAACTAGCCAAGATTAGGTTGTTTGGCCATCCATCAACTGTGGCAAGAGTCAACCAATTGCACACAATGAGATTCTTTTGCAAAAATAGAATAGTAGTGGAATTTTGGACTAGCACACTTTCCTAGTCTTCTTTATTTGGGGTTCATTTCTTTTCTTTTTTCTCTTGACCATTTCATTCTTTTTGCCCTTTGATCTTTCTTTTAGGGCATACCCTCTTTACATTTTTTAAGCTTTTTGATTTTTTCAAAACATGGAACCTTTGCAGCATGGAAAGGGTGAACATATTTGGGATTTTACCAGTCAATCATGAAATATGACACCTATTGGTATAGGAGCATAACACTAGCTCCAATTGGGGATGGCTTTTCCTGGTTAAAAGTCAAGAACAGCAGGTCAGATGGCCTTATGTTCAATTCTTGCTGCATTCTGAAATCTTCATTTGTTGTAAACAAACTGTACATAGGACCTTGTAAAATATACACATCTCTTTATGAGCAAATCCAAACATTTGCACTTTTTTTTGGATACTTTTTTTGAATGTTTGTTCTCATATTTTCAGCTCCCAAGTCTGCTACAATTTCTAGAAATTTTTTTGAAAAAAGGTAACACAAAAAGGTGGCATAGTTCCTTGATTGTTCCTCAAAATTTCCTACACATTCCTTCCCATTTTTATTGCTGTAATAAACTGCAAAAACTAAACATTCTTATGTACAAGTTAGAGCCCTGATATATCAATCAAACTAGATCAAAATAATGCTTCAGCATCCGACCATTAACTAGTCCATATTCTGCCTCTGTACCATCCAGGCTTTTCAAAAAGTAGGTATTGTTTCCTTATGAGGCCTGAATAACAAAAGGTCCCTTCCACAGGAATTCAAACTTCCCATGTTTTCCTTTATCTTCGCTTCTAGAATCCCATTTTAGAACTTTGTCTCCTATGAAGAAATCCTCTGCCTTAGTCCTCTTGTCAAATATCTTCTTGAATTTTTCTTGTAGCACTTGAGATCTTTGATATACCTCTTCTCTAGTTTGCTGCAAATGTATAGTCTAATTTATTCTTCTCTGGATGTCATTGGGCTGTACTTGGACTTCTTGCAACATTTTCATTACAGGTATTCCCAAGGAGGAGGGAAATATAGCCTCCATACCATATACAAGCTCATAGGGACTAGTTCCAATGGATCTCTTGGTAGTCAATCCGTCTGCCCATAATGCATTTATAAGCTTCTTATGCCAATTTTTCTTGTTTTCTTCCAATACTTTCTTAATGATATTCATTAGGATTTTATTAGATGACTCAGCTAGACCATTACCTTGGGGGTAATAGGTTGTGGAGTGGCCTAAGGTAATGTGTATTTGTGACAGAAATTGATCATTCTCTTGGATTTAGAAGCAGCAGCATTGTCTGTTATAATCTTTTCGGGACAGCCAAATCTAGATAGGATGTTGGTTTCTAAAAATTGCATGATTACTGAATCATTGGCTTGTCTACAAGGGATGGCCTCTATCCACTTGGTGAAATAATCTGTAGCAGTCAAAATCCATTTATGCTGGCCAAAAGAGGGAGGGTGAATTTCCCCAATGAGATCTAAACCCCGTTGTTGAAATGGTCTTTCAGTGGAAATTGGTCTAAGGGGTAGAGGCAGAAGTTTCCTCTTGCCTTCAAAGATTTGACATTTATGGCAAGCAGTAACAAATTTTTTGACATCAACAAAAAAAGTGGGCCAGTAAAACCCAGCCCTTAGGATTTTATCAACAGTTGCTTTCCAATACAAATGTCCACCACAGTCCCCTGCATGAAATTCTTTGAGCACCTTGTCAGTTTCATATTTTATTAGACAATTTAGTAGAACACCTTCATGATTTTTCCAAAAGAGAGCACCATCTAAAATACAAAACTTTAAAGCTTTCATTTTTATAAACCTTTTCTTTGTTCTGGATAACCCTGGAGGAGCCTGCAGGTTTAATAATACATAACAGATATCAGCATACCAAGGTGATTCTAGGAAGGCCTGGCTGATTTGTGGAGTCGCCATCTCCTGTTCGTTATCCAATTCATTGATATCTAGGGCTTGTAAATTGGTTTCAGTCAAGAGTTTAGCCAATCCCTGTCCTTTTATGAGCTTTGTAGGTTTTATCTCAATATCATACTCTAATATAGTAGCAATCCACTTACCTCTTTTGCCTTCAATCCCCTCTTGGATCAAGATATCTTTGACAACGGTGCTTGGCACATAAGCTATTATATGGGAGTACAGTACATAGACTCTGAAATCTTTGATGGCTTTCACAAGTGCATAAGCCTGCTTTTCCATGATTGGGTATTTTAGAGGTGCATCCCTCAGTGCTTTTCTAAAGAAGGCTATGGGTTTTTCACATCCTTGATCATCTTTCTGAAGAAAAACAGCAGCAATAGTGTATTTTGATGCAAATGAAAATATCATGAAGTCTCTGTCAAATTTTGGGCTTGTAAGGATTGGTGTTTTGGTTAAAGCTATCTTGATTTCTTCAAATGCATGTTTGGCTTCTAATGTCCATTTGACCTTGGAATCCTTTTTCAGCATATTATTCAACAATATTATTAGTTCAGCCAAGTTGGGTATGAATCTTCTTAAAAAAATAATTTTCCCTAGGAAAGCTTGGAGTTCTTTGACATTTCTAGGATGTGGTATTTGTAAGATAGCTTGTATTCGTTCAGGATCAATTTTAATGCCATCTCTTGAGATTATGTGTCCCAGCAGTTTTCCTTCTTCTAGGCCAAACAATGATTTATTTGGATTTAGTGATATACCATATTTTCTGCAAGTTGAAAACACTTGTCGGAGATGATCTAGGTGCTGCTGATCTAATTTGGAAAACTCAGTAAGACCATCTAGGTATATGACTAGAAAATCATGAATTTCTTTAGCAAAAGCTATGTCCATTGCACGTTGGAAGGTTGCCCCAACATTCTTGAGTCCAAATGGCATTTTCACATACTTGAAAGTTCCCCATGGAGTTGTAAAAGCAGTTTTTTCTTAATCATCAGGGTGAACTAAAATCTGGTTGAAGCGTGAAAACCCATATAGCAGTGAAATTCTAGAGGCACCTACTACCCTTTGTAAAATGTGGTCCATCTTAGGTAAGGGGTAGTGGTCCTTTAAAGAGACTTTGTTCAGATTTATCAAATCAACACACAATCTAATTCTCCTGTTTTCTTCCTAGTGGGCACTAAATTGGAGACCCATTCTGAAAACCTAATGGGTGCAATTATTCCAGCTTCATACATTCTTTTGACTTCTTTTTGAATTAGAGGGAGGAGTACAGGTTGACCCTTCTGAGTTTTTGCTTCAAAGGTTTCTGATTTTCTTTAAGGGGTATTGTATGCTGAATTACAGAAGTCTCATAGGATTTGAGATCTTCATAGCTCCATGCAAAAACATCCTGAAATTCTTTGAATAGTTCAATATATTTAAGCTTTTGGTCAGGAGGCAAAGTTTTGGACAATTTTATCATTTTAGGATTCTGTTCAGTCCCTATGTTACAGTCTTCAATTTCTGCGTTTAATGGCTGCATTTTGGGTTTCCTTGGGATATCATTAGAATCAAAAATGTCTTCCAACAGAGTCAAGCCTGTGGGTAAGTAATTGTCCTTCAAATGAATAACTTCAAATTCTCCGCCTATAGTTTCATCCATGTCTATTTCCTTGAGCTCCTGCAACTCTTTGCTGGTAAATTTTGTTGGATGTAGTATTTGAGTTGTTGTTTCAGGTGAAATTTGTGTTTCAATTTTGTTTATTTGATCAACTTCACAAACAGTGTCTGTGTCTATATTGGTGCTGGAAAATTCTTCTTTCAAGGTCAGAAAATTATTAATCTGAGTGTCATTGTCAAACACTTGCCAATTTTTCACATTATCTGGTACAGTTGGGTGGTGTTTAATTTCAGCTGTAAAATGATGATTAGGCTCAAACGGCAATTTACAAGTGCTAGCAAATGTTGCCAAATTGTGAGCATGCAAATTGTGCTTCCTTGGAATTTTAGCAAGATGAGTTTCAAGAAAGGTATTGAGTATTTCAATTGCTGCTCCTCTATAAGACCTTAATCTGAGATCAGTTGTGAGGAAGTTTCCTTTCATTTGTTGAATAACTAAATCAGAGTCTCCCAAAATTGATACCCTAACTGCTCCTAAGCTTTTTATCAATTTAAGTCCTAGCAAGAGGGCTTCATATTCAGCCATGTTATTAGTGCATCTAAAATTCAACCTGTATGCATGTCCTTCAGCATGATCATTTTCCATATTATGTATCCAAATTCCTGCTCCTGCTCCTAGTTTATTGACTGATCCATCAAATTCTAAATACCATAGGATTTCTTGATTACAGCTAGTATCAGGGGTCTTAGAAATTTGCTTACTAGGGAGATTTGGATTTTCAGTTTCATGTGGTTTCCTTTGTGTATCTGATATAACAATTATTTGTGAAATTTCTTGGGTTTGAGCAATAGGTTTTTCATTTATGATCTCTTCTTGTTCAAGTGCTAAAACCTTGTCATCAGTTGGAGGGTAAATTTCAGCATTGTATAGGATGAAGGAGTCCATATCAGAATGCATGGAATAGATGGGAAAATTTTGGGGTTTCTCCTGTGTGCTGACCATATATTTCATCAAAGTTTCTCGGTACAATCTCTTTGGTTGACCAAATACTGAAATGGTGGCATAGGACATGTCCAACTGTAAAGATCCCTAGAGCTTTACACCCCAAGATCTAGACAGCAACATGCCATACTTTGGTGGAATATCAACTACCACTACATCCATTAAAATTGTCTTGGCAGGGTATTGAACTAGTGATACACATAAATCTTTGATTAATCCCAGACATCTAACCTGACTTGAATCAAAAGAGAACAAGTCTTTGTATGGCCTGGTGATATCTAGGTCCAAATTTTCTATCACAGATTTGGGCATTAAATTATGGGAAGCTCCAAAATCAAACATTGCATTGTGCAATATTTTGTCATGAATATTCAGACCAACATAGAAAGGAGGGTGATCCGGATTTAAACAGGAACGCGATGGTAGCTTATCTCTGAGAAGAGATGTGGTGGCTACATGCCTCTGAATTGTGTTACAATGAGGCTCGAAGGCCTATTTATTGTTGAGAAACAATGGAAAACCCTTAAAATTCCAAAACCTAACCCTAGAAGATGAAACGCCAAACTGTGGGCCCCGTTTGGGTAAATTGGTACACCAACTTCCCAGGGTCGTAACTTTGGCATACGATCTCCGTTTGACACGTACAATAGCTCGTTAGAAAAATCTATCCGAGCACTACCACTTTGGGAGACAACATGGGTCCATGGACCCATGTTTCCCCAGATTTCCCAAAAAACGTCGTTTAGGGCCTCAAAACGGCTCCGGAAGTTCAGGACCCGAAAAACTGCTAAAAATAGTAAGTTGTGCTACAATTAAGGAAACTGAAAATGCTGAGAGAAACAATGGTGGGGGTCCAGGTGGACTTGGCAGGTGGCCACCAATATCCACCTGGATCATTCCTCCCCCCTTAGGAAGCAATGGTCCCCATTGCGTTGAGTTCCTCCATGAGATGAGGAAACTTTTGCTGAACTTGTTCCCTGGTGAGCCACTTGCCCTGCTGAAGGAGTTGGCCTGCTTTGACAACTCGATACAGTTGGATATTCTGTTGGCGAGTGTTCTTGATTTGTGTGTCCATGATCCGATCAGTTGCAGCTTGTTCCATGCAATCTGGATTTAATTCTGTGGGTGTGAGCTGTTCTGCAATGTCGGATGTGTCTAGCAATGGTGGAAAGTATGGCCGAAGGCGGTCCACATTGAACACTGGGTGCAGGCCAAGGAATGGGGGAATGCTGAGCTCAAATGCATTGTCTCCCATAGCCTTAGTAATGGTGTAAGGACCATATCGGAGTGGTCTCAGTTTCCGATAGGCTCCAGTAAGGCGTTCCTTTTGCAAATGCAACCAGACTTTGTCGCCCACCTGAAACTTGTGTGGCACCCGATGTTGATCATGTCGCTGCTTGTACTTGGCATTTGATTTCTCGAGAATGTCATGGACCTGCTGGCGAATATGTTGGATGCGCTCAATGAAGCTGGTGGCCTTATCTGTTTCGGACTGGACATGAGCTGAACTTATGTGATTAGCTGCAAGTGGCATGGCCACATCAATGGGGCATAGTGGCTGGAATCCCAAACCCACCTGAAAAGGGCTATGGCCAGTGGAGCTGTGAAGAGCTCGGTTGTAGCTGTGCTGAACATAGGGGAGGCTCTCGTCCCATGTGTGTGGATGCTTTGAGTTATACATGCGCAGAATGTGCACAATCATCCTATTGACAACCTCTGTTTGGCCATCAATTTGAGGATGGAAGGTTGTGGACTTCGTGAGTTTGGTGTCCAGCATTGACCAGAGACTGGACCAAAATGTGCTGAGAAACCGACTATCCCGATCTGAGATGATAGACTGTGGGATCCCAAAGTGCACCCACACTCGTTCAAAGAAGAGTTTAGCAGTGGCTTCTGCTGTGATATTCTTCTTGCAGGCCGCCATAATGGCCATCTTTGAGAACCTGTCGACGACCACAAAAACACAATCATTTCCATGCTTAGTGGAAGGAAGGCCTGACATGTAATCCATGGAGATGGATTCCCAAGGTCGACTAGGGGTAGGCAACGGGGTATAGAGGCCGTGCTTCTTGATGGTTGGTTTGGCAATGGCACAGGAAATACATGATCTAATGTACTTCCCAACATCCTGTCGAAGATTCGGCCAATAGAAATAATTTTGCAGTACTGCCACTATTTTCTCGACCCCGAAATGCCCAGCAGCCCGACTGTAGTGTGCTTCCCAAATCATCTTGGCACGCTCGCTTGAAGGAACACAAAGGTGACCCAGGTGGCATAACAGGGTATCCTGGAGGTGAAAATCTAGAACATGCCGACCCTCCAAGAGTGTCTGGTATGTGTGGCCGAATTCTGGGTCTCTTTTGTAGAGAAGTGGCCAATCAGAAGTCTCGTGCCCACAAGAGTTGAGCACGGTGGTTAACGCCATGATCGGTGGTCGACTGAGGCAATCTGCAATATTATTGGTGTTGCCCTTCTTATACTTGATATTCAAGTGGAACTTTTGTAGGTATGTATACCACTTCTGATGATGATCATTCTGCAATTTCCCTTGGGTCTGTATGAATTGCAGGGGTCGGCGGTCTGTGTGGATGACCGTTTCCTTCCCCAAAATGTAATGCTTCCATTGTCGGCAGGCCTGTACAATGGAATACATCTCTTTATCATAAGTGGGGTACTTTCGGACTGTGTCTGAAAGTGTTTCACTGTGATATGCCACTGGATGTCCATGTTGAGTAAGGATTGCCCCAATAGCATAGTCAGAGGCATCTGTCTCGACCTCAAATGGTTGTTGTAAATCTGGTAACGCGAGCACTGGTGTCGTGCAGAGGCGATCCTTCAACTCCATGAATGCCTTCTGTTGAGATTCAGACCAAAAGAATTTTTCTTTCGCCCCTCCCTTGGTGACATGACTCAAGGGCCAAGTAATATGAGAAAACCCCAACATGAACCTGCGGTAGAAGTTGGCAAGACCCAGAAAGTTGCGGAGCTCTGTTAGAGTGGTTGGAGATGGCCAATCCCGAATGACTTGGATCTTGGCTGGATCGACATGCACCCCCTGTTCATCAATGATGTATCCCAGATACTGAACCTGGGTCATGCCAAAAGTAAATTTCTCCAAATTGGCACATAGCTTGTGTTGCCACAGTGTTTGGAGAACCTGTCGGATGTGGTGGAGGTGCTCTTCCCAACTCTGGCTGAAGATCAAAATGTCATCCAAGTATACTACTACAAAGGAGTTGGTGAATTGCCGCAAGATGTCATCCATTAGCCTCATGAAGGTTGCAGGAGCATTCGTCAATCCGAAAGGCATAACCAACCATTCGAAAAGGCCCTCCTTGGATTTGAAGGCAGTCTTCCACACATCAGAGGGTTCGATTGGTACCTGGTGATATCCTGACTTCAGATCGATCTTGCTGAAATATTTCGCCCCCTTTAGTTGGTCCAGGAGGTCATCAATCTGCGGGATCGGGTACCTATTACGGACAGTGATCTTGTTCAGCGCTCGATAGTCAATACAGAGTCTTCACGTCCCATCCTTCTTCTGTACCAACACGATCGGGCTCCCACAAGGCGATGAACTCAGATGGATGTGACCATTCTGCAGGAGCTCCTGAATCTGCCTCTTGATTTCATTGTTCTCCAAAATGGAGCGCCGATAAATTGGTCCATTGGGTAGCGGCGCACCTGGGGTCAAATCGATGGAGTGCTTGACCTGACAGTGCAGAGGAACCCCTGCGGGGGAGGTGAAGATGTCCTCGTACTCCTCCACAACCTTGTCCATCTGTAGTTGTCGTGCAGAGGGACCCCGTCTGGAGGCCGCGACCACCGTCTTCTTCTTTCCTTGAGGGCGTATCATCAAGAAAACAAATTTCCTGGTTTTGGAAATGATCTTACTGCATTGTTTTGCAGTAATCAAAGAGATGGCGGTAGGTGGTGCTACCTCTGGTATCCTGTACAACTTATTTCCCAATGTAATAATAACAGCACGGGGCCTTGATTCATACACAGCATGTCGCTTCCACAAGTATGGCTGTCCTAATAATACATCACAAACTTCAAGGGGAGAAATGTCACACAATACCTCATCCGTGAAAGGCTTGATGTTGTATGGAAGGCGACACTGCTGGCTCACGCGAAGATCTCATCCTTGGTGAAGCCACCCAATGGTGTATGGTTGTGGATGTGCTATGGTTGGTAAGCCCAACCGCTTCACGACCTCTGCCGAAATGAGGTTCTTTTGACTCCCACTATCAACAATGAACTGTATCGGGGAGCCCTTTACCCACATCTAGGAGTGGAAGAGACGCTCCTCCTCCTCTGGATCTTCGGGTTCATTTTTTTGGATCTTGGCGGTAGCAACAGTGGCGTTGGGATCTGCATCAATGATCTGCTTCCCTTTGTCATTCCCCTTATCGGGTTCTAACTCAGAGTCGGAACATGCATCTGATTCTGAAACCTTTAGCTCAGCCACCAGTGACTGCTTGGCCCAACACTCACTTGTGTTGTGGGTGGAGCTCTTATGGAACTCACACCATTTTCCCGTGTCCTTTTTCGGCTTCGCGGTGCTATTCTTTGCTTGCAGCTTCGGCGGGTTGTCTTGGGCTGTCCCGCCTTGGCTTTGTCCTTTGTTCTATGGTTTAGGGGCACCTTTTCCCTGCTTTGGATTTGCAGATCCAAAGTCTCGCTTCTTTTGTTTAAACTTTTGCTCGACCTTGACGGCATATCGGTATGCTGCGCCGAGCGAGGAGATCTTTAGGAATTGTATTTCTTCCTAGATGTACTTGTGCAGGCAGCCACGATATTTGAGTATCAAATGTTGCTCCGAATCCTTGATACCCAACTTTGTGCGAAGGGTATGGAAAAGATTGGTGAACTCTGGCACGTCTTGGTCCCTTCCCTGCCGCAGCGTGGTCCACTTTATGTATTCATCCTCATAGCTTCTGACAGGGTAGTACTGCTCCTTGATGGCATCTCGGAATGAATCCCAAGTGGGTGCGGCTGAAAACAGTGAGCCAGTACTTTCATCCTTCTGCTCGCAGTAGGTTTCCCACCAGTCCTTGACGTGGGGGGTTGCTTTGAGAAGAGCGAAAACAATCTTTTCCCGACTCGAAAATTCATGAACAGAAAAATAACCCTCTAGTAGATTTAACCATTTATCTACAACATCTGCGTCTATCTGACCCTTGAATATGGGGATTTCAACATTAACTTGTACCTTAAAGGGCGTGGCGTTTCCAGAGTAGCTGCTGGAAGCCGATGCGTCACTTCTGGGTAGCCACTGAAGGATCTAGGCAAAGCTGTCCATCATCGCGTTCCGTTGTCGCTCGAGGGTTTCTTCGAGCAAGATTTTGATGGGATCTCCTGCCCCCTCGTCTTTCTTCTCATCCGCCATGGGAGGCCATCAGGATTTCCGAGGCTGGTCTTGCAAAGGTTTGACCAGTTCAAGCCCTAACTCCTTATATCCCGACCTTGTTGGGGACATGCAAAGAAAAACAGAGAAAAAGCAGACCGCTCTGATACCACTGATCCGGATTTAAACAGGAACGCAACAGATTACAGAGATAACCATATACACAAAGATGCAGTGAAAATAATACTTCATTTCATTAATGGAAAATACTGAAATATGCTTACAACCAGAAATGGAAATAAACTAGCTAGGGCGATGGTAGCTTATCTCTGAGAAGAGATGTGGTGGCTACATGCCTCTGAACTGTGTTACAATGAGGCTCGAAGGCCTATTTATTGTTGAGAAACAATGGAAAACCCTTAACATTCCAAAACCTAACCCTAGAAGATGAAACGCCAAACTGTGGGCCCCGTTTGGGTAAATTGGTACACCAACTTCCCAGGGTCGTAACTTTGGCATACGATCTCCGTTTGACGCGTACAATAGCTCGTTAGAAAGATCTATCCGAGCACTGCCACTTTGGGAGGCAACATCGGTCCATGGACCCATGTTGCCCTAGATTTCCCAAAAAACATCGTTTAGGGCCTCAAAACAGCTCCGGAAGTTCAGGACCCGAAAAACTGCTAAAAATAGTAAGTTGTGCTACAATTAAGGAAACTGAAAATGCTGAGAGAAACAATGGTGGGGGTCTAGGTGGACTTGGCAGGTGGCCACCAATATCCACCTAGATCAGCGGGACCCCTCCATCTACTAATTTACCCTTTACTTCAGGACCAAAAATTAATTCTTGTTGGTCATCAAGGACATTCACTGCATCTCTGTTTTCTGAAATTTGAAGAGATCTGCTGATTTGTTCCCTATAGACATCATGCTTAGCCAATTCTGACAATGGAATTGCTATCTTTAACTTGCCTATTTCAGTCTCAAGGTTGAAAGGCTTTTCTGTTTGAATTTTTTCATTTTAGGCAATGAGGTTTTCTTTTTCTGCTATTTTTCAATGTTTTTCCCTTTATCAGGAGTAGTCTTATGGGCCGAAGTTGCTTGTATGTCAATTTCTGTAGGTTCTCCTGCAATTTCTTTGGAAGAAATAGAAGCTGAAGACTGTTTATTAGGCTGCTGATTATCTAAAACATCTTCAACTTTTGGACTGTTTGGGTTAGGGACTGTTTTAGGAGGAGTTTGCATAAGAGGGTTCTTGATTTTGGCTTTGGTAGGTTGCTTGGTTTCTTTCTGTTTGTTGTCATCCGGGACATCTATTCTCCTGCTTCTTAAATTATATTTCTTGTGAACTTCATAAATGGCTGTGTCATAACCCTCCCTAAAATCAAATGATTCCCCTGATTGGATTTGGAACTGATTAAGAGTGTGAGCCTCTTGGTCTTCATGGGTTAAGAAAATTTGTTTTTCACTATTGAGCCCCATTAAGTTAATTTGAGTGTCTTCTGTTGGTTCACTAGAAGTTGAAGCTTCAGCATAGTTTTCTTGGAATGGAGGTCTAATGTTTTGGTCAGGGCCAGCCTTTCCAGTATTGGGATTCTAATTTTTTCTTAAATTTGGGTTTCTTGCAGTGTTGCTTGGTTGACCATCCCAAGGGGACTTTCTCTCAATTGCTTCTATCCTATCACCAAGTCTGTCCATGCCTTTAATGATAGTATCTAAGTTTTGTTCAAATGCAGAAGGTTCTTCTTTGATGGGTATTCTCCTTTTAGCCCTAGCCCGAGCTCGTTTGGAAATCAGGTTGGCCTCAACACTGACAGCTATACTTTGCATGTCTTCTAGGCTTCTAGGAGCTCTTTCCCTAAGCTGGTATGCCATGTCAGAGTCAAATCCATCAGGAAATTTGATTAAGGCCAAGTCCGGCAGAGGTCTGAGATTCTAAGGAATAACATTGTATACATTGTGAAATCTGGTGCAATAATCTTGAACCGTTTCTTGCGGACCTCTCTTTAAGTTTTCATATTCTGATAAATGTGAAGGGGATCTTTTTTATTTTCCCATCTGTTTAAGAAGTTCTGATAAAGAGCTTCAGGATCATTGATTGTGTTTGCAAGGAGTGCTCTAAACCAGGCTCTAACATCTCCAGTTAAGCTTTGGACAAAACTTTCATTCTTACATCATCATCATCAATCTCATAGTTTTCAAAATAATCCATCATTTTCTTGGTGTGTTGTTGAGTTGTGTAAGTGACAATACCATCAAAATGGGTGATTTTGCTTTGATAATCTTGAGGCATAGCCCCTGGATTTGTAGGTAATTGCAGGGGAGCATATCAGTTTGCCATATTTGCAAAGATAATTGTAATAGCTGGGAGAACAGGGGTACTAGTTGAAATATGTGTTGTGGATGGGGGAGTGGAAAATATGGTTTGAAGTGCTAATGGTGAACTAGGAGAAGCAACAATAATGGCAGAAAGGACTGATGCTTGTGTAGAAGTAAGCTCAGATTGGGTAAGGTTCTGCTGGCTTCTAAGGTGCTTAGGAATCAGATTAGGATTTTGGAACACGGGTGGGGGATTTGGATCTGGATTTGATCTTGTGTAACGGATCTTCTTCTTTGGAGCCAGCTTCTGAATTTTTGTTGGGTTTTTCTTGAAATATTCGAAGGATACAACTTTTGACAGTATCTTTCTAGGAAGTTTTGTAAAATATGGGAGTTTTGAATTTCTCTAAAGATCTATTGAAACAGGGAACTGATCAAGTATTTGAGACAATTGTTCAAAGCCTAAAACTAGACTGGAGATAAACTAAAGCAGCTTTTATTTACTCCTGCAAGTGCATAGCAAAAGTAGTTTCAAAGGCTACCTGGCTAACTTCAGGCTCCATCTATAGTTTTAAGAAATAAACAGCAATAACAAATAATTATTCAGATCCCCAGTGGAGTCACCAATGATGTTATCACTCAGGTTGTTCCCAAAAGTTGTAAGAAAGGGAATACGGCCGAGGTAACCACAGACCAATCCTTTAGATACAGATTCTAGCCAATCTGCATCTAGAGAGGGCTCTCTCCTTATGATTTAGCTTTGTTTTAAGGTGTATTAGGCTAGTTATGAAGTGCAAAGGTTTTGGTTTTGAGTTTGGTTGGAAGGATGGGAACTCAATAGAACAGTGAGGTAAAACTGAAACATTTCAGTCCATTGGGCATGATGGAGTCAAGAAGGATGGCTTCCTGGGTTAAGTTTCTTATTAGAGAATTTATCACAGAGCAAGGTACTCGAAAATGGAACAATTTATAGGCTGAAATCTGATGGAATGGAGTCAATGGGTGAAGGGCAATTAAGAATCCTTCATCATGTTGACAAAGGGAAAATGGATGATTACTGCCATGGAGCAATTAAGAATTCCTTAGCTGGTATTCAAGATGAAAGAACCAGGGGAAACATGAGCAATTAAGAATTCATTGTTTATGCTAATTCTGAAGAAAACATTAATAATAACAGAGATTGAACGCAGGGTGCAAACAAGCAAATTCTGAGTTATTCGTTTTCTCTATTATTTAGATCATGAAACATAGATGATATAATAAACACAGAAACTGTAAAACACAAGTTAGAAGGGACTTATTGATCCATGAAATGATTCAAGAATTCTGCAACATGGTCCTTAGCATCAATTCTTCATCCAGTGAGCAAGACAAAATGGTTCCAACAGCCTTTTATTCCAAAAATTGTTCAGTATTATAGTCACAGCTATGAAAAACCACCACCAACCAACCCCAAATACCTCGTCTGGGGGGCTATTTATACAAATATGTCAAGATATTATGAAAAATATCTGATAGAAATAAATATCTGCTGACAATTAATGTTTCTTTTACACAGATAGAGACAGACAGTCTCGAAAACAGGGAGACAATAAATAGGTGCAATAAATTTGTGATGCACTGGTTGATATGAATTTGTGAAAAGTATTGGAGGTAGATGCTGCAAGTCAGTCTCCCAGCTGTCTTCCACTAATCCTTTGTGCTGCTCATTCCTGCTTTGGCTGAACTTTCTTTAATGTTGATGTGATACGCTTTGATTTGCAGGACCGTGATTTGTTTCTACTCTGCGCATTATAATAAATGGTGCATTATTTTGTATTTGACCAAAGATAATTTTAGAGGATCTCTTGCATGCTCTGACACCACTCTGGTCCTGGTATTTGATGTCTCTGTAGCTTCCTTAAAGTCTCATCAGTCTCTGTGTACCTGAAGAAATTAGGTGGGATAGTGAACAAATGCTTCACCTCATGCTCTATGTAAAACAGATTTTCCAGGCTGTCGTACAGAGACTGGCCAGATGGAAGTGCCCTTTCTGTTGAAGTACTTGAAGATGCACTAGCTTGATTGACAGAAAATTTATTTAATTTGTGTACATAGTCCTTGTGCTTCATCAAATGATCATTATCTCCCAAAGGACTCGGCAAACCTTTTTTATTTAAGACTATAAATTTGTCTATGAAAGAATCAATTTCCACCTACATGTCCTGGAATCTTCTATCCAAGTTTTGCGTTAGAGTTCTCATGGTTAGAACTCTCTTGATGTCCAAAATGGTACCTGTTCTGTCTCTAATGTCCAGTGCTTCCAGTTCTTCACTGCCTTGGTATTCAAAAGATGGATTAGCCTGTTAGCTTGCTCAGGCATTTTCCCCAATAAGGCTCTTGTTTTGTGAACTTCCACTTGGGCTACTTTTATCAAATCAATCTGTTCATAAATGGTCTGAATAGACCTCCATACTGTTATCGGGAAATCTAGTGTCCACTCGGAGCTGCTAGTCCCACTAAGACTCGTAGCTATCTTAGAAATAAACAAAGTAAAACTACTTTTGCTTTCCTTTATGAGAAGTAGATAAGAGGGGAACAAAGGACACCAACCTCAGTCTTGCACTTGGTTCCTCTCCCTTCTGACAGATCCTTTCCACTTTTCCTTCGTCTACCCAGCTTCAAAGAGCACCTGTGGAATCAAAGTAGCATAATACTATCGAAGAACAAAGATCTACAATCATAAACAATATAGGACCAGATATATATTGACCACACAAATGCATATATCATCAAACATACAAGAATGTGGAGGAAAACTTGAATAGCTTTATTAATATCAAGAAAAACAAAGAGGATTACAACCAATTGTTCTGACCCAGTGTCATCCTCCTAGCATGAAATACCTTCTTCACCTCATGAAAAGCTTAGATCACCCAACACTATGATATTCCACCAAGAAACCAATAGCACTTCCTTACAAGATACAAAATTCGAGCCTCTGGATCTCTGGGATGAGGGATCCATATATAGATGATTGCAGGGGGGTGAGTCAGCTTCTGGGATTTTGATTAGTGTCCTCTCTCTAATAGTTCTTGATTCCACTTGGAGATTGATGATCTCTTACTTATCCTTGGGCGAATTCAGAGAGGCAAGTGTCACAGGAGAAGTTTCTGGAAGATTCCATGACGATCCACCTTGCAAACTATCTCTGCCATTTGTCTACTCTCACCCATAACACCCTACAGAAGGGCTTTCCAGTATGCATCGCACCCTTTTCACTGAGCAGGTGAGATGCATCACACCCTCTGCACTGGGTAGTCTGTATGGTCCAGCTTTGACCAGTTCTGAGCAGTTTTCTATGGAGAACTTCTGGGAGATGATGTAATCAGTTGACCTTGCTCCTTTAGGGTGTGAAGCAACACTTTTAGGGACTTATGAGCCCTTGGTTTATGGAAATGTATGATTGGGGTTGCAGTGCCCAAAAGTTTCTATAACAGTTGCCCCCTAAAGCATGAGGTCGTTAATCTTTTGATGTCGGGTGAAATGCTTTATCATGAGGATCCGAAGTTTTTTTCGAGCTGGAAGGCGACCTGTAATAAGATAGAATAAAATACATTATCTTCATTATATTTTTCATGATCTAACTGAGGCAGGCATTCCCATGCTCAGCTTTATAAATTCATTTTCATGTACATAAGACAGACAACCGTCTGTGTGGCAGACTGATGATTCTGATAGAGTCATCATCCTTTGATTCGGATGATCATCTGTGCGGCAACAATGTATATTTGATGTTTTTATTTTCCTGAATATATCGCAGCCCGGATGGAAGAAACTAGATCCAGGGTCTTCAAACTCGTCCAATCTTCACTCGGAGTACAAGTCAATCCATGTGAAAGATGTCCTGGAGTTGAACATGGAAAGACATCGCCTGATTACCAGCCAATGATGTAAGCTATTAATAGGCACGAGAGGAATCACCGATAATGATGATGACCCTCAAGGTACTATAGTACAATTCGCGTGGTGTGAAAATGGACTTGGCGTCAAACACCATGCAAAATCTTTTGGTCGAAGGCCATTGATGTAAACCTGTCGCCGGAACTGAGAAACTTGCCATTGAGGCATGCAAGCTTCAAAGTACTAAAAGGGTTGTTCCTAAGTCGACTTCTTGGATAATGAGCTGATGTCGACAAGAAGCGACCCATCATAGGAGGGCCTTAATGAATCCAACATCTATGACACGGAACGAAGTAAATGATTTTGGAGGTGAAAACGATCTGATGATACAAGGTTCAAGGTGGCGGTCATGAAAGAATGGAGCGTGAATGTATTGCAGTGGATGAGACACAGGTGAATTCTCTGAGCGACTTCTCTTGAACATATTGGCGACACTGACATGGATTGGTAGCGTTAACCCCAAATATGGATGGTGCGATGGACCAATGGTGATATGACCGGTGAACGGAATAACCCAACCCGACTCAGATGTGGAGTGAAAGTGTCATGTTCAAGAGCGACTTGCTACCAATAAAGTTTCTTCAAGTTTTCTTCCCAATTTTTCCCCAGTCATTGCTGACCAGTACCTCTTTATTTTTATCAATCTTGAGGAGGATAACATATGCTTGTTCTATAATTTTCCCTTCGGGCAAACCCGTCGCTATGTTTTAACGAGCCTAGCGACAGTGAAACTCGTTCTTGTCTATATGGACAAGTTTGTCGCTATTTGGTTTTAACGAGTTTAACGACAAAGATAACTCGGTCCTTTTCAATTTTAGAGAGTCTGAAAGGGACGTAAAGGAAACTCCAATAATCTTTTTTCGTCATATAATCCCTTAAGTCCGAAAAAGTATAAAATAATACAAAAGGGATGAATTTTCGGTAATTTTAACGAGCCGAAAAAAACAAGTGCTCGATCTTTTTGTGTAATAATCCCTCAGGTCCAAGAAGATTAAAATCTAGAGGAGGGATAGCACTCTCAGTAGCTTTAACGAGTTGGAGAGGCCAATTGCTTACCAATATTTTCATATTTTATGAGTTAGGTGAAAAGAGCTTAAAGGAGACTCGTCTTTTTAGGAACGAGTGATAATTTTAGGTAGCAGCTGATTCCAGGTAAGGTTTGGAATTTTCAAATCATGGCAGTGTCACAAGGATGGCTAATAGGATCACTCTTCGCAGTTGTTCCTCAAAAGGGGTAAACAATCAAACGGAGGTGAATGATCGGCTAAAACAGAGTGGAGGTGATGGTAAGAACACGACCAGGGCTCAAAAGCTGATGATAATGCATTCACAATGGTTATTTACCAGAGATGGGTTCATTTTTTAATGAGCTTAAACTCTAGGGGAAACATTTGCTTATTGCTTAGGTTTAATTTTTAACGAGCTTGAACTTCACATAAAAATTGCTCGTGATAATGGTCATTGATTATTTGATTTCACTGCTAACCACTTTGTTCCTTCAAAGGTTGTACTGCCTGTTCAATTGCTTCATCAAACCGATTAGAAATGAACAATATATGCTTGAAAAATGAGTTAAAACACTAATATTTTACTCGAATTACGTGAAAAGTAATTTAAAAGTGGTTTTTACCCCTCATTTTACCATTTCATTTGAACTTTGGTTTGCTGGAGCTCTGGAGGTGCTTTTCCCCCTTGATTTTCAGCAGTTGATTCTGGGAGATTCTGTGGATGATTCTTGGCACCGTCTAGACCAGCTGAGAGCTAAACCTGAGCTCTTCAGATGCATTCCTTCCTTTCTGAATTCTGAGCATTTTTCCCTGTTTTCTGAGCCCCTGGGTTTTGAAAAATTCACCCTGGCTCCATCGCACCTTTTCTATATCGAAAGGTGCGATTCATACTAGCCTGGCCATTGGCCAGTCAGTATGCATCTCACCCAGTACACTGCTGGGGTGCGATGGGCGCAAGAAGGGAAATTTTTGCACTGTTTTCTCATGGAATTTTTGCCTGTTTTTTGCCAAATCAGGACCCTGACTCTTCTCTTGCTTGTTTTGTAGAGATTCATCGGAGAAAAATGGTTGTTACATGGCGAGAACGTGAGCATGAAGAAGAGGACATGGTTTCTTTACATGATCCAGGTATGGTAACTGCACTATGGAACTGTGGCCTGCTCAAGTTTTTTCGCATCTCTATCATGAGGCAACAAATCAACTTGTTGCAATATTTTCTCGATGCATGGGATCCTACCAACCAGGTGTTTCATATCAGAGGCAAATCCATCCCCTTGACCGTCATGGACATCTATTTTTTAACAGGTTTATCGAGGCGTGGTGCCCCTCTTTCATTATCAAGTTCCGCCCGTGGGGGCGAATCCATGAGAGATTGTATTTGCCGGTATTGCAGAGAGGGATCTCAGCCGAGTAGAGACGGCAAGATCAACATCCGAGATGTCACTGATTGGTCCTTGAGGACCATTCTGTTCACTTTTGCTAGACTGGCTGGTAGTGCGGCTCTTCACGTGGCTAACAGGTCCTATATGCAATACGCCTTGGAATGCCTTGAACCAAAGGTGTTCAACTGGTGTGAAGTAGTGCTCCTTGTGATGAAAGAACAACTAACCAAGGTAAAAAGTGGAAAATCCAAGAACTTCGGCTATGGTTCTATTTTGATCGCTTTCGCCTTGGAAAAGATCCCCCTAATGTAGTCGTAGTACATTTCACTTAGTTTACCTCCACCGACTCAGCCATGGATGCAGAGATGGGTCGACCTCATGGCCCGAAATGCTAGTCAGTCCCAAGTTTCCTTCTCTGATACCTTCTTCGAGTGGTTCAGCTGTCAAGAGATGGTTTTTTTTTAGTGTCCATATGCTGGTATGGATTTCCGGGGTGACCCGGATTTGGTGCTGCCGGCTGGTGAGCAGTGGGGTGCTATCAGTGAATTCTCTGACCATATCTCTGTTTATCATTCTTTATAATGTTCTCGTGCTTTCTTCTATCAAGACTAATCAAAACTCATGTGTTCATGCAGATATTGGACCAGTTCAGCCAGCAGTACGTCTGAGAGCACCAGCTATCGTTCCAGTGGGAGAGGCTGTGGGGAGGGCTATCTTTCGCGACCTTGATGTGGCCGAGACTCTTTCAGCATTGCAGAATCAGGTCGATGGTCTCACTCTTGGTATTGCGGACATGAGGACTGATGAGTTGCCTCTGAGGTTGCAGTGACATACTAATGGCGTGTCGAGTCGATGGACTAGGCTTTTATGCATGATTGCACAGGCGGTGACTTGTTATCACCAGCATCATTAGACTAGGGTGCCCCCTAGCATTTTGAGTTTTGGGTCATTTGACCGATTTTGTCTTGGTTACAGAACATTATGTATAAACCATAAACAGTTATATATATATATATTTTTTATTTTCGAAGCTTTATTTTGGTTGAGTTACGTGATCTTGATGCAAATATTGATGAAATGCTTCTTTTATAAATGTTGCAAATGTCTATCTAACACATAATTTTCCAATGAGTCTGTTAATGTGTTTAAGTTTCTGGAAATATGTTGATATTGAATAGAATCAAACTGCCTTTCCAAAATATTGACCCTTAGGAACATGCGATAGATAGTTGGATTCCGTACGGAGTAGATACCAGTGAGTTGTAGGATGACGAGTTGTGAGTCTAGCCTGACGACGAGTCGGCGTATGCCATGCGTAATGGCATCAAAGAGGAGCTCTATCAACGCATTGTATTCAGCAATATTGTTCGTTGACTGACCAATACATACCCCTCTGAAACTCACTAACTCACCACTTGGATCGAAGATGGCCCAGGCCACAGAAGATAGGTTCCGCGAACTACGACTCGCTCCATCAGCATATCCAACAAATGATTCCAATAGGTCCGACATCTGCAACAAATGCGAAAGTGGATCACTTAACCAAGACGATTACCCTTAGCAAAAACAAAAATGTAACAAAAGCATAGGGGTTACTATCTTGAGTCAAGCATAGTAATGCTTAAGGTACAACCCGTTGCGGGGTTGCGCCAGTGGAATCCCATCATAATCCACTAACTCGTAGGCTCCTTTTGCTAATACACGCTTAACAATATAGGGGCCCATCCATAAAGACTTGAACTTACCTTCTCCCAATTTATCGGATTCCTGGTCGTAAAGTAAGACCAAGTCACCTTCTGAGAAGACGCAGGGTTTGACATTCTTGTCGAACTGCACCTTGACTCATTTCTTATGGTCTTCATTAGCCAAAGCGGCATCACGACGGATTTCATCTAATTGGATTAGTTCCAAGAAATGAGCCTCCTCTTCTAAAGTTCCGGGGAGAAGGTCGACCGCGAGTTTGAGGGACGAGATTTCACATTGAACTGGTAAGATTGCTTCCAGACCATACACCAATTGAAAGGGTGTAAACCCCGTTGCATTCCTCACCAATGTCCGGTATGCCCACAAGGCTGAGTACAGGATCAGATGCCAACTCCTTTTGTGGACTCCAATCATCCTTTGCAGCATCCGCTTCAGGACCTTGTTGATTGCCTCAACTTGTCTGTTGGCCTGTGGATAATACAGAGTAGAGCTGTCATGGGACAGCCCTAATTTGGAAACCAACTCAACCATCATGTGATTGTGAAAATGGGATCCATGATCTATGACTATGGCCTGTGGAACGCCGAATCTGGAGACTACATGATTAAAAAATAAGAGGGCAGCCATTTCGCCGTTGTTGTTTAATGTAGGCATCACCTCGGCCCATTTGGTAAAATAGTCTACTGCGACTATGATATACCCATGCCCCCCGGCTGATGTGGGGTTACATGTCATGAAATCTATGCCCCATTTGGCAAATGGCCCAACAGCAACTACTGGTTGCAGAGGTGCTGGTGGTATTCTAGTTTTTCAATCAAATATTTGACATGCATGGAAACTTCTGACTGCGGTTATGCAATCTTTGAACATTGTTGGCCAGAAGTATCCTGCTCGTAAAATCTTTTACACCGTAGCATAACTAGATTGATGCCCCCCACAAGCGCCTGAATGGAAATCATTCAGGAATTTTTCAGCCTCCTCGTGGGTGAGGCACCTCCTCAGACCTCTATCGACACCACGACGGTAAAGTGTATCACCGACGATCATGTAGTCTTTTGCTTGGTTTCAAATGCGTCGTTGTTCTGAGCGAGAGTTGTTAGACCTATATGTTTGGGTTTGGAGATAGATGATTATGTCTCCATACAAGGGACTGCTTGACGACATTAGAAACAAATATTCGTCCACGATCGCTTCTTCTGATGTTGCATCGTTGGACGACGATGGGAGATCGCATAGTAACTCCGCGAAAACCAGGGATTTCTTCAATTTTGATTTTATGAATTCCAGATCAAACTCTTGTAGAATTGCTATCCATTTTGAATATTTTCCCCCCAGCAACTGTCGCGACAATATATAAGTCATGGGGTTGCAATCTGAAAAAATGGTAGTTTTTCGAAAGAGGACATAGTGTCGAAATCTCTGTATCGCTTGAACAGCTACGAGAGCTAGCTTTTCAATAGACGAGTATAACCTTTAGCAAGTTCAGTGTAATTTGGAATGAACCTCCTCAGAAAGTTTGCTTTCCCATGGATTTTTTGAATCTGAAGCAGATTTGAAGGTGGAGGCAAACCAAAGATTGCCTAAACCTTACATGGGTCGAGACGAATCTCATCCTTTGAGACCACAAAGCCAAGTAAACAACCAGAACTGACACAGAACACACATTTGTGTGGATTGAGTCGTATCTTGTAGTGTCGGTAGTGTAGAAATATCACTCTCAAATCCTGTGGATGATCGTCTGCTTTCGCGAATGAGCCGGAAGATCGTCGAGATATGGTTGAACGATGTTTTTGATGTCATGGAAGGCATAATTCATTGCCCTCTGAAATGTTTCCCCTGCGTTCTTTAAACCAAAGGGTAGCTTGCGATATGAAAATGTGCCCCACAGACAAATAAATGCAGTCTTTGACTGGTCCTGTGGGTGGATATTTATTTGATTATACCCGGAAAATCCATCCATAAATGAAAAGATTTCACATCCAGCGCATTCATCAATTATCTGGTCAATGAAGGGTGTAGGGTAGTTGTCTTTCAGACAAGCTTGATTTACATCCCTATAATCGATGCACACTCTAATCGTTCCTTGTTTTTTCATTACAGGAACAATATTCGATACCCAATCGGTTAGAGGAACTGGGTAAATAAAACCAGCATGGAGAAGTTTTTCAACTTCTACCTTGATGGCAGCAGCTTTCTTGGGGTGCACCTGTCATAGTCGTTGTCTTACCAGTTTGACATCTGGATACATCTTAATTTCATGTTCAATTATGCTCGAGTCAATGCCTAGCATTTCATCATACGACCAAGCAAATACATCTCTGAACTCGCGAAAAAGAGCGTGATATATTTCCAGTTCTGAAGGAGAACAAGATTTGCCAACATTAATATTCTCTACAACATTTGTTTTGGTCGAGATATTTATGGCGATGGTCTCTTCAATATTGGACAAGTTTCGCTCGGAATCCACTGTGTTTACAGTATTTAATAGAAAATCAAAAACTGAGAGATGATGAATGTCACTAAGAGTATCTTCCTTGTAATCCGGAAGATGGGAACGATGGTGGTAATCTTCCCATGGTGCCCCGTCAATTATCATTGACTGAACAATTCCTTCGTCTGTAGAATGTACTTGCGACCAAGGATCTGAAGGGGTACCATATTCCTTAGACATATCTATCCAAACGCTTGATGAGTGTTGATTTGGGTTTGCCTCCCATGCCGAAAACATTGATTGCTACAAGATTTCTATTGGGCTTGGAGGCAATACCTGCAGATGATCCATGTTAATATTGTTTTTAGAGATCTTTTGAATAGAAGATATCCTATTGCAGGTTCCCACCATTTCCACTTCTGCCAGATTGATTGGAGGCGGTAGGGAAAAAGTCCCCATTAATATAGGGTCTTTTAGTAGGCCTACTCCGATATTTTGAAGCGAATGAGGACTTTCGTGGATCATCGGAATGCTTCCCGTAACTTGTGAACTGTTGGGGAGAAATGTTTGTTGGTCGACGATTGTAATTCCTCCTTTAAAGGGAAATGCAATCTTCCTGAAGTAGGTCGACACAACGGCTACCATAGCATATATCCAAGGCCTTCCTAGCAGGATGTTGTAATCGAGGTTTCCGTCAATTACTTCAACATCTATTTCTACTGTTTTGCCCCCTAGTTCACCTTGAAAGTTACTTAAAATCCCATATGGGGTGTATGTTCGTCCATCAAATGCTTTTAATGTCGTCGAAGATTGCGACAAGGGTGGAGATCCTAAAGTTTTCCAGAAACTCATTGACATAATACATGTAGATGCCCCCTCATCAATAATTGTTCGATGAACAGTTTTGTTGAGGGCTTTCACTTGAATCAGGAAAGCTAATTGAGCTGGTAACTGAGGGTCATATCCTTTGTGATTAAAGGACACAAGATTAGAATCCGTTGGGTCAATCCCACCTATCACTGATAATAAAACCTGCTTTTGGGAGGGGCAATTTTGCAGTACCTCAAGTGTCGACATAGAAGATGGCGATTGGGCCAGATTCTCCACTATATTATAATGTTGTGCTGCTCTGGCACAAGGATTAAATGTTGATTTGTGTACTACTCCCTTTGGCAGCTTTATCATTGGTTCAAGAATGATGGGTGGCACAACTTTGGTCGAAGTTGTTGTCGAACTACTAGGTTGATCATTGGCCTTGTTTTCCGACAGCTGTGGATTCCTGTAATCTTTATTCCTTGTCAATATCAAAGCATCATTTTTCTGCTTCGAAACCGAAAACATTAGCACTTGGGACGGGGAAGCATTGTCACTAGCAACTAGATTTGTTCTTGGATTTGGAAACGGATCAGTCAATACCGCCGAGGTTTTTGAATTCTTGAAGAATTTTCTAAGCTCAGCCTTATATGGACATTATCTTGTCCAATGATCCTCATCACATATAAGGCATGGACGATTTGGTTTCCTATCTCCAGAAGGGTTTGCAGAAGAATTTTCAGCGGACCACTCTTCATGTTTCTTCTTCTTCCCTTTCTTTTTCTTCTTGCCTCCTGGTTGCTTGGTTTCTTTGCCTTTGTTAGTTGATACAACATTTACTTCCGAGGCGAGAAGTTCTTCATTTTCATTTTGACCTGAAACCGTACAGGCCTTCTTCGACTTAGCCTTTACGGTTTTCGTGCTGGTCGTTCCTATCATGCCGTCCCTAGCATGAGAGTCTTTGTTTGATTTAGGAGAGGGAGGAAAGGTAAATTCCGATCTAGGAGCATCAGGGATTTTATCGTAGAGCGTGCCAAACTAAGTATAGATCAAATCTAAATATTGCGCATGAGCAATGACTTGCTCTTCAATGACGACTCCTCCCTTTGCCACATCTTCTGTAATAGAAGGTAATAATGACTTAATAAACCACTCAGCCAACAGCTAATCGGGAACATATGTTTTTACCATTCTACGATGATGTCGCCACTCATGAATATGATCGGATATGTGAGTGGTCGTCGTTTGCTTGAAATTGGTAAGAAGCTTTGTTCCCATTCCGTACCTTATGGGTAACTGAAAATGGGTTAAAAAGGTTGTGGCTAGGGTACTTGTTACACTAAAAAATGTCACCATGGCTATTGACAGTTAGTATGGCTCTATCAACAGTCATGCTATCCTCCTGGGCAAGTCTTATGCCTCTGCTCTCCATGTCAAACTCCAAAAAGAGAGAAAGTCTTTGTAAATGTGTTTATCTCTGGGTACGCAGATTCTCTCAGCCTTACCTGCGTATACGCACCTAATGTTCACAAAAACTGCGTACTTGTACGCTCTGTATGTAAAGGGGCAGGTGCGTACCCCTGTAAAGGTCAAAAGGCGCAAGTTTTACTCCAAAAAAGTTACTTGTGGTCATTTCTAGAGGTTTCTAGAAGTATGTTTGACGTGTATGAAGCGCCTCCAGATGGTTCATGTACCCCTACCAAAGAGGAACTTATCCCATCAATAAGGGAGCTATCCCATCCAAAGAGGGGATTATCCCATTGATGGTGGACCTGATTAACTTCCTCTTGAGCACTATAAATACAGGCATTGGGCCAGAAGGAGGAGAGGTTGGAAGCTAAACATTTCTAAGGGTAGATGCTGTTGGAATTAGGACTCCCATTTAGAAGCTTGTGAAGAGAGATTACCATCTTTGCTTGTTCTATTTGGAAGTGGGTGAGCTTTGTCAAAGTAAAGGAAAACTCTTGATGGACCCTGGGAGGGACTTGCACAACACCAAGGCTCAGGTTGTAATTGTTCCTTTTGTTTCCTATTAATGAAAATGAGTCCATTCTTCTCAATAACTTGTTATTTATGAGTTGTTTCATATACTCCTTGGTCTATGTGTTAAACATGTTTTATTTTATGAGATTATCAAGTGCTATTTAATCGTTTGATTGTTAGTGAATGCAGGTTTCGAAGTGAAGGAGGAGCTCATCTGGATCAGCGAGGCTGGACTGCTACAACAGCGTTGGATTACAGGTAGGATCTAAACACTTGATTTCTTATATAGTAAATGCATGATTAGAGAAGGATTGCTCTTGTTTGTCTTGTTTGTCACTAGAGAGTCTTAGGCTCCTAGGGAGGTTGGTTGTGTCCGCACTATCGACTCTTTCCGCCTGACAAAATGGCGACTCCGCTGGGGACTCCATTGATGAGAAAGTTTTTTCCTTTGTATGCAACTTTGATCTGAGAAAAGTCATTTATTTTCTGGTTTTTGGCTCTGTGACTTTGTATTTGGGTGGGTTAGCTTAGGGTTAGATTGAATTTAGTTTTTCTTGGTTTTTTCAGTAGTACGCACCCTCTGAGTATTGCACAGTGCGTACCTGTACGCACTGTTGCTGTGTGCACAGAGCGGGCCCGCACCTGTCTTAACAGGTTGCCTGCGTACCCTGCTAAAAATTAAGAAATTTCCATTTTTTACATTTTTCCTCTTAGATTTTGCTTTTTCTTAGTTTTTACTGCCCAGATCCATTAGTCTCTTGTCAAAGATCTTCACCTGAACTTGTTTCGATAGCATTGAGTGTTTTAGTGGATTTCATAGAAGTTTAAGCCCTAAGGTTTGATTTTTGAATAGGTCCTGTAGTGACTTTGGCGGTAGAAGTTGTCAAGCCTTAGATCTCTCTGGTTTTGTCAACTTTCTTAGGAGTCGGACCTGTCATAAAGTCTACCTGTGAGAGCAACCTGCCTTTGAGTTGTCTCTTTGGCAAATTTCGAAGTACTTGTTGATTGAGTTTTGAATTCCATTTTACAAAAAGAACAAAAAGATTTGAGTTTTGTTTTGACTGGTATTTTGATTCTGCATTAGCTGGTCCTTGGCTTGATTGTGGTCAAGTAAAACAACCTAGAATCATCTTTGTAGGCTTTTGCCTCGTTAGGTTTGCTTTAGAGTAAATTTCCTTTTTGATTTGCTTGTGAGTCAATTTTTCATAGATTTTATAGATTTTGAGATTGATTTTCGTTAAAATAGATTTGTATGCTTTATTAAATAAGAGAAAATACAAAAACATCTCCTTTGAAAAGTTTTGTTTCAAGTAGCTTTGAGGTATTTTGAAAGAAAAAGAATTTTTCGTGCACGTAAGGAGTGGTCATGTTTGTATGCTTGGAAAGATAAAGAGAATTGTTTCTTTGATTGTCTTTACTAAGAAAGTTGTTTTCTATAAGATTTGCATTTTCCAACTCTCTTAGTTAGGAGTTTCATTGAAAGAGAAAAGTAGCGTAAATCATCTTAGGTGCATCTTTGTAGTGGTTTGAGTCGAGTCTACACACCATTGGTTTCATTTCCGCTACCTTTTGTCTTTAAGAAAAAACCATAAAATTAACGCTTAAAGTAAAATCAACTTAGTAACTTTTATTTACTAGGGCTCTGAAACACCAATTTAGATCAGGCTAGTGTCTTGGAGTAGGAGAGTAATTAACTCTCCAAGACAACAAAACCAAACAAGTAGCTTATCTTGTGATAGAATAAATCCAATTGTCTCATTTGTACTCTAGGAAAGCTCCTCTTAAAGGAGAAGCACGAGCTCGTGTCCGAACCAGTGAGGGGATCAATCCTCCCTCGTTGGGAACGACGCCAGACACGCACGTATTACAAATGGTAAACCTCGGATTAACCATTGTCGAGGAACCAGGGGTCACTTGTCGGTAAACCTTGGATTATTGTCAAGGAGCCGGCAAGGGGATTGAGCTTGATACTCTACCCTTGCGTGCTGTCGGAGTGTAGACTGTTCCCCCAGGTGCATTTGTTGCGGTTGGTAACCTTAGTGACCATTATCTTTAGGATTCTACCGAGGTGACGGTGGAGGGAAGATCCCATTGTACCTGGAGCAGACGTCGGCTAGACTCACTTGGATTTTCCGGGGGGTTCACTTCACTCGAGACGGTTAAAGTGGAGGAACTTGTGCCGGTCTATTCATTAAGCAGGTTGCCGGGGTAACTGTTCCACCCGCCACTTCTGTACTGAATCCGGCGATGTTGGGTTTCATCTCCAACTAGCGTTTTCGGTCTGGAAGGCTACTGTTTGTGCTTGGTTTGACGCCCTAGATTCTTTAGGCGTGTGATTCAAATTTGTTTGGTTCTTTAGTGACTTTAGGTGGTTTGATTTGAGATTTTACTTTGTTTTCGTGTGTAGTAGTTAAAAGTTTTTAGCTGTGGCGGAATTACCGAGACAGTCCCGTAGACTTCGGGGCAAGTCACCTGAGATTGTTACCAGAACAGATTTGTTGAGGAAACTCTGTAGATCACGGGGTGGATCTCCTGAAGACGTCCCGGGTCAGTACGAAGGATTAAAGGTCCTTGTAACTCCTCCTAGTGGCAGTAGAGTAGGTTCACCTGAAGAAGGAGAATCTTCCTTGGTGGTCCATCCAGATTACCAAAGTCTAGAGACAGGTTATAATCCCGATGCTGTTACAGTTTCTGAGCTTGCTGGTAGTTTTTCATCTACTAGTGATATAGGCGAAGAACCTGAAATATCTGAACCTGTTACTCCGACTTCTAGTGTTCCAGATTCACCAAGAGTAGAACGAGTTATCACCGAAAATCTTCCTACTGGTTTGATTGCTATTGAAGAACTTGCTCCAGAGGAAGAAATAGGTGTCTCTAACCTTGAAGATCAACTTACTATTGAGCTCAGGGAGCGTGAATCTATCTTTTACAGTCCTCCTAGAAGTACTACTTGGTATCTTTCGTTAACCAATTATTTAGACAACTCAGGGATAGGTTTTTCTACACCTCGTACTCCTTTTCCACCCGGAGGTATTTATACTCCTGTAAATATGTCTGGTCAGTCGTCCGTGTTTACTCAAACTCCTGAATCTTTCTTACACGGCGGTCCTTCTGTTCCCACTGGGTATCAGTCACTTTCTGGTATCTTTGCGGGGGCATCTCCTCAACCCGTCGATCAAGGGTTATTAGCTGGAAACAATGGTAATAAACCATTGGGTGTAGGAGACATTTACATGATGTCAGGTTTAGTTCCCGTTTCTCAACCTCAAGGTGGCCAATTACCGCCTGGGGGGCAGCCCCAATTAACCCCTGGGGGGCAACCTCAAGGTACACAAATTGTGTCTGGGGGGCAGCCTCAAGGGCAGTATGTACCTATGGTGCAATACATGCCTCAAGGTCAACCCCAGCCTCAATATGTACCCCAAGGTCAACCTCAGTATCAATATTTACCTCAAGGATATCAACCCCAAGGGTATCAACCTCAAGGTCAAGGTCAACCCCAGTATCAGTATTTACCCCAAGGTTATCAACCTCAAGGTCAATACTCGAGTCAAGGTTATCAACCACCTCAAGGTCAGTCATATGTTCAAGGTGTGGGAACTGTACCTTTCAATTATCAATCCTATCCTCAATCCGGTTATGGATCTCAGTATCCTCAACCTGTTACGGGTCAATACCCCGGAATGATAGTGTGGGATCCATCACAGGGTCAACAGGTGTTGCAGCCAAGTATACAGTTGGTACCTCAAGCTGGACAACCCGTATTTTCTGGTCCACCCCAGCAACCGCAACCTGTCCAGTCAAATGTTCAAACTTCTGTAACTTCGGTAGTTACTCAGCCGCCAATTGCACCTAGTACTCCATCTCAAACGGCTGCTGCAACTACCGCAACATCTGCCGCACTTACTTCTGGAGTATCGACAGCTCCGGTTTCTACTGTCTCTGCAACCACTCCTCAGACATCTTTACCGTTGTCTGGATCTACGATTCAAACCATGGTCCAGATGCCTACAGGTCAGCCTGGTATAAGTACGGTTGTCACTACTCAACCTCAATTTGTTCATCAACCGTACCAGGGACAGTACCAATATGGGCAAGCTGTCCAGCAGCCGGTTTACCAGTATCAACCGTATCCTGGGTACACTTATCAACAACCTCAGCAACCCCAGTACGGTCCGGTTAATCCTGGTTTTCCAGGAGGATATAATATCCCTAATGCGACTCCTGTTCCTAGTTATCCTGGATATCCTCCTCCTGGGACTGGTCTTGTGACCCAGACTTTTAGAGATCCTAACCGGCAATTACCGTTTATCGCAACTTTGGATTTACCAGACTTGACGTGCCTAACGAATGATCCAATTCAATATCTTCCGTTCTGGCCGCCAATGCCAAATAAGTTGCCCAGTGATATACCCAAGTTCGAAGGTAAGTCTGGAGAGGATCCGTCCAATCATGTGATGACTTACCACCTCTGGTGTGCTTCAAATTCTATCTCGGATGATTCGATCCGCTTACGTCTTTTCCAGCGTACACTCATCGGTCTCGCGGCCAAGTGGTACATTGAGTTGCCACGGGCCTCTTTTTACAATTTTAGCCAGTTAGCTACCTCGTTCTTAACTCACTTTCAGTTGCCGGTCAGATATGATAACGGCACGGAGTTATTAACTTCACTAAAACAATCGACGTCCACGTATATTTCTGATCACATTCATGAGTGGAGACGTCGAAGGAGGTTAGTGAAAGTTTTTATTCCGGACCAAATCTTAGCTGAATGGTTTGTTAAATCATTATTACCGAAGATTACTGAAGATGTAGCTAAGGCCGGAGTAGTTACTGAGGAGCAAGTCATTGCTCAGGCGCAGTACCTTGACTTAGTTTATACTCAGTCAGGTACGTTACACGAGAAGATCCCAGATCTTCCAAAATCGAATCAAATCGCTGCTGCTCCTTCGGGATCTCATGCCGCTGATGGTATGATTGGTACGGTGAACACAAAGAGCAAGAAGAAGTCTTCTAAGAATTCTACTACTCCTATCATCACTTTGCCTGATTCCCTGACAGGAGAGTCTTCTCCTGAACTTTCCGCCGATATTCACGCTGTAGAGTCATCTACGGCCAAATCAAAAAACGGTGGAAAGAAGAAAGAAAAGAAGAAGGCTAAAGCAGACAAGGCTCCGAAGGAGAAAACAGAAAAGTCGGAAACCAATGACGAAAAGCGCAAACCTCGATATCCTTGTCTTATTTGTGAAGAGGATCATTTTACAAGAGATTGCCCTCATCGGGCCGAGGTTGTGAAAATAGTCAAAGGTTCTCCCACTCCTGCTGTGTTAAAAGATCCATTTCCAAAGCAGGAGAGTAAGATGATAGGTTCTTCCTCGACTGCCAGTGACGAACCCATTTTGATGATGTCTCATGTGAGGATTGCGACTCGGTCGCAAGATTATGGTAGTAAGAGTCCTGTTGATGGTAAGGAAGCAGAATCTTCTCATTCTAATCCATCAACCTCAGCTCCTGGTTCCGATCCACTACAGATCGAAAAAACCTAACCCAGACTTAGTAATCAAACCGCCCGCCAAGGGTGTACTTCGAAGGTCTGCTTTCAATCCACATGCGAGAGCGGCCCAGAATTACAACATTGTTGAGGACTTAGCTGTTTCACCCTCAGCAATGTCGGCTTTAGAAGTGCTGCAATCATGCCCAGCACAACGAAAATTACTTTTGTCGGCTATCGGAGCTGTTGATGTTCAGGACCCAAATCTGATAATCTTCGATCTAGAAAATAGTACACCGCGTCTACCCCATCAAATGGCTTTCCAGATTCCAGTGATAGTCAAAAACAGGCCTATTCATCGGACTGTGATTGATGAGGGAGCTTCTACGTGTATTATGTCGATTCAGTGTTGGAGATCACTTGGTTCTCCTTCGCTGAACCAATCCCCGACCATCCTTAAGGCCTTTGATGGCCGTGGGTTCCGTCCGTTTGGTATTCTACAGGAATTACCTATAGGGGTAGAAGGTAAAACCGTTAGTCTGGATGTGGAGGTGGTTGATGCCCCTCTAGACTACAACCTTCTTTTGGGTCGAAGTTGGTCATATGCTATGACAGCAGTCGTTTCATCGGTCTTCAGAGTAATAAAGTTTCCACATAACGGTAAGATCGTGACAATTGATCAGCTGACATACTTTTCATCCGACCCAGCCTCTTCAGAGAGTATCCAGCATGTCGGTAAGACGACAATCCCTTATAGGGACGTTGGCGTAGGTTTAGTTAAAGATTCCGGTTTACTGGGAACTTTTCCTTTCCCTCCAATCAACGCAGACCCTTCATTTGCGTCAATTCATATGATTACATCAGACACCATTATTTACGACGATCCTTGGATTGTCCCATCTGACTCTGAGATAGACTCATTCAGTGATGCTATGCCTTTGAGTCCATATGAAATTGCTTATGAAGCCGTCATGTCTTTTACCGACTCGCGTTCAACCCAAATCGACCAAATGAATGTGGTCAGTGAAGAATCACTCTTCACATCAACCTCAGAACGGATAGCATTTCCCGAAGTCGTGTCATCTGACGAGCAACTTCGCGAAATCCTAAGTGTAGACGATCTACCATGGGAAGATCTTCATCATAGATCTTCGTTTTTACCTGAGGATGATGCTTTTGAAAATGATTTTTCATCTATTTTTACCGCTGAATATGTCAAAGACGCTCAGAATCCAACGAAACATTCTGATTCAGAGTTGAATTTAGGGAATATTTCTCGCACTATTCCCATTGACATTTCGGTGAAGCCCGAAATTGAGGAAAACATTCATATAGGTGCCTCATGTACAGAAGATGAAATCCAAACTTACAAGGCCCTATTCCAAGAATTCCGCGATGTGTTTGCCTGGTCTTACGAGGAAATGCCGGGAATCGATCCTGCCATTGTTGTTCATGAAATAAAGACCTACCCGGACGCTAAACCCGTCCGTCAACGGTTGCGTCAGATTCACCCTCGGAAAGCGGCTGCGATTAAAGCAGAAGTCGAAAAGCTGTTGAAAGCAGGTTTCATTTATCCAATCCCGTTAACGGATTGGGTATCGAATATTGTTCCGGTTAACAAGAAACAAGGAACAATAAGAATCTGTATCGACTATAGGGATATAAATCGAGCTTGTCCAAAAGACAACTATCCTACGCCCTATATCGATCAAATAATTGATGATTGTGCCGGAAGTGAAATGTTTTCCTTTATGGATGGTTTTTCGGGCTATAATCAAATCAATATTCTACCTGCCGATCAACCAAAAACGGCATTCATTTGTCCATGGGGGACATTTGCTTACTGCAAATTACCTTTCGGACTTAAGAATGCCGGAGCCACTTTTCAACGGGCGATGTCTTACGCATTTCATGACATCAAGCACATTGTGCAACCGTACCTCGATGATTTTCCTGCTCATTCTTTACATCGAGCTGATCACCTTGTCCACTTACGAGCAATCTTTATGAGGTGTAGGCATTATCGTATTCGGTTGAATCCCCACAAGTGTGTATTCTGTATAGAAATGGGTCGATTGCTGGGATTTGTTGTTTCAAAAGCCGGCATTCGCGTCGATCCCTCGAAGGTCGAAGCTATCATCAAATTGCCTCCTCCTTCGAGTTTGCGCCAACTCCAAAGTTTGCAAGGGAAAGCAAACTTTTTACGCCGATTCATTCCAAATTACGCCGAGGTCACTAAAGGTTTTACACGGTTGTTGAAACAGAACGCTCAATTCTTTTGGGATGAGATTGCCCAACAATCTTTTGATGCACTTAAGCACGCGTTGACCCATGCACCGTTGTTGCATCCTCCCAACTACAACCAGGACTACTTCTTATACCTCGCAGCTTCGCATTCCACTATTGGAATGGTGTTAGTTCAAGAAGATGAATTCGGAGCGGAACATGTGATATATTATCTTAGTAGGACATTAAACCCCACTGAGCTAAAATATTCGCATGTGGAGAAATTGGCCCTGGCAGCCGTTCAAGCTGTCCAGCGTTTTCGTCACTACATTCTTCTCCGTAAAACTACAGTTATTTCGGATTGCAACCCTATGATTTATATTTTGACAAAACAACTGCTAGGGGGAAAGTACTCTAAATGGATCGTTATCCTGCAAGAGTTCGACTTGGAGTTCGAGAAGTCCAAGTCTAAGAAATCCTTAGTTTTTGCGGAACTGATGTGTGATTTCCCGCGTGCTGACACAGAAACTGTGGCAGAGGAGTCCATTGCGGACGAATCTTTGTTTCTTATCAGTACTTTAGATCCGTGGTACGGGGATATAATCATCTATCTCCAAACCCAAACCTTTCGGCCTGAAGCTTCAAAGTCGGAACGTCAAAAAATTCGGTTTCAATCCCAGCAATACAAAATTATTGGAGATACACTTTATCGCCAGGGGGCAGACTTAGTTTTTCGACGTTGTTTAACTCACGAAGAGGCTGAGAGGGTTTTGAATGATTTTCACTCTGGAGCATGTGGTGGTCATATGTCTGGGTATGCCACAGCTCAGAAGGTGTTGCGCGCTGGCTATTTCTGGCCGTCCATGTTTAAAGATTGTATCATTGCGGTCTGAAAGTGCCACAACTGTCAAGTGTTTGATCGCAAGATGCGCGCACCACCTGCTCCTCTCCATCCTATAATTGCCGTTGGTCCTTTCGCCAAATGGGGTATCGATTTTATTACTTGTAACCCTCACTCGGCCGGGGGGCATGCGTATATCATCCTCGCGGTTGATTATTTTACTAAATGGGCCGAGGCGATGCCTACATTCGACGCAAGAGGCAAAACAGCTGCAGTTTTCGTATTCAATCGCATTATAACTAGGTTTGGTGTCCCACAAGCAATCATCACTGACCATGGGAGCCATTTTCGAAACATCATGATGACTGAGCTTACAAGCCAGCTTGGTTTGCGCCACGATAGCTCTACTCCTTATTATCCGCAAGCCAACGGTTTGGTTGAGTCTATCAACAAAGTTCTGGTTATCATGATCCGACGAATCATTGGTATTCATCGGTCGAATTGGCACAACATGTTATTTTCAGCGCTATGGGCATACCGAACTTCAGTGAAAACTTCAACAGGGTTCACTCCTTTCCAGCTAGTTTATGGCTTGGAAGCTGTATTACCCATTGAATGCGAAATCCCTTCACTTCAAATGGCTGTCGAATTACTCCCAGCTACTTCCGAAGAGGAGAAACGTTTATTATACTTAGCTAAGTTAGATGAGACTCGACGTGACGCTGCATTAGCAATCGAGACTCACGCGAAGCGAATGAAAGCTCAGTATGATAGAAATGTGACCCCTCGAAGTTTTTCGGAGGGAGACCTAGTACTATTATATGATCAAGCTAACGATAAGCTAGGTGCTGGAAAATTCGTTCCTATGTGGCATGGACCCTACATTGTAAAGCGAAAGCTAGCAAAAGGGGCCTATGAGCTGGTAGATTTTGATGGGGACTCTTTGGGTAAACCCAGAAATGGACTTTAGCTAAAGAGGTATTATGCTTAAATGGTGGGTATGGAGAATTTTTAGTTAGGTTAGGTTTTCTTTCTAGCTAGTATGTTTGTTAGTTTAGATAGTGTGCTTAGCTTAGAAAGTGTGTTTTTTTCGTTGTTATTCTGGCTTATCTTGGTTTTACTCTTGATATTGCAGATGTCGACGCCTCTCCAAACGTACATTGGATTTGCCGATGGTGCTTGTCGTAGTACACGGAATATCTCTTCCGCAGCTTGGGTTATCTATTCGCCCTCTGACGAGTTAGTTTCTATGCATGGGGTGAGCCTCGGTCAAACGACGAACAACATTGCAGAATACAGTGCAGTGGTTGAATTATTGTTTGAATCTATTTCATTTGGAATTCGACGTTTGATAGTGAGGTTAGATTCTGAACTCGTTGTATTACAGCTGAACAGAGTATATGCCATTAGAAATCCTGTGTTATTAAGGTTGTTTTTGAGAGTGCGCCTCTTGGAACGTGAATTTGATTATATTGAATATCAGCATATTCCAAGGTCTTTGAATACATTAGCAGATGCAATTGCTTCTCGAATGTTGGACAGACATTTACGATAATCATGCAAGTAAATTTAAAAACATTTCATCACATATGTTAAACAAAATGAGCCGGTAATAATGATATATATATAGATAGGAGTGTGTCAAAAAATATACATCGTCTTCGATCATAGGTTTAAAACACCTTATGATCGGCAAAATGATAAGTACAAAAAAGTCAAAATGTCACATGTGACTACAAAAGGTGACCATCCAGTCACTGGTGATGCTCCCTGTAAGACACCACTGCACGGGCTACCCTACATAGAAATCTCCTAAAAGGCCCCGGGACTGCGACTACGTAACGCTGCAGTCTGATAGGAATATCATCTATGGTCGTCTCCGGTATGTCTACCGTCAGACGCTCTAGATCCTGCTCCAACTCAGCTAGCGTCTCTGCGGCCGCATCTTGTGGGACCGGTGCCGGTACAGCTGGATGTCTCCTCTCAAAAGCCCGGAGATTGGCTGGACGCCGTGGGCCTACATCTGCATTTTGAACATTTTTACTGTCAGTTTGAGACGATATATATATAAAAAAAAAAAAAAAAAAATACATAATTTAAAAACTTGTGAAAAATGAAATACCTCTGTCGTCCCACTGTTCTCCCTGTGGAAGAACCATGTCCGGATCATTCCGAAAATCCATTCCGGCATAAGGAAAGTCCTGAATAGCAAAGACCTGGCCTTCTAGCCAGTGAAAGTAACCATCAGGAAATCGAACCACTGTCGTGCCCTCATCAGGATGCCGGGCCATCACTGTAACCCATCTCGTCAACTTAGGCTCCCGAGGAGCCCCAACTGGAACAGTAAGCTGCTGAGGGATCAACATAGGAACTCTCTCTAGGGCAAAGCTCACAACCAAAGGCCCATACCCAAAGGTCTTTAGTTTCCGGTCTTTACCCTAGTTAGTTGGGCCTTCATGTTGGCCAACACAGCTTCGCACCAGTTGAAAATGGTGCCTTGGTAGCAATCTATCGCTATCCGCATTTGGGACCCGGTGGCAATGTGCAAGGCGGCTGCACCGCAGATCCTGGTAACTGTAAAGGCAATTACCATAAGTTCAGGCAGGGATATATATTTGATTTCTATCCCTTTCTCCTAGTTCTGATTGTTGCACCACTCTAGCCGGAGGCTAGCAAGGGATTGGCCACCCGGCCTAGTCCCGGAGAGAGTCAGTTGCTCGCCCCTGTTGGGCAAACCAGTGAGAAAATATATATCAGAGGGCTCTATCTCGAGCTGGTGCTCTCCGATGTAAAAGCATTGTTCCTGGACGTTCCACCTTTCAACCAGCCACTCTAAGAATGGCACCTGTGCCCTCATGCCAGCTATGGCCCAGTATTTGTATAGTCCGCATGCCTTCAAAGCATCAATGGAGGGTTGATGATTGATTGCGGCTAAATCAACGTCCTCATGCTCTCTTTCGCGCCAATCAAGCATGATGTGCTCCCTACACATCATAAAACATCAGTTAGGATCCATAAAATTTAAAAAATTTGGTCTATTTTGGAGGTATGAGGGTTTCAATTTGCGTTTTGCGGGGTACGCACCCCGGCCTTTAGGAACAGAGCGCCTGGACGCAGCTGCCCTTAAGGCCGGGTGCGTACACCCCGTAATTTTCCCATTGAGAAAATATCGGGGTACGCAGGTCAGCAGTGCATGACCTGCGTACCCCGAAGTGCGCATCTTGAAACCCCAAGACCCCCAAAAAATCAAATAAAAGCTTAAAAATGAATTCTAAACGGATGGAAATTAAGAGAGGGGTGTTGTAGAATACCTGGTGAAACGACGTTCGATTCTGACGGTCGGATTCTCCGCAACGACCACAGGAAGTTTTCTTGTCAAAAGCCCTTTTCTCAACCTCAACAGTAAAATGGTAAAATGACATGGTAAAAAGTCTTTTTATAGGTTTTTTGGATAAATAAATGCTAAATTTGTTTATTTTTCACCATGAAAGGATACTTTCGATGTATTTTTGCCCATCTTAAACAGGTATGAGTAATGTGTTGTTTCTGTGCAGGACAAAGGAACTTTAGGGTAAATTATCATTTTTCACGTCAGAGACATCTTTTAAGCTCTTTTCTGACTCCTAAAACATGAAAAGATTGCCGAGCGTTTCTTTTACACTCGTTAAAATGGAATTAAAAGACAGTCCCCTTATAGCTCTTTTCTGACCGTAAAATCAGGAAAAGATTGCCGGGTTTTTGTCATTTCAAACTCGATACGGAAATAAAACGACGTGTCCTTGATCGCTTTTTACTTTTCAGGTCAGAGACACTAATCATGAAAGTACTCCTTGGTCGCAAGATCAAGCGGTTCTCCCAGGTATTATTTTATACTTTTTCGGGCTTGGGAGACACAAATTTACGAAAAAGTTCAACCTGGAGTCTTCTTAAGTTTTTCAGACTCTCTAAAATTGAAAAACGCCGAGTTTCTCCTATACTGGGCTCGTTAAAATTTCACAGTAAAGGACCTGTTCAATTACAAACAGGAACGAACCACTCCTTCCTAGGGTTCGAATCAAAACTAGGTTGGACTCATCTGAAGGATGAGCTTATAATCAAGCATATGTTATCCTCCTCAAGCTTGTTAAAAAATAAAGAGGTACTTGCCAGAAATGGTGGGGGAAAAGAGAGAAGAATGAGCCTATTTGTTATCCTTTGTCTCAGAAGAAACCTTATTACCACTCTTGAACACGACACTTTTCATTCACCTGGGTTGGGAAATCCTTTACCTCACAGTTGATCAAACCACATTGAAAGCCTTCAGCCGGGTTCCGGGGATTAACTTTGAGTCATTCGTCACCAAGCCATCTGTTGTGTCGTTATGTTTTCAAGAGGTCTGCAAGCAAAACTTTCATTTGCAAAATACTTGTCATCCATTTGACCGTCCCTGAGTCAGTCCTTACAGCAACATTTCTTCAACTTGAACAATGATTTCGTGTTGCGGGCTTGCCTGCAACGAGTCGCTTTCTATCGACATCAGCACATTATCTAGAGAGATGACTTAGAAATCGTCAGTACCTTGAAGTCTGCATGCATCAATGGCAGGTTTCTCGCCTTTGACGTCAGTTTACATCATTGACTTTCGATCGAAGGATTCCGTGAAATGTTCGACATCAAATCATTCATTCACATCTCATGGATTGTACTGGGTACTTTGAGAACCATTGACATTACTGGTGGTTTCTCTCACACTTGTTAACAGTTTACATCATCGACTGGTAATCAAGTGGTTTCTACCATGTTCGACATCAACTCATTTATTCGCATGGTTAGAATCGTACCAATTCGGGAAGTAGAAATGAAGACCCTGGATCTAGTTTCCACCATCCAGGCTGCGAGGAGTTTTGTATTCATTATCTAAGTAGACTAATCATAAACAGATGGTTGCGCCCATACTGTGTCTACAAAAGTCTATGATTATGATGTACTGCAAGATCATTCTTGTATCAGAGTAGTTAGTCTGTTAGTTAAAGTTTTGATCTGAGTATGGGAATGCCTACCTCAGCGATGATATAATCTTATACATGTATTTTGTGTTGAAAATTGCAGGTTCTGACCAGGCTCTCCACGAGATAATCCTTGAAATGATAAAGCGCTTCACCCTTCCTAGATAATACAAAACCCTAATCTACTACAGGCTTCGCACTTTAGGGGGCAATCTGTTACACTAAAAAATGTCACCATGGCTATTGACAGTTAGTATGGCTCTATCAACAGTCATGCTATCCTCCTGGGCAAGTCTTATGCCTCTGCTCTCCATGTCAAACTCCAAAAAGAGAGAAAGTCTTTGTAAATGTGTTTATCTCTGGGTACGCAGATTCTCTCGGCCTTACCTGCGTATACGCACCTAATGTTCACAAAAACTGCATACTTGTACGCTCTGTATGTAAAGGGGCAGGTGCGTACCCCTGTAAAGGTCAAAAGGCGCAAGTTTTACTCCAAAAAAGTTACTTGTGGTCATTTCTAGAGGTTTCTAGAAGTATGTTTGACGTGTATGAAGCGCCTCCAGATGGTTCATGTACCCCTACCAAAGAGGAACTTATCCCATCAATAAGGGAGCTATCCCATCCAAAGAGGGGATTATCCCATTAATGGTGGACCTGATTAACTTCCTCTTGAGCACTATAAATACAGGCATTGGGCCAGAAGGAGGAGAGGTTGGAAGCTAAACATTTCTAAGGGTAGATGCTGCTGGAATTAGGACTCCCATTTAGAAGCTTGTGAAGAGAGATTACCATCTTTGCTTGTTCTATTTGGAAGTGGGTGAGCTTTTTCAAAGTAAAGGAAAACTCTTGATGGACCCTGGGAGGGACTTGCACAACACCAAGGCTCAGGTTGTAATTGTTCCTTTTGTTTCCTATTAATGCAAATGAGTCCATTCTTCTCAATAACTTGTTATTTATGAGTTGTTTCATATACTCCTTGGTCTATGTGTTAAACATGTTTTATTTTATGAGATTATCAAGTGTTATTTAATCGTTTGATTGTTAGTGAATGCAGGTTTCGAAGTGAAGGAGGAGCTCATCCGGATCAGCAAGGCTGGACTGCTACAACAGCATTGGATTACAGGTATATAGTAAATGCATGATTAGAGAAGGATTGCTCTTGTTTGTCTTGTTTGTCACTAGAGAGTCTTAGGCTCCTAGGGAGGTTGGTTGTGTCCGCACTATCGACTCTTTCCGCCTGACAGTACTGAAGTTATCAAATGAAGCTCTAGGCAATTCGATATACCATTTTGCTGCCGGACCAGTTAATGTTCGCTGAAAAAGGCGAAGCCTAATTGAATCATCATTTAGAGTGTTAGATGAACACCACAGATGAAAGGTCATCACATGATTCGACGGGTCTTCACCTGGATTTCCATTAAATTTAGGAATATCTAACGGAAGTTTATGAGGAATCGTTGGCCACCAAGGGGTGTAGGTGATTGGATCGTTTGTTAGCCGATTTAGATCTGGAAACTCTAAAGTTGCCACGAAGGGCAACTGTTGATTCAGGTTCGGTGAAGCATACCCAGGATAAGATGGGATTGCCTGAGTAGTGGGTCTTTGCATACCAGCATAGTGCATTTGATGCTGATATCTTTGGTAAGGTTGATGGGCATAACCATTATGAAATGGTTGATGTTGACCATTTTGAATATATGGCTGCCCGTTACTTGCAAAGACTTGGTGCTCAGAACCTTGGTAAAATTGTTGGAATTGTGGTTGTTGATATTGCACTAGCCATGGTTGTGAGACCATGTGCTGTTGTCCAATACTGGCTGTTTGACCAAGATGAGGGGTAATTGTACCCGTTTGAGCCTGGGTCACTCCAGTTAAGGAGACACTAATTGATGATTGTGGTGGCATCGCAGGGACAAGGGGCTGTTGGATTGCGACCTGAGAGACTTGAGGTTGGCATATAATAGGTAACGCTTGTACTTGCGACACCATCACAATAGCTGATGTAGTGGGGATATTTGACATAGGCAGACTTTGTTGCATTGAGTATACAACTCTTGGTTGTTGAGGCAGTATTGGCATCCAACCGCTGGATGTAATTCCATCATAACCTGAATTCTGTTGCGAACTCTCGTATGTTTTTTCTCCCGGAGGAGACAATGAAAGGACATATTTCCCCCCATACAGCGGTAATCCGGTGCTTAAGGGAATGATTTTCCTTTGAGGACTAGACTGCCCAAATTGACATTGCGAAGGATCAATTTGCTGAGACTCAACATAAGATATTCTAGATATTATTTCAGATGAACAAACAGGAACAGACCATACCGTTGAAACATCCCCTGGATGGATTCCATCCAGTGATTGAGAGCTAGTTGCGACAGATGGTACGCCAGCGAACATTTTTGGAGTGACAGCAGGAAGTTCTGCCGCTGCTGTGTCAGATGACATAGTCCTAGACGTCGACGGTTGTTCAGACATATCTAGTCTATCCAAAATATTTACTAGTGATTCTACAGGAACTTCCGATAACGGTAGACTAATTTCTGATGAAGAAGGATATAGGGTGATCCCAACTCAAAAATGCGATGGAGTACTAGATGGGGGATCCTCTACAATCTCTTCTATAGCAATCAATCCAGGTGGAAGAGGTAGACCGTCAGGTCCGTAAAATATTTTCGGTGCCGAATAAGGTATAGATTCTGCAGCAACACTTGTTTGGGGAATAACAACTTCCAAATCAGTTGTAGATGGAGCCGGTTCAGGAATAGAAGTGTTTACCTTCACTCTAGGATCAGTTCTATTGTCCTCTGGTGGCTGCAGAACTTCTTCTGTAAAGGCAGGGATACTAGAAATGTTTGGAGTAACCGGAGTCTCCGAGGGTGTCGGAACACTTGTTCCAACCAGAACAAGGGACTTTGAGCAGGTTAAACAAGTTCGCTTTGTCCGGAATAGTTTTGATTATGGGGACAAAGACGATTGACTCATAAGTCTCCATGAACGACAGGGTTTCAATTGACTTTCCTCCACAATTGCGGATTACTCGATCAACTAAAAATAAAGGGGAGAATGATTCCGAATTAAATGAATTTTAGACGCTTTGACACAACTTGTTTTTTCAATTTTTAAGAGTCGAGAAAAAACAAAAGATGACTCTAGTCGCCTTCGATTTTTAATGAGCCTGAAGTGACAAGTGCTCAAATGGACCTTTTCCTTTAAGGAGACTGAAAAGGAACAAAGGAGACTACTCTGGAAATCTAGACAGAGGGATTACCAAACCAATCGCAAAACTGCAAAATACTTTTTACCGTATGGCAATCAATCTTCCCGAATGCTGTGTTCAGTGCATTGCAATCGATAGGGCGGCAGACAAGGCTTCCTATGGATAAAGAATATAGCCTATTGTGGTCTCCCAATATATAATTGATGGTACATGGGAGCACAAGTCCGTACTGGAACTTGTCGTCTCAAAGAGGAGGAATCACCCAACCAACAGTGAAAGCGATAGTTACCAGGCTTTACGACGCTGGAATACGTCTCTAGCCTAGACTTCTAGATGTTGTGCATTAGGTTCCAAAGCGTTTTTATGTTCATTGAATTTATTTTACAGTTGATATTTCTTAAGAAATTTTCCTTTTAGGTTCACCACGTGATGTAGATATACAATTCCTAAAATGCAATCTAAGATGATAAACAATCGTTTAATCTTCTTTTTGCAGTGAAAATCCTAGCTACTAAAGAAAGAGAGATGATATTCTTCCAACATAGAGCAGAGAGCACACACTAGATGCACTATCCTAAATCAAACCAACAAGCAGTCTAAATGAAAATGCACATGTATGCATTTGTTTTCAGCTTTCTTAATGTGTGAATGACAAGAAGAATGCTAAGTAAAAATCTGAATTATCTTTTCAAAGCGACAATACTAAAAAATTTCTCTTCAAAAAAGAAAGGAAGATAATGACAACACTTTGCTATTTTGAATTGAAAACTGCTTTTGACACTTGAAAAACTACTAATTCAAATCAAATACAAGAGTAACTGTATAATCGACCATCAAGAACAATAGAATTATTTTCTTTGACTGAAAACGACACTTGCAACACTTCCAAATCAAAAGACGACAGTTTGATTATGCTGCTTCTTTGTAAAAGAGAACTGAAAATGGCGCACAATACATAAAAACATTCACATTTCTTTGCACAATGGAGGCGGAATAATGCAAAAGAAGGGAGTTTCTATAGTGGTATAATGATCACAGACAGCAAAACTCCTAAATAAAGCTGAAGACAGTGAACACAGAAACCAAAATCTGAGAGCAGAAGAGGTCTTGTCTGATCAGCGCACCTGCAATACAGGGAAAGTGCGATGCAGTGCACCTACTGCACACGGGAGGTGCGATGCATCCATATTCCCAATAGGAGAAAGTGTGATGGTCCAAGGACAAGACTTCAACTTGGTTCCGGGTCACAGTTTGCAGCTTAGTTTAGGGATTTAGGCCAAGCTAATGATATTCAGTAAATCGAAATCATAGGGCCTGATCTAATGAGGTTACTAGAGCCACCACTAAGGGAATTAAAAGGTTTGCAAATCGATTCTTTAGTTTATAAACAAAACCCAGAGATAGACTGAAGCAGCATTGATCTACTTTGCACTTGCATAGAAAATGCAGTTCGAAGGCTAGTTGTCTTAACTTCAGGCTCCCTCTGTAAGTTTATAAAACAACCAAATATAGACAAGCAAACAATCTATTCGCTCCCCAGTGGAGTCGCCATTTTGTTATCGGGAAATCTAGTGTCCACTCGGAGCTGCTAGTCCCACTAAGACTCGTAGCTATCTTAGAAACAAACAAACTAAAACTACTTTCACTTTCCTTTAGAAGTAGATAAGAGGGGAACAAAGGACACCAACCTCAGTCTTGCGCTTGGTTCCTTGCTTGGTTCCTCTCCCTTCTGACAGATCCTTGCCGCTTTTCCTTCGTCTACCCAGCTTCAAAGAGCACCTGTGGAATCAAAGCAGCATAATATTATCAAAGAACAAAGATCTACAATCATAAACAATATAAGACCAGATATATATTGACCACACAAATGCTTATATCATCAAACATACAAGAATGTGGAGGAAAACTTGAATAACTTTATTAAGATCAAGAATAGCAAAGAGGATTACAACCAATTGTTATGACCCGCGTCATCCTCCCAGCATGAAAGCCCTTCTTCACCTCATGAAAAGCTTAGATCACCCAACACTATGATATTCCACCAAGAAACCAACAGCACTTCCTTACAAGATACAAAATTTCAGCCTCTGGATCTCTGGGATGAGGGATCCATATGTAGATGATTGCAGGGGGGTGAGTCAACTTCTGGGATTTTGATTAGTGTCCTCTCCCTAATAGTACTTGATTCCACTTGGAGATTAATGATCTCTTACTCATCCCTGGGCGAATTCAGAGAGGCAAGTGTCACAGGAGAAGTTTCTGGAAGATTCCATGGCGATCCACCTTGCAAACTGTCTCTCCCATTTGTCTACTCTCACCCATCACACCCTACAGAAGGGCTTTCTAGTATGCATCACACCCTTTTCACCGAGCAAGTGAGATGCATCACACCCTCTACATTGGGCAGTCTGTATGGTCCAGCTTTGACCAGTTCTAAGAAGTTTTCTATGGAGAACTTCTGGGAGATGATGTAATCAGCTGACCTTGCTCCTTTAGGGTGTGAAGCAACACTTTTAGGGACTTAGGAGCCCTTGGTTTATGGACATGTATGATTGGGGTTGCAGTGCCCAAAAATGTCTATAACAGTTGCCCCCTAAAGAATGAGGTCGTTAATCTTTCGATGTCGGATGAAATGCTTTATCATCCAGTGAGCAAGACAAAATGGTTCCAACAGCCTTTTATTCCAAAAATTGTTCAGTATTGCATTCACAGCTATGAATATCCACCACCAACCAACCCCAAATACCTCGTCTGGGGGGGTTATTTATACAAATATGTCAAGATATTATGCAAAATATCTAATAGAAATAAATATCTGTTGACAATTAATGTTTCTTTTACACAGATAGAGACAGACAATGTCGAAAACAGGGAGATAATAAATAGGTGTAATAAATTTGTGCTGCACTGGTTGATCCAAATTTGTGAAAAGTACTGGAGGTAGATGCTGCAAGTCAGTCTCCCAGCTATCTTCCACTGATCCTTTGTGCTGCTCATTCCTGCTTTGGCTGAACTTTCTTTAATGTTAATGTGATATGCTTTGATTTGCAGGACTGTGATTTGTTTCTGCTCTGCGCATTATAATAAATGGTGTATTATTTAGTATTTGACCAAAGATAAGTTTACATGATCTCTAGCATGCTCTGCCACCACTCTGGTCCTAGTATTTGATGTCTCTGCAGCTTCCTTAAAGTCTCATCAATCTCTTTGTACCTGAAGAAATTATGTGGGATAGTGAACAAATGCTTCACCTCATGCTCTATGTAAAACAGATTTTCCAGGATGTCGTATAGAGACTGGCCAGATGGAAGTGCCCTTTTTGTTGAAGTACTTGAAGATGCACTAGCTTGATTGATAGAAAATGTATTTAATTTGTGTACATAGTCCTTGTGCTTCATCAAACGATCATTATCTCCCAAAGGACTCGGCAAACATTTTTGATTTAAGACTGTAAATTTGTCTGTGAAAGAATCAATTTCCACCTACATGTCCTGGCATCTTCTGTCCAAGTTTTGCATTAGAGTTCTCATGGTTAGAACTCTCTTGATGTCCAAAATGGTACATGTTCTGTCTCTAATGTCCAGTGCTTCCAGTTCTTCACTGGTCTTGGTATTCAAAAAATGGATTAGCCTATTAGCTTGCTCAGGCATTTTCCCCAATAAGGCTCTTGTTTTGTGAACTTCCACTTGGGCTAATTTTATCAAATCAATATGTTCATAAATGGTCTGAATAGACCTCCATACACCACTAAGTGATTGAATGATGTTGGTCCACAAAATTCCTTTGATTTCTGCAAAAGGCTGATGCAGAGAGAGATCCTTTTCTAAGGATCTTACCTTATTTTCCAATGCTTTGACTTCCCTTGTTTTCTCTGCCACATTCATTTTAAATTTATCATAGCTTTGCTCAATCTTTGCCATTTTTTCTTTGACTTGCTTCAATTCAGATACTTGGAGTTTCAACTCCTCCATGGCTTTGATTAACTGCTCTGTGGTCATAGTAGTGCTGTTGTTGATGTACCTGTGGTGATTTCTATAGTTGATGCTAGTACAGTGGAAGGCACTGCTGTTATAACTGTGGGAGGGGCAGTTGTGGCCATTGGAGTTACTTGAGGTGGTTGGGAGGTCGACTTTCCATGCTTTTCTTGTATTGCATTTTCCAATGCCTGCTCTGTCTCACTCAATCTTTCATTCAACCTCATGAGTAGGTCCATCATGTCCTCTTCGGACTTCTGTTGAACAACATTTGTTGTTTGTGGATGCATAGATGGAGGCACTTTGAGTTGTTTTCTGAGGGCAGCAATGTCCTCTTCCTTCTTCCTCATTAATCATTTTATGCCTTTGGCATCTTTGGAATCATGTCCCAGTTCAATGATAATATCCTCCAAAGATTTTATCATGTTGTCCTTTGCCAGAGAATAAGCTTTCTCTAAATCTAGCTGAGCAGAGGTGTTCTCTAATGAGTTTTGCAATTTGTGAGCCAGCATTGCTTTATCAACTAGTGTAGAATACACCGTTTCTCCGGTCTATTTGTGCAACTCAATCTGATCTATTGGATGAATGTCTTTGGCCAAGACCTCCATATTTGTCCTAATATAATCAGCTGCCGATTTTGGTTGCTACACCTTGGCCTTGAAATAGCTCATGATCATTTTCCCCTCTTTAATGTCATATGTTGACATTAATCTTTGCTGTTTTGTGGGGGCAATCTTGAGATATTGGTCATAAATTTGCAGCCTCAATCGATCATTTCTAGCCTTTATTTCTGTGAATGTTCTTTTGACATCAGAGGTCTGCTTGCTTGGTGGCCTTGTGGATGAAACTTCCACACTCTGTTGCCTTTCCAGCTTCTGCCTGTGTGAGCTGGTTGATGTGTCTATTACTGGGGATATCTGTGGGTTGGTTGCCCTCTCACCTCTTAGGCTTTCTATCATTTCTTAATGATTTCCTCTTCAGATAGAGGATTCAATCTTTGCCTTTTAGCACCTGGCTGTTCCGCAGGTCCACTGATGGATATGGACTCTTCTCTGTCCCTTTTCTTGCCTTTCTCCTCATTAAGAGGAGTCTGTAGTGCTGGAATCTCTGTTACTTTGGTCTATACTGGAGGAATTTGCTCCTGTTGATCAATCATTTCTTGTTGCTCTGTGCCTGCTACTTCCTTGCCCTTTGAAGAACTTGAAACTGGTGCGCTGGCACCTTGTATAGGTTGTTGTGAAGTCCCAGCAGAAGATGCACCCACTTCGGTTTGCTGAGGCAACTTGAAAGATACCTGTCCAAAAGAGTCCAAGTCAAGGGTCTTTTCTAAATCTTGCATAGCTTGTTCCATTTTTTCTTGCCAAGTAAATTCTTCTACTAATGTAACTTCTATCCACTCATCCTGATTAGCATATTGTTCTACTTCTGGGATCCTATGATGTGTGTAAGCTGACAGTCGGTTTTTACTTTTCTTTCACTTATAAAGCCATTTGGGTCATATGGTACCCACCAGAAGCTTTTCTTCAATTTAAGGTCTTCCCCTAATGTTTTATCAGCATCTTCCCATGCTTCCCTTTTGTTAATGATAAAGGGGCCTAATTGGTTTCTTATCCTCAACTAAGCTTTTTTCTTCACATTGCAAAAGTGAGTCAAATCTGCATTAATAAGTTGCCTAAAATATTCCAGAGCAAACAGTCTCATAGGCACATATTTGGGAAGCTTATAAGGGCACAATTCACAACCAATATCCTGATTTTAGTGTGATCCTGGTAGAAATACCAGTCACCTATCCTGTAGTTCTTAGAGAGCTGTAAAATCTTACTTATGTCACCATAGACCCTAGGAGGAGGAGCTCCTATCAGCAGAGTGGACGTTGGATGTATAAACAAGTCAATGAACTCACAGTAGGTATAAGGGGATTCAAAAATTCTGTGGAAGACCGAGGTCCAAAAGATCACAAACCTCCTTTCTCCTTTGGAATCCAATTTCCTGATAGGAAATATAAAAATGTCTAGGTGATAATACAACAGCAGATGGTATATGAAAGTTGTGTATTTAAACGCTCCTTCTCTTTCCAGATTCATAAATTTAGTATGGATTTTGTCAGCAATGAAAGAGGCATAATCATACTTAATAGCAGGGGGTTGTCCTAGAGTAAAGGTGGATAACAGAACCAGGACCATCTCATCCACAAATTCAATAGACCTGAATCCCAAGATCACTAATAGCATGTCAAGAAGAATTATTCTAGTCTCATTGAATAAGACATATAAATAAGGAGGTGGGCCTTGGGGCTGGCATTCTGGTTTCATGAATATCTTAGCAATCTGGGCTATTTCTGCACTGGACAATTGAGAGCCTTGTTCAAGTAAAAATCCCATGGGGAGAGGAGCAAGAGGCTAAACTGGATGGAATTGTAGCATTTCATTGATAGACTCAGTAGTTATGTAAAAGAGAACAGTTTGTGATGGAGAGATAACTGCTTTACTGATAGGGTCATAATTGGCACAGTAGTGGCGAACAATATCTGGGAATATATTGACTGAGGGAAGGTAATCCCTGGGGAGATTGGATTCCCATATTCCATAGATATCAGAATTGTTCAAATGACTGTTTTTTATTAGGCAGAAAGCATGAAGATGATTTTGGCAACCAATTGGGTCTTTTATTTGGAAATCTCTGTCAGCAAAGGGTAAATGATGCTGATCTGTATGAGGTGCATTGAGAGGCACGACATTGAGGGCCACAGGGGCTTCCATTGTTCAATTTTCTGTGTTTTTAACTGGAGGTTGAATTTCTGTGGAAAAAGGGCAATAAAGCAGTTCTAAATGGGTTGGTATGGAAATTATGGACTGTTTTGGCTTGAATTTGGCTCTTACAGGTACAATTTTGCAGAGGAAAACCAAAAACACAGGTTCAGGAGGTGGGACGGGGTAAATACCTGTGTTTTGGAAGTGCACGAGTGTAATTTGCAGGTCAACCGACGAGTTGAGCAGCGTGATGCTAGACTTTGCTGGTCGAGGTGGCGGACTAGAGCTTCAACAGCTACTGAACGTAATTTTTCATGCAACAGTCTTGGGAAACAAAAAAATGAAAATGAACGAAAATGACGTTTTTACGGGTTTTTTAACAAAAATTGGTTTCGTGGGGTTTTGGCGCTTTTGGTCGGATGACGTCAGCATGACGGGATAGTTTGTCGCATAGTGGAGGGTACAGAAGGGTGATGTGGCAATGACGTGGTCGTGACATCAGCGGGGGGGTCAGTGGGGGCGGTAAGTGGTTTGGGCCCGCACCAATTATGGGCCGAAGCGGTTTTGGTGGGGAGGGCTGTGAGCATGGCGGGGAGACGCCACACATCCAAGGTACGGCGGGAATACTGTCGACTCCCCAGGCGGTAATCATCAGAGGGTAAGGGCCTCGCAATATGATCTAGAGCCGCCTGATCACCGGGCCTGAAACCAATGGTTGGTGCTCGCTGGAGGTGGCGGAAAGCTACAGTGCGAGGCCCAATCATAATAAATGCGGATTTAAATATACAGGGTTCGGTTTGATTGGCCGGTGGGGTGCTTAAACAGTTAATTAACCTGGTGTTAATTAATTTGTTGAATATTTGCTCGGGGATAGGGTTATTATATGGTTCTAGATGAACCATTAATTCCCTTTGTAAACAAAAATATGGCCGTAATCGACTGGGGGTGGGATTATTAAATTTTTTGGGGTTTTTTCATATGTTTACATAATACGGGGGGGGAGGAATATAGGGATTTTATATAGTAATGTTAATGTGTTAGTATGAGAGATATGTTTGAACAAAAAGCACTAAGTTTTAGAGTCAAAAACTTAGGCTTAGGGAAATGAAAAGGGTTTTACACCAGAAATGTGGTTTCTTTGCCTATGGCAAGAATGTTATACTTCTCAGGGTTTTTCATGAAATGGAGTGATTTAGGAATATTGAGCAGATCTCAATATCCTTGGGGGGCGGTTAGTAAGTTTTTTTTGGGAGAAGTGTGAGGGGAAGTCAGACATGCATCATCACCTATTTTGTAGCCAAATAATTTCCATTCTACTTATGATATCAATAAGATGAACCTCTTGAGAAACAAAGATTAATCATAAGCATGCTTCTGCAACACCAAAACTACCTACCCAGTATATTGTACCTAACATTTTTTCTTCCTTTTACATGGGTGCACTTGGACTACCAAACCCTTACTCTCTTCTTTTCTTTTGACTGCAACCCTATCTAGTCTGCCCTTATTTCTTCCAAGGGCTCAGATTTAGCTGTTAAGCACCTTTGCTTCTCTAGCTAACTACTTATCTGCCAAGATTGAACTGTTTGGATGGATTTTATTTTCTATCTCTAAAACAAGAAATTCAAACATGAACTGGCCAATATTAGGCTGTTTGGCCATCCATCAACTTTGGCAAGAGTCAACCAATTGCACACAATGAGATTCTTTTGCAAAAATAGAATAGTAGTGGCATTTTGGCCTATTACACTTTCCTGGTCTTCTTTATTTGGGGTTCATTTCTTTTCTTTTTTCTCTTGACCATTTCATTCTTTTTGCCCTTTGATCTTTCTTTTAGGGCATACCCTCTTTACATTTTTTAAGCTTTTTGATTTTTTCAAAATATGGAACCTTTGCAGCAGGGAAAGGGTGAACATATTTGGAATTTTACCAGTCAATCATGAAATTTGACACCTATTGGTATAGGAGCATAACAGGACCGATGCCTGTAAGGCTGGAAGCTCAAGCAAGACCTAGCGCAGCACCTTCTTTGTGGTGCGCTATCTGTCAGGTAGCCAGAAAGCATGCCACTGACAATTGTCACTTGTTATAGAAGTATATGCAAACTTTGCAACAGTTATTCTGTAACTTTTGTAGGTCGATGGGACATGACGAGCATACTTGCAGAAGCTATGAATTGATGATGGTTAGAACGCCTGCCTACAGGGTTCAAGTAGAAATGCAGCCCCTTAACCAGAATGCAGGGATGGCACGGACAGGATTTCAAGGGCGTGGATGAGGTCAAGGTGAAGGAGGACCTGGTAGAGGTCGTGGACAGTTTATTTGCTACAATTGTGGAGGACCAGGACACTATGCCCACGATTGCACTAATCAAATGCACCCGTCGTGCAAGTATTGCACGTTGTTTGATCATGAGACAAAAGATTGTCTTACACTGATAGCTAGGATATGTGACAAAGGAGCACTACTGCCTCCCCCGACTTAGAACTTGCAGATGATGAGGTCTAAGCTGTGCGAGGAAGATTCGAATGTAAACATAGTGCTCTGAAGTGGAATCACAATGAGATATGACAAATGGAAACAGCCAAAAGATAGCACATGGGTTCCAAAGCCCTGGCGAAAGAAGCTAAGTTTGATTTAGAGTGCGCTCGGGAAACCTTCATGGAAGCTAAGAAGAGCTTCATTGAGGCATCCACGTCAGGAAGCAAAGATAAGTCGGAGCTGGAGATGGACCCCTCCATGCTCACCACTTTCCTGGAAACCTGTATGAAGTTACTGCGTGACACTAAGGCTGTGAAATGGTTACAGGAACTCATCAATAGATGCGCTGGGACCATGCCAGGAGAACGATGCATAGTCCAAAAGATCAGAAAACATAAGACAAGAACACGATGTGAAATGATACTCACCACGCAGATCAGAGAATACGAAATGGATCAAGTCACTCTAGATTTGGGATCAGATGTAAATGTTCTACAGAAACAAACATGGGTGCAAATGGGGAAGCCTATGCTGCAATGGTCTCCAATTTAGCTAAGGATGGCAAACCAGTAGAAAATAATACCCATGGGGCGGTTGTAGGGAGTAACCGTGGATATTGAAGGAGCGAGCACGTTGGCAGACTTTGAAGTCATAGAGATTGTTGATGATAGCAATCCCTACCCTGTGCTCTTGGGAAATGATTGGGCTACTGATATGAACGGGGTAATCAATCTGAAGAAGCGAAAAAATGATCTTTGAGGAGAAATCACTGCGCATAATAATACCCCTAGACCCTGCTGAAGGATCGTGTTATACAGAGCTAGTCCGTGGCTATGAGAGCATTGATGATCTGGACTGGAACTATAAGATAACAGCGCGAGACTAAGACTGGGTGAATCCCACCGTGGATGGATGGATTACATGGGAGCGTGAGAGCTCCTACACTTCGGATTTTGATGAAGAAATAGAACAATGGCATAATCGGTTACATGAAGTAATTACGCTGAATTGCAATATGATGACCAGGTTGTTGCGTTGCGTGTCGTCAAAGGTAAGAAATATACTTACTTATGATGGTCTAAATGAGGTATATACTTTCTTGGATGCATTTGAAAGGGAGGTGCCGGAAAAGCAAGGCTTCCAGGCCTTGGACTGGGTACTGCGTGCTATGCCCGCGAGATGGTGTGGTACACACAAAGGAAGCTTTGACGATTGGCGCGAATGTAGGAGAATGATGCAAGTATGATTTGGGAAGACTAAGATGTGACTGACAAACAAGTATGATGGACAGACTGATCTACGCACATGGATGCAGGCCTATGATGACAAGCCCCAACCTAAGCAGATGCACATGTACTCCGCGCTAAAGTACCTGGTCAATAATCCTATGTAGGGGGGGCACATCTACAGATGGCTTTTATTATTCCAAGAATACGATTTTGAAGTTGTGAAGCTTGGACGATTGAACGCGGGATCAAATCACCTGTCGTGCATCGAGATAGGGGAGGAACCTACTAGTTTGGAGGAAGGATTACCTGACACGCAGCTCTTTGTTGTGCACGTAGTGGGTGGACATTTCTAGGACATAATACATTTCCTAACAACAGGAATTGTGCCAGAAGGATACTTTGTCCAGCAAAAAAAGGAATTAGTGGTGCGTGTGGCAGATTTCTCTGTCATTGTTGAGCATCTATACAAGATGGGGAATGATGAAATACTGTGAAGGTATGTACCTAAATTTGAACAAAGAAACATCCTCGCAGACGCTCATGGGGGTACCGCGGGAGGACATTATGCAGGAATAGTGACTGCGTAGAAGATTCTACGTGCAGGGTTGTGGTGGCCAACCCTTCGTCAGGATTCAAAATCATATTGTAAGGCATGTGACGTATGTCAAAGAACAGGCAGGCCATCATGGAGGGATGAAATGCCTTTGAATCCACAAATGACGTTGCAGCCTTTCAAAAAGTGGGCAATAGATTTTGTAGGACCTATTCAGCCTCAAGGGAAGACAAGTGTGAGGTATATTATCACTACGATGGAGTACTTGACTCATTGGGCAGAAGCGCAACCGATGAAGGATTGCACAGGCACGACTACCATGAAGTTTCTATTTGAACATGTACTGATGCGATTTGGATGTCCAAAGATCTTGATGAGCGATCGCAGTACACACTTCCTGAACGAAACGATTAGTGCACTATTGGAGGAATTTAAGGTGTATCACCAGAAGAGCACACCATATCACCCACATGATAACGAGACAGTAGAATCATTCAATTAAGTACTAGAAACCGCACTGACCAAGGTATGCAAAGTGCAGCGAAGTGATTGGGACCTATGCATACCTGCAGCGTTATGGGCTTATTAGACGACATGTAAGAAGCTGACGGGATAGACACCTTTTAGGCTTGTCTATGAAGTGGAAGTCGTAATGCCTATGGAATACATCGTGCCTAGTCTGCGCATAGCAATGCTCACAGGTATGATGGATTGCAAAGCCCTGAAAGAGAAGCTCACGCAATTGGATGAGCTCGAAGAAGAAATATTTTTGGATGGATTTCACCAGTGAGTCCAAAAGCAGCGCGACAAGGCATGGCACGACCATCATATTAAGTTGCGCACCTTTAAGGTGAATGACTTGGTGCTATATATGATAGTAAGTTTGATAAATTTCCATGGTCTAGTTGGTTAAGCTCAATGGAGATCCCTTCCCAAGAAAAGTGAATGGAAATCATCTGAAGCCATACACAGGTGGCCCGACCATCTGACTAACCGACAGAAGCATAATCTTAGCGCTCCATGTAGCTAAAAGGAGGTGTGGGACTATAAACTACTCTGCTCGGGAACTGCGCAATATCAGGACTGCGTGCAGTAGTGAAGTGTCACAGGTCCGCGATAGCGCTAAGACAATTGTGTTGGCGCGTAGGTCTACCGAAAAGTGACCGTTAAAGTCACTATTCACGATTTTATGCTTGGTTTGAGGCTACAATTTAAGGCGAACTTTATGGGTTAGATTCTTGGAAATCTACCGCTAATCTAGCATTAATGGACTAAATGTGGGGGAAATCGTCGAATTCAAATTCTAAAGGAACTAAAAGTTACAAGTGGTTGTCTAGCTAAAAACACTTGGCAATTTGAGAACTGAGTTGTTGTGTGCTCAAGTATTTATGAACCGAGACTTATTCGAGACTCTGAAAGTGAATTTGTTGTTTGATCAATTACCAGAGACACTAAAAGAACTATGGAATAGCACTATGTCAGCACCTGAAGAAGCCATGGACATAGGAGTAGTGACAGCTGAGGAAGCTGCACAGGAAATTGTGGAAGTGGAGGCCCCAGAGAGCGCCGGAATAATCGTTGAGGTCCCTAAATCACCATGAACATTGAGACCTAAGAAGGATAAGAAGGCCACGATACTAGTGCCGTCTCGCCCAAAAATCCACTAAGGACCATGCTCACCCTGTAGGAAAAGGGGAAGGCCATTAATCTAGAGGTCGATGAGGAGGAAGAGTTTGAAGAAATCCTAGTGGAGGAGGAGGATGTAGAGATGGGTGTTGAAACCCAGGGTGCGGACCCTATTACCCAGTTACCTGAATATGTTCCTCTACGCAAGGGTAAATCCAAGGTGTCGAAGGATATAGATGAGAGAAAGAGCTCTCTGCAAACTCAATTGCTCCCAGATGATATTATTTTTGAGGGACCACACCTGGGGTGGGTCCCCATGTTGAAATTTGAAGATTGGGACCTCATAAACCACAAGAAGTTCCCGCATTTAGCGACTGCGAAGCTAATGCACCAGGAGATAGACGTGATGGCTAGAATGATTGAATTGGAGCCACACAAATGGCTTAGAGGTGTCGAGAAACCAGGGTTGCTAAACCTGCTCTGGGTGTCGCATTACCACCATGCACCAGTGACCATTTTCGTCATTAGGAAGCTGCTCTGCTTGGTGCATGATGGGTGCTTATGGTTGGAGGAGCCCATTCCCATCACAGACCATCTGATTCACCAGATTACACAGCTACCTTGCTCAGGGGAGGATCCAGCAAACATTTCATAGGGAAAAGGTGGCAAGTTGGCCCTCACGAAGGCAATGAAATAGAAGTTTAAGTTGGAGAAGAAGAAGTGAGGGTATGCCAGCTCCAGCATCAACAACCCTGCAGTCAAGGTTATGACACAGATATTGGTAGGAAAGGTGATGCAGAAGTGTCATGTGGATGAGGTGCCCGCAGTAGCAGTTGCTCTAGCAGCATAATGTGCAGAAGGAGTCCAATTCAACTAGGAGAACTATCTATGCGGTGAGTTCCTTGACAACTATCGCGAGGCACAGGAATAGGGAAAAACATTTCATTACACATGGCTCCTATTGTCGATAGTACTGGTGGAATGGGAGCTGCCCGAAGATAGCCAGTTCCCTTCGGTCACAGCGGACCTTCTAGAGGCAGTGAAGTATGCTTTGTTGTGGGCGACCAAGAACGCACAGAGGATTAGAGAAAGTAAGTTGCTAATGGAAATTAACATCCTCATGGGGATCAATCGCAAGCCGCGGTTGTCACCCATAGTATACAACAGTTTACAGAGCTTTGCAGAACTCAAAGCAGACTTCCACCATGTCTTCATCAGGGCGTGTAAGGACCCTACGAAGATGTGGCATGATTTATCGTACTTGGAGACTAATGATGTAATATTCACAGTCCTTGAGTCTTGGTCGTCGGAGTGGCACGCCCTAGCTGACTCTACCGTGGAAAAAGAGAATTCCACTGCGCAGCACAAGAAGGAAGAGACAAAATTTCAAATGGTGTAGTTGGCAAAAAATTTCAAGAAAGAAGAAGTAGCGGCTAAGGCCCAAGAAGCATGCAACACTGCGAAATCAATGGAGCAGCAGAAAACAGCAAATAAATAGTGCGAAGGATAGAAGTCACCTTCACCCCAAATAGAGACACACACAGAACAAGGTGGCATGAACCCGTAGACAACGTCCACCCATCTTAAGCATCCACGACCACGAGAGCAGACAGTGCCTCAAAAGAAAACAAAGGCATCGAAGACATCATTCGACCCAATCACCCTCACTGAGGGGGATTTGCATGATATCAGCGAAACGGTGAGGGATGTCACCACGGAGGCCCTTCAGCAGTTTGAGGAATAACAATGGTTGGTATTGGGGGCTCTCTGGATAGAAATACAGGAGTTGCAGGTGTGCACTCCACAGGCTGGCACAGTATCCACCAGCCTCGCAATCGACACTTCAGCTGTCGAGGAAATGTTGTGCTCTAGGGTGACCAATACAATAGTGCTACTAGATGGGGCACTTACTATAGAAAAGGAAGCCGACAAACCCATGGTGAGCAGTTTGAAAGGGGTAGGGTTGAACATGGTTGTGCTCCCTCGGGAGACGCTCTACCTCTTACAAGATGGAGTCAACGTAGAACTTCGGGCCAGGGATACTCACGCTATATAGGTAATGAGTGAGAAAAGCATCAACATTGAGCAGTTGAGCCTGCAGAACAATGAGGTAGTGGAGCAGAACAAACAGCTAATGTAGGTTGTGGAGGAAGCCTGCCAAATGGTCCTGGACTTGGTCATTCAAGCCGAGGAACCGGTGGAGGCACACGTCCGTAAGTTAGCCACAGGGGTGTGTGACACAAGAGCAGAAATGGCCAGGTTTCAACTAGAGATGAACCTACAGATCGCAGAACTACAGTTGAAGGCTCAGCCTTCACTCCGTTGGATGTTAGAGAATAGCGTACCACTACAGTCACAATGGAAATGGTAGTAGTTGACAGTGCAGTGATAGACTACATGAAGCTATTCGAACAGTCATTCAAGGTCCTAACCACCCTGCGGGAGGACCTGAACATAGAGTGCCTAGAGATAGAGGTGCGCGAGTTGCAACAGAAATACGATGAGGTAAAAGGGACCACACAAATGGTTTCCCTTACACAAAGGCTTGCACAGATGCAGTAGGCAAAGGCACTTAAGGAACAAGTGGATGCCACTCAGCACAAAGAAGAGGTCTTGAAAGCGCGCCTACAACCATGGATCGAGGAGGTTTATACAATTATAGCCTCCATTGAAGCAAAGCTTGCAAAACTGCAAGCAACTCAGGAGAGGATTCAGGGCAGCAGTTCAATAACAGCGGTGAGTGAACAGCGCATGGAGGAAGTCCAGCAGGCAGCCACTCAATGCGTTGTCGAAGTTGCAGCGATCCAAACAAAGCTAAGAGGTCTTCACGCTAAGATCTCTGCAACTGCAGAGTGACTCGAGGGCGAGTCACAATGTTTGTGTTAGGGGCCTGTTGGGCCCGGGATCCCCCAAGGGCAGTTTTGGGGCTTAGAGCCATGATTTTCGTCCAATGTTGTAATTCCAATGTAAAGACTCCACATTTTATGGGTGTGAAGCGCGTAGTTGTTAGAGAGTCATAGGGTTCTCCACCCTTATTTTGATAATGTAATGTCGACTGTAGAAGATCTACCCATGGTCCAGGACCATGGGATTGTATAAATAGAGCTAAGCTCTAAGTAGATAGAAATCAATAAGAGACACAATGTTGAAGAAATGAAGATGTATGCGAGATATCTCTAAAGTCTAATTCTAAGTTTTGGGTCATAGCGTAGGTAAAGGCTCTACAGCTGAGTGCGCAAAGGCCTAGTAGTCCGCAGCTAAGTGCGCGGACCACTGCAGCTTAGTGCGCAGGGCGAGTTGAGTCTATAAACATCTGGAAGTATTAATAAAGATAAGTTTTCTATCACTTCTGTGTATTTATTTCATGTTTATGCATCTTTTATAATGGGTATGATTTTCACTTCTAATGCTTATATGATGTGTGAATGTGTATAATTGTATTGGTTAAGTAAACGCAAGTAAGAACATCTATTTATGCGAAGCTAACTAATATATGTTAATAAGATAAGTAAGATGCTTAGCGTAGTCTGGGGAAATATCACAGTTCATTGACCTAGTGACATGAAAGCATCTCAACCCCTGGTTAGGGCTGCTATTTTTGGAAGTTTTAGTGTCTACGGATAAACGCTTAAACCCCTAGACTAGTAGCTAAGTCTAGAACAACAGTGCAAATCATTCTCTACTTTTTCTATGACCAATAGATTAAATAAGAGGTAAAGAAGCCTACCTGTAGCTTTCGCTTACTCCTTATCTCCCTTGACCAACTCTGTCGCTCCTCTTCATACTTAATCCGCTTGAAGAGTACCTGCACACAAACAAAAGACAAAAACCGATCAAAGCATATGATAATGACCTATTGATTAAACATAGCATGGAATCAAGTACATGATACACATATGAAAGCATAAATGAATAACACAAGCATATGGAAAAATCTTTGAACACTTTATTAGTAAAAGGAAGAGTTACAACCCAATTTGCTCGATTCAGCATCACTCCTCCAGTTCAATCCCATCCTCTCCTCATAAAAAGCAAGACATTTTGACATCATTACAATACTTGAAATCAACTCAAGTCTCATACTAACAGCATCTTCCTATAATTCAATGATTTCCAGCCAAGCCCTTGATCACTTAAATGAGTGGTCTTTTTATAAGTGAATGAAGGAAGTTATGCCATAAATGGTGATAATGAATGCCTTCCCAAACTTAGGATTTAGTTCCATGGAGGAAGGGATAAAGGGATTGATGTTCCTTAACTCCCTACCTCATCCAAATATGAGCTAAAAGGAGTAGATAAACTTGGGAAACTTCTAGATGCATCTAATGGATAGGAATATTCCCAAACCCCAATGCAATTTCGTTGAAATTTGCCCAGCGCAGGTGAAAGAGGGCTCAAGTGCACTACATAGCACCCTATCAGTGTATGGTCTACACTGCAGCGCACCCTAATGAAGGCTTGCCTGCACTGATCTTCTTAGAGGCAGTTTTTGGATGATTTTAGTCATGGAACTTGCTAGGAAGCTAGGCATTCTAATGGTTGACTTCTTTAGGGCATGTAACAACTGAATTAGGGTTTGATAGGCCCTAATAGTACTGATCTATAAGTTGGGCTTGATGTTCCCAAATGGATCTGTAACAGTTTCCCCCTAAAGCATGAAGTCGTAAATATGTATGTCGAGTGAAATGCTTTATCATGTGGAGAGGCGGTTTCAAAGCGGAAGGTGACCTGCATCAATTACAATACATATATCATGATAATTTGATTTTTTTCTCATGAACCCACTGAGGGAAGGCATACCCATGCTCAGCTTATAAACTTTCATTATATGTACAAATATAGTCATCTACAGATATAGACCGTGAATGTAAGGCCATTGTACATTTGATTTAGTACTCCTGAAAATATCGCAGCCCTAATGGATGAAACTAGATCCAGGGTCTTCAATCTCGTTCAATCTTTCAATCAAGTACAATTCTAACCATGTGAATAGATGATCTGAAGTCGAACATGGGAAGACATCGTCTGATTACCATCCAATGATCTAAGTCGTTAACGGACGCGAGAGGAATCACCGATAATGATAATGACCCTCACCGATAATGATAATGACCCTCAAGTACTACACTACATTTCGCATGGTGTGAATAAATGATTTGATGTCGAACACCATACAAAGTCTTTCAATCGAAGGCCAGTGATGTGAACCTATCACCGAAAGCGAGAAACCTGCCATTGATGTATGCAAGCCTCAAGGTACTGAAGGGGTGTTTCTAAGTCAACTTCTTGGATGATGTGCTGATGTCGAAAAGAAGTGACGCATCTTAGGAGGGCCTTGATGTATCCCACATTAATGACATGAAATGAGGTAAATGATTTTGGAGATGAAAAATCGACTGACGACAGAAGGTTCAGGAATGGCAGTCATGAAAATGAAGGTTTACGGTATTGCAAAGGATGAAGTTTGAATTGAATGACTTCTCTTGAACATATCGGTGACACTAATATGAATTGGTAGCATTGACCCAAAACAAAGTAATGGATGGTATGATAGACCAACGGTGTGATAACCATCAAGCTAAATGACCCAACCCATATAGTCACGGTGATGAGGTGTAAGTGTCATGTTCAAGAGCGACTTGCTACCATAAATTGTTTTCCCCTTTCTCCAATTTTCCCCAGCCATTATTGACCAGTACCTCTTTATTTATATCAATCTTGAGGAGGATGACATATGCTTGTTGTATAAGTCCACCCTTTGGGTGAATCCATCACTATTTGATGCTTTAACGAGTCTAGCAAAGGTGAAACTCCGTCTTGTCTAGATGGACAAATTTGTCACTATTTGATGTTTTTAACGAGTTTAACGACAAAGATAACTCAGTCCTTTTCATGTTTAGAGAGTTTGAAAGGGACGAAAAGAAAACTCCACAAGTTCTTTTTCGTAAATTAATCTCTCAAGCCCGAAAAAGCATAAAATAATACAAGAGAGATATCAATTCAAATTCGTTTAATGAGCTAGAAAGGACAAGTACTCGACAATATTTTCATATTTAGAGAGTTTGGAAAGAGCTTAAAGAGGACTCCATTTTGAGGAACGAGTGGTGTCTAAGGTAGCAACTGGTTTCGGTAATGTTGGAACTTCTCAAAACATGTTGATTTATGTGAAGAGGCTGGCTAATAAGACCACTCATTTCAATTGTTCCTAAAAAAGGGTAAAACAACCAAGTGAAAGCATATGATTGGCCAAAGGGATGGTGGTGATGGGATGAAAACAACCAAGGCTCATCTGACGAAAGAGGCTGATAGAATGGTAATCACGAGGGTTAAAATGGAAATGGGCTCATTTTTACACAAGCTTGAACCATAAGGAACTATGCTTGGATTCAGTTTCATGTTCACACAAGCTTGAAACGAAAAACTATGTTTGGATTTAGTTTCATTTGGACCGGGAAATGAAAGATGGTCAACAGTGACAATTCCGCCTTCATGCGGGAAACAAATCACTCGAAAGAGTGTTGATACAATAGTTCCCATGTCATAAACATAGTCGCGCCCAAGTAGTAAATTATAATCTAAAGGGCCTGGGACTACCATCACGTTCAGATAAATGATTTTTCCTCCCAAAGTAATGGGTAACCGAGGGAGGATCCCTAATGGTTGACTGGTTCCTTTGTTAAAAGCTGACAGATTCTGGGTAACTAGCACAAGCGGCGGCAAACCGAGCGCTTGCCAAGCAGTTGACAAAAGGATACTCACTAATGCACCTTCATCTATAATGGTGCCATATACAATCATATTACAAACTTGTACTATGCTCTGGAAAGGCACATAAGAAGGAATATGGAATCCTACCAGTCGATTCCAATCAAAGGAAGTGAATAGACTACTTGGAAGGGGTACCGTAAGAATGGGAGAATTAAGCCCTTGAGTTATGAGAACGGGAGGATTTTCCTCCTGTCTTGGTGGAACAGGAGGATTGCCCCCAAGCTCATTTGAATCTGACGAAACAAAAAGAACTTGAGTGGTATCATATTCACTCCTTCGAGAAAGGTACGATTTACTGAAGGTGAAATCGGGTTAATTGTTACCTCGACCTGTTGATTTGGGTCAGGTCTAGACTCATAGGATTCACTTTCAAAGAGTGTTTTCGACCGACGATTGATTTTGGTCAGTCAATTCATCAACTAGAGAAGGATTTAGGGAGAGTTTCCTGTAACCAGATGGAATTCGTTGCGGTTAAGCAAGATGGTTATCCAACACTCTTTTGGCTTCATCCATATAGGGACAAAGGTGAATGGGATGATTCCCTTCACATAACCTACAAGGAAACTTAACTTTACCCTTATTTCCTTGAACTTTACTACCACTAGTTGATGGTATGTCACCAACATGATCTCGAGAAGCTGATGACACAGGATGATGTGAATGGGAATACCATTCTTCTAAGATCTTAGGAATGTCATGACAATTTCGAAGAAGATGGTCTCCCGCACAAAGTTTGCATGGATATCGAACTTTGTGAGGCTTGACAGACGATTTCTCATCAGATGTTGCATTCAAAGCAATGGTTGCTTGGTCGCCTCCCTGTTGAATTTGCTTCTTCTTCTTCTTCTTCCCTTTTTTCCTCTTCTTAGCCACCTGGTTACTGGTACCAATACTTTCACCAGGCGAAGAGGAAGAAGGGGAGGAAGAAATAACCAAGGAAGAAGGCAAAGGGTCAACCTTAAGATCAACTGGAGGTTGATTTTGTCCAGTTAGAGGTGTACTTGATTGTGGAGAAATCACGGAATTTTGAACCAAGGAGGTTGAAAACAACCATACTGGCAAGCCAATGATAAGTCCCGGAAGGGACAATGTAGCCATATAAGGAGCACCAATATTTCTAAAAGAAGGAAAAGGACTAGGATTCCCATCAAAAGGAATTCCTTGATCGGTGGACTCTAGATTTGTCGCCATATGTCTCAACCTAAGATCAAATAAGGAATGAGCGTGGAGGATGTTATTCACAGTAAATTATATTTATTTTAATCAAAGTAACATAACAAAACAAAAGAGGGATAATCTAGGCAAAAGGTTTACCAAGCAACTGTGAACTGCAGAATACCTCCTAGCGAACGAAGAAGTACGGGCAGGCAATCTCCCCAAATGTTGTGTTCTGTGTATCACAGTGTACAAGGTGGCTAACTCAGTTACCTAAGGATGGATATCAACCTAGTGTTGTCCTCCCATATATACCCGAAACTACGTGGAGGCCCAATCCGTATAAGCATTGTCTAATGCAAAATCGCATAGTGAGAGCATTTCCATATACTTTACGTACTATAACACCGCCCTATATACCCGAAGGTATGTGGACGAGGTATGATATGTTCACATACATGGAATGAGGTATCACACTCAAGATGTATTGCAGACAAGTTAGCGACAGCTGCTTTGTTTTACGACGTCGAAACACATCTCTAGCCTAGACCTCTAAATGTTTTTCGTTAAGTGACAATGCTCCATTAGGTAAATTCAGATAAATTTTAAGTTGGTATTATTTATAATTTGTCTTTCAAGGTTCACCATGTGATGTATGTTTGCAATTCCTAAAATGCAACTAATTTGATAGGCATTCTTTCCATTCAATTTAACGATGAAAAGCCTAGCTACTTAGGGATAGAGCAATCAGATTTCTTTTGATAAAAGAGCAAAGAGCACAATCTAAATGAAAATTCCCTACACTATTCCTATCAGCACACACAAACTTTTTCAATGCAACATGCATGGATTTATTTTCGATTTCCCTTAATGTGAATGAACAAAAAGGAAAACTAATGCACAATCGATCAATAAACTCTTTTCATAAAAATGACGATTTTGAGACAATTTCTTTTCAAGGAAAGGAAGACTTTACAACACTTTCGTTTTCAAAGAAATGAGGAATTACGACACTTTAAACTAAAAGACTAATCATATGCACACATCAATCAATCGACCTTTCATGAATGAGGACTTTACAACAATTCAATTTTTGAAGGAAAAGATGATTTTACGACACTTTCTTTCGCTAAAGATCAGTACACCAAAAAATAACTTTCGACTATAGATTGAAAATGACAAAGTAAATACATAAGAAACATTTATCAATCCTAGTCTAAGTAGGGCCAACTAAGGAGATGAAAACCTATTTTTTGAGACATGACTTCCATTTACAATCATCAAACAAGCAATCAGAAGAATTTTGGCAAAAAATTTAATTCCAAGGGTGGGAATCTGACCCTAGGAAGATTAGTGCAAGCCAAAGAGGGAGTAACTGCACTGTAGTGCACTGTCTCTAACTGGAGGGTGCATTGCAGTGCACTGTCTCTAAGGCTAGCCTACACTGATTCCTGTGAGGCCACTCAAGAGTCATCTAACCTCAAATTTTGACCAAAATTAAATGCAAAAGGCTGAATTACAACAAGTAAAGTATGTCAAGGTGTCTAAGGAGGTGGATTAGCTACTAGGATGGATAATCGATCCCCAGCAGAGTCGCCAATTTTTTTTGGGAATTTTTAGTGTCTATGGATAAACACTTAAACCCCTAGACTAGTAGCTAAGTCTATAACAACAATGCAAAGCATTCTATACTTTTTCTATGGCCAGTAGATTAAATAATATGTAAAGAAGCCTACTTGTAGCTTTCACTTACTCCTTATCTCCCTTGACCAACTCTGTCGCTCCTCTCCATACTTAATCCGCTTGAAGAGTACCTACACAGAGACAGAAGACAAAATCCAGTCAAATCATATGATAATGATCTATTGATTAAACATAGCATGGAATCAAGTACATGATACACATATGAAAGCATAAATGAATAACACAAACATATGGAAAAATCTTTGAACACTTTATTAGTAAAAGGAAGAGTTACAACCCAATTTGCTTGATTCAGCATCACTCCTCCAGTTCAATCCCATCCTCTCCTCATAACAAGCAAGACATTTTGACATCATTACAATACTTGAAATCAACTCAAGTCTCATACTAACAGCATCTCCCTATAATTCAATGATTTCCATCCAAGCCCTTGATCACTTAGATGAGTGGTCTTTTTATAGGTGAATGAAGGAAGTTATTCCATAAATGGTGATAATGAATGCCTTCCCAAACTTAGGATTTCGTTCCATGGAGGAAGGGATAAAGGGATTGATGTTCCTTAACTCCCTACCTCATCCAAATACGAGCTCAAAGGAGTAGATAAACTTGGGAAACTTCTAGATGCATCCAATGGATAAGAATATTCCCAAACCCCAATGTAATTTTGCTCAAATTCGCCCAGCGCAAGCCAAAGAGGGCTCAAGTGCGCTGCATAGAAACCTATCAGTGTATGGTCTGCACCGCAGCACACCCTAATGAAGGTCTACCTACACTGATCTTCTTAGAGGCAGTTTTTGGATGATTTCAGTCATGGAACTTGTTGGGAAGCTAGGCATTCTGATGGTTGACTTGTTTAGGGCATGTAACAATTGAATTAGGGTTTGATGGGCCCTAATAGTATTGATCTGTAATTTGGGGTTGATGTGCCCAAATGGATCTATAATAGTTGTGTGGAAGCCGATTGTAACACTTCACGAAGGTACTGAAGGGTGGAAGAGAGTGCGAAGAAACCTGCACGAAGGTAGGTATAGTTGGAATAAACCAACATCACAACCATCGCAAGGGTGAAGAAACCTGGTTCTAGCATCCCCCCATAATGCTTTGGGTGATACATCAGTCCCCGCTCCACGGGCTGATGCCGAAAGGGCCAATAGTGTAGGGATTTGTTTGGATAACTAACGTTGAACCTGGTTCAGGCCCCCTCCAGCCAACACCAACATTCATTAGGAAAGAGAGAAATAAATGATGATGAATGAGAGTGTAAAGAATTACCCCCCCCCCCCCCCCTTTCAATCTCCTCATAAAGTCTCCCTATTTCATCAACATATTGTAGCCCGCCAGACACATCAATAGTCTTTATAGGAGCATAACAACTGAATCCATATCAATTTCAACATCATTGTAATATTTATCCATATGGCTTTTGTAATGCAATGCATCCATCACATGTTGTATCTTCACATAGAATTCATAATATTTGGATTGAACACCACGTCTTGTCACAATCACAAAATCAAATTGTTCAACATGGTGTGGAAGCTTCTTTGCAATCAAAGATATATCCTATGGAAAACTTATTTTGTTCCCACTATATTTATATTGATCATCACGAGCATGAATCACTTGTAATAGTGGGTATACTCATTCTATTAGCATCTCTTTGATTTATATCAAAACTCTTAGAACCTCAGGTTGTTCACCTAGATCCATGTTGTTAAAGAGAGAAAAACAATGAGAGCCCTCTCAATCTTACATATTTTACAAATGGGACCTTCATGTTATCTTACAACTTTGATACTAGGATAACATTCATTGAGCACTTGGCACATTTGCACAATAGACAAATTATCAATATTGGACTGAAAGTTTTTATGAAATTCAATCATCTCTCTCCTAAAATGATGATGAGCATTTTCATTTCCTCTACCAAACACCAATCTAGCTAGTTGAGGATGATGTGAAACAACTTCTCCAATTGGAGCATAGATTGGATCATTTGTTTCCATAAAATGATGGGAATCCATTCTTCTAAATTGGTTGCAGCTGAGTACATTCTGTTTGCAAAAATTATAAAACATAATGTCAAAATCAAATATTTATAAAACAATAAGTTAAATTTTTTAAGTGAATAACAAATTAAAGAGAGAAAACATATATATTTTCTTTGTTGTTGCATCATCCAATTGGAAGTCAAGGAACCAATATATGTTTCCTTGGTTGCAAATTTATTTATCGACCACTATTCACTTGAATAGTATTCTTCTAAAAAAAAAAAAAATGCATAAAAAAATAAAAAATTTACGTTCAAATGTACAAAGCCTTTAAAAATAAATTTACATCAAGCACCTATGTTGTGCCAGCAGAACAAGTATTTAAATATTCTATGGCACCAACAATATTGTCTTTATGTCGAGAAACACTAGTTCCAACATTCACAATAGAGTGTCGCAAATTGTCAACCATCAAAAATATTAGATGCTACTAGTTGTTCAATGGCATCATTGTGTCTATCTTCCATCATTTCTAGATCACTCTTAGTTTTCACTTCTATGAAGCCTTCCCCATTACTGTGATTTCTTGAGGAGATGCACTCTTTTGAGTTCTTCCCATGAAACACCCAAAGTTTCACTCTTAGTTTTCACTTCTATGAAGCCTCCCTATGTAAAGACAATGTTCCCAAAGAAGGTTACTGTGAGGAAGTTTTTGCAAAAGTTGAAAATTTGGAGATGCACAACATCTAGGGAAAGAAACATTTGAACAAAATGTTCTTCCCATGAAACACCCAAAGTTTCATACTTACGGTTAAGTAGATCATCATTTTGGCCATTTCCTAAAGTTTGGCAGTTTAATGGTCAAGGATAAACTTCAGGCATGGATAAAGGATGTACTGGTTCTGAATTTATTTCTCAGCCAATATCTATTGCTACATTGTTCTATAAAAAACAATTAAACAAAAAAAATATACAAGAGTAAATATTTTTCATCGAGATGTAAAAATCTTATGAAAATAAAAATACTTAAAGTACCTACGTTGTTGCTACAGAGAGAGTATGCACAGATTTTGGAGGGCTAACAATGTTGATTATATAGTTGTTGTAATGAATACCCCACCCCAAATTGCCAAAAAAATGTTTGAAATTTTCAACCATGCCAGGAACCATATCACTATCAACAAATAAACCAAATGCCACAAACTTTTCATTGGCATCATTTTTCCCATCTTCCAATATTTCATTTTTCCCATTGTTTGCAGATACTTAGGGTTCTCACTTGTATGAATGCTTTCTTTGTAAACATGATGTTCCCAGAGAATACTATTGTTAGAAAATTTTGGAAATGAATAATTTTTTGTACACCTTCAACATCTAGTAAAACGAACATTTGAATAAAATGTTGTTCCCATCACACTACTCTTGTTTTCATACTTATGGTTTTATTTTTCTAGTATGCAGATCTTCTCAGTGCTTTTATTATATCCTTATTTTGGTGAAATACCATTTCCATTGATATTCATTTTCTCTCTCGTGTGAACAAAGAGAGAAAGGTCCTTTCATACCATGCTTGCTTCTTTGTTCATTTAACATTTCTACATGAAATTTAAACTGTATTAAAATTTTGATTTTCAATTCCCAAAGAGGTTAAAATCTAATCTTGCATCTTGAAAAACTTTAAGTCTTAATATTCTCTAACTTTATACATCAACTAAGATTAAACACTAAATAAGTTTCAATATTAACAACCAAGCTTTCAAATTTCTAAGATATACATATACAAATAATATTTCAAATGTTTCATTAAAAACAAAATCATCAACTGCATTATTTCATATACCAAATAGTACAAGAGTGTAAGAAATCCATAGAAACATAACAAAATTTGATATGACTATCTTTTTGAGCATAAAATTGAAGCTCACACGACAATTGTCCTCAATACACAATCGAAGAGATGGTACAAAGAAATCGTATATGAAAACCTATAAAACCAAATACTTTGAAACCTTTAAGTTAAAACAATGACATCCACAAGAAATTGATGTTTGTTATCAAGAAAACATTTCTTTGGAATAATTGGGAAAACATTTCCATTTTCTCATATCACAATAGACAAAGAAATATGAGTGCACTATTTTATTTGTGAAATAGCTAAAGAAAAAAACTAATCTCCAACAAACATATCAAAAATGACATAGCTATGTTTTCATCATGACGTCAAAATTTGAATTACAATGATCTTAAAAAAAATGTTTGAAAATATTAAACAAACATAAGATATGTAATAACAATGTGTAACAACAAACATGTTCAAGCCTCAAAGGCTAAATTATGATATCCACAAGTAGTGGAGGTATGCCAACAATAGCATATGTATTTGGAATAAGCAAGAAAACATTTCCATTTTCAATAAAATCATTGAAATATTCAATCGTCACACATGGAACCCTAATATTTTGAGGATGGAGATACCAACACCAATTGTTGTTATGCATAATCTAGTCAACAAATTATATACCTTTAATTGCAGTTCTGTGCAACCCAACAAAAGTACTTTTCCTTTAGTTGTGCGAAATGGAAGGTACCCTAGGCATTTACTATTAAAATATATAAATATAGTATCAAGCAACCTCCATCTAAACCCCAATCATCTTCAAAATATTCTAATATTCGTTCATTGAAAGCTTGACCAAATTCAAATTTACCTATTTCTTCAAGTGACCAAATGAAGGTAGAACCATTCTTCACAAGATAAATAAGTTGGTTTCTACATCATCCTAGTGACATAGATCGTATGTCTATTTGAAACTAGATCACTACTGAGAGGGGGGTGAATCATAGTGAAGGAACTTATCATAAATTTTCTTTAAATTATTAACCGTTTAAACTATGCATAAGTTGAAACACAAAAGAAGAGATCAGAGCATCAAACATATACATGAACCATGAAAGCATTCAACACAAAGGCCATACATATTTTAGGTGGAAAACCCTTTCTAGGGAAAAAACCACTCGTTGCTACTGCACTACTCAAATATTCATTATGCTAAGGAAATTATTTACATAGAGTTACAACTGGCTACTATCAAATGGAGATCTCTTTCTCATGCGGATCTATGGACTACCATCTGCTGGAAGCCACCACGACCAATGATCCTCACCCAGTTACTCTTGAACTATCAAATGACTCTACAAACTCCTATCTACTGGAAGCCACCATGACCAACGAGCCTCACCCAATTTCTTCTGAACTATCCAACTACCATTGGATTGATAAAACTGCTCACTTATATTGATTTCACTGGAGTCCTCCAACTCCACTCCTCTATGTGGTTCTCATTTCATACATTTTCATACTGGAAGTGAGAAGTACTCAACATGATCACCAAAAAATATATCTTCAATGAACATAATGAAAAACAAAATCCACACAAAGACTACAACTCAATCTCATCGACATTACATAAAATAATCTGTAGAATACATTAGCAAAAACCTCTCTCCAATAATAAGTTTTCTGACAAATAACTATTGAACACGACCAACAAAAACTAGTGAATAAACAAGCTAGTACCAAACACCAAGAATATCTACAATAAATCTCTACTTCATCTCCTCATTATTTGCTCAAAATGTTGGCCGAAACATGCTTCAACTAACTGTTGCAACACCTACAAACTACTTCAAAAAAACTACATCACACAACCTGCACACAATCATCCAATCTCTCACTCACTCAACACATCAAGCGAATCAACTATACTATTATTGAGCTTTCTCCAATATATGGATGAACTGAGGTGCTCAAATCAATAATTACCAAGAACTACTAAGGTTCACAAACTCTATTCATATACTTGGTTTGATCTATATTTATCTCATTGACTTGATCAAGCCACTCATTCCACTTCATGAAGGATATCATTAATGTTAATCACTTTCTATAACATGGTTAAGGCTTCCCAACATTTTTAATAAAAATTTTGAACTCGAACCATCACCAAAACATTCAATTCACCTGAGATGCACAAGGAATATGGAGAAATTCTAGTTAACTTCTAAAATGCACCCATAAAACTAGCTAAGCTAGGTTGCAACCACTCCCACAAGCTTATCTGCCAATGTTTGGAGCCTTTCAACCGCTCCCGTAGGCTTAGATTCATGCAGTTGAGGCATAGGATGGTCAAAACCCAATCAAACCTCCTCATATCTCTGCCAAAATTTAGGCACACCTTCAATAACTCCTAAATACACCTCCAAACTTTTGTGACAAGTATGCAACTGATTCCATAAGCCAAAAAACTTTGCAACAAGTCAGTGACATGAAAGCCCTATACTTCCAAATTCCTCATCATTACCATCACCTCCAGCTCCTCAAGTAGCGATAACAACCTGCCCAAACACTTCTAGCACCTATAGCAACATCTCTAGCACTTGTAGTAGCATTTCCAACTACCTCCAACACCAGTAGAGCCACGTCCAACACATGTAGCAACATCTCTAATGCTTCCAACACTTGTAGAGGTATACACAACACCTATAGAAGCAATCCAACCACCCGTGACAACAACACCTTCAACATATATAGCAAAATCAACCTATGGCAAGTCAACATAACATGCCATGTAGTATTCTCTACTCAACCTCCAAATCTTGTACTAAATCATGTCATAACCATGTTGAAATCAATTCTAACCAACAAGAACAACCAGTTGAAGACTCATCATCAGATTGACAACAATATGACCCTATTTACATCAATTCCAACACTACAATGCCAAAAAGCTCCCCATTTGGCATTGTTGTCAACCTCAATCCGATCTCCAACATTTGAGGCTAGTCTCGATACACTCTCCAACTCTGAAGTTGTGACACTCGCAATTCTCTCCCCCTTTGACATCAATGGAAAAGGGACATACTGGCACTGAAGAAGCAATGCCAATATTGTTCTAGATGAGAGTTGGACTCCCCTTGTCATACACAACACCATGTTGATACAAGACTGATGTAGAGAAATAATGTGCAAATAAAACAAGAAGTTGAGATACCAACATGTCTCTAGCCATTATCATGAAATCTCTAAAAAATGAACATGCTCCCCCTAAGCATGTAATGACGCTACAAACACACTCTCTTTGATGTAGTAGGAACACATTTGCTTGTTGCAATAAGCCTCCTTTCCAAGTGCAAGAGACTACTCCTCATGAACCATGACTCCAACTGACAATGCTTCATGGAGCAAATACATGGCTATGACAAGTACATAGAACTAACACATGACTCCTATACAGTTCTACATCAACCAATACTTATATGGACCCAAGTTTACATGATGCACTCAATGAAATGGGGCTACATCGTTAATATACAAGACAATACATGACACCGATTATCCCAGACATAGCTAATTGATGCATGTTACAGTACATACTAGATGCCATTGGTCTCTCTATGAGAAATATGCCAACACGATAAAAAATAAAGGTACATGGCTTCACGTGCACATAAGTGTGCTCTCATATATGCATACCCCAATACAATGATATAACATGAAATACATGGCCTCCATGCAAAGATATATGCTCCATATAGCAACAAAAATAAAAATGCAATACATGGCATGTGAATCAAGGACAAGGCCCCCATGAGAATTCCATAAGCTCTCCATATGTAGCAACAACAATAGAGGTACTGGCAACATCATATGGTAGTGTATGGCTACTAAACACCTTGGCCATCACCATCTAAATAATGAAGAACCTATAGAAAAATGATGATAGCCACTAGCAACCACCACCATGTTCTACATGTTCAACAACAAAATCAACTGATAGCAGCAACATAGCAATATGTCACAGAGCAGCAGAAAATAAATATATTCATCATCATGAGTCTCATAAACCAGCAACATAATATGTCATCAACTCAGGCTATAATTAGCACATCAATAGGTAGTAACAACAACACTAGAAACATATGCAATCTCTCCATGGGTGAACATTGTATCATCAATGAAGCACAAACAACAATTAAGAGAGCAACAAAACACCACTATACATCCACAACAACAACATAAGATCCAACAATAAAACATTATTATCACTTCTTCAAACTCAAGCCATCAACACACTCTCTCTCCCTCATGAGAGAAGAAACTAAGAAACAGCATCAAAAACCAACACTTCAATAACTTGGTCCAATACATGTGCAACAATGTATTCTTTCCATGTATGAGTGATAATGTAAATCATTATGATTCAACCATATGAATGCATAATATCTCATCAGCAACATGCATCATCTAATACATCATAGACAACAACAAATTATCTCTCCATGCAACAATAACGTCATAACTCAACCATCCAAATGCATATCAACAACATGCATGATTCATCTAGAATCAAAAACGTAGGCAATAAAGTGTATACTCTATATGAGCCAAATATAACATATCATCTAATATCCATGGAAACTACACATGCATCACATCACATGATATTTATCTATCAAAGGAAATACACAAATTATGTCATGCAAGCATATGATCTTGCAACTATATGGAAGCACCAACAAAAACATCTTCCTTGCAACACACTCATGTCAAGTAAGAACAAGAGAAATCCTCCATAGTGGGCATAATGACAATGCTCTACAACTCTATTAGGAGGCAACGATGCTCCCCTTAAATGTGTGATCCTCCATCACACCTTGATTATGCGTGTAAGACAATCATGTGGCTTCCATACATCAATAATAACTTCAACATGCAATTGCTCCAAAACTCACCAAAAAAAAATATATGGCTGATCTGAATGATGACAAGCTGAAAATAAGAAAAGATCAGAAATAAAATAGCTCATGATGTGAATAATCCAAAATAATTTATCAAAATAAATACTTCAAACCTCTTGAACTCCCCTTGAACTCGTGCATCTCCTACAATATGCATATTTGTCTTCACGTACACTTCTATATATGGCTACACATCCAAGAATCTACATGCAACTAATGATCCAACCATATGATCTCCCTGAGACCATGCTAGCCTCATTTTTTTATGAAAGTTCCTTGATGCTCTTGTCTCCTCCAAACTTTCATCTTCTTATCCTTCTTCTTCTTATGTGGCTTTCCGTGCATATTCTTGTCTCTCTGGTTGGATTTCCTATAACACATGGGAAGCTTGCAATTTTTGGCCTTATGGCCAATATTGTCATATACAAAACATATTATGTGACCAAGGAAACAAGGAATATGTTGATATCTTCTATTTATATGAATTATATTCCTTGGATGTGCCCTGCAGTCAATAGCCCTATGGCCAAAATCATTGCATGAGAAATAATAACCATAAAAAAGACTATTATACCTAACAGATGGACATATTCTTTTGATTCATGATTGAGGTTGCATATCCTTTTTCTGCTCCTTTTGGTGAGAAGGTTTGATCTCTTCATTACTACAAATTGTTTCTCTATGTCCACGTACTCCACAGTTGTAACATTTTCCAATTGTATTCTTCCTCTTTGGCCTCTTCTTATTCTTATGCTTCTTGCATGGCTCGTGATTTTGGTAATGATTTTCCTTTTTCTTGCTACCACTAGCTTCTCCAACATTTTCAAATTTTCTTGTTGATGTTTAAGCACTAGATTTGAACCTTTTTAATTATTTCCTTACAAAAATTGCTTCAGCCTTCAATTTTTTGGAAGTCATCCTCTAGCTCCTTATGCTGCTTCCTCATTCCATTTTAAATTTTTCTTCCCTCTTCCTGTTGAGTTTTCAAATCTGAAATGTATTCTTTGAATACACACTCCTTTTCATCAAACATTTCCAACAACATTTTTTTTCTTTATTTTGAGTTGTGAGCCTTTTAATTTATGCTTCTAGGACCATTATTTTTTATTAATCTTCATCTTTGCTACTGATCTCAACTTGTTGTCCCTCTAGATTGACACTTGATCCATCACTTCTATCACTAGGACTTTCATTTTCATATTATGAGGAGACTTAATTTACCATTACAATATGTATTGAATCCTTTGCATTTTTCTCCATCCCTGAAATATGCAATTTTCTTCCAAGATGCAAATTTTACAACTTGTCCAACATTTCTTTTGCATTTTCACAATGCTTCACAAACAGATTATCGGATCTTGAAATTCCATGCATAATAACCTCTTTAGATTTGTCATTAAATTCATCCTTAATTCTATTCCACTAATAGCAAAATATTTTCATCAAGGGAAAAAATATGGACCTAATTTCATCCTCCAAGTTGCAAATTTACATTTCTGAAGAACTAGAACTCCTTGTTGATCCATTTTAAAAAAAATTCCAAAATTCTACAAAAACTCCCAGATCCACTCTTCAACGATCAAGCTACAACAGTGATCTAAATTGGAGTAGATTAGTAATGTTGTGCTAATTCCCCATTCATAAATAAACCCAAGATGCTTATCATTTTCTTTTTCAAGTGCTTAAGGATTCAAAAACTTTTTCATAATTAACACATTCCCATGAGAGTTTCTTATTTAAATGTTATAAACAGTTTTAACATAAAAACATATGTTGAACAACTGCAATATAGCAGCAAATAACATCAAAATGTAACACGCAACAAGAACATGATAAAGGATTTCACCCCTCCTAGGCTACGTCTCCTTGGTCCAGCTTCCAATGGCTTGGGCCTCTCTATTATGCTCAAATTACATCAAAAGTGTGTTTACAATGCTCAGATTCCTCTTAAACCTATCTCAGTGAGTTCAGAATACTCAAAACTACCAGGATTGACTCTTTTTGCATCAAATTTGGATAATAATTGGATTTATGACCTCTCCCAGTTCTCCCGCTATTCTTTCCACAAAACGCTCAAAATTTGGCAGAAAACTACGAATTAGCCCCAAAATCCACTAACTAGGCAAGAATTTCTCCGCACCGTGGGCCATATATTTTTGGCCATATCGCAAATCACAATCGGTGGGTTTCGACGGGTGAACGTCTTGTTTACCCTATGAAATACTGCAGTTTTGATATCGCGGATCTGCCGGAGTATTAAACTGTGACATATAACGTTATCGCATTCGGGGTCTTTCGCACTCAAGACTTAACTTGTGCCGGGGCCGATTCCAATTACTACTATGATTTTGATATGCGATTGCATCGCATTTCATCACTAACCCTGTCGGGGCTGAGGTCGATACCTGTTCGTCTATCCCTTTCACCGATTGCGATTATGATTTGATCGCATCACAACCCATCCTACCAGGGGCCAATTTCTAACACCTTTTCTTCCTACCACTATGATATGCAATTTTCAATGGCTAATGGTAGGCAGCTGCTTGGTGCCTCCTTATTGGATGAAGACCTTGCCACATCATCCCAATCCTGCCATGTAGGCAAGTTAAATTTGAACTTTGAATTGCTCTAACTTATTCATATGAACTCGGATTTGAGTTTCGTTCATACCGTTGGATTCAGAATGATGAGCTCTTCAATCTTAATCTGAGTTTGAAAAGATTCTGACACTTTGATTTTTTAGCATAATTTCGAGCACCTGATCACTCCTCCCCACTGGAAACCTTTTGGACCCCAAAAGGATCACTTGCAGTTATTGAACAGATGAAGATATTGTTCCCTCACCTTCCCCACTTCAATCCATTTGGACTTTGATGGATGTGTACCTTTAAGACCCACCCGAAGATAATCAATACTTCCCCTTTTAGTTGTCCTTGTCCTTTTGTCAAGTATAATGTCCTTCTGAAGCACATCAAGGAATTCTAGAGAAAAGTCTTCAATATGGAATTTGAACATTCTCTCCTTGATCTTCAATTAAATGAGGTTCATATAATCTCAAATTTTCAACATTAACAATGGAATAGATTTTCATATATGAAGGCAAATGAAGCTTGGAAGCATTATTACCAATCTTTTCCGTAATTTTAAATGGACCATAACGAATTGGTTTCAGATTTTTACCTTCACCTTGAAGCCTTTTCTTATTGATTTAAAGCCAAACATCATCACCTACTTGAAATTTATGATCCACATGATGCTTATCATGCCTTTCCTTATACTTGCCTTGACTCTATTCTAGTTTTTCTTGAACTGTTTGGTGAATCAACTGAATTTGCTCAATGAATTTCTTTGCTCTGCATATGTCATTACGTCCATATATAAATACATCTTTGTCAAAGATGAAATCCAAAGTTGATTTAGTCAAATAACCAAGACATGCCTTAAAAGGTGAAGTTAGAGTAGAAGAGTGTTTTTCTTGGTTGTAAGCATGTTGAATATAATGCAACTGTTCATCCCACAACTTAGGATTTTTGCTGCAATATCCTCTTAACAAATGAATGACTGTCCTATTAACCAGTTCTATTTGACCATCTATTTGTGGATGAAAGGTTGTACTTTTCTTCAACTTGGTGTCCATCAAGTTCCATAAACTTGACCAAAAATTCCCAAGAAATCGAGAATCATAATCAGTTAAAATAGAATTAGGCATCCAAAATGAACCCATACATTTTGAAAGAAAAGTTGAGTTGTTTGTTCAGCTGAAATTTTCTTTTTAGAAGGCATTAACATGCATATCTTGCTGAACCTATCCACAACTACGCACAAATAATCATGATCTTTCCTTGATAAAGGAATACCTCCTACAAAATCCATATAAACACTTTCCCATGGTCGTGAAGGCACTGAAATTGGTGTGTACAATCCTAGTTTCCTATTACTAGGCTTATTGACTGCACACAATGAACAACCTCTAATAAAATGTCGCACACTTTCAAGCATATGAGGCCAGTAAAAATACTTATGAATATTTTCCATTGTTTTACACCGAAATGTCCAGAAGATAAGTGTGTGCTTCCCTTGTGACATTTACTCTTTCTCCCTGTCGAACACAAAGTTTTCCCAAACGATATAAAATATTATTATATACATGGTAGTCTAATTCCTCAACTTTGTGGCCTTGACTCAAGTTTAAATACACCTCTTGAAAGTCAGCACCCTGTGCATATTGTTCAACATAAATTTCAGGCAAAACAAAATTATTCTTGAGTAAAATGGCTGCATTTACAACCGGTGTAGAAAGAATATCAACAACTCCGTTATAAATTCCTTTCTTATACCTGATTACCAAGTGGAATTGATGTAAAAATACCATCCAACGAAAGTGCCTCGACTGCTGCAATTTGGTTTGAGATTGAAGATATTGTAGAGGCTGATGATTAGTGTGAATAATGGTTCCGTTTCCCATCAAATAATGCTTCCATTTCTTCACACTTTGCATGAATGCATAAAGCTCTTTATCATATGTAGGATAATTAATTACAGCACCATTAAAAATTTCAGAACGAAATGAAATGGGCTTACCATGATGTGAAATAACTACACCCATGGAGTAGTCACTTGCATTTGTTTGTATTTCAAAGGGTTATTTCAAATCTGGCAATGCTAAAACTGGGGTTGAATTGATCTTTTATTTCAAAGCATCAAATTCTTTTTTATATTTTCCTCCCCAATGGAAGACAACCTTCACGTTGGTCAACGCTTGTAGTAGAGCTGCTATGGAGGAGAAATTGGAAATGAAATTCCTCTAATACTGCACTACTCCTAGAAAAATCCTTACTTCTGTAACTGATTTGGGTATTGGCCAATTCACAATGACCGAAACTTTAGAGGGGTCAATCTTTAGCTCACCCCCTCCAACTATGTGGCCCAAATACACTAAGGAATTTTTTCTGAATTCACATGTAGACATCTTCATAAATATGTGTTATGTCCTCAAGACATCCAACACTTTCCTAACATGCTTGACATGCTCTTCTCGTGATTTGCTGAATATCAAAATATCATCTAAATAGAAAATTACAAACTCATCAAGAAATGATCTTAAAACATCATTCATAACTCTCATGAATGTAGCTAGAGCATTACAAAGACCGAAAGGCATAACCAACCACTCAAACAATCCCTATTTGGTTTTAAAATAAGTCTTCCATATGTACTCCTCAGCTATTCTAACTTGATGATATCCACTTCTCAAGTCTAATTTAGTGAAATACTTTTCATTTTTCAACTGATCTAGAAAATCATATATTTTGGGCAGTGGGTATCGATTCTTTATTGTAATCTTATGTAAAGCTCGATAATCTACACACATGTGTTAGGTTCCATATTTCTTGGGTACCAATAAAATTGGTGAACCACATGGAAAAGTAGAAGGATGAATTACTCCTTTATATAACAATTCCTGGACTTTTTTATTAGTTTCTAAGCTTTACAGAATTGGCATTTGATACATACAAATGTTTGGGAGTGGACAGTCCTGTTGTAGGAGAATTTCGTGTTGAATTCCTCTTTTTGGTGGCAATCCTTTTGGTTCTTGAAACATGTCTCCATATTGATTGACCACATAACCAATTTATATTTTAGCTTCACATCACAGCCTACAAGGGATTCTTGCTCCGTGTCATTCTTCTGCTTAATCATACAGAGCACAAACTCTTACTGGAATTGACCAGTTGCTTCATTTCCCCTGCACTTGCCAAAGACAGACTAAGCTTTATGTGATGAGCTCTCACAATGTAATCCACTCCATCTTTGAACAAATGGTATTTGTTTTGAAATATGTGGAAAACAACTCTCCTGTCATACAAATACGGGCTTCCCAATACAATCCATGAGATATCCAATGTCACAACATCTAATTCAACTTCATCAACGAAATTAGTGGTGATTGCAAACCTGAAAACACATTTTTGTGTGACCTATAAATTATCATCCTTGGTTATCCAACTCAATGGATATGGTTTATGATGAGGCACAGTTTCCATATTCATTTTCTTAACCAAATCCGTAGAAATTAAGTTGGTATGAGATCCACTGTCAAACAACATATCAATCTTCGTATGTTTGGAAATAACTCGGATATGGAACAACATGATTTGGTTTTCCTCATTTGAAATTCCATGGGAATTATTTGTTGCACTGGTGCTTGTCACAAATGTCTCTTTGCTTGCTTTTTCCACAAATTTACCTTTGGTGACTATGGCTGCAATCTTGATTTCATCTCTTGAGTCAGAACCCAAGTCTTGTTATGCAGCATCATTGGTCTTTTGTTTCCCTTTATTGTTAAATTTCTCTGGTCGTAATTCTGGATGAAGCTTCCAGAAATGCGCTTCATCATGTCCTTCTTGGAATAATTATTGCACAAGGCTTTCTCCCCTTCTTTCTTAACAGAATCATTTTTCTTTTGTTTTCCTTTTAATTTCTTCCCTTTTTCACCACTCTAAAATGGCTTCTTCTTACCTTCTTCCTATATATTTTTCCCTCTTGCTTCGAGGTGTGTAGCTTCACAACCTCATAAAGATTCGTGGGACTAAACATAAGAATGGTATGTCGAAGATAGCTATACAACCCTCCTATGTATTTCAGCAAGGTATGTTGTGACTGTAAGTCTACTCCTAGCATAAGAGCTCTTTTCCTAAACTCTTGAGTATACTCTTGCAAATTTTGACCTTTCAACTGTCTGAAATTTTTCCAATTCATAATGGCTTTGTGTATATGAGCTAAAGGGTAGAAATGTCTTTTTATAGCTGCAATGAAATCAGACGAACAAATAGAAATCTTTCCATATTTTTTGATCTCGTCTTGAGTCCTTGTTTCCCACCATACAAGTGTTACACCTCCATTGTCATTGAAGCCAATTGAATTTTGATATCATCCTCTTGAAGGTTCTAAATTCTGCAATGCACCTCCAACTGATGAATCCAGTTATCTGGCTTATCTGCATTAACTTCACCATTGTACATAGGTAACTTGAATTTAACATCAATCTTCAGAAAAGGTGATTTACCAATTCCTTTCGAAGAATGATGATGAGTATGAGTAATGGTTGTATTTTTGGAAGAGTGTGAAGATGCTTTTGAAGAAGAAGATGAAGAATATGGTGGAGATGATGGAGGTTTGCCTCCATTCCCATTACCTCCTCCTGAATAACCTTCTCCATTGGGAGGCTTAGATCTTTCTCCTTGCAATATAATGTTACCCTCTTCATAGAGGACCTTAACCATCTCTGTCATATCAAGGAAATCCTTTCTGAAGGTCTTATCATATTCTGTCATGATAGGTTCTCCTTCATGAGACATAGTCTCTAAAGACTCAACTACAACTTGAGGTTGTACTGGTGTTGGAATATTTGCAACAACTTGAGGCTGAATTGGTGTAGAAGACTTTGGCAACCTTGCTCTTCTTCCACTTGACCCAACTTCATGGCTTTTAACCAACTGTCCTTCACCCTTTTTGAGCTTTAACCTTGTAAGCATGATATAAACTTGCAAACAATTAAATCTTTATTTCACAAAGAAAATCTAGTAAGAAAAACTAGAGCTCTGATACCAACTTGATCTGAATTGGAGCAGAATAGTAATGTTGTGTTAATTCCCCATTCAGAAATAAAACCAATATTCTTATCATTTTCTTTTTCAAGTGCTTAAGGATTCAAAAACTTTTGCATAATTAACAGATTCCCATGAGAGTTTCTTATGTAAATGTTATAAATAGTTTTAACATAAAACATATGTTGAACAACAGCAAATAACATCAAAATATAACACACAACAAGCACATGATAAAGGAGTTCACCCCTCCTAGGCTATGCCTCCTTGGTCCAACTTCCAATGGCTTGGGCCTCTATATTATGCTCAAATTACATAAAAATTGTGTTTACAATGCTCATATGCCTCTGAAACCTATCTCAATGAGTTCAAAAATAGTCAAAAATACTAGGATTGATTATTTTTGCATCAAATTTGGATAAGAACTGAAGGAGTTATGACTTCTCCTAGTTCTCCCACTATTCTTTCCACAAAACGCTCAAAATCCGGCAGAAAACTACAAATTAGCCCCAAAATCCTCTAACCGGGCAAGAATTTCACTACACCGTGGACCATATCTTGTCAGTCGTATCGCAAATTGCAATCAGCGGGTTTCGGCGGGCAGAATGCCTTCTTTACCCAGTGAAATGTTGTGCTTACGATATCGTATACCCGCCAAAGTATTAAACTGTGACATACAACGTTATCGCATCCGGGGTCTTTTGCATTCAGGAATTAAGTTGCGTCGGGACCAATTATTAATTGCGATATGCGATCGCATCGCATCACATCTCTAACCTTGCTGGGGCCGAGGCCGATACCTGTTCGTCGATCCCTTTCACCGATTGTGATTGCAATTTGATCACATCGCAACCCAACCTAACGGGGGGCGATTTCTAACACCTTTCCTCCTACCACTACAATATATTATTTGCGATAGCCAATGGAGGGCTACCACTTGGTGCCTCCTTATTGGCTGAAGACCTTGCCACATCATCTCAATCCTTCCATGTAGACAAGTCAAATTTGAACTTTGAATTTTTCTAACTTCTTCATATGAACGCGGATTTGAGTGTCGTTTGCACCATTGGATTTAGAATGATGAGTTCTTCAATCTAAAGCTAAGTTTGACAAGATTCAGACACTTATTTTTTATCATAATTCTGAGCACCTAATCAAACCGAGAGCCCTGCACTTATACTAATTGTTGGAATGTAGATCACTACTAAGCGGGGTGGGGGGAATTATCAGTAGTGAAGGCACTTATAATTTTTTCTCCAAATTTTTAATCATTTAAACCATGCATAAAATGAAAAAAAAAAGTAAGGATCAGAGCATCAAACATAAACATGAACCATGAGAGAATTCAACAAAAAGGACACCAATATTTCTAGTGGAAAACCCTTTGCAAGGAAAAAACCACCTATTGCTATTGTGCTGCTCAAATATTCATTATGATAAGAAAAATATTTACATAGAGTTACTACTAACTTCTATCAAATGGAGATCTATTTCTCATGTGGATCTATGAACTACCATCCACTGGAAGCCACCACAACTCATGATCCTCACTCGGTTACTCTTGAACTATCATATGACTCTATAGAATCCTATCTACTGGAAGCAACCACAACCAACGAGCCTCACCTAGTTTCTTCCAAACTATCCAACTACCATTGGATTGAGAAAACTTCTCACTTATATTGATTTCACCAGAGTCCTCTAACTCCACTCCTCTATGTGGTTCTCATTTTGTAACACCCTCCTCCCACATTTACCCAAGTTACCATCTTTCCCAGGTAAACATGTGAAAAAGAATTACTATGATATGGTTCGACCTCCTAGATCACCTTAAGGAAGTGGAACCGACATACCAACACTTTACAAACCTTCCTCAAGTGCTACAGGAGCCTCAGGAGCCAACCAACCACTCTAGGTGCCCAACCCCTAAGCCAACTTAGCTTTTCACGGAGCTAGATCCCCAATCGCTCTCATGACAAGCCCTCCAAATGACTAAAAGCATCTAGTCATTCCCATAACAAGCCATCCATGCAACTGCAGTCTGTTTTAGGCAATTTTGAGCCAATTTTTCAAGGCTAGGAGTCATGTCTCTGCCTAGAACTTCATGAAACCTCCAGAAATGATAAATAACATTGAAACAAAGATACTAATGAAACAAATTGAGCAAGGAATTTACCTGAACCCTAACAACCATGACATGTATTGTCAAACACATCATGAACATGTAATTTACAAGTCATAACAACATATCTGAATCCAGAGGTCTCACACTTATATGAGATTCGCCAAGAAGGACTGATACCTTCTCACAATAATTGCATTATCATCTATTAGGTCATACATTCATTATTCATTCATTTAATAATGAAAACATTGTGAGATACGTGACTAATATATGTCATAAAACCCTGCTTATAATCAACATATAACCAACAAAATAATATTAATAGAACAACCATTAAAGCCACATAATAGAAAGTATATTTACCCATAAAACAAAAGAGGAAAATGTCTCTTATTTGTTGGCATTATGATGTATGTGTTGTACTTGATGGCAACCCACTTGTAGCAGAACAACTATCTTGTATAAGGTAACTAGATGAATCTATAGAAGAGATATCAGATGTGATAGAATGCATGACAGGAGTATTTACAAGTGTGATGAAATGCAGGGTAGCTTCAAGGAATTAGTTCAAAAATTAACTCACTCAGATGATAGGTCACAGTACTACAGGTTAACAGCACAGAGCTACAGATCAGACTACACAGAATGAAGAAAGAGAGGTATATGCAAGTTCACCATTGATCAAGCCACGTATACACGCGGGTTCACTGTATACAAGTCGTGTATACATACACACACACTTTCACAAAAGGAAAAGCGTGTATACCTTGGAAAACTAAATGTTTTGTCCAAAGTATTTGGTCCATGGTATTTTGATCCATGGTATTGGTCCAAGGAATTGGGTCTGAGGTATTGACCCCAGGTATTTGGTCCATGGTATTGGTCCTAAGTGTTTTTGGACCATGGTATTAAGAAAGGCCTGAAACTATAAAAGGAGGAGAAGATCATTAGGCCAAGGTGTGCAAGTATCAAATATCTGATATAGTGTGAGATCTAATTGGCTTATGGTGTTGTATGGGATCTGAACCGAGGAAGAACCTTAGCACTTGATGAAGGAAAGGCTTGAAGTGAATTATATTTATGTGGTTTGATCATGTATCTAAATAACTGGAACATGTTGTAGTCTATAAATATGATGATCTGGGTATGATTGAAGTCTAGAATAGTTGTTATGTTTAAATCATATTTTATAGATCTATATGCAGGTTCACTTCAGAAAAGGAGCGTATACACACTAGTTCTGCATATCAAAACAGCATATACATCATAAATTTGATTTGTAGATCTTTACGTTGGTTCGCCTTGAGGAAAGTGCGTATGCACGTAGGTTCGACACATGGAAGTAGCGTATACCTTAAAAAATATGTTTTAGTTTCTTCTGCTTGTTGTTGCAGTGTTATAGATTATTGCTTGGGTTCTGGTCACTGTATTCTAGTGACAGCATTCTGAATGATCAAAGTGATTGATTGATTCGGTTGTGGTTGGTTCAAAAAGGAGATTGGTTGATGCAGATATATTTGATTATTGAATGATGTTGTTGATCGATCCAGTCTGAAAATTTATGAAACGCGGTCCCTATAAGAAAAGATAAGGTTGTAGCCTTTTGTAGGCCGGCACCTATGTACTAGTAAACATATCAGCTAGTACAAGAGCTAGGGGGTTGTAGCTCCCTTCCAGTAGAAGTTGGAGAATGAGAGAAGGTTGTAGCCTTCTGCAGGTAGAAGCCTACATACTGGTATAAGACTGCGCCAGTGCAAAAATTGTAAACAGAATTCTCTTATTAAAATAAGACAGAGATGATTGCGGCAGGTGGTTTTCACCCACATTGGGTTTCCACCTTATATCTTGGTGTTCATGTGTGTTTCTTATGTGTGATGATCTTTTCTGTTTTACTGCACCTGGTTACTGTTTATATGGTTCTGATGCACTGATTAAAGATCAATATATGATGAATTAACTGAATCATAAGTTTGTTGGATATACGCTAGTTGCTTTAAACACAATTGTGTGTACAAGTGAGTTCCATTAACTAAAGTAGCATATATAAATCTGATTATGGAAATGAAAAATTATTAGTTTGATAATACTGATTCACACCCCCTCTCAGTATTATTTCCAACAATTGGTATCAGAGCAGGTCCTTCAAAAGAAGCTTGATCGCTTCAAGGAAGATCCATCATCATGAGTAATCAAGAAAGCGGGGGATCCATCAGACCACCAATCTTTGATGTCGGCAACTTTGTTTATTAGAAGGTAAGAACCACAACCTATCTTCAATCTCTTAGAACAAATGTCTGGGAAATAGTGGAAGGAGGATATAATTTTCCATCAGCAATTCCTATAGATGCAATAGGTAAAAAGCAATATGAAACCAATGCCAAGGCTGTCAATACATTATTGGGAAGTCTGTCACAATCAGAGTTTGTCAAAGTTATGCAACTCAAATCAACCAAAGAAATATGGGACAAAATTGTTCTAAGCTACGAAGGAGACTCTCAGGTAAAACGTGCTAAACTGCAAACTCTCAGAATTCAATATGAAACTCTCAAAATGCACAATGATGAAATTGTAGCTAGTTACTTCATACGTATAGATGAGATTGTTAATTGCATGAAGAATTTGGCTGAAGAGATAAAGGAAGTTACTTTAGTTGAAAAAGGTTTAAGATCCTTATCTGCTAAATTTGAATCAAAATTATCTGCCATAGAAGAAAAGCAGGATCTACAGACTATTACTATGACACAGCTTCACGGATTTTAACTACCTTTGAGATGAGAAAAGGAGGTCCATCAGATATGAGAGAAGCTACATTTAAAGCTTCAATAAAAGAAAAAGAAGAACTCAATCTATCAGGACATATTTCAAAAGAAGAAGAGGAAGCGAACTTTGTCAAAAATCATCAACGGGGTTCTGATAGATTTAGAGGTAAACTACCTTTCAAATGTTTTGCCTGTGGTAGAGTTAGTCATTATGCTGCCAAACGTCCTCATAAAATAAATATGATAAAGGGAAGGAAACTGCAAAATGGAATAGAAAACAAAGTGTAAGTAAAAAATAGCTACTATACTCATGAAGATAGCGATGGTTTATCAAATAGTGATGAATATGAAAATAGTAATGACTATAGACTTCTGATGGCTTATGAAGATGATGATTTTTTGGATGCTTTAGATGAAGATGACCTTAATGAAGAAATCTCTAAACTCAAAATCTGTTTAGAAGAAAAGAATATGATTATAGATACCTTGACATTCCAACTTGCTGAAAGAGAAAAACACAATGAAAAGCTAGAATGCGAAATTGTGGGTCTAAGAAAGGATCTTGAGAAAACAGAAGCTCTCAATCTTAGATTTGCTAAAGGATCAGAAACCTTAAATGAAATTATCAAAGTGTAGAGTTCTCCTCTGATAAAGACAGGTCTTGGATACACTGAAGAAACATCTCAGTCACAAAAGCCATCAACCTCCACTAAAAGCTACCGTGATGCAGCAAAGAGCGGTGAATAGTTCGACAATCGTCAACAAAGGCCTAAAGCAGATCACCAGGTGAATCAGGCTCAATTTACTTCAAGAATGAACAGAAGCCATAATCAACCTCAGGTGAATCATACTCAATTTGCTTCAAAGAATATCAATCAACTAGTCAATAGGAGGAACTTCAACTACAATCAACAGGTCAGTAGATTTGATAATCGCAGGAACTTCAACTACAATCAACAAGTCAGTAGATTTGATAATCGCAGGAACTGCTTTAATGGTCAATGTTTCTCATGTCATAATTTTGGACACAAAGCTACTCAATGTGTTTCTTACAAAACTATCATGACTAGAGAAGCACGAAATCAAAGGAATGTGACAGGGATTAAGAAATTTCCAATAATAACTTTTCTCTTCTTGAAAATGAAATAGAATGCTCAATCTGTAACAGCTTTGGCCATGAAGAATCTGAATGCAGGAGTAAATTTTGGCAAATAGCTCAAAAAGAGCAAACTCCATTAAATCCCAAAATATTTAGAAAGAAAGAACCAAAAACAGAAAGATGTAGTATAGCCTTGTATGGTAAGACTCCTATTGTAAAATACTTCAAAGTTTTTGGAAGCAAATGTACATCAAAAGGACTGATGAAAAACCTGGTAAGTTTGAACCCAGAGAAGATGAAGGTATTCTTCTTGGATACTCTTCCTGAAGTAAAGGATATAAATGTTACAACAAAAGACTTGGGAAAATTATTGAAAGTATTGATGTTGTGGTTGATGAAGCATGCAAAAATCCAAAACAGATAAAAACCGAAGATTATGACAATGAAGAAGATGAGGATCATTTTCCCACATCAAATCACACTGATTCTGAAGAAGAAACCAATGACGCACCAGAAGAAGAGATAACAATAGAAGAAAAGACTCTGTCTAGGTATGTTCAGAAAAATCATCCAGAAGATAAAACCTTGGGAGAAAAAGGGGCAGGTGTGCAGACTAGAAGATCCATTGCCGAAGCTTCAAACTATCTAGCATTACTATCTTCCTCTGAACCTCAAAATGTAAATGAAGCATGCAGAGATGAATGTTGGGTCAAGGCCATGAATGAAGAACTTGAGGAAAGTGAAAAGAATAAAACTTTGGAATTAGTTCCTAGACCCCATGATAAGAATATCATAGGAACTAAATGGATATTCAAAAACAAGCTGAACGAAAATGGAGAAGTTATTAGAAACAAGACCAGACCTGTTTGTAAAGGATATGCTCAACAAGAAGGTATAGACTTTGAAGAAAATTTTGCACTTGTTTCTAGACTTGAAGCCATCAAAATGTTTCTTACTCTTTCTAGTTTTCATAAATTCAAAGTATACCAAATGGATGTAAAATCTGCCTTTCTTAATGGAGACTTAGAAGAAGAAGTCTATATTGAACAGCCAGAATGATTCATTCTTGGAAATGATACAAAACTTGTATGCAAACTCAGGAAAGCTCTCTATGGTCTAAAACAGGCTCAAAGTGCACGGTATTACTGCCTTGACAAATATCTCCACCAATAGGGTTTTTCAAAGGGGTCAGCAGATAGCAATCTATATAAAAAGATGGACACTGATAAATTGCTAATAATTGTTGTGTATGTGATGATATCATTTTTGGTAGCAATGAAGATCCATGACTCAGAATTTTGCTTCAGTAATGCAACAAGAATTTGAAATGTCCTTGCTTGGTGAGCTTACCTACTTTCTTGGTCTACAAGTGCAGCAAAATAAAGATGGTATTTTTCTCTCACAAACCAAATATCTCAAACAGATCCTGAAAAAGTATGTTATGGAAGATTCTAAACCAGTATGTACTCCAATGGTAACAGGATGTAGTCTTAGTTCAAATGATAAATCAGCAGCGTGACATCAACCAACTTACAAATCCATGATTGGCAGTTTGCTTTATCTAACAGGTACCCGACCAGACATCATGCATGTAGTGGGAATAGTTGGAAGATTCCAAGAAAATACAAAGGAATCACATCTTCAGGCAGTCAAAATAATTTTCAAATATCTTCAAGGAACACAGAACTTTAGCTTATGGTATCCTACAGATACATATCTTACACTTCCTGCATATACAGATGCAAATTGGGCAGGAAGTGTTGATGACAGAAAAAGCACTAGTGGTGGTGCATTCTATATGGGTTCTAGGTTGGTGTCTTGGTTCAGCAAGAAAGAAAGTTCAATTGCATTATCTACAGCTAAAGCAGAATGCCTGGCTGCTGCATCTTGTTGCACACAATTACTTTGGATGATGCAAACCTTGCAAGATATTCAAATCACATGTACTCCACCCATTTCCATTCTATGTGATAATACAAGTGTTATCAGTATTTCAAAAAATCTATTCATGCACTCCAAGACCAAGCACATACCCATAAAATATCTTTTCCTACGAGAACAAGTGCTTGAACAAAAGGTCAAATTGGAGTATGTTCCCTCTAAAGAACAGGTTGCTGATATATTCACTAAACCACTACCTAGAGGGACATTTGAATATCTCAGACAAAAGCTGGGAGTATTTTCTGCATCATCCTGTTGTTAAATCCTATTTTTCAAGGGAAAGGTGGTTATATGTGAGTTTCTTGAAGTGTAGTTGCATACATACATGAGTTTCTATGGACACAGTCGCGTATATGTTGGCTTGAAGAAAAGCAATAGGAAGGACTCAAGAAAAAGGGCCTGATATGGTTCAGACAATTATTTGCTCTCTTTAATGATGGTTGCAAACTGCTGATGATGTGTGGAAATGTGTTGGTACTCATAAGGTGTTATTTAGAAGTGATTTTGGTCCTCACAAGTTAACTAGATCTATATCTGATGATGCCTTGATACTTCTTGATGATATATGCATGATCAGATCTGACAATGAACAGATGGAACACGTTCAGGGGGAGCATATGCTTCGAATAATGCATTGTTGGCATAATGGTTAGAAGTCCTTGGTGATGATGCTTATGTGGCTAAATGATACATCTTGCTACTGATTGATCAAGAGAATTGCAGGTTCTAGGTCTGGATGCTGTTGACAAATGTTGTTGATGACAGTTGTTGATAACTATCATAGTCTTGTTTAAGACATTTGGTCTCTGTTATATATGTCATGTATATATTTTAATGTGGCAGTCATGAAAAGACCTAATTTGTAACCCCACTATGCATGGGATGAATGATGTAATGTTTCTTGTTGTTGAATTGTATAAACAATTGATATATCCCCGCTTGGTTGGGTGGATGAGTCAAATTTGGTATATCCCCACTTGGTTGGGAGATGGATGAATGTATGAATCATTGGTGATAGGAAGGTCATTTGTGATGTATGTATAGAGTCGTGTTCTTCTTTTAGAACATCTTTTTGCAAACTTTTCTTATGCTTAGGGGGGGCATGGACTCGCTTATGGAAGCTTAATCAGCACTTCAGCATATCAGAGAATTCAGCATGCACTTAGGGGTAGCAGGACCCTTTTCCCTTGATGTCAAAGGGGGAGAGTGACTTGGTGTGGTTTTTGTGGTTGTTGCCATCAAGTCCAAAGGGGGAGATTGTTGGCATTATGATGTATGTGTTGTACTTTATGGAAACCCACTTGTAGTTTACAACCCACTTGTAGCAGAATAACTCTCTTGTATAAGGTAACTAGATGAATCTATAGAATAGATATCAGATGTGACAGAATATGTGACAAGAGTATTTACAAGTGTGATGAAATGCAGGGCAGCTTCAAGGAATCAGTTCAGAAAGCAACTCACTCAGATGACATATCACAGCACTACAGGTTAACAGCACAGAGCTACAGATCAGACTACACAGAATGAAGAAAGAGAGGTATACACAGGTTCACCATTGATCAAGTCGCGTATACACGCGAGTTCACTGTATACAAGTTGCGTATACGTACACATGCACTTTCACAAAAGGAAAAGTGTGTATACCTTGGAAAACTAAATGTTTGGTCCGAAGTATTTGGTCCATGGTATTTTGATCCATGGTATTACTCCAAGGTATTGGGTCCAAGGTATTGACCCCAGGTATTTGGTCCATGGTATTGGTCCTAAGTTGTTTTGGACCATGGTATTGAAAAAGGCTTGAAAGTATAAAAGGAGGAGAAGATCATTAGGCCAAGGTGTGCAAGTACCGAGTATCTAGTGTGAGATCTAATTGGCTTATGGTGTTGTGCGGGATCTGAACAAAGGAAGAACCTTAGCGCTTGATGAAGGATAAGATATAATGATGCATCAAGATCTTAAGGCTTGAAGTGAATTATATTTATGTGGTTTGATCATGTATCTGAATAACTGGCACATGTTGTAGTCTGTAAATATGATGATCTGGGTATGATTGAAGTCTAGAACAGTTGTTATGTTTAAATCATTTTTTGCAAATCTATACGCGGGTTCACTTCAGAAAAGGAGTGTATACATGATGGTTCTGCATATCAAAACAGCGTATACATAATAAATATGATTTGTAGATCTGTACGTTGGTTCGCCTTGACAAAAGTGTGTATGCACATGGGTTCGACACATGGAAGTAGCGTATACCTTATAAAATATGTTTTAGTTTCTTTTGCTTGCTGTTGCAGTGTTTTGGGTTATTGCTTGGGTTCTGGTTACTGTATTCTGGTGACAGAATTCAGAATGATCAGAGTGATTGATTGATTCAGTTGTGGTTGGTTCAAAAAGGAGATTGATTGATCCAGATATATTTGATGATTGAATGATGTTGTTGATGGATCCAGACTGGAAATTTATGAAATGTGGTCCCTGGAAGAAAAGAGAAGGTTGTAGCCTTCTGTAGGTTGGCACCTACGTACTAGTAAACATATCAGCTAGTACAAGAGCTAGGGGGTTGTAGCTCCCTTCCAATAGAAGCTGGAGAATGAGAGAAGGTTGTAGCCTTCTACAGGTAGAAGCATGCGTACTGGTATAAGACTGCACCAGTACAAAAATTGTAAACAGAATTCTCTTATTAAAAGAACACAGAGACGATTGCAGCAGGTGGTTTTCACCCACATTAGGTCTCCACCTTATATATAGGTGTTCATGTGTGCTTCTTATGTGTGATGATTTGTTCTATTTTACTGCACCTGGTTACTATTTATATGGTTATAATGCACTGATTAAAGATCACTATATGATGAATTAACCGAATCATAATTTTGTTGGATATACGCTAGTTGCTCTAAACACAGTTGCGTGTACACTCGAGTTCCATTAACTGAAGTAGTGTATATAAATCTGATTATGGAAATGAAAAATTATTAGTTTGATAATACTGATTCACCCCCCTCTCAGTATTATTTCCAACATTATTAACATATGCAAAATCTAACCATGTCAAAGACTTCCATGTACTAGTCGACCATATATTGGGCTGAAACAAATCTTTCTTTCATCCACTCATGCCCATGCCATATTCCAAGCATGAATGTGTGACTCACAAAAAAACCAACTAGGTCTTCCTCAGGCTTTACTGTATATCCCACCAAGGGATTCCTAGGCCCGAAACCCTCATCTATGAAACTAGGATTTATCTCATTCCTGTCAAGGGATTCATAGGCCCAAATAAGAAACATACACTACTAGGATTTACCACAATCCCATCACATACTGATCCAAGGATCACTAGGCCTATACAAGCATGGATGCCTCTAAATATCTCCACCTAAACAGTGAGGAAATTTCCATCTCCACCCTCTAATATTTATCATATATCCCGACATTCACCAGTCGAGAATTCCTAGGCCCAAATAGAGCACAGAAAATCAGGATTTACCACAAAACCACCTTTATCGGTCGAGGAATTCCTAGGCCTTGTGATTTATCTGAGACCACCCCACTGAGTTTTGAAACCATCTATAAATAGAGCTCAACCAAGTAAGAAAACCCCATCACACCATGTCTACCCAAAAATGGAAAGGCAAGGTTGAAAACCACTATCACACCTGGAAAAACCCATGCTAATGACAATAAGAGAACCAAATACATACATTGATATACCATGCATGCTAAAACTTGCAAGGAAATCATACATCCAACTTGATACCTACAAGTAATCCCATTGTAGTCGCTTGATCCTGCTCTTCCTTACTTGATACTTGCTTCCATTTCATTTTTTATCCCTCCTTTGCCTTCCTTCCTCCAATGCTAGAGTTCTCCAAGAATAATCTAAGTGTATGAGAGTATGAAAGGGTAGAGAGAATAGAGAGATCTCCAAAACTGAGCTGAAAAAAAGTTGTGAACTGATCCTTAGGAGCCTTTTTATTAATGAGGCATATATTTTCTTCAATTTCCATTATTTCCCTTCATTTTCCTACTCACATGCAACCTGTGACCTTTCAACTTCCTTTTCTCCTATTTTCCATTATTTTCATAAATAAAATGCCAATTAATGCCTCATGCCTTTTCAATGTCTTTGCCTTTGACTCTCCCAATTTCCTTAACCATAACAATCCAAATGAACACCCACACTAGGATGTTTTTCCCAACATTCATCTTGGAATACGTCTCCTATGAACTTGGTTATTAATTTTCCTTTATGAACTTTATTACACGGATTTTGACCAGGGCTATTACAAAACCCTTCCCCTTGGGGGAACACCATCCTCAATGTTCAATGACACCTACAACCAGCAAGACACTTAAAAAAAAAAAACTTACTTCCCATGGAGATTTATGCTTAGCTCGATGCAATATTCACAATGATTAACCTGTTGAAAAGTAAAACAACGTGATAAACATAACAAAATGACAACCATACTACTTATTGGAGCTTTATAACACAGCTCATGATGGTATTTACATCCATATCCATATATACATATACCAAAACACCACACAGAAACATATACCAAAAGACATCCTCTCAATGAGCGAATAAAGAATGATGCATAGCCCACATCTGATCACGCATCTCCCATGTAGCTTCATCAGGCCCAAATTTCTTCCACTTCACTTTAACCTACTTGATTGCTTGGTTCCAGAGCATGAGCATATTTCTCTGTAAAATACACTGAAGTTATAGCTGGAATTCTCCTTTAGGATCCACCTGCAATATAGACCAATTAAAAACATGATCAACATCACATATCATTTTAGTAATGAAACATGGAAAATATCTTGGAATTTCACTGTTGAAGGAGGTGCAAGTCAATAGGATATTGGTACAATCCTCTCAAGAATTTTGAAAGGTCGAAAAAACTAAGGTGTCGAATTGGCACATGATCCAATCCTCAAGGAGCTCTTCTTAGGATTGATGCACAAGTACACTTGTTCCCTGACCTAAAACTTCTTGAACACCCTATGTTGATCTACATAACTCTTTTGTCTATCCTTTATTGCCTTTAGATTCTTCTTGATAACCAACATTTCTTGTTCCATCTTTGCCAACATGTTTGGTCTTATCAATACACTATTCACTGGATCACTCCAACTGATGGGAGTATTAAAAATCCGCCCATAAAGTGCCTAAAACCGAATCATCCTCAAAGGCTCCTGATACCCATTATTGTAAGTGAACTCAACCAGTGGAAGACAATCTTCCCACTTCCGCTGCAAATATCTCTTTCCAAAACCTAGAAGTGAACTTAGCATCCCCGTCTGACATGATATTCTTAAAAACACCATGCAACCTCACCACATATTTGATGAATACATGTTCTACATCATTAGATGAATAAGTAGACTTCACAGGAATGAAGTGCGCTACCTTTGTCAACCTATCAACCACAACCATAATAGAATCATGTTGTTTAGATTTCCTCGGAAAACCTATAATGAAATCCATGGAAATGACCTCCCATTTCCACTATGGAATTAGAATCGACTGTAGTAGTCCACATATATGCTTACACTTTGCTTTTACCTATTGACAATCCAATCATATAGCCACAAATTTTGCCACTTCCTTTTTAGATTCAGCCAATATTAGAACTTCTTCACTGTTGTCAATGTATTATGATATCCCGGGTGTCCTGAATACCGCTTAGCATGAAATTATCTCAAGATAATAATCTTGAGCTCACTGGTATCTAACACATATATCCTATCCCTAAATATGACCAAACCATCCGCTGTGAGATGATAATCCATATCCTAATCACATGTACCCTGTTGTAACCTATGCCTAAGCTCCTTGCACCTATCATCCTATTGTCCTACCTGTAAGATTAGATCCTGAAAATTTGTCCCATACAAGCTCATAACTGCTATGTGATTCTCTTGTACCCTTTTGCTAAGAGCATCTGCAACCATGTTCTCTTTAACTTTATTGTACTTGGTCTCGAAGTCGAATTCACTGATCATGGCCAACCATATAGCTTTCCTGGCATTTAGGTTCAGTTGGTCAAATAGATATGTCAATCCACTGTGATCGCCCATCAATGCAAACCTCCTTCCAAGAAGATAGTGTCTCAATATCTTCAATGCATGGACGATCACTACTAACTCAATATCATGTGTCAGATAATTATGTTTGTTCTCATCCATTTTTTGTGACTCACAACACACTACATGTCCTTCCTGCATCATGACTCCACCAAGTCCTCTCTTGTAAGCATTTGTACGTACAATGAAATTTTTATTCAGATCTAAAATATTTAAAACTGGAGCATTTGTCAACAACTGCTTCAATTTCTCAAACTGATTGGACATTCCTTTGTCCATTAAAATTTCCTACCTTTCTTCTATAATGACATAATAGGATAGGAAATCCAAGATAATTTCTTGATGCACCTCCTATAATAACCTACGAACCCCATAAAAGACTTCACCTCATCCACATTCTTAGGAGTATCCCTTTCTATGATAGTTCTTATATTTTTTGGATCCATTGTTATACCTTCCTTGGAGACCACATGCCTCATGTAATTTACCTATGTCTAGAAGAAACGACAATTTCTAATTTTAACATACAAATGATGCTCTCTTAGCAACCTAAACATTGCTACTAAATTTTCGGCATGTTATTCCTCATTCTTGCAATATATCAATATACCATCAATAAATACAATAACAAACTTGTCCAGCTAAGGACACAACAAACTATTCATCAAGCACATAAAAGTAGCTTGAGAATTAGTTAAATAAAATGGAACTACAACAAACTCATAATTCCCATACCTAGTCCAGAAAGAAATCTTTTAAATATCCTCTTCTTTGAGGCATACCTAATGATATCCATATCTTAGATAAATCTTCAAGAACATTGCTGCTCCCTTATACTGATCAAACAAGTCAGCAATCCTCGACAAAAAATACTTTTTCTTGATGGTTACCTTGTTCAATTGTCTGTATTGAATGCATAACCTGAGAGTACCATTCTTCTTCTTCATAAAAAATATTGATGCGCCCCAAGGCGATACACTTGGCCTAATGTACCCCTTGTCAATAATTTCCTTCAACTGCAACTTCAATTCTACCAACTCTGGTTTGCTCATCCTATAAGGTGCCTTTGATGTTAGTGCTACCCATGGTACCAAATAAATGGAAAATTACACTTCCCTCTGAGGCGTAAACTCTAAAATTTATGTGGGAAATACATCTTGAAACTTCTGTAAAACTGGGTACGTTCTCAATATCTCTGCATCCTCAACATCCTTACCTTTATCACTAGAAATATGCATTGCAAATAACACACACCCTTTCCTACAACTACACTTTTCCTGCATAGTTTTAACCATTCTAAGTGATGTATCTTTCTTCTTACCCTGTAGGATTCCTTATTCTCCATTGTCATCCAAACACTCAATAACATTATCATAATAGTCCACCTTGGTCCTATGAAGATACAACTAGTCCATACCTAACAACATATTATATGATCCAAACAATAGTATATTCAAATGTGTTGATGTAGGCATACCATTTAATTCAAATGCACAAGCTCTTACCTAGTGGTGAATTCTCTTCTTTGTACGTGTAGCAAACTTCACTAATGAAGACTCCAGATGCACTTATTTATTCAAACTACACTTATCCAACAGGTCAGGGCTGATATAACTATAGTTAAATCCATGTGTAATCAAAATAGAAACAACTTGATTGTGAAACTTACCTTCCATCTCAATAATAGATGCCTAATGATCAGCCCACCTATTATCCAACATTGCGTAAATCCAAGGAATACTTTGTCCAACATCACCCACTATATTTTCTTCGTATGCACTATATATCTTAGGCCTACCACCCTGATTCTGTAGATAATCATTCTTAAGATGATCCTTACCACATTTCCATCACTACAATTGTCTCCTACCATCACCTTTGTTTTGTTGTTCTCCAGGCTAAGGTCCATTAAACTTCTTGTACGAAACACAATTATCTTTCTCACTTACATCCTAAGGTCTTGTTCTTTTCAGCTGCCATATTTACCTTTAGTCTTGTCTTTCCCTTTCCAACCTTGCTAAGATTTTGTCTCACACTTTTATTTCTCATAACAATGTTTCAACTTCCCAATTACTTCTTCAAGTGACCGAGGCTCATGATACTCAATCTAATCTTTAAATGTTAATGGTAATCCACTGAAATATTTTTGAACTTTGGTTTTCTCATCCTTAAGATACAATACATGCCTCAACAATTCCAAGAAATTAGTCATATACTCCTCATCTTTCATCGATCCCATCTTTAGCTGATAAAAATCCTTGGACTTACTATCACAATACATTTCTAAAGAGTCTCTTAAATTCATGCCAACTCAACTCCTCTGTCCTAGTTTCTCTAACCCGCTTCACATCTTCCCACTGAATGTTTCCTTTCCCTTTGAGGCTGAAGATAGCTATTTTGGCCTTCATATTCTCTGCGTAATCATGAAGCTCAAAGAACTTCTTCATCCTAAGTAATCATGCCTCTGCATCTTTCAGATTATTCAAATCTCCATGAAATATAGGTGGCTTATCTTTCTTGAACTCATCTGGAAAATATCCCTTGTCATTCCTCATATAAGGGTGATAATGATGACGTTCATGATAACTATCAAAATCAGAACTAGAATAGAACATATGGCCATCACCTCTCCTATCTGGTGTATCTAAGAACCTACCATTTTTTATCATGTCATCTCTATCTAACCTGTGCCCACCATGAGATCTACTGCCATATGCCCCATTAATCCTATCCTTCTCCCCATAGCTAATCCTAACCAGTCCCTGTCTATGCAAATCCGATAAACTCTAAAGGATAACTACATTAACCTCTACTTGTTTCTCCTATGCATGAATTATTATGTCATTATCTTCTTTGCGACTTCTTATTTTTTCCTTCAGACTTATCAATGTGTTTGTTATGTTAGAAGAATGCCCATCACAATTTTGTCATCTTATCTATAGGGAGAATCTCGTAAACTATAGTCTACCATCTTCCCAGTCATCTTTGATCTTCTTCCTGCAAGCATACTATTTCAGCTAAACAAAAATATAAACAAACCAACATACCTCAGTATAGTTCAGGGGAGGATATCTCATCTACAAGCTCAACCATATTTCACAATACATGTATAATCATAATCATGTCAATATATAGACATCATCCTAACCATAATCATATATGGGCATACCAACTTCATACCATGACCCCATGCACGACAACCATAACCATGACAATGCGTGCATAACAATATATAAAAACTAACATGTAGAACTAATGCATAACCAACATGCACTCATGATGACCACATTCCAACAACAACACCAACAAGTTTCACATGGTGACACAACTGCAGCAATGACCACCACCATGCATACACAACAAGCACATAGACCACAAGCATAATGAACACATATGCAACTGACATGTATGCATGACAAACACATTCCACCCATCCATTCCAAGATGTGAATTATGCTTTGATACCACTCTATGGTATCATATAGCACCCAAGGAGAACATAAATTAGGTATTCCCGAAAGAGAACGAAACCTTCTCTGAGACCACTATGTAACACCCTCCTCCCATATTTACCCAAGTTACCAACCTTCGTGGGTAAGCATGTGACAAAGAGTTAATATGATATGATTCTACCTCCTAGATCACCTTAAGGAACTAGAACCATCAGACCAATACTTTACAGACCTTCCTCAAGTGCTACAAAACCCCCAGGATCCAACCAACCACTCCAAGTGCCCAACCCCTGAGTCAACTTAGATTTTCACTGAGCTAGGCCCCTAGTGACTCCCATGAAAAGCCATCCAAGCAAGTGAAAGCCTCCAGTTGCTCCCATGAAAATCCATCTATATGATCACAATATTTTTAAGGCAATTTTGTGCCAATGACCCCTAATTTCGAGCCATGTTTTCAGGGCTAAGACTCAGAGCTCTGCCCAAAACTTCATGAAACCTCCAGAAATAATAAATAAAATTGAAACAAGGCTACTAATGCAAAAAATTGAATAAGAACTTGACCTGAACATTGATATCCATGACAAACATTTTGTCAAACACATCATGAACATGTAATCTACAGGTCATACCAACAGATCTGAACATAAGGGTCTCATACTTATCTAATTTTCATCAAGAAGGATTGATAACTTCTCACAATAACTTCATTATCATATATTAGGTCATACATTCATTATTCATTCATTTAATAATAAAAACATGATGAGAGGCATGACTAAGATTTGTCATAAAACCATGCTTATAGCCAACATATAACGAGTAGAATAATAGTAATAAAATAAACATCAATTCCACATAATAACAAGTACTTTTACCCATATAACACAAGAGGAAAAGAGCTCTTAATAACATATGCAAAATCCAACCAAGTTAGGGACTTCCATGTACCACAGGACCATAGATTGGGTTGAACCAAATCTTTCTTTCATCCAGTCACTCCCATGCCATATTCCAAGCATGAATGTGGGACTCACAATAAAACAAACTAGGGAGTCCTTAGGCTTTACCATATATCCCACCAAGGGATTCCTAGGTATGAAACCCTCATCTATTAAACCAAACTTTATCGCAATCCCACCAAGGGATTACACTACTAGGATTTGTCGCAATCCCACCACATGCCAGTGCAAGGATTAATAGGCCTATGCAAGCATGGATGCCTCTAGATATCTCCACCTAAACCGTGAGGAATTTATCCATCTCCAACCTTTAGGCTTTAACGTATATCCCACCATTCTCTGGTCGAGGATTCCTAGACCGAATGTGAGCATAAAAAATTAGAATTTACTGCATCCAAAACTTGATTTCTATACGTTCGTAAGTGAGGGTGCTTCATTTGGCACTTACTGGTTATTTTCTTGATAACTAACTCAGAGTCACCAAAGATTGATAAGCTTTGAATATTAGGTTTCCTGGAAGTTTCTACTCCTAATACAAAGGCTTCTTGTTTAGCTATATTGTTGGTAGTTTCAAAACTTAACTTGAAGGAGAAGGTGGTATTCTGCTGATTCAGGGGTACTAAGAAGACACCCACATCTGATTTTTTCTTGGAGGAAGCACCATCAAAGTACATATTCCAAAAGAAATTTGAGTATTTGAACCTACTTGTTGCAGATGGCCTGTCATGGATTAGGGATTTTTCCTCATTGGAGAGAGTAAGAATGAAGTTACCCATGTTATCATCATAAGCATAAATGGGTAAATTCCCATGGTGTTGTTCAAAGTTGATTAAGTTAATTTGGACTCCTGGTATAATCGGAAAGTTCCCCCTTTGAAAATGGGTATGGTGGGATATGAAATATTTAACTGCAAGGAACCACCTAGCCAGCACTCCAACTTCTTAAAAGGAGCATCCCATAATCTGGTGACACACCAACCACCACTATGTCCATGACTATGCTTTCAATGGGGACCTCGATCATGACCACAACCAAGTCTTTAATCACCCCAAGACACCTAACACTTTGAGAATCGAAGGAATATAGATCTTTATATTCTTGAGTGATATCCAACCCGGTTTTTTCCATAATTTCCTTGGGAATTAGTTTTTGAGATGCCCCTGAATCCAACATACAATTACGTAAATTCAAAGCATGGATTTTCAAACTGATTTAAAATGGAGGGACTAAGTTATCATCTTTCTCATTCTTAGGCCGAAGAGTAATTTTAGGGGTGTCATCTTGGATGCTAATAACATTTGTTACTTCCATTTCCTATGAGGGAAGATGATTAGTTCTAAATAAAGTGTTAATTTCTCATTTATATACAAAGAGCCGAACTACTTTGGCTCAAGGCATACTAGTCTTAAGCTTATTCATTTCATTTTGTAAATTGAATTTAGGTGGAGACTAGGGATATGAAGCATGGGGAAAATGATCGTTGGGTACGGTTTGTTTCTGGTTAAGATGAGGAGGGGCTTGGAGAGGTGTTTATTTTTTAGGAAGATTCTCCCTCCTATGTTTAAGGTTATACTTGTGTTGGAATTGTGCTTCTAAGTATTGAGCAAAGCGTTGAAGCTCATGATCCCAAAAATGTCACTCTATATAATCAGATGGGTTCTAGGTGCGGTCATCAAAATATTTTATAGAATTAATATTTGTATAATATTCCTCTTCGAGGTTGATAAGTTGATTGGCCACTTTATCATTGTATTCATCAATGAAATTAGTGTTGCTTCTAAGAGGGGGTTGTATGGGAGGCTCCTTCGGTCACTATCCTCTCTGTAATATTTGAGGAACATTAGGATGGTGATATGGAGGTTAATTCCTAGGGAGATAGTTAGGATTTATATTAGGTAAATTTGGTACATTGGGGTGAAAGTTAGGTTGAATTGGAGGGTTGATAGGGGCAGGGGCACGTGCCCTATTTCCAACTTCAAGTCGTTGGATTTTATTTGTCAGAGATTTAATGAGTCTAGACATTTCTTAAATCTTTTGATCTTGTCAAGATGAGGAACAAGGAATTTGAGGAGAAGCTTCAATCAATTTATTTTTCCCTTCATATAAATTGTCTCTGGGCACTCACTTCCCAGTAGAGATTAGATTTCCTTCACATCAGAAATCTTTAGCTCGTACATCAGCTAAAGTAAAATGTTCTCTTTCTCACAATACATACGAAAGATAATTGTTAAGAACGATGGAATAGGCAATGATCATCATTATGTCATAGGGACGAACATCCACTGGTAGTTGATTATAACATTTCATAAATATCTTGTGAAATCAGAAATTGATTCATTAGGTTTAAATTTCAGGGCAGCAAACTCATTTAGCCATAGCTGATTACTCTTCTTAATGCCAAACTATTTGAGAAACAGTTCGACTAATCTATCCATGGTATTAATGTTGTTGGCATCTAGGGTCCTAAACCACTTTCGGGCTTCACCCTCAAGACTTTGCATGAAGAGTCTCATACAAATGTCATCATATTCTAGGTTGTGATTTTCACAAAAATCTTGGAATTTGAATATGTGGTTCTCAGAAGTGCGCTCCCCTTCATTGTCAATCCTAGGTAGGTTTTTGTCATATTTAGGGAGAATATCATGTAATAGTGTCAGAAGGTTTAGGGGACAACATCAGGAATTCACCCAAGTGTTCATGGTTGGAGATGAAGGAGGAGAAGGGGGTAACGACTGATAAGGTGAAGGTAGAGGGCTATTCTATGGAGTAAACAAAATAGGGATTGTATGAGCTTCAAAGTAATAATATAATGATGAGGTTGATGGATAGGGTACACTCGTAAAAGGAAAGGGATAAAAAAATTCCCATGGTCTTGGATTAGGAAATAGGGGATGGGTTTATCTAATTCATCAATTTGTCTCTTCTTATTGGTGATAACCACTAAAAGTTTTAGGTCGTTCAAAGGTGTATGGATTATTTCAGAAGTGTACTAGGTTTTTCTTCTAGGGGTGTCCAGATTGGAGTCGCTAATGGTGTAGGTAATTTCTTATTATTATTTTATTATTAATTTTTTATTTTTAAACTAAAATGTGAAAAATTCAAATACAAAGGCGTGACTAATAGTAGTACCTGGCCAAATAATGAATGTGCACCTTTGTCACGTGACCAAGGCCTCAGTTGTTGTCGTCATCTAGGAAAGTTCAGGTTATGTTGCACATGTTCATCTTCCTGTACCAACACCTCCCAATTTTGATGAAGCTCCTCAGCAGTGCAAGAAACCTGCAAAGCAAGATCATATAAATCGTTTAGAATGTTGTGTTGATAACCAAGACCAAAAAGAATGTGTAGTTGTACATGATCAAGAATAGTCATTAAGTAAATTTAAACAAGTCATTCCCTGACAAAGGTTCCAAGATAATTTTGGTTCCCAAATCGTTCCTTAGTTAGAACAATGTACGCATTCACTAATGATTGTGAAATCCTCCCGCTCTAGGTGTCCTAGGCTGACCTCCTATACACCACAAGGGGTATCCTTGTCTATAATTGTATAATTTTCAAAATGCAAATATGGTAGGGTTAGATAATTATTAATTGATACATTGTAGTAATAATATGGATCTAACAGAAGAAATTTTAATCACTAATAGCCAATGAGCGATACAACTCATTCATAAAAGACAAAATCAGAAAACATTACAAGTAAAAGAAAATAAAATAAAGAAAAATTAACACATGAACATAAATAGTGATCTAGGTGGATGTTGGTGGCCACCCACCTATCCCACTTGGACCCTCACAACTGTCTCTTTTAGTTTTTAATTTTCCTTAATTGTAGCGCAATTTACTATTTTGGCAGTTTTTCGGGTCCTAAACTTCCAGAGTCGGTTTGAGGCCCTAAACGACGTTTTTTAGCAAAATGGGGGCCAAAATTGCTTGCGGATTGATGTTGGCCATTCAAAATTTATATTCCTCGGATAGATATTTCTAACGAGGTATTGTGCATGTCAAACGGAGATCATATGCCAAATTTACGACCCCGGGAAGTTGATGTGCCAATTTACCCAAACGGGACCCATAGTTTGGCGCTTCATCCCCTAGGGTTAGGTTTTTGGATGTTTAGGGTTTTCCATTGTTTCTCAACAATAAATAGGCCTTCGAGCCTCATTGTAACACAGTTCAGAGGCATGTAGCCACCACATATCTTCTCAGAGATAAGTTACCATCACCCGAGCTAGTCTTATTTCCATCATGTTTGTAAGCATATTTCAGTGTTTTACATTAATGAAATGAAGTATGATTTTTGTTGCATCTTTGTATTTATGTTTATATCTATAATTTTTTGTGTTCCTGTTTAAATCTAAATCAAATAGAAATAAAGTATCCGAGACATAAATATGACTCAGTGATAATATGCAAGAACAACGTAGCATGTGCAGCTATTTTTTCTTTCTCGAGTGATCCGGATTTAAACAGGAACGCAACAAATTACAGAGATAACCATAAACACAGAGATGCGGCAGAAATAATACTTCATTTCATTAATGTAAAATACTAAAATATGCTTACAAACAAGAATGGAAATAAGCCAGCTAGGGCGAAGGTAGCTTATCTCTGAGAAGAGATGTGGCGGCTACATACCTATGAACTGCCTTACAATGAGGCTCAAGGGCCTTTTTATTATTGAACAATAAGAGGAAACCCTAAAAAACCAAAACCCTAACCCAAGGAGATGTAACACCAAGAGTTTATGGGCCCCGTTGGGATGAGTTGGATAGCCAACTTCCCGGGGTCGCGACTTCATCATATTTTATCCGTTTGATGCACATGATAGCCCGTTGGAAAGATCTCTCTGAGGAATATGACAAAAAATATTATTTTAGAAGGAAATCCACTGGCGGTAGATTTCCAAAAAACGTCGTTTAGGGCCTCAAAACGGCTCTAGAATTTTAGGACCTGAAAAACTGCTAAAAATAGTAAATTGTGCTACAATTAAGGAAACTGAAAAACTAAAAGAAGCAATGGTGGGGGTCCAAGTGGAATTGGTGGGTGGCCACCAATATGCACCTGGATCATCCTCCCCCCATAAGAAGCAATGGTCCCCATTGCGTTGAGTTCCTCCATGAGATGAGGGAATTTCTGCTGAACTTGGTCCCTAGTGAGCCACTTGCCCTGGTGAAGGAGTTGGCCTGCTTTGACAACTTGATACAATTGGATATTCTGCTGGCGAGTGTGCTTGATCTATGTTGTTAGGTTCCTATACCAATAGGAATCATAATTTTTGAATGGCTGAGATTAAACCTGTAATATGTACATATGTTTGCTTTCTACAAATGTTTTCCATATTCAAAAAAATTAAAAATGTAAAGAGGGTATGTCATAAAAGAAAAATAAAGGACAAAAAGAATAAAAAAGTTCAAAAAATATGAAAAATATGAACCCCAAGAAATAAAAGACCATGAAAGTGTGCAAGTCAAAATGCCACTAATATTTACTTTTTGTACAAAATAAATGATTGTGTGAAGTTTGTAACCTATGCCACAATCCATGATAGTCAAAATATTTAAACTTGGCTATTTCATGTTTTCAATTTCATGCTTATAGTTAGAGAATGAAAATCTGACCAAACAGTGTAATCTTGGCAGATAATTAGATTAGGTAGAGTGAATAAAAGGAGCTCAACTGTTTAATCTGAGCCCTTGGATGTAATAAGGTTAGACTTAGTTAGATTACTATTGTAAAAGAAACGCTTCGAAATTTGCCCAAAGAGACAACTCAATGGTCAAGTAAAACAACCTAGAATCATCTTTGTGAGCTTTTGCCTTGTTAGGTTTGCTTAGAGTAATTTCCCTTTTGATTTGCTTGTGAGTCAAGTTTTCATAGATTTTATAGCTTTTGAGATTGTTTTTTGTTAAGATAGGTTTATATGCTTAATTAAAAAGAGAAAATACAAAAACATCTCCTTTGAAAAATTTTGTTTCAAGTAGCTTTGAAAAGTTTTGAAAGAAAAAGAGTTTTTTCGTGCACGTAAGGAGTGGTCATGTTTGTATGCTTGAAAAGATAAAGAGAATTGTTTCTTTGATTGTCTTTTCTAAGGAAGTGGTTTTCTATAAAATTTGCATCTCTCAACTCTCTTAGTTAAGAATTTCATTGAAAAAGGAAAGTAGCGTAAATCATCTTAGGTGCATCTTTGTAGTGGTTTGAGTCGAGTCTACACACCATTGGTTTCACTTCCGCTACCTTTTGTCTTTAAGAAAAACCATAAAATTAACGCTTAAAGTAAAATCGACGTAGTAATTTTTATTTACTAGGGCTCTAAAACACCAATTTAGATCAGGCTAGTGTCTTGGAGTAGGTGAGTAATTAACTCTCCAAGACAACAAAACCAAACAAGTAGCTTATCTTGTGATAGAATAAATCCAATTGTCTCATTTGTATTTTGGGAAAGCTCCTCTTAAAGGAGAAGCACGAGCTCGTGTCCGAACTAGTGAGGGGATCAATCCCCCCTCGTTGGGAACGACGCCAGACACGCACGTATTACAAACGGTAAACCTCGGATTAACCATTGTCGAGGAGCCAGGGGTCACTTGTCGGTAAACCTTGGATTATTGTCAAGGAGCCGGCAAGGGGATTGAGCTTGCTACTCTGCCCTTGCGTGCTGTCGGAGTTTAGACTGTTCCCCCAGGTGCATTTGTTACGGTTGGTAACCTTAGTGACCATTATCTTTAGGATTCTACCGAGGTGACGGTGGAGGGAAGGTCCCACTGTACCTAGAGCAGACGTCGGCTAGACTCACTTGGATTTTCTGGGGGGTTCACTTCACTCGAGACGGTTAAAGTGGAGGAACTTGGTCCAGTCTATTCATTAAGCAAGTTGCCGGGGTAACTGTTCCACCCGCCACTTCTGTACTGAATCCAGCGATGTTGGGCTTCATCACCAACTAGCGCTTTCGGTCTGGAAGGCTATTGTTTGTGCTTGGTTTGACGCCCTAGATTCTTTAGGCGTGTGATTCAAATTTGTTTGGTTCTTTAGAGACTTTAGGTGGTTTGATTTGAATTTTTATTTTGTTTTCGTGTGTAGTAGTTAAAAGTTTTTAGCTGTGGCGGAATTACCGAGACAGTCCCGTAGACTTCGGGGCCAGTCTCCTGAAGTTGTTTCTGTGGCCGAATTGTTGAGAAGATCCCGTAGGCTTAGGGGATCGCCTCCTCGAGACGACCTGGGTAATCTAGAAGGTTTAAAGGTCCTTG